>CM035411.1:9183647-9813647 GCA_020310875.1 Ceratopteris richardii
CCTCACTTAGATGTAATTTTTCTGAGAAATCGAAAAATCTTGCGCCCGATAATTTGTTGTCTGCTCCTTCTGTGTCTAATCTTTTGAGAAATCTTTTTGCACATATCTAAGTCCATAGCTAATCTATCTATGGCTAGAATTTGAGAGGTTAATTGTAATCAGGCTGAGAGAATTTTGTTTAGGAACATTCATATGTAAGAATGTTCAAAGAGTCGTGAAAACTGGCGCAGATTTCATCTTCAGAGAAATGGTCATTGCTCAGTCCACAGTGTAAAGTTTTACACAAGTGAGGGCTCAAAATCTAAGTTGGAAGGTAAGCCATCTATGGCTAAAAGATCTTGATCAAACGGGATTTACTTTAGGAGAACTAGTGTTAAGAAGTTGCAGGTGTCAAAGTCGCCATTGCAGAGAAGCTGTTTCAGACATAGGTAAAGTGTTTCACACATTTCGCAGTGTGTACTGAATCATTTTGAGAAATTTAACTTGGTAAAGTTGCGCAATCTCAAGGTGAAGTATTGTACAAAGTTTTGTCAAAAACTTTACAGAATTGGTTAGTCAATGAGTGATTAATCTGTAGCAGACTTTTTCAGAAAAGTGATTTCTTCACAGTTAGTCAAATCTTGGTATTGTGTGAATATATTTTCAAAGTTATGAGGAGTCTAAAGTTATTCTTGGTCTAGAGGTGGTCTAATACCAAGGATAGCTTGTTCTTTTGGAGATTAACACTCTCCATCACACATGGCAGGAGCTGGTGGTTGGTTTCCCAGGACTGGCTGTGGCCTAATTGGTGCTTGATATTGCTGCTGGTATTGAGGTTGATATTGTTGTTGTGGCCTATAATATGGCTGTTGGTACTGGTTCGATACCTACCTTGCTGGTAAGGTTGCTGATAATTTTGTCTAACAGCCTGCCTGTTATAGGGACAATCTTGAGCCATATGATTTGTGTATTTCCTCTCAATGGTGCAATATAGAGCATTAGGGTTTCCTTGGGGTTGAGCCATTATCGAGCAAACATTAGCCATGTGTTCTCCTCCACAGTTGTAACATCGTTTCAATGAGGTGACCCTTGGCATTTGTCTATTTTGAACTCCTAGCCTCTTGGCCACCTGCTCAGCTATTTCATCTATCTCAGTGGAGGTTCTAGAGGTATGACTAGTAGAACTGTCAGAGTCCTTATAGAGTTTGGATAGTCCTAACTCCTCAACCAAGTTGTCTTCTATGTCAATGCATATCCGCACACACTCTTCTATGGATCTCGGCTCTTTCAGGTACACATATGACCTTAACTTTGTGCTCAATAGGCCATCTAAAAACAGAGCCACTTGTTTGGCTGTTGTGGGTAATTCAGGCACATGGCATCTTTCCAAGTACTGTCTAAACCTTCTTCCTGCAAGTCGCACTGTTTCTTGGGGTGTCTGCTTGAAGCTGTGGATCAAGGATGATGTGTTATGCTTGATACCACTCTTGGAAAATTCTACAATGAATTCTTCTAGCAGGTGACCTATCTCTCTATAGTTGCGACTGTTTAGAGGTTGAAACCAAGCTAAGGCAGTACCCTTAAGAGTTAAACCAAATGCCTCAAACTGGGTGAATAAGTCCTCAACCTGTTCAGCTCTTAACACTTGTTTGAACTCGGCCACATGATCATACGGATCTCCTGACCCATCAAAATAGTTCTTCATTGTCTTAACCACTTGAGAGGGTCTAAGGGTTCTTGAGTGCTCTCGTCGTCTGGGCAATGGGAAATCATGTTCATCTCTTTGATGCCTATGTGCTCGATGTATCTCTCTTTCAGGTCTTTCACCTTCATGTCCTGATCTATCTCTGCCCACAGTGTTTGCAAAGCTTACCTCGAGTCTCTCTCTAGTTCTTTCCCTCTGGGTTTCATGAGCCTTGGATGATCCTACTCCTTGGGGGCCATGGGAAACACTAGATCCTAGTGGAGGTAAAATTGATTCACCTTGCCAAGTGTATGCATGCCTATCCTGCTCTGTTACCAAGAACAGTTTCTGTGAGGTGTGATCTAGGTAGACAACTTTGCCTGGTGTCTTCGGATCCTTGAACTCGTAGATGGTGACTATTGGGCTTGGTTGATCTAGCTTGAATATCCAAAAGGCTTCCTCCGTTTCTCTATTCAAGAATAGCTGTATGCTTTTGTTGTCTTGGGAAATCCATTTTGGAGTGATCACTCTAGTCAAGACTGACTTACCTCTAGGGGTCTTGGGTTCTCGTCCTAGGTCTCCTTGCTCTAGGTCTCCTATCTCGTTCTCAGGAATGATGTTTCCAAACTCATATGTCCTGTCTGGTAGGTTGGTAACCACATATATGGTTCCTTCCTTATCAATGTATGCACCCTCTTCGAACTTGACCACTGGGTGTTCAAGTCCAAGGGCTTGGTCAGGATTTTTGAGTTGGACCACTAATCGCCTCAGACCATCCTCATAGATGCGATCACCTAATTGGTTGGTCCTGATATAATCCAATTGTGTCTTATAGGGACCTTTTGGTGTTTGTAAATAGGCAGTACCTGAGGTACGTGCGGGTCTTTCCATGCTAAAAGACATTTCTGAATCACTTGTGTCAGAACTTAGTGTGTAGGGATGACCACTAAGTTGTTGTGCCCAAGACTTAGCTGTATGATTGACACTAGCCTCAGATGATCTAATGCTTTGTCTATCCTTGCCTAAGTGTCTCCCAGATCTTAGGTTCATAAGCTTTGTCTACAAGTCCGAAATTTCCCCCTTGTATTGTTAAAAATCCTTTAGAGCTCTTTGGTTTCCCAGTCCACCTGAGGGTCAACTTCAAAATACTATATCTAATAATCCTGGTATTATTTTTACCCACGAGCTTTCCAACAAAACCAAAATCACAGCAAACGGATTTCGTATGAGAAATTTATGCCAGTTGAGGGTTCTGGGGGTTAAAACAGGGAAACAGGATCTCTCTGGGAACTCAAGACAGGCGATACGATACCAGATCTTCACGATACGATACCTTTTCTTTAGACGATACCACTTTATACGATACCACCTTAGATGATACGATACCACCAGGATGACTGCAATTGCGATACCAACTTCCACGAAACGATACTGCTCTCTTAGACGATACGATACTGAAAGTGGTCACGATACAATACCAGTAATGACACGATACGATACTGAGTTCTTGAGCAATACGATACCAAGGTGACAAACGATATGATACCAAAAATTTACGTGATACGATACTAGTACGGCCCACGATATGATACCAGTTTGCAAGCGATACGATACCACTCAGTCAACGATACGATACTGAAATTGGAGGCGATACGATACCAAGAATGGCACGATACGATACCAGGTGAACCACAATACGATACCACCGGGGCGACCGCGATCGCGATACCAGCACTTGACGATACGATACCAGAATGGTATCGCGATACCTCAAGTAGGCATGCACAATACGATACCTCAACAAGTATCGCGATACACGGGAATTCTGGTATCGCGATACCAAAACTCGACCGGACACGATACTTGGAGTTTTTGGCACCCAAATTCAAAAACTTTTGCAGATTTGTGTACCTTGTGTCGTCCTTGTCACTCCTAGATGCCTGTAGATGCAAAGTCACCCTCCAAATGCACGATATCACTGTCGCGATACCAAACGTTGTTCTTGTCACTCCGCGATACTGTCGCCTAGATTTTGGTGTTTTTCAGAGTTTTTTAAGTGTTTTTTCTTCAGCGTTTTTGGTTCTCGGCTCCTCTTGTGCTTCTTTCTCACAGCCACGAGTAAAAAGTGAGTGAATGTACTGTTGAAAATGGAAAAAATCAGAGAATATGAAGATGGGAGGAGATGGTGATGATGATGAAGATGAAGAAGAGGAAAAACTCAGAAACTGAGCTAAAAATGGTGATTTTTTTCCTTCCAATGTCGCTACTCTACGTCTTACCGTCACACGCTCGTCCTCCAAGCTCTCTCCTCGGCAACGGCGCCAAATTTGGTGTCATTCTAGCACAATGGTGAGTACCAATGTGAGGAGATACACCTCATAAATGTCAATCCGTGGAGACATGAGGACTAGTATGAAGACTATGAGCAAGTGATGGCACAAGTGCATGAGTGAAAGCACACAAGCATGCACACACATACACACATACGCGCACAAGGTAAGAGCAAAGAGTGGAACAATGGAAGATCTTTGATTGCAAAGGAACTCTCTTACAAAGCTGAAATCTACAACAAGCTAACCTCAAAAATGAGCTCTCCAGCCCTTTTTATAGTTTTTTGAGTGGTTTTGGCCCTGTCCAGACCTAGTGTCCGGCCTAGTTAAAAAAGAGGTTCCGGGGCTTATTTGGGGGCTCAAACGGAGTCAAAAAATGATGAAAATTGGTAGGATGATAGTTCTAATACTCCTCAAGCTCGAGGACTCCTCGGCGTGAACAAAATGGAGTAAGAAAAATGGAAAATGGTATTTACAATGGCTTTTAGTGATGAAAATCACTATTTTTATAGGGATTTCTTCTGAAAGTTTGACAGGTGCTTCTTGGAGCTCCCTACTTGCTCCTTATTCTTATGTGTCCACATCCTTGATGCACTTCCATGCTTTGTCCTTGACCTTGAGCTTCAACAAAGGCCTATCAGGCTTGACTTCAAGAAGGGCCTATAGCTGCAAACCTAGACAGGAGTTACCCTAGAGCGGACTTAGAGATTGAACGGATGAAAATGTGCATGAAAATGGTAGAACAAGCTCAAGCTATACTCGAGACTAGTCAAAACTTCAATCAGACAAACTCTGTCAAACCGGATTTGCATTTCCAAGGCTTACTAGAAATATTAGAGCAATTGGTAAACAAACCACAAGTTTCTTTACCGCCATAGGCTCAACCAGTTATTGAGAGAAGAAGCTCACCACCAATGGGAGCTTATGTTCCTAAATCCATGGATGCTGGAATACCTCCTTCAATTCAGGAGCGCTCTCAAGAGTTCTTGCGGGAAATACAAGAGGAGAAATGGGCCAAGGAGAAGGGTAATTTCCCTCCTATTCATGAGATTGATGACCTTCATGATCAATTCCCCCAAGACATTCCATCTATTTACGGAGATGAAGCAGAACAACAAGAAGACGAAAGGTTAGATTTCGAATCTAATACCTTAGAAGAACTGCCTCAATTTCTAGGCCCTTGGGAATCAGAATCTCTTCATATCAGAGCTCCCACAATATTGGTAAGGAATGAAGATTGAGTGGTTCCAAGGAACACCGATGTCATGAAGAACACTAAGGTTAAGTGTCATCTCATTGTAGAAGAGTTGCTAAAAGCAAAACCCAAGCTATGGAATCATGTGAAGGATCAGGTCCCAGAACTTGATTCCAATATGCCAAAAACAGGCTCTAAGCAGAAAGTACCAGAGATACCTCTAGACAAAATAGGGGACATGTGTGAGGGTGAAGAAGGTAATACTTATCTTCCAATCACCTACCAAGGTTACACAACCAAAGCAATCATAGATTCAGGTGCTGGTGTTTCTATTGCGACCACCTCCTTGTGGAAGCAATGGGGCAAACCCACATTAAGACCAACTAGAATGAAGCTTCAAATGGCCCAAGGTCATTTTGAAAGACCTCTAGGATTGCTCGAAGGGATAACTCTAACCACTTGTGGTGTAGAGTTTGAGCACACATTTGCTATATGTGACTTTGAGAAAAATAATGTTTATGAGATGATCCTAGGAAGACCCTTCCTATGACAATTGCAAATAGTACAAGATTGGGGAAACAACTCCTTGTACTTACAACACTTAGGGGTCACCACCAAGGTCAATTTGAAGGACTACTCCTTCAGAGATGTACCACCCCTACAGTGGAACCCCATCCACAAAGCAAAAGAAGATTGAATCTCTGTGCATTCTGGAAGTTCTCCTGACCCATCCTCGTTGCATGAAGATACTCATTTGTGGATGTGCAAGGTCACAGAGGAAGAAGAAAAACGCTTGAAGGCGAGAGAAGAAGGAACTTCACCAGGAGATAGACCAGTTAGAGACCCAACCTACACACCGATGATCTTTGCGGATGAGGAATTTGAGCCTCATGGCTGGCCACAAATCTTAGCCACCATGGACATTGTTGTCAACGAGGAACAGTGGACACCTCATTGTGATGAGGAGGGTTATGATATCTCAGTGTTCATGTGTTAGCCCTTGCTAGAAGAATATGACCCTAGTGATGTCATAGAAGAAGAAGAGAATGATGATGATATAGAGTCCATTGTGATGGATAGCTGCTTTAACTCAGAAAAGCACTATTTAGAAGATGTAGGAGTGCTAAACCAAAAAGAAGAAGAACCTCTCACAAGCATTAAAATGGTAAATTCAAAGGATGGAAGTGAGAGCAATCAAAAGAAAAAGAAAAGAAAAGCAGTGAAACAAGAAGAGGAGGAATCATTGTTTGAAGTACCAGAAAACTTCAAGAAATATGAAGTTGACGATCGCAAAATTTTGGTACAAATGCCTAAGAGAGAGGCCATCATAGGAGAATCTTATGATAATAAAGAAAAGACCAAGAAGATTGTAGTGACCATTGAAGAGAACGAAGAGAGATGCACGTACATAGGAGATGACCTAAGTGCAAGAGAAGAAATGGAGCTCGTAGCTCTATTAAGGGAATATAGGGATGTGTTTGCGTGGCACTATAGAGACTTGAAAGGGGTAGATCCAAGAATCTGCTCTTATACTATCCCCATGACTGTTGATGCCAAGCCCACCAAACAAAAGCCCTACACATATAATGATACATATGCCGCCAAAATAAAAGAAGAAATTGATAGGCTGATTGAAGTTGGATTCATCTATGAGATTGAGCATATTGAATGGGTGTCCCCCATTGTAGTGGTGCCCAAGAAGAATGGGAAGTTGCGAGTGTGTATTAACCTTAAAAAAGTTAATGCCGCTACAATTAGAAATAGTTATCCACTTCCAATCACAGAACACCTATTAGAGCGTGTTGCAGGCAAGGAAGTTTATAGCTTTCTTGATGGATTTTCCGGTTACAACCAAGTAGCCATAGCCCCAGAAGATCAACACAAAACGGCCTTTGCCACAGAGTGGGGAATTTTTGCATTTTGTGTGATGCCATTTGGGCTCACCAATGCACCTACAACATTCCAAAGGCTCATGTGTCATGTCTTCAAAGAGTTCTTGCGAAAGAGCTTAGAAGTATATGTGGATGATTTATGTGCTCATTCCCAAGAAAGAAGATATCACATCCCTGAGCTCAGACAAATCTTCAACAAGTGTAGAGAATATCGAGTGTGTCTGAACCCAGAAAAGTGTGTGTTCATGGTGCGTCAAGGTAAAATCTTAGGTCATATTGTTTCTAAGAATGAAATCTCAACAGATGAAGATAAGGTGCGAGCCATAGCGGAGCTGCCAAGGCCAAGGAATGTTAAAGAGGTACAAGCCTTTATGGGCTATTGTGAATATTATCGTAGGTTTATCCACATGTATGCGATCATAGCTAAACCTCTTTATGGTTTGTTAACAAATTTTGAGTGGAACGATGAATGCGAGAATTCCTTCAATGAGCTAAAAAGACGTTTGTGCACAGGGCCAATACTGATCACTCCTGATTGGAATAAGCCATTCCATGTCCATGTGGATGCATCCAATCACGCCATAGGATGTGTGCTAGCACAACCCACATGTGAAGGAAACTTAGATTTGCCCATAGCATATGCTAGTAGACAACTCACCGTAGCTGAACGAAACTATACCACAACTGAGCGAGAGGGCTTAGGCATGGTATATGCTGTGAAGAAGTTTCGACACTATTTATTGGCCAATAAGTTCAATTTTTTCACTGATCATTAAGCTTTGTTATATTTGGTCAATAAACCTTGCAATACAGGATGTTTAGTAAGATGGTTTCTCTTACTAATGGAATATGACTCTGAAGTTGTTGTTAGAAAAGGTAGAACCCACCTCCGGGCATATCACCTTTCTCGCATTACTTCAGGAGAGTCACCTCAAGGAGTGTCTGATGACCTACCTGATGCTTATCTGTTCAATTTGGAGGTTGTTCCTAAATGGGCAAATAAGTTGGTGCCAGTCCTAACCTTCAGACCCGCAAATAAGAATGTGAAAACATCACAAGAAGAAATTGTAAAATCACAAAAATATCACATACTGGCAGGAAGCATGTACAAACAAGATACTGAGGGTGTATTAGCTTGTTGTGTCAAGGATGACAAACATACTAGCTGGTTGCAACAAGCCCATGAAGGATTTCTAGGAAATCACTATTCTAAACAACGAACATTGCAGAATCTGAAGCGTTTATGAGTGTATTGGCCTAGCATGGAAAAAGAAATACATGAGTGGATCAAGAAGTGTCCAATCTGCAAGGAAAAACCCCCAGTGGAGCATGCAACCCTTTATCAAGTGTCATTAATTCGAGACTGGAGTGCTCCATTGGTAGAGTTTATGAGGTCGGGAAGATTACCCAAAGAGGCTAGTCTAGCAAGAAGACGAAGCATGGAGCAAGAGGCTCAAGGCTATGCCTTAGTAGGAGACAACCTATACCGAAGAGGAAAAGATGGTTACTTAAGACTGTGCGTTCATGAATCATACTATTTGAAAGTCTTAGAAACTGCACACAGTGGTGCAGCAGGTGGACACTTCGGTCCTGATCGAGTAATCAAGACCACTTTGGTGGCCAACTCTTCATATGGATGATCATACCTATGTGAAGAAATGTGACACATGCCAACATGCACAATATCCAATTAGAAAAGACGAGATGCCTTTCAGGCCAATGATGGGAGGGCGTGCATTTTCAAAGTGGGGCATAGACTTCATAGGTCCTATTAACCCCCCACCTAGAAACACCCATGCAAAGTATATTATTGTAGCCACAGATTACCTTAAAAAGTGGGTAGAAGTGAAAGCCACAACAAAGAATGATGCTCAAACTACGCCTAAGTTCTTATTCGAGAATGTGTTCACGAGATATGGACTACCAATAGAGTTAGTGAGCGATAAAGGCACACACTTCTTGAATGAGGTCATTGAAAATCTTCTCTAGGAATTCTTGGTGATACATAAGAAGTCTGCCCCTTATCACCCACAAGCTAACGGACAAGCCGAGAGCACCAATAAGATCCTCTGTAACGTATTGACAAAACTGGTAAATAATAAACGCTCTGATTGGGACAAACAACTTCATCATGTTGTTTGGGCTTACAGAGTTGCCTACAAAACGGTACTCAATGCCACCCCATTTCAGATGGTCTTTGGACAGAATGTTGTTCTACCGTTGGACTTCCTCATCCCAGCCTTAAAAGTAGCACAAGAGCATGAGTGGAATGGACATGAATTGTCCTCTAGGATATTTGATCTAGAACGCTTAGGTGAGACAAGGCTATGTGCGGCGGCAAGCATCTATGCTGCAAAGAAAAGACAAAAGGCATACTTTGATGCACACATCAAGGATAAAGGACTGAAAGAGGGCAATCTAGTGTTGGTTTACACACTAAAGCAACATGCACGTAAGTTGGAAAAAGAGGATACGGACCCATGATCATTAATAGAATTTCCACTAGTGGTGCAGTTCAGTTGGCCACTCTAGAAGGAGATATCTTGCCAAACTATATTAGTGGATGTAGAGTCAAGTTATACCAAGAACCTCTTAGATAGGATATGCTTACGAGACTCAACACTACTAAGAAGCGAAAAGAAGAGGAGTTAAGGGTGAGGGAAGAAGCACAGCCAGAGGCCAGAGAGCGTATTAGGCGAAATAAGTTAAGGCGACTAGGCCTAGATGTCAACTCAAAAGCCCCAAAATATCACATGGATATGTGCCAAAATCGGGCATAACTACTTCTCAAGTCATTGACCGACGTCCCTTTGTGACCATAGAGATAGGACAAGGAAAGGGTGCAAGGACTATGAAAGCATTGGACTCAGGTGCAGCAAGTAGTGGAGTTAGACTATCCTACTGCCAAAACTTGCAGTTGAACATCAATCCCATAGAAGCTTATCTCATAGGATTAGGAGGTGTGGAAACACCTTGTTTGGGCGAGGTGGAACTTCCCATCTACCTTCAAGATATTCCAATGAAAGTCAAAGTGCTAGTGTGTTAAGATGAGAACCTTACAGAACCACTTGTCTTAGGACAAGATTGGATTTATGACAATGCAGTCAACTTGAACCTAAGAAGTCAACTTCTTCAAGTTTGGGTCCAGGGACAATGCTTTACATAGAACTAGAAAATGGCATGCTCACAAATCCAGATGTCACATCTTGTAGTTCTCCTAGGACTAATCTTAGCAAAAGAGATGTTGTATGCGTCAAAATCTCTATGTTGCAGGAGAACTCAATCATGGAAGAACAGGCTCAAAGACAAGCGGACTCCTCCTCTGGTGCAAGGACTAATGCCGCCACTACAACTCAACCAACAAGGCAAGCACAACGGAACAGGACAACTACTTTATCAAATAGACAATGGGATTTCCAAAGGAAAGTAGTGTCGGGCATGAAGCAGATCTGGGTACGTAAAAGAGAGCAACCACCGGCCTTAACCCCACAATTCCCCTCCAGGGACCCCCACTAGGCCAGAAGACGACTAAAGAAGCTAGGACAAACTCAACCACAAGATATCCGACAAGTTTGGGTGCCTAAGAAATTAGCTGCAGCTCAACGAGGACAATTGCAAATATGGGTACCCAAGAAGCTCTTACATACACAACAATCTATGCTCTCCCACATGAGAAAAGTCGCAACAAAGAAGCCAAGGCGGAGCAAGGGTCAGAACCAAACACCAAGACTAAAACCAGATCAACTCGCCTCTTCAATGAGGGTTAGAAGACTAGCCACAAGGGTATGGGTATGGAAGCCAAAAGCACTAGTAGCCCCCACAAAACCATGGAACCAACCACATGGGATACAAAATTTAAGAAACCATCCAAAGATGAAGATGCCTGAAGTGATCTCTACAGTGCCAAATGCTGTTCTAAGATGGACCCCAATACGGAGGATTACATCATTTCAAGATCCAATGGAGATACCTCCACCAAAGCCGGCGTCAACATCTACAAGTAACATCGAAAGCCTCAACGAGGGACAACCATGTGCTTCTTGCACAACCTTGTCTTTTGCACCATTCAGGTTATGCATTTCCAAAGTATGCATTAATATAGGGCCACATTACATGGCCGTGCATAGACACATTTGAAAGTCCCATGCACAAGAGCACATTGACATATGTCAATCATTTTTTTTTGATACTAACATCTGTCTTCTTGTTTGGTGACATTGTTCCTTAAAAAAAAAAAAAAAAAAAATAGAGAGAGAGAGAGAAAGAACGTGTTCCCACGTTTGGCTCATGAAACATGAATGAGTCATGCTTAGTTGAAGGTGGAGCTGTTGATTACTGGGCATTTATCAGTTTGGATAGAAGTGTGCCTCGGCTAGCAGATGATATAATTGCTGCCTTATCTGGTAGATGTCAAGAACTTTGCATGAACATGGCATCCACAACTATTGTTTCCCCTTACCATGCTAGGAGGGAAGAGCTTGAAGTTCCACAACTTGAGCGATGCTTCACTACTGTATGTACGAGAGCATCCAAGGAGATATCTGCAAGAGGTAGTTCGGGTACACTACAAATCCTTGTATGTATACTGGGTGAGAAGACTCATGCTTATGGTGAGCTAAAGAGAATATGTGAAACTAAGCTTGGTGTAGTTACCCAATGTTGTTTGTCAAGAAATATAACGAAATTCAATTCTCAGTATTTGGCAGATGTTGCTTTGAAAAGAGGAAACAGACCAGGCACTCAAAGGAATTTTCATCAGTGGCCCCTCAACATGGACATTCATCGGAAATGTTCCATCACAAATGCCGGGTGTACAACACGTAGAGATACACATCAATCGACCCTTCACCATGGTAAGTATCTTCACTTTGGCAGCACCATAACCATGATAGATTAGGAAACCTCTTCGTCGGCATACCCTTGAGCACTTAGCTCAAGACCCCAATTTTTGCACCATACTTCCTCCAATGCATTTCTCCAAGTAAGCATGCATAGGGCTACATTACAAGGCCGTGCACAAGGCACATACTTTACTCAACCCATGCACAAACACACTTACCCATCATTCATTATGGGTTACGAAAACGGGGCATGAGCTACATAGGAACATCAACTTTGGAAGATCTAGAGGACATCAACAGAGACTCACAACGACACAGTTATGCTGGAATCCAACGAAGAAGTACATACCAAGGCACTACACCTTGCAAAGGCTCGCAGTGACAGATGAAGAACCATTCAACCAACCCTGCCACATCTGAAAGCCAGACAACTTTCGTTCATATAGAAGGGACACTCCCTCTCAAAGCACTACTTGGAACAACCACTACAACAAGGGTCTGTTAGGGATGACAGACTCGCGAGGGGGAGGGAGTGTTGAAGCTGAAAGTCAAGGACAAAGCAGAGGAGCACATCAAAGAGGTGGACACACAAGAAGAAGGAGCAAGTAGGGAGCTCCAAGAAGTGTATGTCAAATTTTCAGAAGAAATCCCTATAAAAATAGTGATTTTCATCACTAAAAACCATTGTAAATACCATTTTCTATTTTTATAACTCCATTTTGTTCAAGCCAAGGAGTCCTTGAGCTTGAGGAGTATTAGAAGTATCATCCTACCAATTTTCATAATTTTTAGACTTCATTTGAGCCCTCAAATCAGTCGTGGGACCTAGTTTTTAACTAGGCTTGACACTATGTTTGGACAGGGATAAAACTAGTCAAAAAACTATAAAAAGAGCGAGAGAGCTCATTTTTGAGGTTAGCTTGTTAGAGAATAGAGCTTTTGTAAGAGAACACTTTTGCAATCAAATCTTTCCATTGTTCCTCTCTTTGATCTTACCTTGTGCGCGTGTGTGTGTATATGTGTGCATGTTTGTGTGCTTTCACTCACACACTTGTGCCTTCACTTGCTCGTGGTCTTCATATCGGTCCTCACGTCTCCGCGGATTGACAAGTAAAGGAGGTGGTGTTTACGCTTGAGCTACATCAATCTACAAGCCCGACTTTCAAAGGTGCACACAAGTCATAAATACATTACAGCCAGCACTGCATGACCCATTGGTGCTAGAGGCCAGAGTCATGGATGGAGTAGGTGAATGGGTAGTTATCCAATTTACACATGAGTTGATTAAAGAAGCTTTTGGATGGGAGAAGGACGGAATCACTGTCTTGAAGGAAGAGAGTCAATGGGCAAAAACCAGAACATTCACTAACATCAATCGAGTGGATATTGAAGAAGAAGTACGACTAATCCATTAGCACTTCTTCTTTCCAAACATGCATCGATAAACCGCCCCTCAGAAGATAATTGTTCAACTAATCTCACATGCTATCAAGTAGATTGGCAATCAAATTAATCTGACTCCATACATACAGGAACGGCTATTCGAGGCGAAGAAGCAATGGAATAACAAGAAGTTTCTAAACGGTACTGTAGCTCTGACCATTTTAATCTATCATGCTTTAGGTATTCAAGAGCACCTGCAAGAAATGCCATCATCGACTACCAAGGCTAAGTATGCCAAAGTCGCCACAGTCCCCAAAAAGAAAAGAGGATTCAAGATTGTTGAAGAGGCAGAAACTAGTTCTCAACCGAAAATGAGAGGAACAAAGAGAGTAAGGGAAGTAACGCAAGTAGAAGAAGAAGTTCCAGCCACGAAAAGGGCACACGTACTCCCAAAGACAAGAATTGAGGAGCCCAGACCAATTACAGAAGAAGACTAAAATAAGGCCTTGGAAGATACCCACCAATATACTGAAGGGCAAATTAATCTACCAGTCCAAGGGCACCATTACCAACAGGCCCACAGAGAGATGGAAGCAAAAACAAAGCTCACCAAAGTACATCGTTACAGAGAAATCGGGTTGGATAATTCAAGCTCATCTTCGGATGCACAAAAAGAATCTGACACATCTTTATTAAATGTGGACATTCAAAGTGAATCCAAGGATGATGAACAATGGGAGGAACTTAATGAACTAAATTACAATGAAGCAGAAGGGGACATGAAGGTGACTGACACCCCCATCAAGCACAATTGGAACACAGTAGGCAAGGAAGCAAACCAAGCAGGGACACATGTCATCAAACTAAACGAGACTTCCAATATTCAAATGAAAGAGATAACACTCACAGGAGAGGGTTCAATCAAAAAGCCAAAGGAAGAACCTAAAGAAGCTACAGTCGAAGAATCAGAACCCTTCACACCGATAAGGGTTGCAGCACAACCCTCCCCCATGGATGTCACATTTCAAAGGAGTGCCACAAAAACTATTGATCTAGAAGAAGAACAAAAGGAACCGGCAATTGAACTACAAATCAGACAACCACACAACAAGACTATCCATGTAGAGCAAGGAAAAGATGTACAAATCGGAGAAGCTCTGTTTGTTGTTAATCTTTGGAGTTGTCCTCTCCAATCATTTAGCATAAAGAATCAACAATACATCTTATATTTGTCAATCCTGGAAGTATACAAGAGACCACAACCCCTTCTAGATGATAGAATCCAAGAAATAAGAGAAAACTGGCTGGATTTCTAAGAATTAATGAAAATGAAGAGGAATTTCTAGGGTTTGGATTATCTTGAGCAATACTCCATCATATTCAATAATCTTGGTGTCTAAAGCATGTTATTTTCTCAGCAGAGTACAATCATAAAGTCAAAACTCAAAAATGATACCTGTAACTTTCAAACGAGACAATCGTGATTCTGTAAAATCAGACGATTTTCATCTCCAGCACCATTATTCATCAATTTCTCACTCAACACATCAGTAATCAACTCTCTTCATACACATTCATCAGAAATACACAATAGAAGCTTACAAATCTCCATGGATACACATAGAATAGACTCAACAAATCAAAGAAATCACACAAAAGGAAGAAACACGATTTTCTGCAGGAAACTCTCTCTCTTTGCTTGGATAGCATGTAATACAAATAACCAACCCTCTCATAATAGAGGGAATTGTCTTTTATACATTTTCAAGTGTCCCTTTTCACACTTGAATTTTGGTCCTTTTCCCTTTTAATCTAAAAATATGCTATCTAGGAGTTTCCAAAAATTCTAGAAAAAATACATATGATTCTACTCTCCATAAGGAAGACTCTTCCTTATTTTTACATCATTTGCATAAATATTTTTACAAGTTTTTGGCATTTTACAATTATTTTCCATAAAAAATACTTCAAAAAATACTTCTTCTAACATTCTTCCCCTCCTAGACCTTTTGGCTCCTGACAAAAGACATTCTTGCTGATATTCCATGAAAGCTTTCTTCACTTCTTCTTTCTTTGATACACCTGTGGCAGTAGGTCATGGCTCTTTCTTTCTGTAATGTTCAAATTGTTTACCATCTCAAATAGTGCTTTCCTCCACTACACAGCAGCCTCTGGTTTATCAATTACATCTTTTTTTAGGTACTCTGTATATGCAACTTCATAAGCAGTAAGTTGAGACTTTGTTACTACTCACAAATTTCCAAATATTTCTCATTCCCTTTCAAAGAACCCATAATCAAATGCATCTTCAAAAATCTAGAGATAATGGCTGCCCAAAAATATTATTCTGCTATAATAAGCCATTAAACATATCTTGTCAGGTGTTTCAAATAATAAAGCGTCAATAGGTGATTTGAAGCCAATGTAATTTAGAATTCTGACATCTGTATCTGTATGTCTCTATACATGCTAGGATGAGTCTCATTATTCTGATTAGTAAAATACATGTTGGGTCATTAACATCCTTGTATGTGGCTATGAAAGATTCAGCTGTGTCCACCATATACTTCTTTGTAGGCCATGTTCCTGCCTTCGGACCTGCTATCTTTGGAAAATTCAACCATTTGGATGGAATTTTTCCTTCTTTCCTTCTTTCCCAAAACACTATCCACTCTCTTCTCCTTGCTACTGGGCAGTATGCTGGATTAATCTTCAACTGAATAGGTGCTTCCTTCCATATTTTTCTGCACTCTTTTATTTGCATCTATAGCTCGGTGATGAGTAGCACCTCCTTTAATGTCAATCCGGGAAGACGTGAGGATGGTATGAAGACCTCAAGCAAGTGGAGGCGCAAATGCGTGAGTGAGAAGCACACAAGCATGCACACACATACACACACACGCGCACACACGGCAAGACAAAGAGTGAGAAGCAATGGAGTGCTTAGATTACTTTCAAAAAGCTCTTACAAGTTCGTTTCAATTACAATCCAACCCCAAAAATGAGCTCTCTAGCTCCTTTTATAGTTTTTGACTAGCTTTGGCCCTGTCCAGACCTAGTGTCCGGCCTAGTTAAAAATTAGGTTCCAGGGCTTATTTGAGGGCTTAAACGGAGTCTAAAAAATACGAAAATTGATATGTAGGTACTTCTAAGGCTCCTCAAGCTCGAGGACTCCTTGGCTTGCACAAAATGGAGCCACAAAAAGGTGAACATGGTATTTACAAGGGTTGTTAGTGATGAGAATCACTTTTAATTGGTGTAAGGGTTTGAAAAATTAAAGGTTGCCTTAGTGCTAGATCTGCGTGAATGCTCATAATTGCTTCTCCATGAAGAAAATTATTGGCCTACTTGCCAAATCGTCGTTGACTCCCTTGTCTGCTGCTAACACTCCCCCCTCTCTCGCGTCTGTCGTCCCTGACAGACCCTTGTTGGGAGGGTCGTTGAATGTAGTATTTGACAACATCTTGCGCTAAGTGATGTTCGGCAATCCTCAATCCTTTGGCCAAATCGGTTAGTAGAGCATCCCAATCTACCGGTCAGGGAACCTCTGGATGTGGCATTCGTAACTTTTCTGAGAGGAGAGCTTGTTCCACTGCAAACAATTGTAATAAATGTGAGGGCCTGGGAATGAAGATCTCTGAGTGATATTCCCAGAACCCGGTGACAAACATCTCTTCAAATGTTTGTTTGAAGCAGGCGGGTAGGTACTTTATGCAGGCATGCCATGCATAGACAACATTAATGGAGGGTGTTGTGCTCATGTCGTAAACCAGATCCTGATTGCCTTCATTGAATCCGAGCGCGGAGAGATGAGGCTCCTTAACTTTCTTGAACGTCCGGAAGGTGACTATCATGAGTTCAAAAATTTTAAGACACATCTGTGTCATGACATCTGGTATGTTTTTGAACCTGACGCCCCAATGCCGAATTGTCGATATCATGTACCCTACAGTAGGTTGACCTTTAGGTGGGGCCAAGTAGACATAGTTGAGCCACTTCTCGCAGCCTTTGGTTGTCAGCACCATCTTTGTGTATTCCGGCCATGACCTTCTTCGGAAAACAAGACAGTAGCAGGGATTGTACTTGATATACAGTGGCATGTTATTCCATGTGCGATTCATTTCCGGGTAGGTTTCTAGCAGCCGAATTCTCCAAGTCGGTTGGCGAATATTTCCCTGCTTGGCACTTTCTGGGATATCGTCTGGTGCAAACTGTGTGGCAGAGGTTGGTTCCCGTGAGGTGTGGTGCTTGATTTCAGCATTATAGTCCGCCATTAAGACGCAAAATGGAACATACAAGTCGTCGGAGGTGCCGATCCACCTGTGATGAGGGAGATTCCTAAAATAGTCTGATTTTATGACCACCTCTTCTAAGCGTGACATCGATGCTATCTGGACTGCCACCCTATCATCATGAGTTGTGGCCACTTTTTCCATTTTCTGCATCCATTCCGGAGTCTCTATTTCAAGGGTGTCCATGCCCTCATCTGTTCGCTTGCCTCCAGGTGCTCGCATCGGAACGTACGGGTCCTCAAAGGTTTCCTCTACTTTGATTGGCACTAGGTCTTCAGGTTCTAGTTCTGCCAAGGGGGAGGGTTGTCGTTCATATACAAGCACTTTCTTTTGTAATTCTTCGAGTTGTACTTTGAGCGCTGCTACTTCGTCGGTTGTGTCAGTTGTGGTTGGGACTTCTTTGGGTGGTGCTGGTTGAGTTGCCAATTGCCTTCGTAGTTCGTCTCTTTCCTTTTCTAAGGCTGCATGGGCGTCGAGGAGATCCGCATGGATTTCCAATATAATCTGCATATTGTCCGAGGGAATAGCCTTAAATCTCTCCGGGTCAATTTCCTGTGGGGAACCTTCCATGGCTAACTCCAAGTTCTCTTCGTTTTGTGTCTGAAGCCGTCTATTTTCTTCTAGGGCTGCAGACATATGCTTCCATAATAGCGCCATGTTGCGGCGGAGCTTGAGGTTCTCTGTGATTTGTGAGTGTAGCAAATCATCCATATGTTGTCTTTCTTCTGCATCGGGCTGCGGTGGATTTGCCACAAGTTGCTCATGTTGTTCTTGCAATGCACTAAACTGCTGTTGTAATTGATGCTTTTCTTTCTCTAAATCAATGAATCTTCCTTGTAACTCTTCATGACTCCTGAACAAACTTGTATGCTGAGCATCGAGGTGCTGATAGTGTTGTTGTAACTGAGACATGCACTGATACATATTATTGAATACATTATTAATGGGGATGGATGCAGGGAGGGTGTGATGTGCAGAGGGGAAGGGAGAGGGGAAGGGAAGTGTGAATGCAGTGCTGGAAAATGGTGAAGTGGGTGGTGGGGGAATGGGAGATTGTGGTGGTATGGGCGGAGGGAGAGGTGCGGTGGAAGGTGATATGTCCATAAAATCCGTGGTGTAAATAGTAGTGGGAGTGATTGTGAATAGTGGAATTGTGGGTGCAGTGATTGTGGTGAATGTGTACAGTGGTGTGTGCAATTGTGAATGTGAACTACCCGAAAGTGTGAGTGGGGGGATGGGGATGTCAGTAGCTATCGTTAGGGTTACAGTGTTAGTGGAGGTATATACACGGGAGGTGTTGAGAGGTTGTGTGGGTTGATTGGCGGTTTGTGCTTCAGTCATGGCGGTGGGCTCAGAGGCGGTAACGGTGGTTGTTACATTGGTAATGGGAGGTGAATGTGGTGGAGAGGGAGGCGAAGGTGGTAAGGGAGGTGATGGAGGTGCACTTGATATATGGGCTTCCTCGGTGTCGTGAGCGGTGTGTGCAGTGCCCGTGGTTGTGGGGGTGCCTTGTGGTCCTGATCCTAATACATTCATTTGTTTCCCTGCTCGTGGGGGACGTCTTCCGTATCTTCTTTCCATTCTGCGTGATTGTGCCAGGGCCGTCGGCACTGCCTCAGGTACTCCTAGGGCATCAGAGATCATATCTAGTGTGGCACGATACTGTTCGTCAACTCCTTCCTCCTCAAGGATTTGGTGCATGATAGCCTTTCCTGCGGCAAGGGATAACTTATGTTGTTGTTGGACCCTGTTGATGGTATCGTAGAGCTTTTTCAGCTCCTTTGTATATGCTGGGGCACCCTCTAACTCCTGTATAACTTCTTGCTCATAGTCATGCGCCCCTTCATCAGAAAATCCTTCTTGTTCATCCTCTTGGTCTCCTTCTCCTTCATCTTCCACTTCTACCACTTCTGGTTGTCTTGTCTGGGGTTGTTGTGCGGCCGTTTGTTTTCCACTACCCTGCTCTGCCTCAACTTCCGCATTAACGGCTTCAATAATTCTAGCCACTTCCTCATCCATTAGATCTTCCAAAGTAAATCCATGAGGAAATTCCAGATCAGTAGGCACTGGTGGAAACACAAGGTTAGGGCCCTCTGTGCTGTGTCTGGGTAACCTGATAGTGAAAGGTTGCACTCTTCGAGGAAGCCTTGGAGTTGTTTCTGGTGTTAGGGTTGCACCGCGGGGTTGTGCACAGGGCATCTGTACGGTGCCTCTCATCTTCTTAGAGGGAGGTCCGACAGCGGACAATCTGCGTTGAAACTCCTGTGCTCTGGACCAAATGAGGGCCCGTTGCACCGGTACATCATAGGCGAGACATCTGTAGACGATTCTGGTGAGCGCGCAACATCCATAGAGTACAGATTTTTGTTTCTTGTACCATCGTTGATGAGCCATATGGATCTGATCGATAACCCAGTGGGGCATATTGATGGTCAAATCAAAGGCATCCGCTAAGTAGAGGCTAAACCAGATCTTCTTGGGAGGCATTGTGAACCTGTCTTGCGCGGGGAATGCGAAATGTTGCATGACCATACGTAAATGAATGGCTATCGTGGGAGTCATCGCCACCATGTCCTTCAGTTTTGTCAGATTCTTGTTCTTCATATTATCAGGGACCATAGTCTCCTTCTCCGTAGGAATGTGCATTCCGTGCATATTGAGAGCTTCTCTTACCAAGTTGATAGTCAAGCGGAAATGCTTCAGCTCATTGCCCCTTGTGAGTGAGGGAAGCACAAAGGAGCTGTATCCTTTTTTGTCTTTGCTTGGAGTGAGAGTGCTAATCAGGTATGAGCACCTTAGAAAATCGGGCTTTGGTAGTTGGAACTTGAAATAATCATAAAGCCCAGCTTTCTTCCATATCGGCTTCAGTCCTTCGTTATTCTGTAGCTTTTCAAACTCTCTGGTAAAGAAGTGGTATCTGCCCCAACGTCCATTGAATTCTACTTCAGACTCCCACATGTATGTGCCTTCGCCCAGAGGTCCCGCAACATCACTGAACCAGTGTGAGGTTTTTCCCACCGGCATTGTGTGACCTTGTGGAGGATTCTGAATCGGGATGGCATGTAATGCCCTTAATGCCGCTGGTCGTTCCTTTAATTCCTCCTCTACCGGAAGGCTTTCAATGTCCACAACTTGGGGGCTGGTGCCTGCCTGGGAGCTGGTTCCTACCGTATCGGCCATGTTACTTCTTGCTACCTGTCTCTGTGAGAATATACAACATGTGTTAACATTGTACAAGACAGGGGAGAACTGTTGTTGTTCCCATTGCATTATTAACACGAGGGTTGGGAGCGAATAATGGGTTAGTAAGTGCTCGGTGTGATCGTGTGTGTGGTTAGGAGTTCAGTGCACCTTAGAGCTAAGTGGAATGATATAGTGTGATAGTGATGGGGTTAGTAGGTTATCATGGATTTACAATTGGGGTCCGGGGGTTTGTTACACATCTTAGGCTGCCAAATGCAGCGGATAGGTTTTGCTCTTGGTTCCATAGGGACTCTCGAGAGCTTTCTGGGTGTGTCGGCTTGAAAATGAGACTTTTTAAGGACCCATTTACAAGTGATTCTGTTCGTGCTCATGGGCTTCGGTGTGTTCCTGAGTGTTGAAAACGAGTGGATGTCGGCGGTGTGAGTGAATGGACCACGCTGTAAAGAGTGTGGCCTTGGTGTAGCTATTTGAGCCCGCACACAAGCCTTAGGCACCCAAATTTTTCTTGATTGTGGGCTAGCCTTCATCGACTTCTTGGGCACCCAAATAGACTTCATGTTAACAGATGAGCTTCTGAAAGACTTCTTATTAGTATCATGTTGTTGGTTACTAATAAGAGGCTTTGACTGTGTGGTTGGCTTGAGTGCAACCGGGTGCTCGCCTTTCCGCACCCATACTTGTTTCACTAGCTGAGATACTTTGTTGCGCAGGTGCTTTTGGTCTCCGACATAGGTAGTACCCTGCTTCTTCTGTCTTTGATCCACCTTTGGTTGCCGCCTCCCTCTGGCCTTTGGAAAAGAAGGGAGTTCCGTTGCATCCCCGACTCCTTTTTTGCAACCATCATTCCTCTGCAACACATAGTTTTGGACAAGAATAGCATGGTCATCTTCATGTGTACTCCTGGAAGGACCAGGAGTGTGTGCCTTTCCTAGTTCCTTGAGTGCTCCATTATCTAACTCTACTGTAATTCGACTATGATTGAGCCATACCTGAAGAAGTCCACTTCTTAGGTTTAAGTTGACTGCTTGGTCATAAATCCACTCTTGACCCAGGACAAGGGGTTCCGTGAGGTCCTCGTCTTGGCATACTAGTACTTTAACTGTCATTGTCTCATCATGAATATAGAGGGGAAGTTCCACCTCGCCCATGCAAGGGGTTTCCACGCCTCCCAATCCTATGAGATATGCTTCCACAGGATTGACAGTTAACTGCAATTCTTGACAGTAAGAGGATTTAACAGCACTAGTGGCTGCGCCTGAGTCAATCAAGGCTCTTACAGTTCTTGCACTCTTTCCTTGTCCTATATCTAAGGTTATGAAAGGACGTCGATCAATTATTCTATGGGAACTCGTTCCTACAACTTCACACATTGCCATATGATGTTCTTGATCTGCATAGTCATTTGTTCTAGGCTGAATTCTACCTTGTCTTCGCAACTTCATCCTTCTGATGCGTTCTAAAGCTTCTGCTTGAGCTTCTTCTCGAATCCGCTTTTCTTCTTCCTTGCGTTTCTTGGCGATATTGAGTTGACTTAGCATTTCCTCTGTGAGAGGTTCCTGATATAACTTGACTCTCCATCCACTTATATAGCGTGGGAGAACGTCACCTTCCAATGTGGCTAGTTGCACTGCTCCACTCGTGGAGATCCTATTTATGATCATAGGTCCATAGCCTCTCTTTTCTAGCTTCCTTGCATGTTGTTTCAATGTGTAAACTAAAACTAGATCTCCTGCTTTCAAGCCCTTATCCTTCACATGGGCATCAAAGTATGCCTTCTGTCGTTTCTTTGCTGCATATATCCCTGCAG
Source organism: Ceratopteris richardii (assembly GCA_020310875.1). Classification (NCBI taxonomy): domain Eukaryota; kingdom Viridiplantae; phylum Streptophyta; class Polypodiopsida; order Polypodiales; family Pteridaceae; genus Ceratopteris; species Ceratopteris richardii. The sequence goes on from CM035411.1 coordinate 9,206,255, forward strand.
CTGCTCTCAGTCTTGTTTCTCCTAAGCATTCAAGGTCAAAAAGTCTAGAGGAGAGTTCATGACCCGTCCATTCGTGCTCTTGTGCTACCTTCAATGTAGGTATCAAGAAGTCCAAGGGTAGTACCACGTTTTGGCCAAATACCATCTGAAAGGGGGTGGCTTGGAGTACCGTTTTATAGGCGACTCGGTATGCCCAAACAGCATGGTGTAGCTGTTTGTCCCAATCAGAGCGTTTAGTGTTCACTAATTTTGTCAGTACATTGCATAAGATCTTGTTGGTGCTTTCGGCTTGTCCATTAGCTTGTGGGTGATAGGGGGCAGACTTCTTATGTATTACCAAGAATTCTTGGAGCAGATTTTCAATAACTTCATTTAAGAAGTGAGTGCCTCTATCACTTACTAGCTCTATAGGTAGCCCATATCTTGTGAATACATTTTCAAACAAGAATTTAGCAGTTGCCTGAGCGTCGTTCTTCGTCGTAGCTTTTACCTCTACCCACTTAGTTAGATAGTCTGTTGCAACAATGATATATTCTGCATGGGAATTCTTAGCTGGGGGATTAATAGGACCTACGAAGTCTATTCCCCACTTAGAGAATGCACGTCCACCCATCATAGGTTTCAGTGGCATCTCATCTTTACGTATAGGATACTGGGTTCGCTGACAGACATCACACCGTTTCACATAGGTATGTGCGTCCATGTGAAGGGTAGGCCACCAGAAGCCCGCAAATAGAATTGCCTTGATCACCCGATCTGGTCCAAAGTGTCCTCCTGCTACACCTTGGTGAGCAGTTTCCAAGACTTTGAGATATTCACTTTCATGGACACATAGTCTTAGGTAACCATCTTTACCACGCTTATATAGATTGTCACCAATGAGTGAGTACTCCTGGGCTTCTTGTTCTAAACTCCTTTTTCTAGCCAGGGTCATATCTGGAGGGAATGTTTTCGTCCTCAGGAAGGATACTAGTGGTTCACTCCAATCTGGCACTATGGACACTTGATAAAGAGTGGCATGTTCCACAGGTGGCTTACTGCGACAGATTGGGCATTCCTTGCACAACTTTTGGACATCAACTTCCATCGTCGGCCAGTGCACTCCTAGTCTCCTTAGGGTCTGTAGGGTTCGTTGTTTTGAATAGTGTTGCTCTAATGCACCTACATGTGCTAATTGCAACCATTTAGCATACTCATCCTCTTCCACGCAACAAGCCAAGATCCCTTGATCTGTGTGCTTGTACATACTTCCTGCCAAGATGTGGTACTTTTGGGCTTTTACTACTTCTCGATCTTGTGTGGTTATTACTGGGTGGTTAGGCCCGTATGTCAATACTGGCATTAATGGCTTAGCCCACTGCGGCACCACTTCCAAATTAAACAAGTAAGCATCAGGAAGATCATCTGATACTCCTTGTGGGGCTTCTCCGGATGTGAGCCTAGAGAGATGATCTGCCCTCAAATGAGTTCTCCCTTTTCTCACCACGACCTCAAAGTCATATTCCATTAGTAAGAGAAACCATCTTACTAATCTTCCTGTATTGCATGGCTTGTTTACCAAGTACAACAATGCCTGATGGTCAGTAAAAAATTTAAACTTATTTGCAAGCAAATAATGTCTAAACTTTTTAACTGCATATACCATACCTAAGCCTTCTCTTTCCGTAGTGGTGTAATTTTGTTCATCTGCATTCAATTGTCTACTGGCATAGGCAATTGGAAGGTCCATGTTACCTTCACCAGTAGGTTGTGCAAGCACACACCCAACAGCATAATTGGATGCATCCACATGAACATGGAAGGGCTTGTTCCAATCTGGTGTGGTTAAGATTGGTGCTGAACATAACCTTCGTTTAAGCTCTTGGAAGGAATTCTCACATTTGTCCGTCCACTCAAAGTTAGTTAGAAGTCCGTACATGGGCTTTGCAATGACAGCATACATGTGAATGAACCGTCGGTAGTAACCACAATGCCCCATGAAAGCTTGTACTTCCTTGACATTCTTTGGCCTAGGTAATTCGGCTATAGCTCTTACTTTCTCTTCATCCGTAGATATGCCATTCTTTGACACTATGTGTCCTAGAATTTTGCCTTGCCTAACCATAAAAACACATTTTTCAGGGTTTAGGAAGACTTGATATTCTCTACATTTGTCAAAGATTTGTCTGAGTTCTGGAATATGGGTTTGTCTAATGTTAGAATGAGCACAAAGATCATCAACATAGACTTCTAAGTTCTTCCTCAGGAACTCCTTAAATACATGGCACATCAACCTCTGGAAGGTTGCTGGCGCATTGGTAAGCCCAAATGGCATTACTCTAAAGGCAAATATGCCCCACTCTGTGGCAAAAGCCGTTTTATGCTGATCTTCTGGTGCAATGGCCACTTGGTTGTAGCCCGAAAATCCATCAAGGAAGTTGTACACTTCCTTGCCTGCTACTCTTTCTAAGAGATGTTCTGTGATGGGAAGTGGATAGTTATCTCGGATAGTGGCTGCATTGACCTTCTTCAAGTTAATGCATACATGCAGCTTGCCATTCTTCTTGGGCACCACTACGATGGGGGATACCCACTCAGTGTGCTCAATTTCATAGATAAATCCAGCTTCGACCAGTCTATCTATCTCCTCTTTGATCTTAGCAGCGTAATTATCGTTATATGTGTAGGGCTTTTGCTTAGAGGGTTTAGCATCTGAGGTTATGGGAATGGTGTGAGAGCATATGTCTGGGTCAACACCCTTCAAATCCTTGTAACTCCAAGCGAATACATCTCTGTATTCTCTTAGCAAGGCTATTAACTCATGCTCTTCTTCCTCTGTTAGGTCATGGCCTATGTATGTGCATCTCTCTTCCCCTTCTTCTAGGGCCACTACGATTTTCTTGGTGGTTTCTTTGTTATCATAGGCCTCTCCTGATTGTGCCTCTCGTTTAGGCATTCTTATCATGACTCTCCTGTCATCTATCTCATATTTCTTAAAATTTTCCGGGACCTCAAACAAAGATTCTTCTTCTTCTGATGAGGCTCCTCTCTTCTTTCGTTTCTTCCCTTCTTCCTTCGGGGTCACATGTGTGGCTAATCTTACATCATTTGTAAGCTCTCCATGCCAATGGGGTTGAAATTCTATTTCATGGAAGTATTCTTCGTCTGATGCAAATGGTGGGTCCATAATGATTGACTCTAGATCGGAGTCACTTGCATCCTCAAATGCATCAGGGCTAGGTTCGCATTCTTCTAGAACTGCCTCTCCCATGATTGGCTCTATGGAGAAGACTGAGATGTCATAGCCATCCTCATCACAGTGGGGTGTCCATTGTTCTTCATTGATGGCTACATCCATTGTTGCTAGGATTTCTGCCCAGCCATGGGGTTCAAATTCCTCGTCTGGAAAAACTACAGGTGCATAGGCTGGGTCTTGGATTGATCTATGGGTTTCTTTTGCACCAATCTCCCTGACGTTTTCTCTCTTCTCTTCTTCTACTGCTACCTTGCACATCCATAAGTGGGTGTCTTCATGCATCCATGAGGATCCTGATCCTATGGAATGCACAGATTCCGTATCCTCTTTGGCTCTATGGATGGGATTCCATTGGATAGGAGGGACATCTCTATGAGAGTAATCTTTGAGATTCACTTTGGTCGTGACACCCAAGTGTTGCAGGTACAAAGAATTGGTTCCCCAATCCTGTACCACTTGCAATTGTCGCATAAAAGGTCGTCCCAAGATCATTTCATAGGCATGGTTCTTGCTGAAGTCACATATGGCAAATGTATGCTCAAACTCGACACCACAGGTAGTGAGAGTTATTCCTTCTAGCAATCCTAAGGGTCTCTCTATGTGACCATCGGCCATCTGCAGTTTCATTCTCATTGGCCTGAGTGCTGGCTTGCCCCAACGCTTCCATAGGGAAGTGGTGGCAATTGCAACTCCTGCACCTGAGTCCAAAACCGCCTTGGTGGTGTACTCTTGGTAGGTAATGGGAAGATAGGTGTTCCCTTCTTCACCTTCACACATATCTCCTATCTTATCCAAGGGTATTTCTGGCACTGTCCTATGTGATCCTGCCTGGGAACAAGGTTTTGCTATCTCTGGCACTTGTTTGGCTACATGTTTCCATAATTCAGGTTTAACCTTGAGTAGCTCTTCCAACTTGAGATTGCACTGTACTTTAGTGTTTTTCACTACCTCTGTGTTCCTAGGTATGACTGAATCTTCGTTTCTTACCATGACTGTGGGGGTTCTCATACAAGTAGACTTGGCTTCCCATGGGCCCGTGAAATGGGGTAATTCCTGTAAAGAATTAGACTCGAAGTCTAATCTTTCTTGAGATTGGGTGCTCTCCTGCTCCCCATAGATGGATGGGATGTCTTGTGGGAATTGATCGTGTGCATCATCCACAAGTTCGATAGGAGGAGGGATTTCACTTTCTTTAGCCCATTTGTCTTCTTGAATCTCTCGTAGAAATTCTGGTGTGAATCGATTCATAGAAGAAGATGTGTCTGGCTCCGTAGAGTTAGGCACGTAGGCTTCAGGCACATAGGCTTTAGGCACATAGGCTTCCTGGGCAGGAAGACTTGCTCTTTCACTTGCCTTGTCCTTTAGTTGAGAGGTGGGTTTCTTTTCTGATTGTGCAATCAGCTTCTCTATTCTCTCTAACATTCCATCAAAGTGCAGCTGTGTCTTTGCTGAACTAGAGATGTTAAAGAGGCGACTGGCTTCAAACATGGTCTGAGCCAATTCCACCATCTTAGCACAAATTTTGGTTCGTTCTAACTCTAGTTCTGCTCTAGGGTAACACTTTTCATGATCAGTTACGTTTGGCCCTTCTTGGATTCTAGCCTGATATGCTTTAAGCATCATATTAAGGTCCTCGGGAGTGGGATCTGCTAGGACTGATCCTACTCTTGGGGATGGTGGGTTTAGGTGAGGCGGGTTGGATGGAGATGGTATGGAGGGTGGCGGAGGAGGTGATATGGATTGAGGCGGGGGTGACCTGTGAGAGTCTGGTTGAGAGGTGAGCTCCACAACTTTGGCTTTTGTTTCTCTTATGCTTTCTTCTAATTCGTTCATTTTCTTAGCCCATTGTCTTTTCATTCTTTCACGGCTATCTCTCCAAGCTCTAGTCCTTTTCTTGGTTATGCTCTCCGTTTCACTAGCTTCTGGGCTCTTTTCCTGACCCACAGCTTGGTTTTGCTGCAATGCTTGAGCTCTAGTGACTACCTGTACTGGTGCAGTGGACGTCACGCTCCCTGTGGAGTCTACTACTAACCCAACAACATTGATAGGAGTGATTTTTGGCATATTATTGGCGTTCCTTGGGCAATCTCGTAAGAGATGCTCCTTCCCACACTCTTGGCAATAGCCTTGAATCGTCACTGACTGGGGTTGTGTAGGTGGAGGTAAGGGACAATCACGAATGAGGTGATCTCCCTGACATCTGTAGCATGGTCCTCTAGGGAACGAGGGTCTTACCTGCCTAGGTTGAGGTCTAAGGTTGGGGTTTGCATACATGACATTTGTGTAATCTGATTCCCAACTAGGTTCATTTGGCTCTTCACTATAGTAGGACTCCCCATGTTCGGGAGATTGCATGTAGTAAGCTTGGGGACTATCAACATGTGTAGAGTCGAAACTATGGTCACTAGGATCAGTTTCTGAGAGCAGTGGTGTTACAGGGACTATAGCTCTATTCAGGTTTTCTTCTACCACAGCATACTTTACCGGAATCACATTAGCTGGAGCTGGGGGTTGTTGTGCTAGCACAGGCTGAGGCCTTTGTTGGTTTTGGTAGGGTTGGTAGGTTTGTTGAGGCCTAGCATACTGCTGAGGTGGGTACTGGTTCTGGTATCTTCCTTGTTGAGGGTATGGCTGTGGGTACGTCTGCCTAACGGCTTGCTTATTGTAGGGGCAATCTTGCGCAGTGTGATTGGTGTATCTTCGTTCTATAGTGCAGTACTGGCTACTAGGATTAACTTGGGGTTGAGCCATAATGGGACATACGTTCGCCATGTGGTCTCCACCACAAGTATAGCACGTTTTCACAGGGGCAAACCTTGGGATCTGTTTGCTAGTTACACCTAATTTCTGAGCTACTTTCTCTGCAAGTTCCTCAATTGATGTGGATTGTGTGGAAGAGAGGCTAGAGGCACCATCAGAATCTTTGTAGATTTTGGAGAGCTCTAACTCCTCCCCTAGGTTATCCTCAATGTCAATGCACATGCGTACACACTCTTCTATGGTCCTAGGGTCTTTCAAGTACACATATGATCTTAATTTGGTACTTAGCAATCCATCCAAGAATAAAGCCACTTGCTTAGCTGGCGTGGGTAGCTCAGGGACAGGGCATCTTTCAAGATATTGCCTAAATCTTCGTCCTGCCAGTCTCAGGTCTCTTGAGGGGTTTGCTTGAAGCTATGAATCAGCGAGGAGGTATTATGTCTGATGCCACTCTTAGAGAACTCAATAATGAATGCCTCTAGGAGTTGATCTATGCTCCTGAACTGCCTCTCGTTTAGCGGCTGAAACCATGTCAGGGCAGTGTTCCTAAGGGTAAGACCAAAGGCATTGTACTGAGTGAATAGATCCTCTACTTGTTCAGCTCTCAGGACTTGCCTAAACTCAGCCACATCATCGTATGGATCTCCAGTGCCATCGAAGTAGTTCTTCATGGACTTAACTAGCTGAGTCGGCCTCAAAGTCCTTGTGTGCTCTCTAGGTCGTGGTAGAGGGAACTCATCCGCATTTCTTTGATTCTTGTGAGCTCTAAGTATCTCAGATTCTACTCTATTTGTTTCCGTCCTCGTTCTTTCTCTTCCCACTGGGTTGGCAAAGCTTACTTCTGGTCTAGCTCTATGTCTGTCTCTTTGCATTTCATAAGCTTGGGATGTTCCAACACCAGGGTGACCATAGGATACATTCGATCTTGGTTGGGGAAAAACAAATTCACCCTTCCAAGTGTAAGCATGCCTATCATTTTCTGTCACTACAAAGATTCTCTCCGAAGCGTGATCTAAGTAGGTCGCACTACCTGGGCTATCAGGATCCTTAAACTCATATATCATGATTGTCCCTACAGCAATCGGCTTGTCTGGTTTATACCTCCAAAAGGCTTCATTGGTTTCTTGGTTTAGCAGCAAATCTATGCTCTTATTGTCCTGTGGGATCCACTCCGGTGTGATAATCCTAGTAAGAACCGATTTACCTCGAGGGGTTCCAGGCTCTGCACCCATGTTTCCTTGCTCCAGGTCACCTAAGTCTGCTTCGGGGATCACATTTCCAAATTCGTCCGTCCTATCTGGGTGACTGGTGACTACGTATATGGTTCCTTCTTTGTCCGAGTATGCTCCATTTTCAAACTTGACAGCTGGGTGCTCTAATCCAATGGATTGCTCAGGATTCCTAATCTGTACCACAGATCTTCCTAGGCCGTCCTCATAGATGCTAGCACCTAATCGGTTGGTCCTAAGGTATTCCAATTGTGTTTTGTAGGGGCCTTCTACCCTGTGCAAGTATGGCACTCCTGAACTTCCTATAGGTCTCTCCATACCTTGAGACATCTCTGATTCACTTGTCTCAGAGCTAGGGTAATGCAAGTGGTGACTCAACTGCTGGGCCCAAGACCTAGCAGTGTGATTGACACTAGCCTCAGAAGACCTCAGGCTTTGTCTATCCCTTACCAGATGTCGCCCTGATCTAAGGTTCATATGCCTAGATAAGTAGCCCGATTTTTGCCCAGAGTATAACCTCGTTGCCGATCAATTGGTCTCAGTCACTTGATTCGTTTTTAGTGAGTTATTATGTTTATGATCTTGTCTGATATTGCGTCGTCAGGAATACTTGAGTATTTTCCGTACTTTCAGTTGATCGTTCCACGTTAAAATCTTTTCCTTGATGTTATCGACAGTACAGAGATTAGGTTTTTAGCTTGAACTTGAGTTTTTAGGTAGTCTTCAACTTGATACCTGCCTATCGTTGTCCTGACTTACTTCTAGCACTATTCGTACTTAACCTGAGCTAGAAAATGACAGAGGGAGTTGAGAGTATTCCAACCTTGAGTTCCTTTCCTTGTGTTGATGCCCTAGTATGCTCAGGACGTGTGTTCCCTAGCTTGCACTTACACTTGCTTAGAACGCCTTTCGATGCTCTCAATAGATATGTAAAAGGCCCACTGTTAGCTCAAGACTTAAAATCAAAAGACTGAACCAATCACTTTCATTCATGCAACATTTCACCAATTTGCATTATGACTTTTTGGACACAACTCTAGAGATCCCTGAATTTTGTTCCCCCTAGGTATGGTCACTTTCAAAATACCCACGAGCTTTCCAACAAAACAATAATCACCGCAAACGGATTTCGTATGAGAGAGTTATGTCTGTTCAGGGTTTAGAGGGTTAAGACAGGATTCAATCTGGCTGACGGATCCTAGGATTTTCTCCCAATTCTCAAGTGTAGGAACCTCCAAAGTGCTAATGGATTGACTATTTTGCCCCAAAATTATCCTAATTTTGAACAAAAGCAAACCCTAATTTTTTGCCGAAAAGCCTGTCAATCGCGATCGACAGGTCTGTCAATCGCGATTGACAGAGGCGTCCGTCGGGCCTGTCAGTCGCGATGGACAGTGTCAATCGCGATCGACGGTATCAATCGCGATCGACAGAGTCGATCGTGGCTGTCAATCGCGATCGACGGTATCAATCGCGATTGACACGTTTTCCGGATTTTTCACTGAAATTTCAGTCAATCGGGGGCCTATCAGTCGCGATGGACACGTGGCTATGCGCAAAAGTCAATCAATCGTTGAATTTCAGTCAATCGCGATCGACGGTGTCAATCGCGACTGACAAAGGTGTCGGTCGTGGCTGTCGATCGTGATTGACGGTGTCAATCGCGATTGACAGGATCCTACGTGGCAGTCTGTCGATCGTGAAGTCTATCGATCGCGATTGACGGTGTCAATCGCGATTGACAGGATCCTACGTGGCAGTCTGTCGATCGTGAAGTCTGTCGATCGCGATTGACGGTGTCAATCGCGATTGACAGGGTCTGTCGATCGCGATTGACAGAAAAACACGGAATTTTTCTACTGTTTTAGGTGATTTGGGATGTGCTCATCATGCTTGTGCTAGTGGTGAACTTTGTTTTACCAAATGATCGAATTTTCTGTCAATCGCGATCGACAGAGGCTGGCGACTGCGAGACAGATTCGACGAGTTTCGTACCTGCGCAGAGAGCTGGGGATGATGGTTCAGCAAGTACCTGCAAAATGCTCAAGAAACATGCAAAAATCCACACACGCAATATCGCTCTCTCGCTCTCTCTCACAAGTGAAATGAGGGAAATGAGATGGAGATGGTGATATGATCAAAAAACAGAAATTTTCGCGATGATGGAGATGGAGGTGGGAGATGGTGATGAAGGTGGTGAAGAAAAAACAAGAAAATAGATGAAAGAGAAGAAAATACCTACAACTCCAACGCGTCAACTCTACGTCTTACCATCACACGCTCGTCCTCGAAGCTCGATCCCCGGCAACGGCGCCAAAATTTGGTGTAGCTCAGTGATGAGTAGCACCTCCTTTAATGTCAATCCGGGAAGATGTGAGGATGGTATGAAGACCTCAACCAAGTGGAGGCGCAAATGCGTGAGTGAGAAGCACACAAGCATGCACACACATACACACACACGCGCACACACGGCAAGACAAAGAGTGAGAAGCAATGGAGTCCTTAGATTACTTTCAAAAAGCTCTTACAAGTTCGTTTCAATTACAATCCAACCCCAAAAATGAGCTCTCTAGCTCCTTTTATAGTTTTTGACTAGCTTTGGCCCTGTCCAGACCTAGTGTCCGGCATAGTTAAAAATTAGGTTCCAGGGCTTATTTGAGGGCTTAAACGGAGTCTAAAAATACGAAAATTGATATGTAGGTACTTCTAAGGCTCCTCAAGCTCGAGGACTCCTCGGCTTGCACAAAATGGAGCCACAAAAAGGTGAACATGGTATTTACAAGGGTTGTTAGTGATGAGAATCACTTTTAATTGGTGTAAGGGTTTGAAAAATTAAAGGTTGCCTTAGTGCTAGATCTGCGTGAATGCTCATAATTGCTTCTCCATGAAGAAAATTATTGGCCTACTTGCCAAATCGTCGTTGACTCCCTTGTCTGCTGCTAACAGCATCCAACCATCTATTCCTCCATTTGGGATTAGCTTTTTCAAATAACTCCTTGGTCACATTGATGTCTTCCTCATATTCTAGATACTTGTTTGGAGGTAATCCCACCCTTGCCAACTGATAGTTTTTAATACTTTCCATGATCATGCACAAAGGTATGCCTAATCCATCTGCAGCCCAATGATGTTGATCAGGATTTATCCCTTTATTTAAAGCAAATGTAACAATCTATTCCTCGTATTCATCATGCATTTTTCTAATGAAATCCATTCTGGATTCTCTGTTTATCAGAAGTTTTTGGACAAACTCCTCTGAATACTCTTCTTCTGGTGCTTTATTTTTTGGTTCACTGCCATGTTGAGTTCTGTCATCACTTCCTACTTCATAATCTTCTGTATGTGTAGTCTCTATCTGATCTTCCACCTGAGTTTGTGATTTTTCCAGCTTTTTCTGCAGCTCGTCTATTGTTAACATTAAACTTCTATTTTTAGATGCCCATATCTCTCTTTCTGCTACCCACTCACTTCTTTCCTTTTCTATATCCATATGTAATTTTTTGTAACCCCTCATTGAGGTAGCAGCATGTATACTAGCCTATTTTTCCAACTCCTTGGCTTCTTTCAATTCTGTTTGCAATCTCATGATTTCCTTGTGTAATTCTTCCTTTTCCTCCTGTGTCACCTGAACAGTCTTGCTTTCTTCCTTCCACTAGCCTTCTTCCATTAATAGTTTGTTTATTTCCTCATTTGCCTTGGCCATAATTTGATATGAATTATGCAAGGTTCTGTATCTCCCTTCAATTTTTTTTCAGCTCCATCTCAATTTTACTACTATGCTCTCTCTGTTTTGCACACTTTTCTTCAAGATATTGAATTTTGTTTTGTTGTTGTACCTCTAATTCTTCCAAGGAAATTACTCTGTGTGTCAATTCCTCATTTTTCTCCTTTACAATCCTCAATTGTTCTGCCAATTGTTCCTTTTCCTTCTTGTGCTCTTTAATGATACCACTGCCTTTTTCAAACTCAGATTCAGCTACCATACTTGATATAATCATGTTTCTCCTGGATGGTCTGAACTGCTCTATGTTGCTCATAATGATCTTGCAAGCAGATATTATATTTTTAGGTATCCTTTCCAACCCAACTTCTATTTCTATTTGTTTGACTTCTATCTGCTTGTTTTCTTTACACTCATTCTCTTCTTCATTTTCTTCCTCATACTCTATGACCTGAGTCTTTTGTTCTTCATAGCTCTTATTTGCTTCCATCTTTTCTTGATTTGCAACATCTTCTTCATATTCCAATATTTGGTCATCCTTATTCTCATGTCCTGATGTATCTTCAATTATCTTTGTGTCTTCTGCCTCCTTGTCCTCCATCATTTGTTGTTCCTCTTCAAAGAAATGTCTTTCTTTTACCTGTACTTCCTTTCCCTGGAATAGGGTTGATTCCTCAGTAATCTTTATCTGATCATTACTTGTCTGCTTTTCTATCCTTCCTCTTGCTCCTCTATATCCATGCGATCCAGCTCCTCCTCTTGTCCTTGATCTTTTGTAGCTATAAATTCTTCATTATGATTCAAGTCATACAGGATATCTTCTATGCTTTGATTGATCTGTTTGTCTGTAACTCCTGTTTCTTCTTCTTGAACATTCTTCTTCACCACTACTTCCTCTGTTTCCTTGATTTGATCTGTCTCTTTTTGTTCTTGTACTAAACTGCATAACTGAACTCCTTTTGCTATCTCTGCTTTTCCTTCATCCACTTTGAAATTGATTTGTTATGAAGGTTTTGTCCATATTGACTTTAATCCCGAGTTCATTAACCCACAGCTAAATTCCTTTCTTACTTCACTCTCCTCTTCCATCATCATTGCTTTTCCTTTTAGTAATCTTCTCTCTTCTTCAGGGCTAACCTGCTTTGCTGCTTCTTCTTGGACTTGCTTTTCCTGGGACTTCTCTCTCAAGTCTTATGGTGTTTTATGTTTTTCAGTGACCTGTGTTATGACATTAGGTGTACTAGGGACTGAGAAATTCAAACTTTTTAACAAAAAGTTTTCAATATCACTTTCAGAGTCTGAAGAGAATCGTGAAGAGCCTGCTATTCCTGATTTTTCCAATTTTGACTCTTCTATAGTAGTAGATTCCTTTTGGTTCCTTTCTACTACTATCACTTCTTCAACTTCCATCATTGGTACAGGTTCTACTACTGATTTTCCTTTACTTTTCTTAGTTAGCTTCTTCTTTGGTATAGGTTTCTTCTGAACCTTCTTCTTTGCTACAACTATATTTCTTGTTTCAGGAGGTCCTTGTTCTTCTTTGAAGTATGCTAACAGTTCCACTTCCTTTTTGACAAATACTTCCTCTGTCTCAGCTGCCATCATCTGCTCATGCAGTTCTTCATAATGTTCTACTTCCTCTTGAACCCAATCTGTTGCTTTGAAAGAGTAATCCTCTAACATCTTTTGATATTGAGCTTCATATACTGCCCTTTTATTATTACCTTGAGTCAAATAGGTATACAATTGTTCTTTGCTTGTTTGAGGTGGATAAGGGTCATTTGAAGATTGTACCTACTTCAAAGCAGCTTCATGCTCTTCCTTAGTTGCTTCTACCTGCTCCAATTCAACTTTTCTTGGATCCAATCTCCTTTTCTTGATAGGAACAACTTCCTCTGAGATTCCCTTTCTTTTCCTCTCTGCTCCCCTCATGCTTGATTGGCCTTCTGATTCTCTTACAGATATCTTCCTTGAAGGACTTTTGATTCCTGCCATCAAATTTCTGAAATATTGGGCTGTTGGAGCTAGCTTCAACTGATCCTCCATTCCAAGTACATGATATATAATCCTGGTTAAAAATTGAGCTCCATTCATATACTTCTTCTGCTGCTAGTGTTTAGCTGCTTCTTTCAATTTCTCATGTATATATGGTGATACATCCATTATTCCAAAGGGCTTAGTTCTGTCCTTATTGTTAAACATAATCAGTGTTACTGATTTGTGTGGCATGGTGTATCTTGGCAGTTTTGGAAAACAGAAATATTGCAAAAACATTCTGATGGCATATTCCTCAATTTTTCTTCCTTTGAAATCAGGAAATTTAGAATATCCTGTATATGTTTCTTTATTCTTCTTAACAAAGTTGTTATCCAACTTAGTTCCCATTGGATAAAACTGAAGGGTTGCCCTGATATGCTCTGCTTTTATGGTGATATTCACTTCCTGGTTTTCTTTGTCCTTGACTTTACACCGAAAATATGCCTCATTGCCCTTCCCAACTTTGAACAAGCTGTTCATTACCTGTGCCACTCTTTCAAAGTCTATAAAAAATATAGGCTCCTCGAGCAACTTGTGTAATCCTACTGCTTTCCACCTTTTGTAGTTAACTGCACTTTTCTGGAATTTGTAAAACTCTTGACACAGCATAGTGTACTTGTAACCTCCAACTCCCACTATAAATATGTGTTGGCCAATAATTCCTAGAGTTTCCTTGAGTTCCTTGACTATCTTTTCTGCTTCTTGAATCTCCAACTCCTCATCAGATTCTAATTCTACTGTCTCCGTTGTTGCTTCATGGTCTAAGAACCAATGTCCTCTAGACAGGGTGACTCAGTTTGCTTTGAACTCATGGATTGGTAGTTCCTTCGAATTCATCATTCTGGAGAAAATATAACATCACACAAAAAAGAAAAAACTCCACCCACATGAGTCATAAGAAAAATAGAAATTGACATTTGTTTTGAAATGGAATGAAAGAAGAATGAAAGTAAAATCTCAATTAAATCCTGACTTTCTTAAAAGACTCAATTAAAGTGATCATTACATGTGTAGCAAGATGTCTAGTGCTCTCTTCTCTTCTGACAACTTCTATCCAGGAAGAAGATATTTAAAAAGAAAAAATGAATAAAAAATAAGAAATCATACAAAATAAAATAAAAAATATAAAAAATAATAAATAGAAACCTGTTACCCTTCTACCTATATCTTGCTTTGTGCTATATATCTAAAAAAAAAGGAAAAATGGATAGTTTTCTCTTCTATTTTCCTCTTTTTTTCATAACAGAGAAATGAAATGGGTAATTTTTCTCTCATTTTTTCTCTTCTCTCTTTTTTTTTCTATTTTTGTTTTTTAAATAATTTTTCCAACTTCCTTTTGACTTCCTTCCTTCCCCTCTTATTTCTTTTCTCAGAAAAAGGATAAGGTAGAATAATTTGTCTTATTTTTTGTTTTTCAAAAATTGTCAAAATTTCTTCTATGTGACACTCTGATTTTCTTATCCAAGATCCTAGCTGCATCTCAGATACTCATGTCCTTTTCCATTGAATCAGTTTTGATTTTTTTACCCAATAATATTTAATCTTCGTTGATCCTATTCTGGGAATACACCCGTCTTCATGTGATGAGCCGTGGTTGAAATTTTTTGGCTTCCTTATCCATTTTGTTCTCGGAATTTCTTTTGATGAGCAGGCCTTGTGTGTACTTTGTTTCCACATCCTTCTTGTTTTGATGTCCTGATACTTCTGATTATACCCTAATTTCCACCTTGCTTCTATCTCTTCACCCTCTTTTGCTTCTTCAATTTGTTGCTGGTTTTGATTAAATGAAGCTTGATCCTTTAGTAATTGTATTGATAATGTATGTGTGTCTTTTAATGAGAAAGTAAATCCTTCCAGCTCTGAATCATGAATCTCCTGTTGATCTTCCTGTTTTTTGATGGGGGAAGTATCTCAACCCCTAAGCAACGATGAAGCGCGAATGACCTCCACAGGTATCCTTCTTTGACCTCTGCACACCAAAAATGCTCTTACTCAGAGCTTATGCAGAGAACTCCAGTGAGCTTTTGTAGACCTGTAGTAGACACCAAGGGCTTTCCAACAAAACAAATTTCACTTGAAATGGATGCTTACACAAAGAGAAACAATGTCTACAACATGAGCTAGTTGAATGCTCACAACTGCTAGTCAAGCAGAGACCTCACTTCACTCCAGCAAACTTTTCTCAAAGATTATACAGAGAATGAATCTCAAACTTGAGTCAACTTTAGAGCACTCTAATAGCTACCCAATGACACCAAAATCATAGAAAATGGATACATAGAGAAGGAGAACCAGCCCTTACAAGAGAGAGCAAAATATTTCCAACAGAGCCTACACAAAGAGAGAGATATCAATCACACAACTTCACTAAAATGAATGTTGCTCCCAGCTTACTCAGAGAATGATCCAGAGAATTTGTGAGCATAAAATAGACTCTTATAGCTATCCAATGAGACAAGAATTACATCAAATGGATACCATATGAGGGAGAACCAATGCTAACAACTCAGGGGTAGAGAGTTGCAACACTGCCTGCGCACACACATAGATATGCCTACTAAAAGAAAACAAACAAGCAAGCAAGGGGGTTGCTTAAGCAAGGGGCTTGCTTATCACAACTCCAGCACTTAGTGCTCACTTTACATGAGCTAAAACTCCAAGAAGATGGCCCAAAAGAAGTCGGGATACATGCTCCTTTTCTAATGAGAAGTGTGCCCCTAAAATCTAGGAACTACCTTTCCAAATCAGCCTCCTAACTTGGAGGAATTAGTTGAGATGACTTGGGGAGTGGTTGAGTGACTTTTCTTGATGGAATCTCGTGGCTTTTGGCTTCCTTTGATTGCTCCACATGTCCATAAAAGATTCCCCACGAATTTGTAGCTTGAAGCTTGACTTTTAACACTCCCCCTCAAGCTTCAATTCTTCGTCCTCATCCAAGCTCCTTCATGTTGATGCATTGCTTGAATTTTGAAATCTTCATCCCATCCAAAGCCTTTGTAAACATGTCGGCAACTTGGTCCTTGGTACCAATATGATGTACTGAAACTTCCTTTGATATCACCTTTTCCCTTATGAAGTGATAGTGCACTTCAATATGCTTGGTTCTAGCATGATAGACAGGATTCGATGCTAGATGAATGCTACTCATATTGTCAAAAAAAATTGGATATGTGTCAACCTGCAATTTAAGCTCCATAAATAACTTCTTAATCCACATTAGCTCACATGTGACTTGAGCCAAAGCTCTATACTCAGCCTCGGTGGAAGATAATGCCACTGTGGGTTGCTTCTTTGAAATCCATGAGATGATCTTGCTACCTAGCATGACTAGGTAACCACTTGTACTTCTTCTATCCTCCTTCGAACCGGCCCAATCGGCATCAGAATAAGCTTTGACCTGCATATCATCATCAAATGAATAGAACAATCCTTCATTTATAGTGGCCTTGAGATATCGTAACATTCTTCTTGCAGCTTGCAAGTGTGTAGTCCTTGGACTATGCATAAATTGTGATAACACTCCAACTCCATATGCTATGTCGGGCCTAGTTATTGTGGCATAATTGAAAGATCCTACAATAGATCGATACAAGGTTACATCCTCTAATGGCTCTCCATCAATGGAGCTTAGCTTTACATTAACTTCCATGGGATTTGAAATAGGCTTGCAATGTAGCATCCCAAACCTCTCAAGTAGGTCTAGAATATACTTCCTTTGTATGAGCATAATACCTTCTTCTTTGTATACAACTTCAATGCCAAGAAAATACCTAAGATCTCCAAGATCAGAGATCCTAAACTCGTTGCCAAGCTTTGCCTTGATCTCCTCAATGCCCTTTGTATCATTACCTGTAATGATAAGATCATCTACATACACGCACATGTAGACTACAAGTTCTCCTCTTTGTTTGATGAAGAGAGATGGATCCGCCTTGCATTGATTGTAACCACATTTGATCAAATAGTCCACCAATCTTTGGTTCCAAGCCCTTGGAGCTTGCTTTAGGCCATAAAGTGCCTTCTTCAACCTACAAACATGATGTGGAAACTCTTTATGAACAAAACCTAGTGGTTGCTCCATGTATACCTCTTCTTCCAAGTCTCCATTGAGAAAGGCATTCTTGATATCCAATTGGAAAAGCTTCCATCCTTTGCTAGCAGCCATTGCAATGAGTGTCCTAATGGTGCTCATCTTTGCCACGGGGCTGAATGTCTCTTCAAAGTCCACTCCATATGTTTGTGCAAAACCCTTGGCCACCAATCTTGCTTTGAACCTAGAAATAGATCCATCTGAATTCCTCTTTACTTTATACACCCACTTATTACCTATTACCTTCATGTTCTCCTTCTTGGGCACTAGAGTCCATGTTTGATTTTCCTCAAGTGCGTCGATCTCTTCTTGCATTGCCTCTTTCCATTCGGTGTACCTGCTTGCATCTTCATAGCAATCGGGCTCATGATCTTCTACTACTTTGTTCATATATGCATAATGTGTTGCCATGTATGAATCATAAGTAAACCTTTGAGTTGGATACTTAACTCTAGAAGACTTCCTTTCTTCACCTTTTGGAGGAATAAACCTCCTTTGCCTTGGGAACTTGATCTCTTTCTTTGACGTGGCTTCTTTCTCCATCATGTGTCCTTCATCATCTTCAACTTCATTACCTTCTTCATCCAACTCCACCAATGTTGCTTTGCCTTTGTTGATTGATTGTGCTTCATAGCTTGATGAAGATCTCCCCCTCCATGGTGAGTTCATGCTTGAACTATCTTCATTGATGGAACACCTTGGGCCGCTTAGCTCTAGGTCGATTTGTTCTTCATCATGTCCATGCTTTTCTTCTTCATAGTCCTGCATACAATCATACTTCTTATACCAAGGGAGTAGCTCATCAAATGCTACATCCCTTGATATCCTCAAGTCCTTTGTGTTTGGGTTGAAGCACCTGTAACCTTTATGATCATTTGAATATCCTAGAAACACACACTTTTCTGCCTTTGGTTGTAGCTTGTGCCTCAATTCACTTGGCACATGTACATAACAAGTACATCCAAATATCTTCAAGTGGGAAAGATCAGGTTTCTTACCATAATAGGCTTGATATGGTGTCAAGCCATGGATCCCTGAGGTAGGAGCCCTATTCATTAGATACACGGCGGTATTTGCTGCATCACTCCAAAACATGTTAGGTACATTCATCTCATTAAGCATTGCTCTAGCGATCTCGGCAATGTATCTATTCTTTCTCTCTGCTACTCCATTTTGTTGGGGTTTGTACCTGCATGTTACTTGCCTCTTGATGCCTTGATCCATTAAAAAATCAGAAAACTCATTTGAGAAATATTCTCCCCCTCCATCGGACCTTAGCTTCTTGATATATGTACCTGTTTCCTTCTCTACCATTGCCTTGAATGCTTTGAAACATGTAAACACATCTGATTTGTTTTTTATGAAATAAACCCAAACCATCCTTGTGCAATCATCTATAAAAGTGACAAAGTACTTGTTACCTCCAATGGATTGCTCTTTCGTTGGCCCCCACACATCTGTATGTATCAACTCCAATGGATGTTGGCTTATGTAGCCACTCTTCTTGAATGGAAGTCTCGCTTGCTTCCCTAGTTGACAAGATTCACATAAATGCTTCATACCTTGTCCTTGAAAGTTGGGAAGACCTTCAACCAGCCTCTTGAATTGCATTTCCTTCATTCTTTGTATGTTGATGTGACCTATCCTCTTGTGCCACAAGTCCAACTCCGAAATCCTCTTGTTTCCATATGTGAAGTAGACATGTTGAGTAGAATGAGAATTTACCTCCAAAGTGAAGAGTCTCCCTTGCTTCTTTCCTCTTGCTATGACCTTGTAACCTTGCTTAGGGTTCTCCACAAAGCATCCACCTTTGTTGAACCTTACTTGATAGCCTCTTTCAACCATTTGCCCAACGGACACCAAGTTCTTTGTGATGGTAGGTACATGCAAGACATCCTTGAGACATCTTCCTTCCTCCTTGTCATCCAAAGCTACATCTCCAACATGGGAGATCTCATGGGCTGTATCATCACCTGTTTCTACATGTCCTTTACCTTTGGGAACGTGTAGATTAGTAAACCAAGAAGCATTGCAACTCATATGGTTGCTACATCCACTATCAATATACCAAGTGTTATCTACTTTGCTTGAATTCCCATTCATGTGCATCATCA
Source organism: Ceratopteris richardii (assembly GCA_020310875.1). Taxonomy (NCBI): domain Eukaryota; kingdom Viridiplantae; phylum Streptophyta; class Polypodiopsida; order Polypodiales; family Pteridaceae; genus Ceratopteris; species Ceratopteris richardii. Next base: position 9,225,441 of record CM035411.1, read on the forward strand.
AGAGATTGTCATTTTTTGAACTTGTAGAAGCATAATTACCTTGGCCTTTGTATGAAGAACCTTGATTATAGTTCCTTTGGTTTCCTCCTTGGTAGCAATCTCTAGCATAGTGGCCAAACTTGCCACATATGTAACATCCTTCGCCATCTTGATTCCTGTTTTGTTGATGTCCTCCTCCTCTTCCTCTTGATCTTCCTCTACCTCTTTGTGATGAGGTGCCTTGGTCATGTCCTTGATTTCTTGAGTGGCCTTGCCTTCCTCCAAACCTTCCTTTGCCCCTTCCTTGTCCTTGTCTTCCTTTGCCCCTTTGATTACCTGCATAGAAAACTTGTGCATCTTTGCTTTTAGTTGAACTTCCACCTATGTTCATTTCTTCGGTGACCATGAGAGCAACCAATTGCTCAAAATCGGGAAGATTATCCCTTACATAAACTGAAGTGGTAAAGGGCTTCCACTTCTCATCATCTCTCAAACCATTGAGAGTATAAGCCACAAGATCGTCATCGTCTACGTGGCTTCCAATGGATCCCAATGCATCTGATAACTCCTTGACCTTAAGTATGTAGTCATTTATGCTAATCCCTGAGCTCTTCCTAAGGTTGTTGAGCTCATTCTTGAGTTGGATCTTCCTTGCTTTGGTGCTTGTTGAATAAAGCCTTTCAAGTGTCTCCCATACCTTCATGCTTGAATCCAGGTCTTGGATATGGCCGATCATGCTATTGCTAATGTGTTGGGAAAGAATAAAGATAACCCTCTTGTCTCTTTCATTCCATTCCCTAAAGGCCCTTCTCTGGTCATTGGTTGGATTCTCATCCAACCTAGGTCTTGGTTCACTTCCACTAATCAACCCCCAAAGGCCCTTGCCCATAAGATAGTTGGAGACCCTAAATCTCCATGGTTGATAGTTACCTTTGTCTAGCTTTTCAATTTGAGTGTTGAAGTCTCCCATATCTAGTCTTTGATACTTGACCTAGCCCTTGGCTAATGCTCCAATGTGTGTAAAATGAAAATGAGGCTCTGAGGTTACCTCAATCCAAAGCTTTCCTTAGATGGACACCTTGTGCTCTTGCAAATTTGAGTAGAATAGCTCCCCCTTGATGTGAGCTACCTCCAAGAAGCTTTTGTTGATGCAAATCTTGAACCACCAACTCCAAGAGGTCTTCTTGCTTGTATGTGATACCTCCAAGATGCCCAAATGCTCTGATACCACTGATGGGGGAAGTATCTCAACCCCTAAGCAACGATGAAGCGCGAATGACCTCCACAGGTATCCTTCTTTGACCTCTGCACACCAAAAATGCTCTTACTCAGAGCTTATGCAGAGAACTCCAGTGAGCTTTTGTAGACCTGTAGTAGACACCAAGGGCTTTCCAACAAAACAAATTTCACTTGAAATGGATGCTTACACAAAGAGAAACAATGTCTACAACATGAGCTAGTTGAATGCTCACAACTGCTAGTCAAGCAGAGACCTCACTTCACTCCAGCAAACTTTTCTCAGAGATTATACAGAGAATGAATCTCAAACTTGAGTCAACTTTAGAGCACTCTAATAGCTACCCAATGACACCAAAATCATAGCAAATGGATACATAGAGAAGGAGAACCAGCCCTTACAAGAGAGAGCAAAATATTTCCAACAGAGCCTACACAAAGAGAGAGATATCAATCACACAACTTCACTAAAATGAATGTTGCTCCCAGCTTACTCAGAGAATAATCCAGAGAATTTGTGAGCATAAAATAGACTCTTATAGCTATCCAATGAGACAAGAATTACATCAAATGGATACCATATGAGGGAGAACCAATGCTAACAACTCAGGGGTAGAGAGTTGCAACACTGCCTGCGCACACACATAGATATGCCTACTAAAAGAAAACAAACAAGCAAGCAAGGGGGTTGCTTAAGCAAGGGGCTTGCTTATCACAACTCCAGCACTTAGTGCTCACTTTACATGAGCTAAAACTCCAAGAAGATGGCCCAAAAGAAGTCGGGATACATGCTCCTTTTATAATGAGAAGTGTGCCCCTAAAATCTAGGAACTACCTTTCCAAATCAGCCTCCTAACTTGGAGGAATTAGTTGAGATGACTTGGGGAGTGGTTGAGTGACTTTTCTTGATGGAATCTCGTGGCTTTTGGCTTCCTTTGATTGCTCCACATGTCCATAAAAGATTCCCCACGAATTTGTAGCTTGAAGCTTGACTTTTAACATTTTTCAGTACTCCAAAAAAATATTAAAAACCTTTTGTCATTTACTGTTAATTTGAGCTTCATTTTTTCAAAATCTAGTATTACTCTACCTTGCCTTAACCATGGTTGTCCAAAAATCAATTTTTCAGTCATCAAGTGATCTGGCCATTCTTCACAATCTATTTTCATAGATTCTGTATTGAACTTAACTTTAAGAGAAGATGGAGACATGCTTTGTATCATTTGTCCTTCCAAAGTTTTGATAAAGGTTTTGCTTTTAGTCCTTTTTAGGTTAAATTTATTCACCAAAGCTGAACTAATCAAATTCACTTGTGCACCTGAGTCTATTAAAACCCTGATTTTTTCATCTTGACAATCCATTATTATCACAGGCAAATGTTCTTTTTGTTTTAAAGGTGTTTCACACAGAAGGACTTCTCTAAGGTCTTTGGTTTTTCGTATCCTTTCCTTTGCCTCCTGTTGAGCCTCTTTTCTAATGTTTTCCTCTTCTTTTTTCCTATTTTGAGTTTGGTGTAATCTTCTCCATTCAGAAGCAGTTAATGGAAGGTCATACCTTTTAACTCTGCATCCACTTATGAAGTTTGGCATGATTTCCCCATCTATGTCAGCTAGTTGGATAGATCCACTGTTATTGATCTAATGTATAATATAAGGCCCATGTCCTTTTTCTTGAAATTTCTTCTGATGTTCCTTTATTGTATATGCCAGAACTAGATCTCCTTCTTGTAGATCTTTTTCTTTAATATGAGCATCATGATAAGCTTTTTGTCTTTTCTTGTCTGCATAGATGCTCATGATTGCTTGGATTCTAGAAGCTCCCAGTTTTTCCAATTCTATCACTCTCTCAGACAATTCATGTCCAGTCCAATTGTATTGACTACCCACCTTCAGTGTTGGAATAAGGAATTCTAAGGGCAGAACTGCATTTTGTCCATATACGAGGTTGAATGGTGTGGTTCCTAATGCAGTTTTGTATGCCACTCTGTAGGCCCATAGGACATGATTAAGTTGTAAATCCCAATCATTCCTGTTTGTGTTTACTAATTTTGACAATACAGTACAAAGTACTTTATTAGTACTTTCTACTAACCCATTGGCTTGTGGGTGATATGGGGCTGACTTTCTATGACTAATCATGAAATATTCAGTTATGTTTTCTATGATTTGGTTCAAAAAATGAGTCCCCCTATCACTTACCAATTCAATTGGAAGTCCAAATCTGGTGATGATATTTTCATAGAGAAATCTGGCATTAGTATGAGCATCATTTCTTTTTGTAGCTTTGGCCTCAACCCATTTTGTTAGGTAATTTGTAGCTACTAGTATGTATTCAGCATGGGATTGTTTTGCTGGAGGATGTATGGGTCCAATGAAATCCAACCCCCATTTACTAAAGGCTCTTGCTGAAATCAATGGAACTAATGGCATATTGTCTCTTTTATTTGGTTGACTCACCCTCTGACAAATGTCACATCTTTTCACGTATGTTCTTGCATCACCAAATAGGGTTGGCCACCAAAAGCCAGAATATAATATGAGTTTAGCACTTCTCTCACTTGAAAAATGTCCTCCTGCCACTCCAGAATGTGCCATTTCCAACATTTCCAGATATCTATCTTCAGGAACACAAATTCTTAAATATCCATCCATCCCTCTCTTATATAATTGTTCTCCTATCAGTTGATATTCTTCAGAGATCACTTGTAAATTTTTTGAATCTGCACCAGCTATTACTTGTTTTCCTTTTTTCTCCCTTTTCAATTCCTTAATGATGTTCTCACTCCATTCTGGATTTTTCTGAAACCAATATAGAGTAATAAGTTCTGAGTTTTGCAATGATTGGCATTCCCAACAGTTAGCAATATATTTTGTTACATCTTGAGTCTTATTAGGCCAATGTACTCCCATCTGTAGCTCAGTGATGAGTAGCACCTCCTTTAATGTCAATCCGGGAAGACGTGAGGATGGTATGATGACCTCGAGCAAGTGAAGGCACAAGTGTGTGAGTGCAAAGCACACTAACATGCACACACATACACACACACGTGCACACAAGGCAAGACAAAGAGTGAGAAGCAATGGAGTTCTTTAGATTACTTTCAAAAAGCTCATACAAGTTCAAATCAATTACAAGCTAACCTCAAAAATGAGCTCTCTAGCTCTATTTATAGTTTTTTACTAGGTTTTGGCCTTGTCCAGACCTAGTGTCCGGCCTAGTTAAAAATTAGGTTCTCTGCCCTATTTGGAGGTTCAAACGGAGTCTAAAAAATGTGAAAACTGATAGGTAGGTACTTTTAAAGCTCCTCAAGCTCAAGGACTCATTGGCTTGCACAAAATGGAGCTACAAAAATATGAAATTGTATTTACAATGGTTTTTAGTGATGAAAATCACTATTTTTGTAGGGATTTATTCTAACATTTTGACATACATTTCCTGGAGCTCCCTACTTGCTCCTTCTTCTTGTGTGCCCAACTCTTTGATGCCTGAAAAATTTAAATGGCCTACTTGCCAGATCTTCTTTGACTACTGTGTCTGCTTGTGCTTTCTCTTTGCTCCGACTCCCTTCGTAGGCTTCCTTGTCTTGTGAATCCTTCAATTCCTTGACTACTGCCAACACCCCCCCTCTCTCGCGTCTGTCGTCTCTGACAGACCCTTGTCTAGCTGTGCGTTGGACATAATATTGAACAACATCAGAAGCGAGGTGATGTTCTTCTAATCGTAGCCCCCGTGCTAGGTCTGTTAACAATGCATCCCAATTCACTGGTCCTGGGACGTCTGGACGTGGCACTCGCAATTGTTCTGAATGGATGGTTCTTTCCACAGCGAATAAGTGGAGGGGATATGAGGGCCTGGGTACAAATATTTCTGAGTGATATTCCCAGAATCCTGTTACGAACATCTCCTCGAATGTCTGTTTAAAGCAAGCTGGGAGGTACTTGATTCTGACATGCCAAGCATATATGACCTCTATTGATGGGATGGTGCTCATGTCGTATACCAGATCTTGGTTGCCTGTAAGGAAGCCAACTCTTGAGAAGTGGGGGTCTTTAATGTTCTTGAATGTCTTGAATGTGATCAGCATTAATTCAAAGATTTTTATGCACATTTGGGCCATCACATCGGGGGTATTCCGTAGTCGAATACTCCAGTGACGGATGGTAGAAATCATATAATTCACAGTGGGAGGTCCTTGTGGAGGTGCTAGGTAAACATAGTTTAACCACTTTGCACAGCCTTTGATGTTCTTGACAGCAATGGTAAACTCGGGCCAGGTGCATCTGCGGAAGACTGGAACATAACAGGGATTGTATTTAATAAAGAGTGGCATGTTAGTCCAAGTACGAACCATCTCTGGGTAGGTGTCGAGAAGCCGGATCCTCTAGGTGGGTTGATGAATGGATCCCTTTTTAGCACTCTGGGATATCATCGGGCCCAAATTGTGTGGCAAAAGTTGGAGCCTTGCCACATCGTCGTTGGATCTTTGCGTTGTAATCTGCCAGGAGTATAGAGTATGGCACATACTGATCGTCGTTGGTGCCGATCCATCTATGATGAGACATACTGCGAAAATACTCTGACTTTATGATGGTGTCTTCTAATTTGGCCATTGATTGGATTTGGATTGCCACTCGATCTTCATGGGTTGTAGCTGTTTTTTCTAGTGTCTAGAGCCATTCGGGTACTTCGACTTCCAAGGTGTCCATTCCTTCTAATGTTTGCTGACCACCTGGCATGGACATAGGAACATATGGTTCCTCATACGTTTCGTCCACCTCAATGGGTACCAATTCATCTGGCTCTGGTTCTACAACTGGAGAGGGTTGTCTTTCATATTCCAGTAACTTCTTCTGCAGTTCCGCCACATGATCTGTTAATGCCTTTACTTCCGCTGAAGTCGAGGTTGTTTCTATGACTTTGGGTTGTGCCTCCTGTTCCCTGAGCTGGCGACGTAGCTCATCCCGTTCCTTTTCCAAATCGTCATGTGCTTCTAATAGATCGGCATAGCTTTCCAAGATTGTTTTCATTGTTTCTGAGGGAACTGCTTTGAATTGTTCTGGGTCAATTTCATGGGGAGAGCCTTCCATGGTAGCTTCCAGGTTTTCTTCATTTTGCTTCTGTAGACGCTTGTTTTCTTCAAGGGCTGTAGCCATGTGTTTTCGGAGTAGAGTCAAATTTCGTCGAACTCTCAGATTATCTGTTTGGTAGACCTCCTGTAAGGCTTCGAGTTGTTTGACACCCTGAGTCAATCAAGGCCCGTGCAGTCTTTGCACCCTTTCCTTGTCCTATCTCCAAGGTTACAAAAGGACATCGGTCAACTATTCTATGGGGGCTTACACTTGAGACTTTACACATAGCCATATGATATCCTAGGTTCGCATAGTCATCTATCCTTGGCTGATCTCGTCCTTGTCTTCTCATCTTCATTTTTCGGATGCGTTCCAAGGCTTCTGCTTGAGCTTCTTCTTGAATTCGCTTTTCCTCTTCCTTACGTTTTTTTGCAGTAGTGAGTCGATTAAGAATTTCTTCGGTTAGTGGTTCTTGATATAGCTTGACTCTACATCCGCTTATGTAACTTGGGAGAATATCGCCTTCTAAAGTGGCTAGTTGTACTGCTCCACTAGTTGAAATCCTAATGATGATCATAGGTCCGTAACCACGTTTTTCTAGCTTTCTCGCATGTTGTTTCAGAGTATATACCAAAACTAAGTCTCCGGCCTTTAATCCTTTATCCTTAACATGGGCATCAAAGTACGAATTCTATCGTTTCTTAGCTGCATATATTCCTGCTGCAGCTCTTAGTCTGGTTTCACCTAATTGTTCAAGGTCAAAAATTCTCGAAGAGAGTTCATGACCCGTCCACTCATGCTCCTGTGCTACTCTCAATGTGGGAATCAAGAAGTCCAAAGGTAGCACTGCATTTTGACCGAATACCATCTGAAAGGGTGTGGCTTGGAGTACCGTTTTATAGGCCACTCGGTATGCCCAAACAGCATGGTGTAGCTATTTGTCCCAATCAAAGCGTTTATTATTCACCAACTTGGTAAGCGCATTGCATAGAATCTTGTTTGTGCTTTCGGCTTGCCCATTAGCCTGTGGGTGATAGGGAGCAGACTTCTTGTGTACTACCAAGAATTCTTGGAGGAGATTTTCAATAACTTCATTCAAGAAGTGAGTGCCTCTATCACTTACCAGCTCTATAGGTAGCCTGTATCTTGTGAACACATTCTCAAATAGGAACTTAGCAGTTGTCTGAGCATCATTCTTTGTCGTAGCTTTTACCTCTACCCACTTTGTTAGATAGTCGGTGGCAACAATGATGTATTCAACATGTGAACCCTTGTTGGTGCAGATCAATCACCAATTGAAGATGTGAAGCAAAGAAGGTGGATACATTCACAAGAGTGAAGGACATGTACACATATGTACATTAGTTATGACATAGGTTACATATACTTATGCTTTGATAAAAGTTTGTACATAATTGCCTATAAATACTTTTGGAAAATGTCGGGGCATAGAGAGAAGACAATGAGAGACTATGTATGAGCATAGGAATAGAGAAATAAGTGATTGTAAAGATCAGTAGATACATGAGAAGTGAAGGGAAGTCTCTCTCTCACTTTTAGTTGTAGTCTTCTCCAGAAATGAAAGAAATCTTGCGCCCGATCTTTTCGAGTCTGCTCCTTCTGTGGTAAATCATTTGTGAAATCCTTTTGAGGATATCTAAGTTGATAGTTGATGAGTTTGTGACCAAAATGTTAGAGTCTAATTGTAAACAGGTTAGGAGAATTATCTGTAGGAACATTCATATGTGTTGAGTGTTCACAGTCTCCTAAAACAGGCGCAATTTCCGTGTCCAAAGAAATGAGTAGTGCTCAGTGGACAGTGTAAAGTTTTACACATGTGATAGCTCAAAATCTAAGTTAAGAGATAAGCTATCTACAGCCAAAAGGATTTGGCAAAACGGGTTCGACATTGTGAGAACCAAAGTTAAGAAGTTAGGGGTGTCAAATCGACTTCTCAGAAGTGCAGATTTGAACATAGGTAACTTGTGAAGTTGATTTCTCAAGTTATACTAAACCTTTTGAAGAACTTTAACTTGGAGGAGGTGCGCAATCTCTAGGCGACACTCCATACAAATTTTCATAGAAAACTTTAAAGATTTGATAAGTCAATGAGAAGAAATTGTGCAGCAGATTTTCTGTGTTTCATCTTCTTCACAGAAACTTTCAATTTTTGATAATTTGAAGATTGGACCTCTAAATTGGTAAAGGTTTTGACTTACTCTTGGTATAGAGGTGTTCTAAATTCAAGAGTAGGTTGTTCTTTTGGAGATTAACACTCTCCATCAACCCTTAGCCGGGGGATTAATAGGACCTACGAAGTCTATTCCCCACTTAGAGAATGCATGTCCACCCATCATGGGTTTCAGTGGCATCTCATCCTTGCGTATAGGATACTGAGTTCTTTGACAGACATCACATCGTTTCACATAGGTATGTGCATCCATGTGAAGGGTCAACCACCAGAAGCCCGCAAATAGTATTGCCTTGATCACCCGATCTGGTCCAAAATGTCCTCCTGCTACACCTTGGTGAGCTGCTTCCAAGATCTTGAGATATTCGCTCTCATGGACACATAGTCTCAGGTAACCATCTTTACCACACTTATATAGGTTATCACCAATGAGTGAGTAATCTAGGGCTTCTTGTTCTAGACTTCTTCATCTGACCAGTGCCATATCTTGAGGGAATGTTCTCGTCCTCAAGAAATCTACTAATGGTTCACTCCAATCTGGCACTATGGTCACTTGATATAGAGTGGCATGTTCCACAGGTGGTTTAGTGCAACAGATTGGGCATTCCTTGCATAACTTTTGGACATCGGCTTCCATAGTAGGCCAATGCACTCCGAATCTCCTAAGTGTCTGTAAAGTCTTTGCTTTGAGTAGTGTTGCTCTAATGCACCTACATGTGCTAATTGCAACCATTTTGCGTACTCGTCCTCTTCCACACAACAAGCCAATATCCCTTGATCTGTCTGTTTGTACAAGCTTCCTGCCATGATATGGTACTTCTGGGCTTTTACTACTTCTCTACCTTGAGTGTTTATGACTGGGTGGTTAGGCTCGTATGTCAATACTGGCACTAATGGCTTAGCCCACTGAGGTACAACTTCCAGATTAAACAAGTAAGCATCAGGAAGGTCATCTGATACTCCTTGTGGGGCTTCTCCCGATGTGAGCCTAGAGAGATGGTCTGCTCTCAAGTGAGTCTTGCCTTTTCTTACCACAACCTCAAAGTCGTATTCCATTAGCAAGAGAAACCATCTTACTAATCTACCGGTATTGCATGGCTTGTTTACCAAGTACAATAATGCCTGATGATCAGTAAAAAATTTAAACTTATTTGCAAGCAAATAGTGTCTAAACTTTTTAACTGCATATACCATGCCTAATCCCTCTCGTTCAGTGGTGGTATAATTCCCTTCAGCTGCATTCAACTTTTAACTAGCATAGGCAATTGGAAGATCCATATTACCTTCGCCCGTAGGTTGTGCAAGTACACACCCAATAGCATAATTGGATGCATCTACATGAACATGAAAAGGCTTATTCCAATCTGGCATGGTCAAGATTGGTGTTGAACACAATCTTCTTTTGAGCTCATTGAAGGAGTTTTCACATTCATCAGTCCACTCAAAGTTGGTCAAAAGTCCGTACAGAGGCTTGGCAATGATAGCGTACATGTGTATAAAGCGTTGGTAATAACCACAATGCCCCATGAAAGCTTGTACTTCCTTGACATTCTTTGGCCTAGGTAACTCGGATATGGCTCTTACTTTCTCTTCATCCGTGGATATGCCATTCTTTGACACTATGTGCCCTAGAATCTTGCCTTGTTTGACCATGCAAACACACTTTTATGGGTTCAAGCAGACTTGATATTCTCTGCATTTGTCAAAGATTTGTCTGAGTTCTGGTATATGTGTCTGTCTAATGTTGGAATGAGCACAGAGGTCATCAACATAGACTTCCAAATTCTTCCTCAAGAACTCTTTAAACACGTGGCACATCAGTCTCTGAAAGGTTGCAGGAGCATTGGTAAGCCCGAATGGCATTACCCGAAAAGCAAATATGCCCCACTCTGTGGCAAAAGCTGTCTTATGCTGATCTTCTGGAGCTATGGCTACTTGATTGTAGCCCGAAAATCCATCAAGGAAGCTGTACATTTCCTTGCCTGCTACTCTTTCTAAGAGATGTTCTGTGATAGGAAGCAGATAGTTATCTCAAATTGTGGCTGCATTAACCTTCTTCAAGTTAATGCATACACGTAGCTTTCCATTCTTCTTGGGCACCACTACAATGGGGGATACCCACTCAGTGTGCTCAATTTCATAGATGAATCCATCTTCTACCAGTCGATCTATCTCTTCTTTGATCTTGGCAGCATAATTATCATTATATGTGTATGGCTTTTGCTTAGAGGGTTTGACATCTGAGGTCATGGGGATTGTGTGTGAGCATATGTCCAGGTCTACACCTTTCAAATCCTTATAACCCCAAGCGAATACATCTCTGTATTCTCTTAGCAAGGCTATTAATGCATTCTCTTCTTCCTCTGTTAGGTCATGGCCTATGTACGTGCATCTCTCCTCTCCTTCTTCCATGGCTACCACTATTTTCTTGGTGGTTTCTTTATTATCGTAGGCCTCTCTTGATTGTGCCTCGTGTTTTGGCATTCTTACCATGACTCTCCTGTCGTCTATCTCATACTTTTTAAAGTTTTCAGGGACCTCAAACAAGGATTCTCCCTCTTCTGGTGTGACTTCTCTCTTCTTTCTTTTCTTTCCTTCATCCTTAGGGGTCACTTGTGTGGCTAACCTTACATCATTTGTATGCTCTCCATGTCTCTGGGGTTGAAATTCTACTTCATAGAAGTATTCTTCATTTGATGCAAAAGGTGGTTCCATAATGATTGACTCTAGGTCGGAGTCACTTGCATCCTTAAATGCATCAGGGCTAGGTTCGCACTCTTCTAAAAATTGCCTCTCCCATGATTGGTGCTATGGAGAAGACTGAAATGTCATAGCCCTCCTCATCATAGTGGGGTGTCCATTGTTCTTCATTGATGGCTACATCCATGGTTGCTAAAATTTCTGCCCAGCCGTGAGGTTCAAATTCTTCATTAGGGAATACAACAGGTGCATAGGCTGGGTCTTGAATGGATCTATGGGTTTCTTTTGCACCTACCTCTCTGGCTTTCCCTCTCTTCTCTTCTTCTACTGCTACCTTACACATCCATAAGTGAGTGTCTTCATGCATCCATGAGGATCCGGATCCTATGGAATGCACAGACTCTGTATCATCTTTGGCTCTATGAATAGGATTCCATTGGATAGGAGGGACATCTCTATGAGAGTAATCTTTGAGATTAACCTTGGTCGTGACACCTAGGTGTTGCAAATACAAGGAATTGGTTCCCCAATCCTGTACTACTTGCAATTGTCGCATAAATGGCCTTCCCAAAATCATCTCATAGGCATGGTTCTTGCTAAAATCACAGATAGCAAACGTGTGCTCAAACTCTACACCACATGTAGTGAGAGTTATTCTTTCAAGTAGTCCTAAAGGCCTCTCTATGTGACAATCAGCCATTTGCAATTTCATCCTCGTGGGCCTGAGTGCTGGCTTGCCCCACCGCTTCCATAGGGAAGTGGTAGCAATAGCAACTCCTGCACCTGAGTCTAGAATTGCCTTAGTTGCGTACCCCTAATGGGTAATGGGAAGATAGGTGTTTCCTTCTTCACCTTCACTCATATCTCCTATCTTGTCTAGAGGAATTTCTGGCACTGTCCTATAAGAACCTACCTGGGAACAAGGTTTTGCTATCTCTGGTACTTGTTTGGCTACATGTTTCCATAACTCTAGCCTAACTTTGAGTAGCTCTTCTAAAGTGAGGTTGCACTTTCACTACCTCCGTATTCCTAGGTATGACTGAGTCTTCGTTTCTTATCAAGACTGTGGGTGCTCTCATACAAGTAGACTTGGCTTCCCATGGGCCTGTGAAGTGGGGTAATTCCTGTAAAGAATTAGACTCGAAGTCTAATCTCTCTTGACTTTGTGCACTCTCCTGCTCTCCATAAATAGAGGGAATATCTTGTGGGAATTGATCATGTGCGTCATCCACAAGTTCAATGGGAGGAGGGACTTCACTTTCTTTAGCCCATTTGTCTTCTTGAATCTCTCATAGGAATTCTGGTGTGTACCTATTCATAGAAGAGGAGGTGTCTGGTTCAGTGGAATCGGGCACAAAAGCTTCCTGTGGGGGAAGGCTTATTCTTTTGCTTGCCTCATCTCTTCCTTGGTTTTTTTCTTCCTTGGCAGATCTTGCAATTATGCTCTCTAACTTCTCTAGGAGTCCATCCAAGTGCAATTGTGTCTTAGCTGAGCCAGAGTAGTTGAAGAGACGACTGGCTTCAAACATGGTCTGAGCCAATGCGACCATTTTCGTGCAAAGCTTGGTTCTTTCTATCTCTAGGTCAGCTCTGGGGTAGCACTTGTCATGCTCCGTCACATTTGGCCCTTCTTGGATTCTGGCCTGATATGCCTTAAGCATCATGTCTATGTCTTCAGGAGTGGGGTCAGCTAATACTGATCCTACTCTAGGGGTTGGTGGGATGGTCTGAGGTAGGGGGACAAATGGTGGGTTAGATGGTGATGGAAATGAGGGTGGTGGTGGTATGTGAGAGTTTGTTTGAGAGGTGAGTTCAACAATTTTGGCTTTTGTTTCTCTTATGCTTTCTTCTAAGTCACTCATCTTTTTAGACCATTGTCTTTTCATTCTCTCTTGGCTATCCCTCCAGGCTCTCGACCGTTTCTTGGCTATGCTCTCGGTTTCACTAACCTCTGCACTCTTCTCTTGGCTTACCCCTTGGTTTTGCTGCAATGCCTGAGCTCTAGTGACTACCTGTACTGGTGCAGTGGACGTCACACTTCCTGTAGAGTCTACTACTAACCCAATAACATTGATAGGAGTAATTTTTGGCATATTATTGGGGTTCTTTGGACAATCTCCTAAGAGATGCTCCTTTCCACAATCTTGGCAAAAGCCTTGAATTGTCACTGACTAGGGTTGTGTAGGTGGAGGTAAGGGGCAATCACGAATGAGGTGATCTCCCTGACATCTGTAGCATGGTCCTCTAGGGAATGGGGGTCTTACCTGCCTAGGTTGGGGTCTAGAGTTAGGGTTTGTGTACATTACATTTGTGTACTCTGGCTCCCAACTAGGTTCACTTGGTTCTTCACTGTAGTAGGACTCACCATGTTCAGGAGACTGCATGTAGTAAGCCTGGGGACTATCAATATGTGTAGAATCAAAGCTATGGTCACTGTTGCACAGCACAGAAGAGCACTAGGCAGAGAAAATGAAGGGCCCCAAAATTTTTCCGATTTGGACACATAACTTTTGTATTATAACCACTCTTGTATATATTTTCCATTGTAAATGCACTAGAGGAGTCCTCTAGATGCATCCCCACAGAAGATTAGAAGCTTACCCATGTAAAGTAGTAGAGAAATTAGTCTTTTAGTGAATAAAGTGTCGGTCTCTTGTGTGAAAGGACCAAACTTAGGGCACTAGTATATAAGTCACTTTGTGACTCTTTGTAAGAACTTTTTGCCATTGTGAAGAAAGAAGCTCTACAGATTTTCGAGTTTGCCTCTTTCATGCTGATTTTGATCTTCATTTCGCTCTTGTATGTGTGTGTTATGCTTGAAATGCATGTGTAGGACTGTTGTCTACCCCTTCCCCTTGGTTTTGAGTTGCTGTAGTGCGTGTGCGAGGTAGGAGGAGTTGTGGCGCGGTGTTGGTGTCTCCCGTCATTCACTGTTTTTGCCATAACTTGAAGCAGAGTGGTCAGAATCGAGTGAAACCACTTCCAATAGATGTGTCTCAGCGAGAGCTTCGAAACGAGTACCCTATTGCCTATATTCGGAGTTCGGAGGTGGGCAAAATCCTTGAATTTCTGAAAACTACTGTAAAAGGCTTGCGGCAAACACTTTCAGTATTTCAGTGAGTGTGAGAGGTAGTAGTCTTTTCTCATGCATGCTAGCTAGACCACTTCATTTTCCATCATGTGTGCACAACTCTTCATACACTTGGTATGTCGTTCCATCGGATTGACAATTAGATGTGTGTTAAGTACCCACTATACGCACTTGTGTGGCAATTGAGGTACAGTCTCATTGGCACAAGTCCTTGAGTCTTCTCGGCTCAAGTACACACGTTTTTGGCGCCGTTGCCGGGGAACACTCAACCAAGGTGCCTTCGTGATGGTTATGGATCGAGTGTGATAGAATCGTACTTGTAGAGGCAAAATTGTTCGGTGGCAAGTAGTCAGTCACTTCAGCACTTGTTACTTCACATCTCAGAGGTGTGTGTGATAGGTTTTAGGTTTAGGTTTAGGAGGGAAGAGAAGGAGGAGTTAGGGTTAGGTTAGAAGAAGAGGAGTAGTGAGGAGAGGAGAATTTGGAATAGAAAACATCACCAAAAATCCCCAAAATCACCAAGAAAATTAGCAAAATCCAAATTCTGTCAAAAAAGGTATAAAAACCAAAAAAATTTGGCTCATTTGACACTTCACTGCAGTCTGGTATCGTCTGCTAGCAGCGACCGGTATCGCGAGTGAAGTATCGTGGTTTTCAGGCTGTCAAAGCTAGGGGTTGAGTTCCAGGTGTTAGCAGAGCAATACACTGGTAAGATTTCACCAAGAACCTTAGCCAAAAACTCTCTAAACATGCATAAACACATGATTAAGGGCATGCGCAGTATCGCGGGGGGAAAAACTGATATCAAAAAAGATTTTTTGTGTGATACAGAGGCCTAGGAGGGAGGAGGAGAATAAGAGAAGCAAGGGGGTACAAAAAATTTGGAATTTTCTTACACTTTGGCTTGAGTATCGCGATCGGTTGAGGTTTGGTATCGCGATACCAAAACTCCCTTGTATCGCGATACTCGCCGAAGTATCGTATCGCTTGATACCTACTTGGTATCGCGATACCGCACTGGTATCGTGGCCCCGAGTTGGTATCGCGATCGCGCACTGTTTTAAGTATCGTATCGCTGGGTATCGATCCTGGTATCGCGATACCATTTTGGTATCGTGTCGCCAAGATTGGTATCGCGATCGCGCTTACCACGGTGATATCGTATCGCCTCCTACCAAGGATTGTATCGCGATACCATCTTGAGGTCGTATCGCCTTGAGTCTCTAGTATCGTATCGTCGACCTTTGTCAGCATCGTATCGCCGTATTTCCTAGTGAAGTATCGCGATACTATACCTGGTATCGTATCGTCGGACTTTTGAGATCGTATTGTATCCCTCTTGAGTATCGTATCGTGTCTCGTGAAACCTGATATCGCGACACCACTTTGATATCGTATCGTCCACTCACTCGGACAGTATCGCGATACTGACATAAGTATCGTATCGTCTGGTCTCATAGGTATCGTATCGTACACGTGGTATCGTATCGTCTTCTCCTCGAGAACGGTATCGCGATACCACACTGATATCGTATCGATATAAATTCCAGTATCGTATCGCCTGAATCTTTTGAGATCGTATCGTGATATTCCTAGTATCGTATCGCCGAGGTTTTTCGTATCGTATAGCGCATAGCAGAGGTATCGTATCGTCTACTCTCCTAGGTAGTATCGCGACACCAGGTTGGTATCGTATCGTCTTGGTGTTTGGTATCGTGTCGCGGGCAGTATCCAGTATCGTATCGTTTGGACCTCTGGTATCGTATCGCGGTCAAAGCAGTATCGCCGAGAGCAGTATCGTCAGGAAGTGGTATCGTCCAGATTGACCCTTTCTTTTTGTCAGACACTTTGAGTCATTAGGAAAGCTACCCAAGGAGAATCTCTGAGGCATAGAGAGAGACTTGGGGGGGTGAATGAACTTGAGATCAGGAAGAGTGTTAAGTAGTCGAAGAAGTGTCATATCTTCGGTAGGAAGTGCTGCCCAGGCTAGTCACCACTCCATCTACTCGGAAACCTCTAGTGATTCGGAAGGGGACCTACACATGGCTTCGGAAGACATGCAAGGTCCAACGGCAAATAGGAATTTCATGTCTACTGTTGAAGGGGATTACCGTACCTCCTTACAATATGTGTCCACCAATGCCCAAGAGATCCCAATCTACCTGGATGGTTTAAACAGATCCGTGGCTAGGATGGTAACTTCCCAGAATGCCACAATTGTGCCCCGACCTGCTGTCAAGTACGAAGGAGGAGCTTATGTAGACAAAATTGGTCATATCTATATTGTGACTGAATTTCCTGAGAGGATCAACGAAAGGGGAGAGTTTATGGACCCAAACAACTCCGAAAGAACGCACCCTGAAGAGTTTGTGTCTACCCCTAGGGGCAGGTCCCAAGTGTCACGGGTCTTGAGAGGAGATTTGATACCTCAAGATGATTACCTGTTGGAAGTCTATATGATCCATGGATCAGACCTGTTGCTTCAAACCGACTTACCGGCTCGAGGGAGAGAAGAAAGCCCCATGACATTCTATGAGTTGAAAGACCCAGATGATGAAACTAGACTTACTTACTTGGATAAGTGTTGGAAGGAGTATTTTTTGGGAAGAATTTTTTAGTAAAAAGCCAAAAAACTTGTAAAATATTTATGTAATGATTGTAAAAATAAGGAAGAGTCTTCCTTATGTAGTCAAGGATCTCATGTAATTTTTGTAGAATTTTTAGAAACTCTTACACTTGAAATTAGGTATATAAGTCAATTTTCTCTATTTTGGAGGGGTTGGTTAGTCATTTGCTCAAGCTATCAATAGAGAAAAGAGTTTCTGCAAAAAATCGTGTTTTCTCCTTTGTGTGTATTTTCTTTGATGAAAGTGCTTGCTTCTTGCTTAATCATGGAGATTTGTGAGTCTCATTTGTGTAATACTGAGTGAAATGTATGAAGAGAGATGATTACTGATGTAATAAGTGGAGAAGGATTGAAGAAAGTGTCAGAAATGTGAAAATCGTCTACTGGTACAGAATCGCGATTGTCTCGTCTCTGTGATACAGGTGATATTTTCCAATTCTGATTTCATATTTGTATTCTGCTGAGAAAATCACATGAATTAGACACAAAAATCATAGAAAATGGTGAAGATTTGCTCTAGATAAGGTAAACCCTAGATATTTCCTCTTCATTTTCATTTTCTCAGAATTCCAGCCATTAATCTCTTATTTCCTTGAATCTATCATTTAGAAGGGGCTGTGGTCTTATGGATATTCCCAGGATTGACAAAATAAAGATGATTTGTTGATTCTTTGTTACTTCATGATTGGAGAGGACAACTTGGAGTCCAAAACAAAACATTTTTTGGCGCCGTTGCCGGGAAATATTCCAAGAACTTCTATGAAGTTGGACCTTTGCTGGATCTTCAGTTGATGATGGTAACCAACACAAGAACAAGGTAAAGCACATCAATTAGGAAAAGTGCACATGAATAGGTAGATGTCATTGTTTGTCTTTGGGGGAAAAAGAAAGCAATTGATATCTTGTAGAATTGGAAGTGCTGAAATTTTTGTAAATTGATAGTTGCTCACCATATTGTTGAAGTAAAAGTGCAGGTGTGTGGAGGATCTGAGCCAAGAAGCTGAAGATGGAGGTAACTTGAATCTATTCTTGCATTTCTAGATTTCTTTTTGCCCAAGTACTAAATACCATGGGTGATCTTGGGAAGATAACATGGCTATACTAAGGAAAGGACAGTTAAAGTAGCTAGATGTAAGAATGAGGGATTCAGTTGTTGACCAAATCTGAGCATTAATCTTGAGTTGTTCTGCATTTTGAAAAAAAAATATATGATTGAGTTTATCTTTACAAAAATTGATTGCCTTTCATAACACTTTTTCATTTGAGAAACTTTCTTTTGTACTTTAGTGATAGCTAAGGACATAGGAACTCATAACCAATCAAGAACTATGGGATCAACTGATCTCCAAAACCAGAAACCCTAAGTAAAGTGCTCTCCTTTATCTTTAGGGCAAAAATACCAAACAAATTCACAAAACCTATAAAAAATCATTAAACAAATTTCTTTTCTTGTTAGAAAGTTGGAGTAAGGTGTTGTGGATAAGAGTGATTGTGAAAAAAGTGAAGAAAAAGTCAAAAACCAGAAAATTAGAAAACACGATTCTCTGCACAGAATCGCGATTTTCTGAAAAAAAGTATTGAAGCTGGAGTAACATTTCATCCACAAAAGAAGAGAAGTGTGGTGGACAAGGGTGATTGTGAAAAAGTGAAAAAAAAGGGGGGTCAAAAAACCAGAAAATTAGAAAACACGATTCTCTGCACAGAATCGCGATTTTTTGAAAAAAATATTGAAACAGGAGCAACAGTTCATCCACATGTTGAATTGGGTTGATACAGAGTATTGAAGGGAATTAAGAAGAAGAGACTACCCCAATTGGCATAAAATCAACAATATGCAAAAAACACGATTTTCTGCACAGAATCGCGATTTCCTGTAGAGGAAAATTGTTGGAAATTTTTTGCATATTTGAGTACATTGAGATAAGAAAGTGTAAAGGAGACCAGTAAGATTGAGTAAGTAAATTGGAACAAGGGATAGAGTGTGGAAAATTGAAAATCACACAAAATCGCGATTTTTTGAGCACTATATAAACAGAAAATTGAAGAAAAAATTCATTTGAGAGTGAGAGTGAGAGAGAGAGAGAGTGAGCAAAGCTGACAGAATCGCGATTTTCAGCAACCAGTGTTCTGTGGAACAACTTTTCACCCAAGCAAGAAAGGTAAGAATCCTAACATCATTCTTGAGCACATATTTTTGGTTTTTTGTGAAAAATAACACCAAAAAATAGAAAAAATAAGAGGAGAACAGAATCGCGATTTTCTGATTTTTTGAGTTTTTACTAAGAAATCATTAAATTTTGCTTTAATTGCTTTATTGCATGTTAAAATTTTCATAAGGCGATTCTATAGGTGAAAGAAATATAAAAAAATCAACATTTTGAAATTTTGTCAAAGATTGGACAAAATCGCGATTCTGAGTTTTAACTCAAAATCGCGATTCTGTGAAAGGTGATAACAACATCGCGATTCCCAGAACGCGATTTTCATTAAGAAAATCGTGTTTTACAATCTGTGAGCAATCACGATTGTCTGGGAACAAAATCGTGAAAAACACGATCTTGTGAACAAAATCGTGAAAAACACGATTTTCACACAGAATCGTGAAAAACACGATCTTGTGAACAAAATCGTGAAAAACACGATTTTCACACAAAATCGTGAAAAACACGATTTTCACACAGAATCGTGAAAAACACGATCTTGTGAACAAAATCGTGAAAAACACGATTTTCACACAAAATCGTGAAAAACACGATTTTCACACAGAATCGTGAAAAACACGATCTTGTGAACAAAATCGTGAAAAACACGATTTTCACACAGAATCGTGAAAAACACGATCTTGTGAACAAAATCGTGAAAAACACGATTTTCACACAGAATCGTGAAAAACACGATCTTGTGAACAAAATCGTGAAAAACACGATTTTCACACAGAATCGTGAAAAACACGATCTTGTGAACAAAATCGTGAAAAACACGATTTTCACACAGAATCGTGAAAAGCACGATCTTGTGAACAAAATCGTGAAAAACACGATTTTCACACAAAATCGTGAAAAACACGATTTTATTCAGAAAATCGTGAAAATACATAACCTTCACAGAAAATCGTGAAAAACACGATTTTATTCACAAAATCGTGAAAATACATAACCTAAGCAGAAAATTGTGAAAATAGGTGAATGATACTTAGGTCTGGAAATAAAATAAATACACTTTCTAAACAAGATCTAGCAAGGAAGGGAAAAGAGCCAGGAAATAGTAAAAGATCAGAAAGAAGTTTAGGGCAAGAAAATAACATGGAAAACCTAAATGAAACAAATGAATCAATAGAAACTGGGGATTTTAGAAACATCCTCAAATACATGTATACAAATAGGTTTGGAGCCTATGTATATCAGGATGGAATGCATAAATTCCTCATTAGGTTGAGAAATTTAGAAGTTCCCTTGAATATAACCCCAGTAGCACAATTCAAGGATGGAAGATATGAAGATAGGCAAGGATGTATATACATCCTCTCTCAAGACCCAGAAAATTCAAATGACCTAGGGCAATGTGCTGATAAGGGACCTTGGGAGCATAACATAGAACAAACAAATTTGCCCAGGCCAAATGAAAACCACACTAGCCATGAACAACAACATGGGAGGAGGACACATAATTCCCCAAATCCCTTTGACAAGGAACCAGATGGATACAATGACTTCCCACTTAGAAGAAGACCTCATTGGCAGCCTCAGGGTAGAATGCTTAGACCATACCAAGTAGCCAAATGCATGAAGAACCAATATGAAGGGTATTCAGATCCTCATGCTCATGCAGCAGAATTTAGACAACTAATTAGAGCTGAGGAAGTAGAGGATTACAAGGTGCAATTTGAGGCATTTGGATTAACCCTAACAGGACCAGCCTTATCTTGGTTCATTCCCCTCAGAAAAGAAATGTATCTGGACATTGAATCTTTTTTAGAAGCTTTCATTGGAGAATTTTCTAAGACTGGGATAAAACATAGTACAGCCACATTAATACATAGTTTCAAACAACAAAAGGAGGAAAATGTTAGAGAAGCGGCCAGAAGATTTAAGCAATACATTGATAGATGCCCAAGAGAGGAAGTACCTTCCATGGCAAAACAAGTATCCCTATTCATTGAAGGTTTGAGAAGTGCTCAACTAAGAACCCTAGTGTACTATAGGAGATGTCTTGACTTAGCAGCCTGTGTGAAGGAGGCAATAGACTTGGAGGACAACAGAGGTCAAGATCTGTTGGCATTTGATCAACCTAGACCATATGAAGACAAAATTCCTCCAGCAGAAGAATTGGCTCAGGCCATTGCTAAAGCCCTAGAGGTAAACACTAAAGCTAATCTGAGTAACTCTAGGATAAACACAAACAAAAAATGTTACATTTGTGGGGAAAATCATCTGGCACAACAATGCCTATATCAGAAGCCTCCACACTTGCAAGATAGGAAGACACTCAAATACTGCACACTAGAGAGAAAATGGACAAATCATACCAGGGAGGAATGCTTCTATAACAAACAACCCGTCAAGGAAAGAGACTACATGGCTCAGAGAGAATCAGGTTATACTGAGCAACCAAGACCAGTGTTGGGACAACAGCCTCCTATTCCAACTAATGTGGTGCCAGTCAAATATACACCCATAGAGGAAGGAAATTCAAGATTCAGATCACCCTATAAGGAAGAGTATCAATGGAGTGAGGGACATCAGGAAGAATGGGAAGATTATGAAATAAGAGAACCTGAGCTTAGAGCCCTAGATTTGGGAAATGGAAAAATTGAAATGGACACAGCAACATTCATGTACATTACCAACAATTACATGTCCAACCAAAAACCTCAATTCAAAGGGGGACCAAAGATAACTTGTTATAGGTGTGGGGGAGAGCATTTCATTAGAGACTGTCCGCAACCTCCTACATTGAGAATAGAGGGAGCCTACTGTAAGGATTGTGGTAGAGAACACCTGATCAAAGATTGCCCAAAAAATCCCCAAAAACAACAGAACACACCTAATAACATACCCTTAAAAACAGTTAACATTATGGAACAGGAAGAATTGAGTAACAATGATCAAGTTGAAATCAATGTTATAACAAGGGCACAAGCTAAGCAACAGGAAACAAATAAGGAACAAAGTGAAAGTTCAGCCTCAAAGGTGAAAATGAATAAACAAAAAGGGAAATGGGAAAAGAAAAAAAGAATAGGCAAAAACTTGGAAGAAAATAATAAGGAACAATCAAAAAGTACTCCTCCCCAAAACACTCAAAATCAGTCTGAAATAGGACACTCTCAGAGTCTAGAAACCCTAATCAAAGCATATAAGGGAAGAATCCAAGAAGGACCAAGTTCTGCAGATCATGCAGTGGCTTATCCTATACCAGAGTTAGAACAAGAAAGAATGCTAAAGTGTAAACAAATTATCCAGGAAGCACAACTCAGATTAGGGGAAGAAGACAGTTCTCAGAGAATAATTGAACAAATTGAGGAAACAAGAACATGGGAAAGTGTTAATAAAGAGGAAAATTCACAATTAACATTCCAGATGATCATAAATGAACAATGTAGCATTACATGTCATACAACATGGGAAAACTTGTTAAAACAAAATCCTCACCTACAAAACAAGATGAATAAAGTGGAAACAATACCTGGAAACCTTCATTCACCAACACAAGAATTAGAGGAATTATGGTATATTCCTATTGATAAAATAGGAGGATATTGTGAAGGAGAAGAAGGGAATTCAACCCTAAAATTACAATATGGAAAAAATTCAGCTAAAGCCATTTTGGATAGTGGATCAGGAGTGGCCATAATGACTAAACAAACTTGGGAGAAATGGGGAAGAAAGGAATTACTACCCACTAAGATGAGGTTACAACTTGCAGATGGGCATATAGAAAAACCCCTAGGAATTTGGGAGAAAGTGATTGTGGACATATGCGGAATAGAAATAGAGCATACCTTTGCCATAGTAGAATTTCCACAATCCACTTCATATGAAATTATCCTAGGAAGACCTTTTATGAGACAAATGCAAATTGTACAAGATTGGGGTAATGATTGTTTATATCTCCAAAGCAAAGGAAGAATAACAAGAGTGAACTTGAGAAATGGGCACTACTGTGATGTATCTCCTCAAGAATGGTATAAAATACATCAAAATCAAGAAGAAAGTGAGGAATCAGACATGGAGGATCAGGAAGAGAGTGAATCAGCAATATGGAAGTGCAACATGATAAGAAATCTCATCAATAAAAAGAGAAGACTGAAAAGAGAGGAATGTGTGGAAGAAAGAAAAGTACAGGATGAAAACTATGTGCCACAACAATTTAAAGATGAAGAGTTTGAGCCTTATGGTTGGAATCAAATCTTGGCTACTATGGATTTGGCCAGTGAAGAGTATGTAGGAGTGAAATTCCAAAATGAAGAAGGCTTTGATGTTTTCCACATTAGCATACACATGATAAGTGTACCAAAAACAGAAGAGGAGCAAAATAAAGAACTAATATTACAAAAAGGAAAAACACAGTATTTGGAAACAGTAAAAGCCAAGGATGCAATCAAAGACAAAATCTCAGGCAAATACAAGGAACATAAACACAAGGAAATAGAAAGAGATCATACAAAAGAGAAGAAAGAGAAAGAGATCAATAAGGATCAATATTTTGATGTACCAGCAAATTTTAAAACTTATGAGGTAGAAGACAGACTACTCCTGAAAATGAAACCAAAAAGAGAGAAGAAAAAAGGAGAAGCTTATGACAATGAAGAACAAACAAAAAAGATTGTGATTACTCAGGAAGAAGGAGAAGAGAGACAGATAGTGATAGCTGATGATATGACCACACAAGAAGAAGAAGCCTTAAGGAGCCTAGCAAAGAACTATAGGGATGTATTTGCTTACAGTTATAAAGATTTAAGAGGGATTGATCCAAAAATCTGTGAGCATAAGATTCCTATGACACCTGATGCAAAACCAAGCAAACAGAGACACTACACATTTAATGATAAATACTCTGCCAAAATAAAGGAAGAAATTGACAAGTTATTGGCGGCTAATTTCATTTATGAAATAGAGTACACTGAATGGATATCACCTATAGTTGTGGTGCCAAAGAAAAATGGAAAACTTAGGGTTTGTATCAACTTGAAAAAAGTGAATGCAGCAACTATAAGGGATAGTTATCCACTCCCAATAACAGATCATCTTCTTGAAAGAGTTGCAGGAAAGGAGGTTTACAGTTTCCTAGATGGTTTCTCAGGCTACAATCAAGTACCAATAGCCTTAGAAGACCAACACAAGACTGCCTTTTCTACAGAATGGGGGGTTTATGCCTTTAGGGTTATGCCCTTTGGACTAACCAATGCTCCAGCAACCTTTCAGAGATTAATGTGTCATATTTTCAAAGAATTCCTGAGAAATGTAATGGAAATCTATGTGGATGATCTGTGCACTTTTTCTTTAAAAAGACAAGATCATTTACAAGATTTAGAAAAAATATTCAGGAAATGCAGGACATACAGGGTATGCTTAAATCCTGAAAAGTGTGTATTCTTTGTGAGACAAGGTAGAATGTTAGGTCACATAGTTTCAAAAAATGGAATTTCTACAGATGAGAAGAAGATAAAAGCAATAATAGAACTTCCAAGACCTACAAATGTAAAGGAACTCCAAACTTTTATGGGACATTGTGGGTACTATAGAAAATTTGTACACAAATTTGCTGATATAGCTAAACCCTTATATGCCTTAATCACAAAGTTTGAGTGGACTGAAGAATGTGACAAAGCCTTTGAAACATTAAAAACTTGTTTGGTGACAGCACCAATTTTAAAAACACCTCAGTGGGATAAAATTTTTCATGTACATGTTGATGCTTCAAATTATGCTCTGGGATGTGTGTTAGCACAACCTATAGAAGGAAGCAAAGTAGATTTCCCAGTAGCATATGCAAGTAGACAATTAAACATTGCAGAAAAAAATTACACAACCACTGAGAGAGAAGGATTGGGAATGATATTTGCTGTCAAAAAGTACAGACATTATCTATTGGCCAACAGGTTTAAATTCTTTGTGGATCATCAAGCTCTACTCTATTTAGTAAATAAACCATGTCATACAGGAAGAATAGTAAGATGGTTTCTTTTACTAATGGAATTTGAATTTGAGGTGGTGGTTAGACAAGGGAAAACACACTTGAGAGCAGATCATTTGTCAAGAATCCAGTCAAAAGAACCTAGTGCACCTATAGATGATGATTTGCCAGATACATACTTATTCAAGGTGGAAAGTGTTCCTGAATGGTCTAGGTCATTAATTCCTTTACTAACCATGGGACCTTGTAGCACATTAGGGAATAACACACATCTGGTGTTACAAAGCAGAAATTTCATGTTGATAGCAGGACATTTGTATCACCTTAGTCAGTCCGGCATACTGGAATTTTGTACTCCAGAGGAGGAGCAATATGAATATGTAAGACGAGCTCATTACTGGAACCCATGTACTCATGCTTCCAAGATAGTCACTTTAAGTAACCTTAATAGGATGGGAGTACATTGGCCAAACAAGATTCAAGATGTGGAGAAATATGTTGATAATTGTAATAAATGTCAAATATTGGAGGAATCAGATTTAATAACTTTATATTGGTTTCAAAAAAAACCCTGAATGGAGCGAACATATTGTAGAGGAATTGAAGAGAAAGAGGAAAGGGAAACAGGTAATAGCTGGTGCTGACTCAAGAAACTTACAAGTGATCTCGGAAGAATATCAACTCATAGGAGAACAACTATATAAGAGAGGAATGGATGGATATCTGAGAATTTGTGTTCCTGAAGGAAAGTATTTAGAAATGTTGGAGATGGCACATTCAGGAGTGGCAGGAGGACACTTTTCAAGTGATAGAACAGCCAAGCTCATATTGTACTCTGGCTTTTGGTGGCCAACTCTATTTCTTGATGCAAGGACTTATGTAAAAAGATGTGACATCTGTCAAAGAGTAAGCCAACCAAATAAAAGAGATAATATGCCATTAATTCCTTTAATTTCAGCCAGAGCTTTTAGCAAATGGGGATTGGATTTTATTGGACCGATACATCCTCCAGCCAGACAAACCCATGCAGAATACATAATAGTAGCTACAGATTATTTGACAAAATGGGCTGAGGCCAAAGCTACTAAAAGAAATGATGCTCACACTACTGCCAGATTTTTGTATGAAAACATTATCACTAGATTTGGACTACCAATTGAACTGGTAAGTGATAGGGGAACTCATTTTTTAAATCAGATCATAGAAAACATGACCAACCACTTTTTGATCAGTCACAGAAAATCAGCCCCATATCACCCACAAGCTAATGGCTTAGCAGAAAGTACTAATAAAGTACTTTGTGCAGTATTGTCCAAACTAGTCAACACAAATAGAAATGACTGGGATTCTCAACTTAATCATGTTCTCTGGGCTTACAGAGTGGCATACAAAACTGCAATAGGAACTACCCCATTTAATTTGGTATATGGCCAAAATGCAGTTTTACCCATGGAATTTCTTATTCCAACATTAAAAGTGGGTAATCAATATAATTGGACAGGACATGAATTATCCGAGAGAGTCATAGATTTGGAAAAACTGGGAGCTTCTAGACTCCAAGCAGTGATGAGTATATACGCAGACAAGAAAAGACAGAAAGCTTATCATGATGTTCACATTAAAGACAAAGATCTACGAGAAGGAGACCTGGTCTTGGCTTACACAGTTAAGGAACATCAGAGAAAATTTCAGAAAAAAGGTCATGGGCCATACATTATACATCAGATAAGTAAAAGTGGAGCCATACAGTTAGCTAATATTGATGGAGAAATCATGCCAAACTTCATAAGTGGTTGCAGAGTTAAGAGGTATGATTATCCATTAACTCCTGATGAATGGAGAAGACTTCAAAAGGCCCAAAACAGAAAACAAGAAGAGAAGAACATCAGAAAAGAGGCTCAACAAGAAGCCAAGGAGAGAATAAGAAAATTGAAAGAAGTGTGCTTATGTGAAAATACTCTAAAACAAAAAGAACTTTTGCCTGTGATCATGATGAATTATCAAAATGAAAATATTAGGGTGTTAGTAGATTCAGGAGCTCAAGTGAATCTGATTAGCTCAGCTCTGGTAAACAAATTTAACTTAAAGAGGGCTGAAAGCAGAGTTTTGATCAAAACCCTAGAAGGAAAAATATTTCAGAGCATATCTTCACTTTCTGTTAAAGTTAAATTTAATAATGAATATATGGAAATAGATTGTGAAGAGTGGCCAGACCAATTCATGACTGAAAAGTTGATTTTGGGACAACCTTGGCTCAAACAAGGTAAAGTTGTTTTAAACTTTGAGAAAATGAAGCTTAATCTGACCATAAATGACAAAAAGTTTTTAATGTTTTTTTTTAGTAATGAAGAACAGGAGGTTTTTCTAGATGTTCTTGACCCAGATATGGAAGGGTTTACTTTCTCAATGGAGGACAGGAACATATTACCAATACCAAGTGTGCAAGTTTCATACAATCAAACCACACAAGACAACTTGGGAATAAAAACAACTGGTGAGACAAAAATAAGAAGACAGTTATGGACCCATCAACAAAACAGAACTACAAATACATGGAGAAAGGGTACGCACAGATGGTATCCACCAAAACAGGAAGAGGGAAGAAAATGGGTATGGAAACCAAAAGAGGCTACAAGAAGTTTGTCTATGACACATGGATACTGGTATGATACAAAGACAGTGAGAGTGAAACATTGTTGGATAAAAAAATCAGAATTCAGTCAATGGAAGAGAGATCATCTACACTTAACCTATTTTCAGATCTGTGGAACAAAATACTAATTAAAAAAGAAGAGAGAAAAGGAGGGAGAATGAATGACAAAAGCAACATGTTCTTCTAAATTCTTTTTCCTTAAAAGGGAATTAGGAGGGGAAGGAAAGCAGAAAAAATGTCATTATGACAGAAAAAAAATGTCATTATTATTTAAAAAAAAAAAAAAAAAAAAAAAAAAAAGAAGAAAAATGTATTTCAATTTTTTTTCTAAAAATTAAAAGCACAAAAGCAAGATATAGGGAGGGAGAAAATAACTTATTATGGAAAATCTGTATTATTTTGTTCAAAATTTTGTGACTATTTTTTATTTTATTTATTATTTTCAATCTTTTGAAGTCTTTACATTAATCATCTTTTCCATCATCTTCTTTCTATTTAAGAATTGTTTTCTTTTTTCGAGCAAGGAATTGACAATTGAAGAGAGCACATTAGATATCTTGCTACACCTGTAATGCTCACTTAAAATTGAGTCTTTTGAAAAAGAAAGAATGGCTTGGAACTTGTTTTTCTTTTCTTTCATTGATATATCAGTGACATTCCAGGATAAGACAGTATTTTCTTGTGAATTCTTATGACTCATGTGGGTGGAGTGTTTGTTTTTTCTTTCATATGTCATAAATACAGGATGGTGAATACGAAAGAATTACCAATTCATGACTTCAAAGCAGATTCGGTGACTTTGTCTAGAGGACACTGGTTTCTGGACAGTGATGCAGTTGAGGAACAGGTGGATCTAGAATCAGATGAAGATTCAGAAATCCCAGAAGCTGAAAAGCTGATGAAAGAACTTAAAGAAATTTTGGGAATGGTAGGGCAGCATATCTTTACAGTAGGAATTGGGGGGAACAAGTACACTATGCTGTGCCAAGAATTTTACAGGTTTCAGAGAACTCCTGTCAACATAAAGAGATGGAAAGCTGTTGGATTGCACAGAATATTGGAAGAGCCTATTTTCTTCATTGACTTTGAAAGAGTAGCACAGGTGATGGGGAGTTTGGAAGAAGTTGGGAAAGGCAATGAAGCATACTTCAGATGCAAAGTAAAGGACAAAGACAATCAAGAGGTAAGGATTACTATCAAAGCAGACCATATCAAAGCTGCTTTACAGTTCTTTCCAATGGGAACCAAACTAGACCCAAGTTTTGTCAAAAAGAATAAGGGCACCTATACAGGATTTACAAAGTTCACTGATTTTAAAGGAAAGGAGAAAGAAGAGTATGCAGTGAGGATGTTTTTACAATTTTTCTGTTTTCCAAAATTACCAAGATACACAAAGCCACATAAGTCAGTGACTTTGCTGATGTTTAACAATGAAGATAGAACCAAACCATTTGGAGTAATGGATGTCTCTCCATACATCCATGAGCAGCTGAAGGAAGCAGCAAAGCATTGGGAACAGAAGAAGTTTATGAATGGAGGTCAATTCTTAACCAGGATCATCTATCATGTTTTGGGAATGGAAGAACAACTTAAACTGGCTCCAGAAGCACAGTACTTCAGAAATTTAATGGCTGGAGTAAAAAGTCCTCCCAAAAGGATGCAGCCTAAAGAAACAGAGGGACACACTAATATGAGGGGAGCAAGGATGAAGAGGAAAATAATCTCTGAAGAAGTGGTTCCAGTTAAAAAGAGAAAGTTGGATCCCAGGAGAGTGGAGTTGGAACAGACTGAAGAAACTAAAGAAGAACATGTAGCAGCTCAGAAGGAGGTACAGTCTTCTAATGAACCTCATCCTCCACAGACAAGTAAAGAACAGCTCTATACTTATCTTACCCAAGGAAACAACAAAAGAGCTATGTATGAGGCACAGTATCAAAAAATGCTGGAAGATTACTCATGCAAAGCTACAGACTGGATTCAAGAAGAAGTGGAGCATTATGAAACATTACATGATGAAATGATGGCAGCTGATACAGAGGAGGTGTTTGTAAAGAAGGAAGTGGAGTTGCTAGCTTATTTCAAGGAATTACAAGGACCTCCGGAAACCAGAACCACTGTTGTAGTGAAGAAGAAGGTGCCAAGGAAACCAGTCCAAAAGAAGAAATTGGTTAAGAAGGGGAAAGAGAAGGTAGTAGCTGAAGTTGCAACAATAAAGGGCACAGAAGAGGTGATCAGGAAAGAAACACAGAAGCTTGTCATAGTGGAAGAAGCATCAAAGCCTATAGAACCTGAATGTGGGGGGCCTTCACATTTTTCATCTGATTCAGATAGTGATATTGAAAGCTTCTTATTAAAAAGTTTGAATCTTTCAATACCAAATACTCCTAATGTGGGGATACAGGCCATAGAGAAACTGAAGACACCTGAGGATTCAAGCAAGAAGTCTCAAGAAAAGAAGACACAGGAGGAAAGAGTTCAACATATGAGCTCAGAAGATGAAAGAAGGATGTCTAAAGGAAAGGCAGTGATGACAGGAGAGGAAGGTCGAGTGAGAGAAGAAGTCAGTAAAAGTTGGGTACATACAGGAATGAAACCCATTTGGACAAAACCTTCACATTTCAATTTGGATGAAAAACTAGAAGAATTGACAAAGGAGTTACAGAAGGGCAAGTCAATTATAGAACAGAAGGATCAAGAAATAGAGAAGATAGAAAAGGAAGAGAGTGCTTCAAGAGTTACAGGGAAGTTATTGGAGGAAGGGATCATTCAGAGTATAAAGGAGGTGTTACATGACATAAAAAGTAGTGAGGAATTTACATCTAAGGATGATCAAGAACAGGAGAAAGAAACAGACCTTATGAACCTTGATGAACAGGAACAAGAATTTACAGATAAGGAAAGTAATGAACAAGTTGCTAGGATATCTAAAAGTGAATCAGTTTTTGTTCAGGAAAAACAGGGGCAGGAAGAAGAGCTCAGGAAAGTTCAAATGGATTTGGTTGAAAAAGACTTAAACAAAAGTCAGGAAATCCTGATACAAGAACAGGAGATACAAACTAAGGGAGACCAGCTCTTGACAGAGATGCAAAAAATGTTGGAAGGAGAGAAGCCACTAGAGGAGAAGAGGACTTCAGATTTCTCAGAACAAAAGATTGCAAATGTCAAAATAGTAGATTTTAAAGAAATTGATACCAATCAGGAGACAAAGAATGATGACCATAGTTATGAAGAACAAGGCATTCAGGATATAGAGGATGAAAAAGCAGCAGAAGGAGATGATGTGGGTAAAGAAGACAAGCAGATTGAGGTTAGACAGGCAGGATTAGAAGTAGGGCTGGACAGAATACCCAAAAATATAAGAGCAGCTTGTCAAATAATCATGAGCAACATTGAACAGTTCAGACCATCTAGCAGAAATATGATCATATCAGGAATGGTGGCTGAATCAGAATTTGAAAAAGGAAGTTTAATTATCAAAGAGCACAAGAAGGAGAAAGAGCAGATGTCAGAGCAATTAAGGATGATGCGGAAAAAGAATGAAGAACATATCAATAGAATCATTGCTTTGGAAGAAGCTGAAGTTCAGAAGCAAAACAGAATTCAATATTTGGAGGAAAAGAGTGAAAAGTTATCAGAGCAAAATGTTAAATTGGAAAGAGAAGTAAAAGTCATAGGAGGAAGGTACAGAACCTTGCAAACATCATATCAGATTTTGACCAAAGCACATGAAGAGATTAATAAAGTATTGTTAGAAGAAAGTCAACTAGAAGATGGAGGTAAACATGCTCAGTTGACAGAGGAAGAAAAAGAGGAGTTGCATAAAGAGATTCAAAGACTTCAACTAGAATTAAAAGAAGCAAAAGAAATGGAGAAACAAGCAAATACTCATGCTGCCACATCTATGAGAGGATATCATCAGTTACATCTACAGGTGGAAAAGGAAAGAAGTGAATGGCAGACAAAAATGGAGAAAGAAAGAGATGAGTGGAGGAAGGAAAAGGAGTTGTGGGTAGCTCAGAATCAAAGTTTAATGATGACTATAGGGGAACTACAGAAACAGCTGGAGAAACCAAAAGTCCAAGAAGGAATTCAGGATCAAGTACAGGCAGAAGATACAGAAAAAGGAGAATATGAAACAGGGGATTTTAATAAAGAACAAGGTTACAATGAATCAGCATCCAAAGAATCAGAGGAAGAGTATTCTGAAGAACATATCCAGAAGCTATTAACTAATAGAGAGTCAAGAATGGAGTTTATCAGAAAAATGCATAATGAGTATGAAGATCAGATAGTTACCTTTGCTCTGAATAAAGGCGTCAATCCAGATCAGCATCATTGGGCAGCAGATGGATTAGGGATACCATTTTGCATGATCTTGGAAAGTATCAAGAATTATCAGTTGGCCAGAGTGGGGTTATCCTCAAACAAATATCTTGAGGAAAATTTGGAAAGTGGCACCTCTACATTTAAAGATAAATCCAGCTTATTGCCCAGTTGCCAGAAGAAGAGAGTGGACTGTTTTTTGGGAGAGAAGAAAAGAAGGTCAGATACCAGCCAAATGGTTGAACTTCCCTAAGATAGCAGGTCCAAAGGCAGGAACTTGGCCTACAAAAAGTTATATGGTGAACACTACAGAGTCAGTTATAGCTATGTATAAAGATGTTAATGATCCTGCTTGTATTCTACTTATCAGAATAATGAGATTAATTTTGGCCTGTATAGAAACATACACGGACACAGATATCAGAACATTAAACTATATTGGTTTCAATTCTCCCACAGATGCTTTACTATTTGATTTGAGCGAGACTCCTGATAGAATCTGTTTAATGGCATATTATAGCAGAGTGATATTTTTGGGCAGTCATTACTTACAGATTTTTGAGGATGCTTTTGACTATGGATTTTTTGAAAGGGAGTCAGAAATTTTTGGAAACCTATCAGTCGTCACCAAGTCCAGACTCACAGCCTATGAAGCTGCCTATACAGAGTATCTGAAAAAAGATGTCATAGATAAGCCTGAAGCTGCAGTGCAATGGAGGAAAGCCTTGTTTGAAATGGTCAATAACTTGAATGTCACAGAAAGGAAGAGCCATGATTTGGTATCACAGGTGTACCAAAGGAAGAAGAAATAAAGTTGAGCTCACATAAGGAAATCTTTTGTCAGGAGCCAAAAGCTCTAGGAGGGGAAGAATGTTGGAAGGAGTATTTTTTGGGAAGAATTTTTTAGTAAAAAGCCAAAAAACTTGTAAAATATTTATGTAATGATTGTAAAAATAAGGAAGAGTCTTCCTTATGTAGTCAAGGATCTCATGTAATTTTTGTAGAATTTTTAGAAACTCTTAGATAGCATATTTTTAGAAAATTAGAGAAAAAGACCTAATTTCAAGTGTGAAAAGGGACACTTGAAAATGTATATAAGTCAATTTTCTCTATTTTGGAGGGGTTGGTTAGTCATTTGCTCAAGCTATCAATAGAGAAAAGAGTTTCTGCAAAAAATCGTGTTTTCTCCTTTGTGTGTATTTTCTTTGATGAAAGTGCTTGCTTCTTGCTTAATCATGGAGATTTGTGAGTCTCATTTGTGTAATACTGAGTGAAATGTATGAAGAGAGATGATTACTGATGTAATAAGTGGAGAAGGATTGAAGAAAGTGTCAGAAATGTGAAAATCGTCTACTGGTACAGAATCGCGATTGTCTCGTCTCTGTGATACAGGTGATATTTTCCAATTCTGATTTCATATTTGTATTCTGCTGAGAAAATCACATGAATTAGACACAAAAATCATAGAAAATGGTGAAGATTTGCTCTAGATAAGGTAAACCCTAGATATTTCCTCTTCATTTTCATTTTCTCAGAATTCCAGCCATTAATCTCTTATTTCCTTGAATCTATCATTTAGAAGGGGCTGTGGTCTTATGGATATTCCCAGGATTGACAAAATAAAGATGATTTGTTGATTCTTTGTTACTTCATGATTGGAGAGGACAACTTGGAGTCCAAAACAAAACAATAAGTATCAAAGGAGATATTGGCCTGTGAGTGCCTTAGACAGAGTTGACTGAGATACATGGGTACGCCTGTATTTCCTCAGAGAGATCAGGTAACTACTTCACAAAATCCTTTTGGGAATTGGATCCCAATAAATTTGAAAACATGGAACAATTCTTTCAAGAATTCATTGGAGAATTCACAAAGAGAGGGATTAAACACAATTCTGCATCCTTAATCCATAGCTTTAAACAAAGCCCTAATGAAACCGTGAAGACTGCTGCCCGAAGATTCAATCAGTATGTGGATAGATGCCCTGTAGCTGAGAGACCCACTCAACAAAAGATGATTTCACTATTTTTAGATGGACTCACTAACGGAACTCTACGAACACTAGTGTATGTGAAAAGGCTACAAACCTTAAGCGAGTGTCTTCAAGAGTGCATTGACTTGGAAGATAACCTTGCTGAGGACCTCAAAGGTACGACCGACCTTTCCAAATCAGAAGACTCAAGAAGAACTGTCACGTCCAACTCTAGTAACATGGAAGAACTAGCTGAACTGGTAGCAAAAAAACTGGGAGTACAAGGACAAAGAGCTTACCCAAATATAGCTCAACGAGTGCCTATGATACGGAGATGTAACTTATGTGGAGGTGAGCACCCCACAAACTTGTGCGTCCGAGGAGGGGCCGGTGCACAACCTACGTATCCATACTACAGACAGCAACAACAAGGGATTTCTTCATACTGCCACATCGAGCAAAAATACACCAATCACACAACTGAAAACTGTCCCTTCAATAGGCAAGCACGGCCTATCCAACCACCTCAATACCGACCATATGGATATCCACCGAGAGAGCCTGGTAGGGAGATGCCTAGATGCAATCCTTATCCAACACCAGTAGGAGCACCAAGACAATATGAGCAAGCACCGTACCCACCACCACAACCAGTACTGGGACCCCAGCTATCACAACCTCAACAGGTAGTACGAGTGAAGTATGCTCAACCAGAAGAAAACTTAGAGAGAGCCATAGTACCAGCATCAATAATGACCAATGTGGAATCAACCAACCTAGGGTACGAAACCCCACCAGGGGAGTACTATCCATATGAAGCCAACATGATGGAATATGAACCAACATATGACGCGGTGTATTATGGTTATGAGGGCTATGATCAGACGTATGGAGCAGAAACAGCCACCTTAATGTATACGGCTCCTAAAGCACAACAACCCATGAGACCTCCCATTAGACCACCGGTGCAGAGAGGACCATGCTATAGATGCGGAGGGGATCACTTCATTAGGGAATGCCCTCGACCTTACAATCCACCACCACCCAGAGTTTGGGAAGGGTATTGCAGTGATTGTGGAAAGGAACATCTTTTTAGAGATTGCCCTAAGAACCCAACCAAATCCCAAGACACTGCACCTATCAATGTGATCGAGGTCATTGAAGGATCCGGAAGTGTTAAGGAGTACACTGTGCCACTAAAGGCCATTACAAGAGCCCAAACGAAGCAACAAAAAGAACAGCACCCGGAAGAGAAACAAAAAAGCAACAAAAAAATAAGCCCTCCAATACAGATAGTGGAAGATTCTGAGGACCCAGGTGAAAATCCCCGGAACACAAAAGTTCAGAAATGGAAGGAAAGACGAGAGAAACTCAAGGACAAATGGGCAAAAAATAAGACTATACACAGTAAAAAGCAAACCAAAAACCCGAATAAGCACAAGGAACAAGGGAATCCTAAGGAGACCCCTGAGCTACCCCCACCTAGCTCAGATAGGGAGAAGCCCGGATCAATTCTAGCAGACCCAAAGCCAGACGATTTAGACATGTGGTTGAAAGCCTACCGAGCTAGAATAAAGATGGGCCCAAACGTTGAACAACATGAAAAAATCTACCCTAAAGCGGAAATAGAGAAAGAAAGACTGACCATATGCAGGAAACTCATAGAAGTAGCACAAGCAACCATGGAAAGCCTATCCCAATTCTACCAGAGACCAGGATTGCGCATAGTCTGTATGAAGAATGCTTAAAGTCCAATAGCAAGGAACCTAGGAAAGAAGATGACCAAAGCGGCCAGATAACAACCCAAGAGAAATTGTCAATAATCCCAGATTTAGAGGCAGATTGGCCAAAAGACTTATGGAACAGAATACGAGAGGAGCAATGGAAGAAGAATGGAGACAATACACTTCCTTTTGAGGAAATAGATGTGGAAGATTGTCAACTTCACCCCAACTTGGAGGAAGTATACGAAGAAGTATCAAGACTTGACAGAGGAAGAGAGGAAACCATAAGCATTTCAACATTGCCTAATTACATGGGAGAATACGAAAGGGAGTCAGTAATAATATGAGCACCCACAGTGCATGGAAAGGGAAAGGAAAAGGTAGAAGAGAGTTCACACAATCTAACAGAATTAAAGAAAACAAAAGTACGATGCAAATTGACGGTGGAAGAATTGCTTCGACTTAAACCACAATTATGGAAGCAAATGGCAAACCAATTAGAATCACAGCCAGAGATTGGAGGACCGAATGAAAAGGAGAAGGAAAATAACTCCACAATCCAAGTTCCATTTGATAAATTGGGAGAGTTTAGTGAAGGGGATGAGGGTAATACTTGTCTACCAGTCACACATAATGGATACATGACCAAGGCTATTCTAGATACGGGAGCCGGGTAGGAATTGCCACCAAGGAAATCTAGGAAAAATGGGGAAAACCTGCCTTACGACCCACACGCATGAAACTCCAATTAGCAGACGGTCATGTAGAAAAACCCTTAGGAATATTGGAAAGGATAAAACTAACCACTTGTGGTGTAGAATTCGAACACACCCTAGCCATCTGTAAATTCGAGAAAGCAAACAACTACGAGATGATACTAGGACGACCCTTCATGAGACAAATGCGGGTAGTACAGGATTGGGGAAGAGATTCGTTATACCTGCAACATCAAGGAAACACCACCAAAATAAATTTGCACACATTTGCTTATCGAGATGTCCCTCCACTACAA
This sequence comes from Ceratopteris richardii, assembly GCA_020310875.1. Classification (NCBI taxonomy): domain Eukaryota; kingdom Viridiplantae; phylum Streptophyta; class Polypodiopsida; order Polypodiales; family Pteridaceae; genus Ceratopteris; species Ceratopteris richardii. Next base: position 9,262,150 of record CM035411.1, read on the forward strand.
TGGAATCCCGTACACCGAGAGGAAGATGACTTATCCATTCACAGTGCTGGATCAAGTGATCAATCTTGGATGCATGAAGATGCCCAGTTGTGGATGTGTAAGGAAGCCAAGAGAGAAGAAAGCAAAAGGCAACCATGGCCGATAGGACATCCTAACCATAGATCAGTAGAGGACCCCACTTACACGCCTCAAATTTTTTCTGATGAGATCTTTGAGCCACATGGATGGATGGAAATCTTGGCAACTCTAGATGTGTGTGTAAACGAAGAAGTTTTGACGATGAATGAATGCATAGATGAGGAAGGCTATGATGTAAACTTCTATATGGTTGTTCTTCAAGAAGTAGAAGAAGGGGAAATCCTGGAAAAAGAATGGAAAGAAGAATATCAAAGCATAGAGATGGAACCAGAATTTGATTCCGAAGAAAGCTGCTTAAATACTATTCAGAACCAGAAGGAACAGGAACCAACAAAGATCTTAGCAATTGAAACTGCTACGGCAATACACAGGCAGGAGGAGAACAGGAGTAAGGTAGGGCCGGACCCAGATCTGTTTGAAGCTCCTGAACACTTTAAAAAATACGATGTGGAGGAAAGAAAAGTGGCTATTCAAATGCCTAGACGAGAGGCACGAGACGGAGAAGCGTATGACAACAAGGAGCAAACAAAAAAAATTGTTGTGATAGTTGAGGAAGGAGAAGAAAGATGCACATATATTGGTAAAGATGTGTCTGAAGAAGAGGAAGAGGAACTCATATACCTTATCCGGGAGTACCGAGATGTATTCGCATGGACCTATAAGGATCTCAAAGGTGTGGAACCCACTATTTGTTCCCATCGAATACCAATGACAGCAGATGCAAAACCCTCCAAACAACGTCCTTATACATACAATGAAGTATACGCAGCGAAAATTAAGGAAGAAATAGACAAACTACTAGCTGCAGGATTCATATATGAGATAGAACATACCGAGTGGGTATCGCCACTAGTAGTAATGCCTAAGAAAAATGGAAAATTGAGAGTGTGCATAAATTTGAAGAAGGTGAATGCAACCACTATACGTGACAGCTACCCACTACCTATCACGGACCATTTATTAGAAAGAGTAGCAGGTAAGGAGTTCTATAGTTTCCTAGATGGATTCTCCGGATATAATCAGGTAGCTATTGCGACTGAGGATCAACATAAGACAGCATTCGCCACTGAATGGGGAGTGTATGCATTCAGAGTGATGCCCTTTGGACTCACTAATGCTCCAGCTACCTTCCCGAGATTGATGTGTCATGTTTTCAAGGAATTTCTGAAAAAAAGCATGGAAGTATATGTAGATGACCTGTGCACGTACTCCAATCAAAGACCTGATCACATTCCCGAGTTGAGGAAGATATTCAACAAATGTAGACAGTACATAGTCTGCTTAAACCCAGAGAAATGTGTCTTCATGGTAAGGCAAGGGAAAATTCTAGGACACATAGTTTCGAGAAATGGAATATCTACGGATGAGGACAAGATTAAAGTCATCTTAGACTTACCGAGACCCAAGAATGCAAAGGAAGTTCAAGCCTTTATGGGACATTGTGGATACTACCGTAGATTCATTCACATGTATGCCATAATAGCAAAACCCTTGTATGGTCTCTTGACTCAATTTACTTGGACAGAAGAGTGCGAAAAGGCATTCACCGAGTTGAAAAAGAGACTTAGTACAGCCCTAATTCTGAAATCACCCAACTAGAGCAAGCCTTTTCACATTCATGTTGATGCTTCTAACTATGCCATTGGATGTATCCTAGCCCAGCCGGCTGACGAAGGCAAGCTCGATCATCCAATTGCTTATGCGAGTAGAAAACTGAATCAAGCAGAAAGAAATTATACCACTACGGAACGAGAAGGCTTAGGAATGGTATACGCAGTGAAGAAATTCAGACATTATCTTTTAGCCAACAAGTTCAAATTCTTCATAGACCATCAAGCTTTGTTGTACTTAGTAAATAAGCCTTGTAACACGGGAAGGTTGGTACGATGGTTTCTACTACTAATGGAGTTCGATTTTGAAGTAATAGTGAAAAAGGGTAACACACATGTGAGAGCAGACCACCTTTCGAGGCTAACACACGGAGAGCCACCGAGTGGAGTACCCGACGATCTACCAGATGCTTATTTGTTCAATCTAGAAGTTTGCCCAAAGTGGGCAGAGAAATTGATCCCTATACTCACCCATGGCCCTCAACACTCAATCAATAGGAATAGCAAGAAAGAAATTCTTCGATCGAGAAACTTACACATTGTGTCAGGTAGTGTATACTACAAGGAACCCAACGGAGTATTACTCAGATGTGTTGATGAGGATGAACAAACGCAACTAATTGAGCAAGCACATGTGAACAAATGGAGAACACACCAAGGGACGCATGGAACGATCCGAGAACTGAAAAGATTAGGAGTGTATTGGCCTGACATGCCCAAGAATGTTCACGACCACGTAAGTAATTGTGCAGAATGCCGAGAGACGGTTCCCGAAGATCATATTTCTCTACCTTTTTCGACCATAGCACCCAATTGGAGTACAACATTAGTGAAATTCTTAAAAACTCAAGAACATGAGTTAGGAACTAGTTTAGCAAGAAAGCGATCCTTAGAGGAAATGAGCAAGGACTACATCCTCATGGGTAAACAATTGTTCAAACGAGGGAAAGATAACCAACTCAGATTATGTGTGCATGAAGGAGAATATTTACCCATATTAGAGATGGCACATGCAGGTGCTGCAGGAGGTCATTTTTTGGCTGAAAGAACTGTTAAAATGATTCTCTTTGCGGGCTTGTGGTGGCCAACTCTACACATGGATGCTGAAACGTACGTACGAAGTTGTGAGACTTGTCAGAGAACTAAATACCCAATTCGGAGAGATGACATGCCATTAAGACCCATGATATGCGCGAGAGCCTTCACAAAATGGGGTATTGACTTCATAGGACCTATCAATCCACCTGCCAAAGGATCACATGCGGAGTACATCATAGTAGCCACTGACTACTTGACTAAATGGGTAGAAGCAAAAGCCACTAGAAAGAATGATGCTCAAACTACCGCAAAATTTCTCTTTGAGAATATCTTCACCCGCTTTGGCTTGCCCATTGAGATTTTTAGCGATCGAGGAACGCACTTCCTCAACGAGGTAATCGAGTCATTACTGAACGAGTTTTTAGTGATTCATAAAAAGTCAGCACCATACCATCCCCAAACCAATGGACAGGCTGAAAGCTCTAACAAAGTACTATGCACAGTGTTGACTAAGCTTGTCAATAATCGAAGGTCTGATTGGGACAAACAATTGCATCATGCAATTTGGGCATTCCGAGTTGCATATAAAACGGCCATTGGAACGACACCTTTCAATTTAGTGTATGGGAAAAATGCAATTTTGCCAATTGACTTTTTAGTACCAACATTGAAAGTGGCCCAGCAATATGAATGGAACGGACATGAATTATCCCAACAACTAGATCAAATCGAGAAGTTACATGAGACTAGATTGCAAGCAGTAGCAGACATTTATGCTGCTAAACGGAGACAAAAGGCATATTATGATGCACATATAAAAGACAAGGGACTTAAAGAAGGAGACTTAGTCCTCGTGTACACCTTGAAACAACATGCCAAGAAGTTACAAAAACGCGGATACGGACCTTTGATCATAAATCGAATCTCTACTCGTGGTGCAGTCAATCTCGCCACGCTAGACGGAGACATTCTTCCCAACTACATCAGTGGATGTAGAGTGAGACGATTCATGGAGCCCTTGACTGATCAAATGCTAGCACGATTGGTAGGTGCCCAAAATAGGAAAAAGGAGGAAGAGCGAATTAAAGAGGAAGCTCGACAAGAAGCACTAGAGCGCATTAGGAAACGGAAAGAATGGATGAGGCAAAGAGATGAACGCTATCCCCAAGGAGAAGAGCCTAGCCCTATGGAAAATTACCAAGTCGATAATCATGATACAACGGGTAAGTGTAAAACGCAACCTTACCTAAACCTAGGGACTGGCAAGACAGAGTACAAATTGATAGATGCATTGATAGACTCAGGAGCATGACTTAGCTGCATGCGAAAGAGAATAGCAAAAGATCTACAATTAGATTTGAATCCCACAAAAGCCCGATTAATAGGAATTGGAGGTCACACCCTAGAATGTATTGGAACCACGAATGTATCCCTCCACCTAGGAAATTCCTCCATGGAACAGAGAGCCTTAGTGTGCAACGATGAGGACTTAATAGAAGACTTAGTTCTAGGACAAGACTGGATCATTGAGCATGAAGTGTGTATCCATCTAGCTCAAGGCTATATTTCGGCTAAGATAGGGCATAAGGAGATTTTCAGCTTACTTGAAGAGAAACCTTGTATTCAAACAAACATACAAAGTTCAGAAGAAGTTCAGACAACAATATTAGAAAGTATCAACAAGGCTCACAACTCCGATACCAAACGCATAGAAGCTGAAACTTCAATCCCAACGACGTCAGCAGTAGAGTCGAAGTCATCCAATGCAGTTGAAGGAAAGCCAACCGTTAAGGAGACTTGCTCTCCTATACCTGCTCATAACATCAAAAGATCGCACTATTGCAAACCAACAAGCAGATACTCATATCAAGGCCCACCCAAATATAAGTGGGTACGCAAGGATCAAATGCAGAGTCGAGAAACGTCAGCACCCACTCTTAAGAAGGAAACAGGAATCACCAAACCAGCTTCTCAGAAGTACATACCAGAAGAATCAGTGCAAGTATGGATCCCTAAGCCCTTGCTTGAAGCTCAAAGATTGCGACATCAGATATGGATTCCCAAAAAGGTCACGCAAGCAGCTAAACAGGCTTTAAAGACAAAGGAAGAGGTACTACATCAGACAAGGCGAAAGACAACAACACATAAGAGTCATCCGAGAAATTGGAAAAGCAATGCCAATTTCACTCGGACAATGGAGAAAGCAAACAGAACACAAGAAGCTGCAAGCATCAAGGAAACAAAACGACCTCTCTTAGTGTTCACGAAATGGATCTGGAAACCAAAGCAACCACGAGGAGCGGAGGATGGAAGAGATAAAGCTTCCCATTGCACTCATAAAGTTTTTAATGCACCTCAAGTAAGCATGATAGGGCCACAATACCAGGCCAAGCATTCGGCACATGACGTTGTCGTCGAGATTTTCTCTCCTCTCTCACTTGTGAAGGCCTACAAAAAACATATTTGGTGAAGGTAGCCAAAATTCCCCGAGAAGTCCAGGATGCATCAAGGATGTCAAAGGAAGCTTAGATACAAAGTTTCAAAGAAATCAAGAAAGTCTATGGTAGCGGTCAAAGCTGGTCAAAGCTGGGAAATTAGGGCAAAACTTTCATTGTCACCAAATTAGATGAAAATTCATATACTTGTAAAGATTGTCAAAGGCACTCTATAGCCCAAATTTCAACAGAAAATGGATTTTGTAGCACATTGATATGCTATGTTCATTTTGTAAAAATGTAATTTTTCTAGTTTGACCCTACAAATTCTTTTATAGAAATTTATGTTAGCCATATGATTTGGCATGTATAAATATCATATGTGGCTACATATTTGTACAAATTTTCAAGGCTATCAGAGCTTCCTAGACACCTTAATGCCACCTTGCAAGCTTCCAAATGTAGTCAAACTTGTACAAGGGAGATTCAGATGGGAGTTTTTTCTGTATATTCCTGAAGGAGATCTTTGGAAACATAGCCCTACAAAGTTTCATCTTCATCAAAGCCTTTTTGGAGGGTCAAAGAGCACAAATTCCAGTTTTCAAGGTCACTGCAGTTTTCTAGAATAAGAAAATTGAAGGCTTGAAGGGCTGCCACATGTCAAAATATGATTGAACCATGGTGAACGGTCAAGATGAGCTCCTATTCAAGGGTGGAGATGCACTAAAGCATAAAGGAAGGAGGATCCATGAATTTTTTCCATAAAAGAAGACCTTTTTTACAATCAAAGATCAATAATGCAGTGTTTCTCCAAAAATAGTGGCTTATCTTATCCGAATTGATGTCAACACTGATCCGACGGTCCAGATCATCCCCAGATCCAATGGTGGAGAATGAGGGCGCCTAAATTTCACTCCTTTACACTAGATTTGATAGAAAGAACAATTCCAAGCCATTGATTTGATTAATCAAATGGTTGTAATCAAAAGTAGTGATCCTAGAGTTGAGAGTTGATTTCTCTAGATCCAAGGGCCCAAATTCATCCAAAAAACTATATAAACCCCCCTCCAAACTCCTAGAGCATCATTGTTAGGCATCCATAGGGCTCATGCTAGCTTACGGTTTCCTTGAGACGATCACCCTCGGTTGAGCGAGTGAGGATCCAAGGTGAGCTAGTATGAGTATAGAACCTAGTTTCAAATTTAAGTTAGAACTCCAATCTAGGATAGGCTCTTGAAACCAGCATCTCTATCTTGACTCACCCTCGGTGGAGCGTGTGAGTGAGTTAGAGCTGATTTTAATGAGTTTTAGACTTCTTTAGTTAGACGTTACGAGCCTAGACAGACATAGGGTCACTGGAGTGGAACTCACCTTCTTACGTGTGACATTCGGTTGAACTGTCATGGTTTGAGGGTCGGAACCACCTTTGATCAGTAGACTGCTTAGCATGACGTACACGACGATCTTTTACATGTAACTTACTTCAAATTCTTTTAATTCATGTCACTTGTCACTTGTCTCTTGTCACCTCTCTCAGTCTCTTAAGTATTTTTACATGTCTTCTATTTCTTCTATGTGTGAGAAGGCTCCGCAGTATTGCGTTGAACCAGTGAGGATGTTTCTTTGAGCTTGTGAGTAAAATCCATCATCATAATTCACTTGCATGCATATAATCCATACAAATCCATACATATTTATTAGTTTCTGAAAGTGTATAAGAAGCTCCAATATTGGACCATTCTTCCTTTCAAAACTGATTTATGTGTAAGGATTCCATCTATTCTCATCATGCATACATATCATCCAAAGAAGGCTATACATATGGATTAGAATTAGGAAGTGTTTAAGAAGCTCCTCCAATGGACCATTCTTCCTTCCAAATTTGATTCGTGTGTATGGTTCTCTTTCATTCTTATCATTCATGTCATCAATCTAACTTGCACACCTACATTCCCATTCCCATAATTATTTCAACATCTCTCTCTTCTCCATACTCAACATTAATTTCACCTTCACATATTTAAACCTTCCAACATTCATTAGCTTCATACACCCTGTGTGTGCCACGACCGGACCTGATCCACCCGGATTGCGATCACCTCCACATTTGAACCCGACGTGAAACGCTTCGTGGTATTTGCTTCTGATCTTGTTGGGAGGTTGTGATCCATATCCTTTGTTTCATATTTTTCATCCTCATCATATCATCATTATCATTCTTGAGTGTTGCACTGAATATCTCACAGTATCGTGCACATCTTCGTCGCGAAGTAAACACATTTGTGAGAGATCTAGAACATCGTGCATCACTTGCTTATTCACATAAGATGGAGGAAGGATTCAAATCCCTTATTGTTGAGAAACAAGGTCAAAGAATAGTCTCTTCTATGTTGAGAGAGAAGGGAAAATTCAATGGCATCAACATCACAAGCTACTTAGATTTGTTTGAAGAGCAAGCTATGATTTTTGGTCTTCCTGAAGATCTTTTGATATCATTCTTTGAACAAATTGTTGATAGCTCTATCATAAACCGTGTCACTCAATATGATAGTCTTCCTTGGAGTGATTTTAGAAAGGAGATGCTCAAAGAATTCTATCTTGAAGATTATAGCCAACATAATCGAGATGGATTCTTACGATGGGTCAATTCTCCAAAGCCTAGTAGCTCTATTACTCACTTACAAAATGAGTATATTAGACGCTATGAACAACTTCCTGATGAGGATAAGATAACTTTGGAACCTGATCTTGTGATCAATTTTCTTAAGCTTCTTCATCCTGAAACTCGTAGGGAAGTTGAACGGCGATTAGAAGAACCAGATAAGCGCTATGGTCTTACTGACAATTGGCAAAAAGTGCGTAAAGTAGTAGAGGCTGTAGCCCATAGACATCAAAGACAATCCATGCTTTATGAGCAAACTAGTCTGCCTCAAGCTAGCCTTCCACAAATTAAGGAGCAATTTAGAGAACAATCCCATGCTATGCTTTTTGACTCTACTCCTATTCCTCAAATGATGGAGCCTACTCAAGGTTTTAAAGTAGAGCCAAATAAAAGTGTAGTTGAACAATCTCAAGTGGATATTCTCACTAAGCAAATGGAAAGTCTTATTGCTACACAATCCAATTTGGCCAAGACTATAGATGCTTTACAATCTAATTACACCAAAACTTTCCAAAATCAAATGAACCCAATGACTTTTCAAGAGCCTAATCAACATGTTATAGCTACCAATCAAAATCCACAAATAGCTCCTACTCAAGCATATCAAGTTCCTCCAATGCATAATCCTCCCATGCATAATCCTTCAATGCAAAATCCTCATCCTCATGTGCAAAATCCTCATCCTCATGTGCAAAATCCTCAAATGTATCAAAACATGTATCCTCAAGCTTCTCAAATAGCTTTTCAAAATCCTCAATATCAAAATTTTCAAAATCATCAACCGTATAATATGGAAGCTCCTCTTGCACCTCAAGTACCACATGTTGCTCCCCAAGCTCCTCAAATACATCAATTGCATTTTCAAAATCCTAATTATCCTGTTCAAGCAATACCTTATCAACAAAATCCTCAATTTCAAAATTTCCCACCACAAGTTAATCAAAATCCTCAAAATCAAAATGGTTTTGTGCGTGGCCCTCGTAGGTGTCCTTGGTGTGATTCGTTAGAGCACTTTTTGAGAGATTGCGAACTATTGAAGGATGCTAAGGAGCAACGACTAGTAATAGACATAGACAAGAAAATCTGTGACTATCGATCTAAGCTACCTTTGCAAGGAAATTATGGTAAGGGAGGAATGAAAAAACATTATGAAAATATAACCATAATGGACGTAGGAACTAGAGGAGTGAAACTAGAAGCTCTTGATGAACAACAAGTAGAATCAAGTAAACCCACAAAGGAAGGTGATTTTTCCATAGAGGCTTTAGTAAGAGCGCGGGATGAGATTAGGAGAATAATGGCTTGGGAGTCACCGATAGAAGATCAATCTCTTATTTCTCACATATCCAATGTAGAAGAAAAACGAAAAAGAGATGAAGTTGAGCCTAGTGAAAGAAGAGTGACTCGAAAACAAACCTTAGAGGGAATAGACACAATCATAGAGCAAGGAGAAACATCACAATCTAAAGATAAAAAACAAGAATCAGAACCCAATGAACAAAAACAAGAGGAGAAACAAAAAGGGAAGAAGACAAAGCAAAGAAAAACAGAACCAAAGCCTTTAGATAAACCAGAACAATCAAAACAAACTGAAGACCAAACACGAGAACATGAACAAAAACAAGATCCTGAGCAAAAACAAAAGAAACCAAAGAGAAAACCTAAAGCCATCTTGATTTCAGAAATTGAGAGAAAAATAGATCCTATGGAAATTGTAGATGACATTTTGCTTAAGAGTCAAGTGACTATGTCTTTAGAACAAGTTTTCTCTATTGCAAAGCCTGTTTTTAAAGATAACTTTATCGGACTAATTAAAAGGAAGAGGTTTCCACTTAATCTAGATACTGAGATGCAAGATTCTCTAGAACAAGATCAAGCTATGAATGAAGCCTTAAACTTTGATGAATCTGATGAAGAGGACTTTGATGATGATGAAGTAAATGTTAATAAAAATTTCTTAGGACCTATTCAACCTGACCATGAAAATCATGAAAACAATCCTGAAAGTCACTTTAAAAGAACATTTTGGTCTAGAGGTACATCAGAGATGCATGTTAAAATAGGAAATGATAAGAACACTATCACTGTAAATGCATTAGTAGATTCCGGCTCCGAAATCAATGTGATTTCAAGAGATGTCTATGATAAGTTTCGATGGCCCATAGATAAAGATTGTGAATGGCGTATGAGAACTACAGATAATGGTGTAGGTACCCTGTATGGAGCTTGTGCTAGTGTGCCCATATCCATAGGAGGAATCACAGAAGAGTTTCACTTTTTTATTCAAGATAATTGCTCCTATGAAGTTCTCTTAGGTCAACCCTTTATTTGTGAGAGTCGTATGGAAACTAAAGCCATGGATGATGGGTCTACCTATGCTAGATTTAAGTCTAAGGATGGAATGCAATCACTTCAAGTCATGACAGTAGGAGTGAATCATCCTAGGAATCGATTGTCAATTAGAAAGAAACCTATTGTTACTCAGGGTCATGAGCATGCTTGTAGTGATTGTGCACCTCGATTCATGTTTGGAGCTACATATGATCAAAATTTCGGATAGAATCCATTGTTGAGCGGGACAACAGTGGATATTGGTTTGACATCTCGCATCCAACCAACATGTACAATAGTTTGTCACTTTGTTTTCCACATTCTAGATTAGATTTTCTTCATAAGAGTCAATTGTCCAAGTCTTTTATCCAAAAAACCCAAAAAAATTATAAAAACAACAAAATCATGGAACATGATGAGAACATTGAGCATGTGATTGAGATATCTCATTGTTTCTCTACTCTTGAGGAGTTAGAGTTATGTCTTCAACAAAATTCTAATTCCCATATTATTCTTATTTCTTCCCTTGATGAGTATGCTCTAATCCAAGAGTATGCTCTCAATGTTGACAAGTGCTCAAAATTTAACCAAACACATGATGCCTTAGTTGAAACAAAGTACAAAACTGTAGACAAAAAAATCAAACCCATAGCTCAACCATTACCTCAAGGAAGTAATGAAAAAATTATTGATGTGAAAAATGATCCAATTCTTCGGGATAAGAAAAACATAGGACATACATTCACGGATGAGACAATCAAACAGGTGAAAATTGGTAGAGATGATGACTTTCTTTTGCCAGCAGAGAGAGATAAATTTGAGAGAGTTATACGGAGCCATGGAAAAGCCTTTACTATGTATCCTCATGAGATTGGTTGTGTAGATCCTAAGCTAGTTGCACCCATGATAATCTTTACTATTCCACATATTCCATGGAATCTTCGTCCTATACCTGTTCCAAAGGCTCACTTACCTGAGCTAATGAAACTACTTAAGGAGAAGATAAACATGAGAATTTTAGAGCCATCTTTTGCACCTTACTCAAACAGATGGTTCACTGTGCCTAAAAAGAATGGGAAACTACGTTTTATTCAAGATCTCCAACCCGTCAATAAAGTCACCATAAGGAATGTAGGAACAGGACCCATTGTAGATGAGTTTGCTGAATCATTTTCAGGACATTCTATCTATTCAATGGGTGATCTATATTCTGGATATGACCAATTCCAATTAGCAATTGATAGTCGTGACATAACCACAATGAAAACTCCTTTAGGCTTAGTGCGAATGTGTACTTTACCTCAAGGAGCGACTAATTCTGTGGCTCATATGATGAGTGCTATGAATATGGTCTTACATGATTTTATCCCTCATATAACTATGCCATTCATTGATGATATTCCAATTAAAGGGAGTGAGGAACGTGTAAAGGACATTACTTTAGATTCATCTGGATGTCGTAAATTTGTTCTTGACCATATCTCTGATTGTGAAAGAATATTTCAACGATTTGAAGAGGTAGGTCTCACATTTTCCATAGAGAAATCTGTTTTTGGTGTCAACGAGGTACTTATTGTTGGACATTTATGTGGCCATTATGGTCGAAAGCCATACCCACAAAAAGTTGATGCCATTAGCAAGATTTCTGAAACATGTAACAACGTGAGTGAGGTACATAGATTTCTTGGTGCTTGCATCTTTTATGTTATTTGGATCCCTCACTTTGCTCATGTTGCTGATTGTCTTTATGACTTGTTGAGGAAGAAACGAAAATTTATTTGGACTGACAAACACACTCAAGCTATGCGTAAATTGAAGAAATTATTGCTTGAAGCTCCCATCCTTAAGCGTGTAGACTATTCTGCTAACAAACCTATTATATTGACTGTTGATACTAGTCCTATTGGTATAGGTTGGGTCATAAGTCAAGATGATAGTGAAGGGAATAGATATGCAATTAGGTTTGATGCCAAAATTCTACATGAAACACAACGAAAATATCCACAGATCAAACGAGAACTATGGGGTATGGTAACAGCTTTGAAAACAGACAAAGAATATTTCATTGGTGCAAATGTCAAAGTTGAGACTGATTGTTTGCCTCTCATTGGAATGATAGCCAATTGTTCATCTCCTGATATAGCCATGCTTAGATGGATCTCATATATTAAGTTCATAAATCCTGAGTTAGTTCATATTTCAGGTAAGTCAAACTCAGTTGCTGATATGTTATCGAGAGCTAGATTTGATGATGATCTTGAAAGTGATCTAATAAAGAATGTGAATTTAGTTGACTATGTTCCACATATATATGAGTATGAGAAATTTCATGAGTCTGAGTACGAAGATGAATGGAGAGACGTAGGAAAGTATCTCAGTACACTACAACCATTACCTAGCTGGACTACGAATAGATTCCGTAACATTAGGAAACGAGCTTATAACTTTTTCCTATGTAATGGTTATCTTTGGAGATATGCTAAGGGTAAGGTTAAGAATCCACAACGAGTCCTAGGAAAGAGAGGTCTTCAATTGCAAGTAATGAAGGAAATGCATGAGACATTATGGGCAAGTCATAAAGGATTTTTTGGAACATATAAAAAAATTAGAAGTACCTATTACTGGCCTAGGATGTATGTTGACATTAGTAGCTATGTTTCTACATGTTCTACTTGTCAACTTCATTCATCAGTCAAACATAGAGATCTGTTGCATCCTACTTATCCACCTTGTATTCACTACAAGTGGGTAGTAGATCTTGTAACTATGCCTAAAGGTATCGACAAAATGCGTTACATTGTACTTGCAAGAGAAGACTTAACTAATCATGTAGAGGGACGTGCACTACGATCTAAGACCACTTACAATGTTTGCAAATTCTTGCTTGAAGATATCATAAGTCGCTTTGGGTACATAGAGAAAGTAGTTGCCGACCGTGGAGAGTTAAATGCGAGAGAAGCTAAAGAGTTCTTTGAGCGTCACGGTATTCGTTTGTCTCTCACTACTGCATATAACCCAGAGGCCAATGGTAAAATAGAGAGAGGGCATCCACCTATTGTGAAAGCCATATCTAAAGCATGTAATGGTGACATCAAACAATGGCCTAAATTCTTACCTTTTGCACTTTGGGCAGATAGAATGACATGCACACGTACTACTGGATATATGCCTGCTGAACTCATGTACTGTCAAAAACCATTGTTTCCAATTCAGTCTCATATTTCTGCATGGTCAAATTTGCCTTGGTCTGAAAACATGTCTACTGATGATTTTTTGAGTTTGCGTATTAAACAGTTAGAACAAGGTAAATTAAGACTTGATGATGCTGTTGAAAAATTAAGAGAATCTAGAATGAAGAACAAACATTATTTTGATAAAACTCATCGATTGCGTCCTAAGCCAATTGAAGTAGGAGATTGGGTGCTCATTTATGATAGTACATTTGACTCTCAATATGATGCACGCAAAAAGCTCACTCAACGGTGGTTTGGGCCATACATTGTATCAAAAGTCAACAACAATGGTACGTATGCTCTTTGTGAATTAAATGGTGTTGCACTAAAAACTTTGATTGCAGGTAAAAGGATAAAGTTATTCAAGAAGCGTGATAATGACGAGTACATTTTGGATGAGGACATTGAAGAAGATGACAACAATGAGGTCGATTCATAAACAAGAGTATACATGTTATAAAAAAAAAAATATATATATATATCATTAATTTTCAAGTTCATGTTGCTTTGTTTTTTTTTTCAAGTTCATTCTATTTTTTTTCCATGCTTGTTTCATGCATGTTTTTTTCAGTCTTTGCATCAAATTGCATATCCACATCACTTGAGTCAAAAAAGGCAAATGATGATTTCTCTACTTGTGTAAAATTTTATCTTAAGTAGTAACTTATCTACCAAGAAATTGTTTATAATCTAGGATTGTGGAAAGATAGGGCATGTAGATTTGGAGGTTTATTTTGGTGACAAGACTTTCATATATAAACATGCATATGTATCGTGTATCGAAAGCATAATTGTTGAAATCCTAGCTCCTTCTACTGCATGTTTCTACATCCTTAGTCCATCTCACAGCACTTGTATCGGAGTTTAAACGACTGTTCTCCGTCATCAAAAATGGTTGTACCTTGTATCGGGGTTTAATTTTTCCCCGTCATCAAAAAAAAAAAAAAAAAAAAAAAGAAGTTGCTACATGTTACCAAGAAGTTTACACTTTCTTCCACCCCAAAAAAAAGTGATCGTAACCATAAAGTTGCCGAATCATCATCATCATCAAAAAAAAAAAAAAAAAAAAAAAGCAAGCCAAAGGAGGATAAAGAGGCATAGTAGAATAAATCACGGGCTATATAGGCAGATTTATGCATTAGTGGAGTTTAGTTAGATTTCCTTGCATGTTATTAGAGAAAGAGCATATTCATATTTATGTAGGAAAGGAGTTGATCTAAAATAAGCTAAAGATGAAAGATGTCTCTTGAAAATCCTAAATCTTTGTTTATAATCATATTTAAGGTAGATTGCTTTATGAAAAAGGTACAAAATTTTCTTCAAGATGAGAGGAACTGATGCTTAAAACGACTCAATACAACCACTTCCACTTCATATTGATGCTTGTTTTTTTTCTTTCTTGTTGCCAATGTTGCTTGTTCATTTGCATATATGTTGCCTATTTGTTCATGCATATTCATGTTGCCTGTTTCAATTCTTTCTTTCATGCAAATTTTGCTTCATGTCACGTTACCTACTGATTCATGCATATAATCAATTTTCCTTCCATGTTTCTTATGTTGCCTATAAAAGAATTTGATGCCTGGAACATTTTGTTTTTCACAGATGCTAGAGTGGCGCTTCCGGAGGAATCGCAGGTTTAGTGGGGGCGAATGTCGTCGAGATTTTCTCTCCTCTCTCACTTGTGAAGGCCTACAAAAAACATATTTGGTGAAGGTAGCCGAAATTCCCCGAGAAGTCCAGGATGCATCAAGGATGTCAAAGGAAGCTTAGATACAAAGTTTCAAAGAAATCAAGAAAGTCTATGGTAGCGGTCAAAGCTGGTCAAAGCTAGGAAATTAGGGCAAAACTTTCATTGTCACCAAATTAGATGAAAATTCATATACTTGTAAAGATTGTCAAAGGCAGTCTATAGCCCAAATTTCAATAGAAAATGGATTTTGTAGCACATTGATATGCTATGTTCATTTTGTAAAAATGTAATTTTTCTAGTTTGACCCTACAAATTCTTTTATAGAAATTTATGTTAGCCATATGGTTTGGCATGTATAAAGATCATATGTGGCTACATATTTGTACAAATTTTCAAGGCTATCAGAGCTTCCTAGACACCTTAATGCCACCTTGCAAGCTTCCAAATGTAGTCAATCTTGTACAAGGGAGATTCAGATGGGAGTTTTTTCTGTATATTCCTGAAGGAGATCTTTGGAAACATAGCCCTACAAAGTTTCATCTTCATCAAAGCCTTTTTGGAGGGTCAAAGAGCACAAATTCCAGTTTTCAAGGTCACTGCAGTTTTCTAGAATAAGAAAATTGAAGGCTTGAAGGGCTGCCACATGTCAAAATATGATTGAACCATGGTGAACGGTCAAGATGAGCTCCTATTCAAGGGTGGAGATGCACTAAAGCATAAAGGAAGGAGGATCCACGAATTTTTTCCATAAAAGAAGACCTTTTTTACAATCAAAGATCAATAATGCAGTGTTTCTCCAAAAATAGTGGCTTATCTTATCCGAATTGATGTCAGCACTGATCCGACGGTCCAGATCATCCCCAGATCCAATGGTGGAAAATGAGGGCGCCTAAATTTCACTCCTTTACACTAGATTTGATAGAAAGAACAATTCCAAGCCATTGATTTGATTAATCAAATGGTTGTAATCAAAAGTAGTGATCCTAGAGTTGAGAGTTGATTTCTCTAGATCCAAGGGCCCAAATTCATCCAAAAAACTATATAAACCCCCCTCCAAACTCCTAGAGCATCATTGTTAGGCATCCATAGGGCTCATGCTAGCTTACGGTTTCCTTGAGACGATCACCCTCGGTTGAGCGAGTGAGGATCCAAGGTGAGCTAGTATGAGTATAGAACCTAGTTTCAAATTTAAGTTAGAACTCCAATCTAGGATAGGCTCTTGAAACCAGCATCTCTATCTTGACTCACCCTCGGTGGAGCGTGTGAGTGAGTTAGAGCTGATTTTAATGAGTCTTAGACTTCTTTAGTTAGACGTTACGAGCCTAGACAGACATAGGGTCACTGGAGTGGAACTCACCTTCTTACGTGTGACATTCGGTTGAACTGTCATGGTTTGAGGGTCGGAACCACCTTTGATCAGTAGACTGCTTAGCATGACGTACACGACGATCTTTTACATGTAACTTACTTCAAATTCTTTTAATTCATGTCACTTGTCACTTGTCTCTTGTCACCTCTCTCAGTCTCTTAAGTATTTTTACATGTCTTCTATTTCTTCTATGTGTGAGAAGGCTCCGCAGTATTGCGTTGAACCAGTGAGGATGTTTCTTTGAGCTTGTGAGTAAAATCCATCATCATAATTCACTTGCATGCATATAATCCATACAAATCCATACATATTTATTAGTTTCTGAAAGTGTATAAGAAGCTCCAATATTGGACCATTCTTCCTTTCAAAACTGATTTATGTGTAAGGATTCCATCTATTCTCATCATGCATACATATCATCCAAAGAAGGCTATACATATGGATTAGAATTAGGAAGTGTTTAAGAAGCTCCTCCAATGGACCATTCTTCCTTCCAAATTTGATTCGTGTGTATGGTTCTCTTTCATTCTTATCATTCATGTCATCAATCTAACTTGCACACCTACATTCCCATTCCCATAATTATTTCAACATCTCTCTCTTCTCCATACTCAACATTAATTTCACCTTCACATCTTTAAACCTTCCAACATTCATTAGCTTCATACACCCTGTGTGTGCCACGACCAGACCCGATCCACCCGGATTGCGATCACCTCCACAACGTACCTTATGAACCTAGTGGCGCACCTTCTCCAAGAGAGATTAGACCTTAGCTTCACTTTGATAGGAATGGACTTCCTATGTACATAAATAAAAGCTTCGGCTACACTAACGATTGTCTTCTTTCAGGAGAATAAATTTAAAAAGAGGTAGTAAGAGGTCTCACCTCTAGAATAATGGGGAAACGAGAGAAAAACGATAAGGCTCATAACAATGCACTGTATTGTTGCATAATATCCCAGAAACTAATGCACTTCTCCTTACGAGTGAAGATGGCTTCTGAAGATTCTGAAGCAACTGTACAAGAGGAAGTGATGGATTTTCCTCCCCAGAGTATCACAAAGGCCAAGGGACATTGGTTCCGCGAAGATCAGCCTGCGGGGGACTACCTGTTCCTTGCAACGATTAAAATCATGGACATAGATCATCAGTTTCCAATAATGTCCCAGGATTTTTGAGTGCAACATACACTCCCTTCGGTTGAAGAAACCATGAAGAAAGCAGGCATACATAAATATTTTGAACTGCCAATCTATAAGCCTGATTTTGAAAGATGCACTCAAGTCATGAATACATTACAGCCAGCACTACATGATCCCTTGGTACCAGAAGCTAGAGTAATGGATAAGACAGGCGAATGGGTGATCATTCAATTCACACATGAGTTAATCAAGGAAGCCTTTGGATGGGAAAAGGATGGGATCACAATAGTGAAAGAAGAAAGTAAAGGTGCAAAGACCAGAACCTTCACCGACATCAACCGAATAGACATAGAAGATGAGGTCAGATTGATCCACCAACACTTCTGTTTCCCGAATATGCACAGATACACGGCTCCACAAAAGATCATTGTGCAATTATTGTCCCATGCCATCAAGCAAATTGGGAATCAAATTAATTTGACTCCATATGTTCAAGAGAGATTGTTCGAGGCCAAGAAGCAATGGAAGAATAAAAAGTTCCTAAATGGCAGTGTGGCACTAACCATCCTGATCTACCACGCTTTAGGAATGAGGGAACATTTACAAGAGATGACATCATCAACCGTCCTGGTTCAATATGCCAAAGTTGCGACCGTTCCTAAGAAAAAGAAAGGAGCAAATATAGTGGAAGTGGCAGAAACAAGCTCTCAACCTAGAATGAGAGGCACCAAAAGACTCCGGGAAGCCAAGCTACATGAAGAGGACACACCAACTACCAAAAGGATCCATGTACTCCCAAAAACTACTATTGAAGGAAGAAAAGAAATAACGGCAAAAGACTTGACAGATGCTCTGGAAGAGACCCATCGATATACAGAAGGACAAATCAACTTACCGATCCAGGGTCATCACTATCAACAGTCACAACAAGCAACAGACCCGAGAAGCAAGCTCACAAAAGTCCACAGATATTGGGAGATCCGCTTGGATAATTCTAGTTCTGTGTCAGAGCAACAAGAAGAACCAGAAAACTCATTACTCAATGTCGATATTCCAAGCGAATCAAAAGATGATGGACAATGGGCAGAACTCAATGACGTGGACTATAATGAAGAGCAAGGGGGCCTCATGACGAAGAAGCAAGCCACACATGGGGAACAAAGTATATCAAGCAAGAATGCTGAACAAGAAGGTATGCATTGTATGAAACTTAATGAAACCTCCAACATCCAAATCAAGGAGGCCACACCTGTCCTAAAAATACACTTGAAAACACCAAAGAAGGAGTTTCAGGAAGAACAAAAAGAAGACAAAGAACCCTTTACTCCAATAAGGGTTGTGGCAGAACCATCCCCCATGGATGTAACGTTTCAGGGAAGTGCCACTAAAACTATTGATGTGGATAAAGATGAAGACGAACCACAAGTACAACTACAGATCCAACAACCACACAATGAAACGATCCACGTCGAAAAGGGAAAAGATGTACAAACCGGAGAAACCCCAAGCATACCAAAGACATGGCTGAATGTGGATATAGCTCAGCTCAAACCTGTAGTGCAAGATATGATTCGAACAGCACTAGACACACAGCAACTTATGGTTGATGCTGATGAAGATTATGACCAAGCCATGCAGGACAAAATCGAACTTCAAAAATGGGGTAAGAATCTCTCTACTGAGTTAGAGACAGTAAAAGAACAGGTAGTAGAAAAAGAAACTGAACTGAAAGAAATAAAAAACAAATACAGCCTGCTAGAGACAGAGAATGAGCAATTAAAAGAACAACTCTAAGAATTCACCAAAAAACTACAAGCAAATGAGGCCGAAAAGGCACGAATGGCATCAAGAAGCAAAATTCTAGAATCTCAGATTAAAGGGTACATGGATGAAGCAGAGGTGTTAAGACAACGGAACAAAGAGCTTATGGCCGCTCTTTTAAGTGATCAGCCCGTCGAAGTGCAAGCCCAACCGGAAAGGGACATCAAGGGATTAGAAGAGAAAGTGATTATGTATGAAAATCAACTCAAAAAGGAGCAAGACACAAT
Source organism: Ceratopteris richardii (assembly GCA_020310875.1). Lineage (NCBI taxonomy): Eukaryota > Viridiplantae > Streptophyta > Polypodiopsida > Polypodiales > Pteridaceae > Ceratopteris > Ceratopteris richardii. Next base: position 9,281,852 of record CM035411.1, read on the forward strand.
TGCCAAATGGGAGAAAAGATACATGGACGACACGGCTGCCTTGAGAACCAAATGGAAGAAAGCTGAGAATGACTATCTGCGACAATGTAAAGAAGATACCGATCAGATGGACATTGTAGTACAAGAACTTCTCAAACACAAAGCTATAATTGCCAAGGCCACTGAAGAACTCAAACAGAAGAATGAATGTATTAAGGAACTTCAGGAACGGCTAGGACAAAAAGAAAAAGAGGGGACACCAGTAGTTCCAACTTCTGCAGAGGCTACTGTGGAGACTGAGGTATGTCCTCTATCTTCCCCCTCATATCATTCACCGGTAAAGGAGGAAAAGGAGGTTCACCTTGAACCTAACACTCGGGAAATTGCAGAACTGAGCAGACCAGAAAGGGCACTACTGGTGTCCCAACTTACGGTAGAATTTGAAGATCAGATCATCAGGATCATGAAAGAAGCTCAAATAGAAAATAAACAATTAGAACAAATTTTGAAGCCCTTTAATGTACCATACAGACTACTTAAAAAACAAACTCGATATTATATAAAGTCTGCAACGAATAAAGATCCGGACCACAACCTTCAATCCAGGCATGACACTTTCAATTACACTCAAGAGGAGTTTGAGAAGGCGGATCCAATATGGCGACGAAAGATTTTGGAGAAGCATCCAATGTTGCGGGTACAGTGGGAAGCATCACCATATGCACTTCAAGTCAATCCATCTTTTTGTCCTGTACCCCGTAGACGATCTTGGACGCAATTTTGGGAAGGACAGCGCCAAGGCAATATCAATAATCAGTGGCTCAACTACCCTTTACTACCTAGTCCGCCACATAATTATCTACCAACCGAAGAATACATGGTCAAGACAATGGAATTTTGGATTTCCAGATATGCTTCAGTTCCGGACTTAGCACTCAAAATGACTAACAAAATATTCAGCATGCTATTGACAGTAATAAAGGTTTTCCAACATGCCAAATACACATTTTTGAATTTCATTGGCATTACGCAAGGATCTGAGGCTCTTATTTTTGATTTATCGACTATCCCGAGCAGACTAACTATTATGGCATATTATTCTCGTCTCATGTTCTTGCCATCTACATATATGCAGACTTTTGAAGAAGCATTCTTTACAGGTTTCTTTGAAATTGATTCAGAGATTTTTGTTAAAATGACTTCCAATTTGAATGCAAGATTGGTGGCCTATGAAACAAGTTTCTTTGCTGATCATAGACAGGCGCCAGAGGACGGAGTAAAGTCTCAGCAATGGAAGGAGTTCATGCTATGTCACGCTAATCTGCTAAATCAAAGAGAGCAACACGCCATCCAAACCTACACACGTCGCCACAAAAAGCCTGTCGGGGACGATAGAATTCAGGAGGAGGGACGTGTGGAAGGGGAATCAAGCAAAAAAAGAAGAAGAAGAAGATCAAAGTAAAAAACAACTCAATAAAGAATAAAACAATGATATTTGAAGACATATCTCTGCAAGAAGCCCCGCAGGGGCGCATTACCCATCTCTGCACAGAGCCCCACAGGGGCACACACACCAAGGAAAAGCAAACAGACTCAAAGCAATACAACAGGGTCAGATGTGTGCAACCAGGACAAATCAGAGGACCTAAAGTTAGAAAGGGGTAGAGGCTGAAAAGTTGAAGCGGGTGACTAAGAACATCACATTCCTAGTCACTGATGGCGTGCGTGGCAACCCAAATCAACAGGCAAGACAAATGCAGCAGGCTCTAGTGTAGTAGAGCTTGAATCAAGAACAGGCCATCAAAGCTACATGTCTGTTTAACTACAGACAAAACTGACCAAGAGATGCGTGCGGAGAAACGAAGCAAACAGCCGACGAAAAGCTAAAGCCTATCAAGGGACGACAGAGACGAAGAGGGGGAGAGTGTTGTAGAGCACAGAAGAGCACTAGGCAGAGAAAATGAAGGGCCCCAAAATTTTTCCGATTTGGACACATAACTTTTGTATTATAACCACTCTTGTATATATTTTCTGTTGTAAATGCACTAGAGGAGTCCTCTAGATGCATCCCCACAGAAGATTAGAAGCTTACCCATGTAAAGTAGTAGAGAAATTAGTCTTTTAGTGAATAAAGTGTCGGTCTCTTGTGTGAAAGGACCAAACTTAGGGCACTAGTATATAAGTCACTTTGTGACTCTTTGTAAGAACTTTTTGCCATTGTGAAGAAGGAAGCTCTACAGATTTTCGAGTTTGCCTCTTTCATGCTGATTTTGATCTTCATTTCGCTCTTGTATGTGTGTGTTATGCTTGAAATGCATGTGTAGGACTGTTGTCTACCCCTTCCCCTTGGTTTTGAGCTGCTGTAGTGCGTGTGCGAGCTAGGAGGAGTTGTGGCGCGGTGTTGGTGTCTCCCATCATTCACTGTTTTTGCCATAACTTGAAGCAGAGTGATCAAAATCGAGTGAAACTACTTTCAATAGATGCGTCTCGGCGAGAGCTTCGAAATGAGTACCCTATTGCCTATATTCGGAGTTCAGAGCTGGGAGAAATCCTTGAATTTCTGAAAACTGTTGTAAAAGGCTTGCGGCAAACACTTTCAGTATTTCAGTGAGTGTGAGAGGTAGTAGTCTTTTCTCATGCATGCTTGCTAGACCACTTCATTTTCCATCACGTGTGCACACGTCTTCATACACTTGGTACGTCCTTCCATCGGATTGACAATTAGATGTGTGTTAAGTACCCACTATACGCACTTGTGTGGCAATTGAGGTACAGTCTCATTGGCACAAGTCCTTGAGTCTTCTCGGCTCAAGTACACAGTCACTAGGATCACTTTCTGAAAGCAATGGTGTTACTGGCACTATAGCTCTATTCAAATTTTCCTCAGCTGCTGCATACTTTATAGGAATCACATTAGCGGGGGTTGGAGGTTGTTGAGCTAACATAGGTTGTGGCCTTTGTTGGTTTTGGTAAGGTTGTTGATAGGATTGCTGCGGTCTACCATATTGTTGTGGAGGGTATTGGTTCTGGTATCTTCCCTGTTGTGGATAGGGCTGAGGGTAGGTTTGTCTAACCGCTTGCTTATTGTATGGACAGTCTTGTGCTGTGTGATTTGTGTATCTCCGTTCTAGGGTGCAGTATTGGCTGCTAGGGTTCACTTGGGGTTGAGCCATGATGGCACATACGTTCGCCATATGGTCACCACCGCAAGTATAGCACCTCTTTACTAGGGCAAATCTAGGAATGTTTTTACTAGAGACACCTAGTTTTTGAGCTACTTTCTCCGCAAGTTCCTCAATTGATGTGGATTGTGAGGAAGAGAGGCTAGAAGCACTATCGGAGTCTTTGTAAATTTTTGAAAGCTCTAGTTCCTCCCCTAGGTTATCCTCAATGTCAATGCACATGCGTACACACTCTTCTATGGTCCTAGGGTCCTTCAAGTACACATATGACCTCAGTTTGGTACTTAGCAATCCATCCAAGAATAAAGCCACTTGTTTGGCAGGTGTGGGTAACTCAGGAACAGGGCATCTCTCAAGATACTGCCTAAATCTTCTTCCTGCAAGTCTCACGGTCTCTTGAGGGGTCTGCTTGAAGCTGTGTATCAATGAGGAAGTATTATGCCTTATGCCACTTTTAGAGAATTCGGTGATGAAAGCCTCTAAGAGTTGGTCTATGCTCCTGAACTGTCTCTCATTCAATGGTTGAAACCACGTAAGGGCTGTGTTCCTAAGTGTTAGACCAAAGGCATTATATTGCGTGAATAGGTCCTCAACTTGTTCAGCTCTCAAGACTTGCCTAAACTCGGCCACATGATCATATGGGTCTCCTGTGCCATCAAAGTAATTCTTCATGGACTTAACTAACTGAGTCGGTCTCAAAATCTTGGTGTGTTCCCTAGGCCTTGGTAGAGGGAAATCATCAGCATTCCTTTGGTTCCTTGGGGCTCTAAGTTCCTCAGGTTCCACTCTATTTGTTTCAGTTCTCGTTCTTTCTCTTCCCACTGGGTTGGCAAAGCTTACCTCCGGTCTATCTCTATGTCTGTCTCTTTGAGTTCCATGAACATGGGATGTTCCAGCTCCGGGGTGACCAAAGGACACATTCGATCTTGGTTGGGGGAAAATAAATTCACCTTTCCAAGTGTAAGCATGCCTATCATTTTCTGTAACCACAAAGGCCCTCTCTGAAGTGTGATCTAAGTAGGTCACTCTGCATGGGCTATCAGGATCTTTGAACTCATATATCATGATTGTTCCTACCTCATTCGGCTGATCAGATCTGTACCTCCAAAAGTCTTCATCAGTCTCTCGGTTCAGGAGTAGTTCTATGCTTTTATTATCTTGGGGAATCCACTCTAGTGTAATAATCCTAGTAAGAGCAGATTTGCCTCGGGGGTTTCTAGGTTCTACACCCATGTTTCCTTGCTCTAGGTCACCTAAGTCCATTTCTGGGATCACATTCCCAAATTCATCTGTCCTATCTGGGTGACTGGTGACTACATATATTGTCCCTTCTTTATCCAAGTATGCCCCATTTTCAAACTTGACCGTTGGATGTTCTAGTCCAATGGATTGGTCAGTGTTTTTAATCTTGACCACAGATCTTCCTAGGCCGTCCTCATAGATGCTAGCACCTAATCGGTTGGTCCTAAGGTATTCGAGTTGCGTCTTGTAAGGGCCTTCCACCCTATGTAAATATGGCACTCCAAAACTTCCTGTAGGTCTCTCCATACCATGGGACATCTCAGACTCGCTAGTCTCAGAGCTAGGGTAGTACAAATGATGGCTCAACTACTGGGCCCAAGACCTAGCAGTATGATTGACACTAGCCTCTGAAGATCTAAGACTTTGTTTATCTCTCCCTAGGTGTCGTCCTGATCTAAGGTTCATAAGCCCAATTGAATAATCCCAATTTTTCCCAAGTACACTTTGCGTTGCTGAGTTCTTTTGTATCAGTTACTTGTTCTTTTTTAATTGCTCTTAGGGTGTCACTCCTTGTCCAATTAATCTTCATCGCAAGGAACAGTTAAGTTTTTATTGTGCTTTGAGTGCGGTCGCTCGATTTAAATTCTTTTCCCTTAGGTTGTTTTGCAATTGTAATCTCCTAGCACTTGCACTTGAGTGATTAGAGTTCTTGGACTTGGTTGTTCTTAACGTGTTCCTAATTAATCAAAACCTCTATCCGTACTTAGCCTATGCTAGGGATTGACAGAGGGTGTTGAGAATTTCCAACCTTAAGTTTCTTCCCTTGGTTGCCCTTGTATGCCCAGGAAGCGTGTTCCCAAGGTCGCACTTACTTTTGCTTCGAGTACCCTTTGATGCTCTCAAGGAACCTGAAAAAGTCCACAATTAGCTCAAGAATTGAATTCAGTTGACAGACAGATCACTTTCATGCATGTAATTCACTAACCAAATTGCCTTTTGCCTTTATGGGAAACAATCCCAAGGGACCCTCTGTTTTTCCTACCCTGGGATATGGTCACTTCAACTTACCCTATCTAATAATCTTGACATTAATTCTATCGTAACCAGTGGAAGTTTTAGTTGTACTCCCCACGAGCTTTCCGACAAAACAAAAATCACTGCAATCGGATTTCATATGAGGAGGTTATGTCCGTTCAGGCTTTTGGGGCTAAAACAGGATTTAAAACAGGTTAACCGGTAGACAGGACTTCTCAAAATGCTCTGGGTACAGGCTTCACAATGCTCTACTAACCCTTAAAAGTTCCCCACAATTTGCCAAAAAATTTAGACCACTATTTTTTTTGCCCTAAAAAATTGGTCAAATTTGCCCGTCAATCGCGTTTGCAAGCTCTGTCAGTCGCGATTGATAGGTCAATTGCGATCGACGTGTCGGTCACGATTGACAGGTCCGTCGCAAGGGTCTGTCGGTCGTGGTCAAGCAATCGTTGACTGGGTCGGTCACGATTGACAGGTCCATCGTGGCTGTCAGTCGTGATTGACTGGTCGATCGCGATTGATGGGTCGATCGTGATTGACACGTGTCATGCGTACGTTCAGTCGATCGTGGTCAGTCGGTCGTTGACTCTGTCGGTCGCGATTGACGTGTCAATCGCGATTGACAGGTCAGTCGGCAAGTGTCCGTCGTGGTTTGTCGATCATGATTGACAGGTCGATCACGATTGACAGAAATCTGAGGAATTTCAAAATTTCAAGCACACATTTAGGATGCCCTAGGCCTACACATCATGGTTATACACTTTGTTTTGCAAAATAGTCAACTTTTTTGTCGGTCGCGATTGACAGAGGTCAACGCCTCGAGACCTGCACAGTCAAATTTTTTACCTGCTGAAGCTGGTGCAGCTGCTGGGGATGCCGATTCCTGCAGAAAATCTCAAAAAACACAGAAAATCAGAAGCACACAAACGCTCTCTCGCTCTCTCTCACAAGTGAAATGAGGGAAATGGTATGGGTGGGGGTGATATGACCAAAAATTGAAGTTTTTCGCGAGGATGGAGATGGATGTGGGAGATGGTGAGGATGATGATGGAGATGATAAAAACAAAAGAAGATAGATAAAAGTGAAGAAAATACCTATGACTCCAACGTCTCAACTCTACGTCTTACCATCACACGCTCGTCCTCAAAGCTCGATCCCCGGCAACGACGCCAAAATTTGGGGTAGCTTAGTGATGAGTAGCACCTCCTTTAATGTCAATCCGGGAAGACGTGAGGATGGTATGATGACCTCGAGCAAGTGAAGGCACAAGTGTGTGAGTGCGAAGCACACTAACATGCACACACATACACACACATGCGCACACAAGGCAAGACAAAGAGTGAGAAGCAATGGAGTTCTTTAGATTACTTTAAAAAAGCTCATACAAGTTCAAATCAATTACAAGCTAACCTCAAAAATGAGCTCTCTAGCTCTATTTATAGTTTTTGACTAGGTTTTGGCCTTGTCCAGACCTAATGTTCGGCCTAGTTAAAAATTAGGTTCTCTGCCCTATTTGGAGGTTCAAACCGAGTCTAAAAAATGTGAAAACTGATAGGTAGGTACTTCTAAATCTCCTCAAGCTCAAGGACTCCTTGGCTTGCACAAAATGGAGCTACAAAAATATGAAATGGTATTTACAATGGTTTTTAGTGATGAAAATCACTATTTTTGTAGGGATTTCTTCTAACATTTTGACATACATTTCCTGGAGCTCCCTACTTGCTCCTTCTTCTTGTGTGCCCATGTTGGAAGATGCATTTTTGGAAACCTTTTTTGAAGGAAAATAATTGTAAAATTATAGAAATTTGTAAAAATATTTATGCAAATTGTTGTAAAAATAAGGAAGAGTCTTCCTTATGTAGAATAGAATTTTATGTATTTTTTCTAGAATTTTTGGAAACTTCTAGATAGCATATTTTTAGAATAATAGAGGAAAGGACCAAAATTCAAGTGTGAAAAGGGACACTTGAAAATGTATATAAGCTAATTTCCTCTATTATGAGGGGGTTGGTTAATCATTTGTGTACATGCTATCTAAGTGAATCGAGAAGGAGTTTCTGCTGAAAATCGTGTTTCTCCTCTTCTATGTGGTTCCTTTGATTTGTGAGTCTAGATCTTGTGTATCCATGGAGATTTGTGAGTTTCTATTGTGTAAATTTGTAGAATGTGTATGAAGAGAGCTGAATACTGTTGTGTTGAGTGATGAGTTGATGAAGAATGGTGCTAGAGCTGAAAATCGTCTGTTTGCACAGAATTGCGATTATCTCGTCTGTATGATACAGGTGATATTTTTTTATTTTGACTTAATAATTGTGTTCTGCTGATAAAATAGCATGGAATAGACACCAAGATTGTAGAAAATGGTGGAGATTTGCTCAAGATAATCCAAACCCTAGAAATTCCTCTTCATCTTCACAATTCTCAGAATTCCAGCCATTATTCTCTTATTTCTTGGATTCTATCATCTTGAAGGGGCTGTGGTCTCAAGAACACTTCCAGGATTGACAAAATAAAGATGTTTTGTTGATTCTTTATGCTAAATGATTGGAGAGGACAACTCCAAAGATCAATAACAAACATTTTTTGGCGCCGTTGCCGGGGAGTAATTCAAAAGCTTCATTGAAGTTGGACCTTACTGGATCTTCTATTGATGATGGTAACAAACACAAGGAAAAGGTAACACTCTTTAATCAAGAAATGTGAACATGAAAAGGTAGATGTCTTTTGTTTGTCTTTTGGGAAAAGAAAGCAATAGATCATCTTTTAGGATTGGAAGTGCTGAAATTTTTGTAAATTGATAGTTGCTCATTACATTGTGGAAGTAAAAGTGCAGGTGTGTGGAAGATATAAGCCAAGAAAGCTGAAGATGAGGTAACATGTTTGGAGTTGGTAAAGGATACTGAAGGGGAACAAGAGAGAAGAATACTCAAAATTGCATAAAATCAGAAGTTTAGAAAAAACACGATTTTCTACACAAAATCACGATTTTCTGAGTAAGGTTGTGATTTTGGTGTAGACGTATAGGAGTTTGGTGAATTACAAAGGAAAGAAGGTATTGAAAGAGAACAAGAAGAAAGAATACTCAAATTTGCACAAAATAAGATCTTCAGAAAAAACACGATTTTCTACACAAAATCACAATTTTCTGTAAAGGAAAATTTCTGGAATTTCTAGCATACTTGGGTGCTTTGAGAAAAGAAAATTGCAAAAGATATCATCAAGATTGGGTAAGTAAAGATTGGACAAGTGGAAGAGTGAAGAATTGTGAAAATCACACAAAATCGTGATTTTTTGGACACTATAAAAACCTGTAATTCAAAGAAAAATTCATTTGAGTGAGTGTGAGAGAGAGAGAGCACCCAAAATCGCGACTTTCTGCAAAATTCAAGCTTTGGAGAAACTTTCAACCAACCAAGCAAGGTAAAGACTCTGAACATCATTTTTGAGTGCATATTCTTGCATTTGAGTGGTTTTTGAACAACAAAAATAGGAAAAACTAAAAATCACGGAATCGCGATCTTCTGTTCTTTTGGGTTTCCAGTAGAAAAAAAGTATTTTTTAAGAAATCTCTTTCATTGCATGTTAGAAAATCAATAAGGCGATTCTATTAGAAAGAAGAGAAAACTGAAAATCAACACTTCAAAAATTTCAAAAAAAATTGTTGTTCAAAATCGCGATTCTGAGGTCAACACAAAATCGCGATTCTGAGGTCAACACAAAATCGCGATTTTCTGAACAAAGAACAACATGGCGATTCCCAGAACACGATTTTCATCAGAAAATCGTGTTACTTACAATTGTGAGCAATCACGATTGTCTGGGAACAAAATCGTGAAAAACACGATTTTGAGCATAAAATCGTGAAAAACACGATTTTGGACACAAAATCGTGAAAAACACGATTTTTAGCACAAAATCGTGAAAAACATGATTTTGAGCAAAAAGCACGATTTTGGACACAAAATCGTGAAAAAGACGATTTTGGACACAGAATCGTGAAAAACACGATTTTGGACACAAAGTCGTGAGAAACACGATTTTGAGCACAGAATCGTGAAAAACACGATTTTGAGCACAAAGTCGTGAAAAACACGATTTTGAACACAGAATCGTGAAAAAACATGATTTTCAGTTCAAAATCGTGAAAAAGACAACCCTAGTTTGAAAATCGTGAAAAACACGATTTTCAACAGAAAATAGTAAAAAATAACTAGCTTGAACACAAAATCGTGAAAAACACGATTCTGAGTTCAAAATCGTGGAAAACACGATTTTAGTCACAAAATCGTGGAAAAACACTACCCTAGTTAGAAAATTGTGAAAAACACGATTTTCAACAGAAAATAGTAAAAAATAACTAGCTTGAACACAAAATCGTGAAAAACACGATTCTGAGTTCAAAATCGTGGAAAACACGATTTTAGTCACAAAATCGTGGAAAAACACTACCCTAGTTAGAAAATCGTGAAAAACACGATTTTCAACAGAAAATAGTAAAAAATAACTAGCTTGAACACAAAATCGTGAAAAACACAATTCTGAGTTCAAAATCGTGGAAAACACGATTTTAGTCACAAAATCGTGGAAAAACACTACCCTAGTTAGAAAATCGTGAAAAACACGATTTTCAACAGAAAATAGTAAAAAATAACTAGCTTGAACACAAAATCGTGAAAAACACGATTCTGAGTTCAAAATCGTGGAAAACACGATTTTAGTCACAAAATCGTGGAAAAACACTACCCTAGTTAGAAAATCGTGAAAAACAAGATTTTCAACAGAAAATAGTAAAAACTAACTAGCTTGAACACAAAATCGTGAAAAACACGATTCTGAGTTCAAAATCGTGGAAAACACGATTTTAGTCACACAATCGTGAAAAAACACTTTCTTAGGTAGAAAATCGTGGGAAACACGATTTTCAACAGAAATTGGTGAAAAATCACTAGTTTGAACACAAAATCGTGAAAAACACGATTTTGAGTTCAAAATCGTGAAATTTAGCTGAATGATCCTTAGGTCTGGGAACAAACTAAATTCACTTACCAAGCAAGACCTAGGAAGGAAGGAGATAGAGTCAGGAGTAGGGGAAGCTCAAGAAAGAAATTTAGGGCAAGAAAACAAAATGGGAAATTTAAATGAAACAAATGAGCCCATTGAAACTGAGGATTACAGAAATATTCTAAAGTACATGTATACAAATAGGTTTGGTACCTATGTATATCAGGATGGGATGCATAAGTTTCTCATTAGATTGAGAAACTTAGAAGCTCCCCTGAACATAACACATGTAGCCTAGTTCAAAGATGGTAGGTATGAGGATAGGCAAGGGTGTGTGTACATCTTCTCCCCAGACCCAGAAAATTCAAATGACTTAGGGCAATGTGCTGACAAAGGACCTTGGGAACATAACATGGGACAACCAGATTTACCTAGACCACATGAAAACTACACTAATACTGAGCAACAACATGGGAGGAGGACACATGCTTCACCAAATCCCTTTGACAAAGAACTAGAAGGATATAATGAATTTCCACTCAGAAGAAGACACCATTGGCAACCTCAGGGTAGAATGCTTAGACCATATCAAGTAGCCAAATGTATGAAAAATCAATATGAAGGGTATTCAGATCCCCATGCTCATGCTGCAGAGTTTAGGCAATTAATTAGAGCGGAGGAGGTGGAAGATTACAAAGTTCAATTTGAGGCATTTGGTCTAACCCTAACTGGACCAGCATTATCATGGTTCATCCCTTTAAGAAAAGAAATGTACCTAGATATTGAATCCTTCCTAGAGGCCTTTATTGGAGAATTCTCAAAGACTGGGATAAAACATAGCACAGCCACTTTGATACATAGTTTTAAGCAACAAAAAGATGAAAATGTCAGAGAGGCAGCCAGGAGATTTAAGCAATATATTGATAGATGCCCTAAAAAGGCCTATTCAAGAAATTTGGGAATTATTCAAGTCCCATTTATGCTACTTACTATGTTAACTTCTTAAATTTGAGCCCAAACTTGATATGTCATTTATAATACAATCATCCTTAATATTAAATTATTAATTTAATATACCCCAATCAAGAGATAATAACATGTTTTAGTGTGTGAATGAGTCAAAAAGTAAAACATTGGGATAGAAAGAATTGTCTCAAAATCATGTGTAATTCCCATTTTTCCTGAATAGGCCTTTAAAGAGGAAGTACCTTCCATGGCTAGAAAAGTATCCTTATTCATAGAAGGGTTGAGAAGTGCTCAATTAAGAACCCTAGTGTACTACAGGAGATGCCCTGATCTAGGAGCTAGTGTAAAAGAAGCAATAGATTTGGAGGATAATAGAGGCCAAGATTTGTTAGCATTTGATCAACCCAGATCATATGAAGATAAAATTCCTCTAGCAGAAGAGTTGGCTCAGGCCATTGCTAAAGCCCTAGAGGTAAGCACTAAAACCAATTTGATAAAATCCAGGATAAACACAAATAAAAAATGCTACAATTGTGGAGAAAGTCATCTGATACAACACTGCCCATATCAAAAACCTCCACATTTGCAAGACAGAAAGACACTCAAATACTGTACACTAGAGAGGAAATGGACCAACCATACCAGGGAGGAATGCTTCTATAATAAACAACCCATAAAGGAGAGAGACTATGGGAGCCAAAGAGAATTAGTGTATAGTGAGCAACCAAGACCTGTGCTTGGGCAACAACCTCCTATACCAACAAATGTGGTGCCAATCAAATACACACTAATAGAGGAGGGAAACTCAAGAACAAAGCCACCATACAAGGAAGATTATCAATGGAATGAGGGATATCAAGAAGAATGGGAAGGTTATGAATCAAGAGAGCCAGAATTACAAGCTTTTGACTTGGGAAATGGAAGAATTGAGATGGACACTGCCACTTTCATGTATATAAACAATAATTACATGTCCAATCAAAAACCTCAATTCAAAGGAGGACCAAAGATAACTTGTTATAGGTGTGGGGGAGATCATTTTATTAGAGACTGTCCACAACCTCCTACATTGAGAATAGAAGGAACATATTGCAAGGATTGTGGTAGAGAGCATTTGATTAAGGATTGCCCAAAAAATCCTCAAAAGCAACAAAACACATCTAATAACATACCACTAAAAGCAGTCAGTATCATGGAACAGGAAGAATTGAGTGACATTGATTTAGTGGATGTAAATGCTGTAACAAGGTCACAAACAAAACAACAAAGAACAACTAAGGAACAAAATGAGGAATCAAACTCAAAGGTGAAGAAAAATAGACAAAAAGGGAAATGGGAGAGGAAGCAAAAAATGAGTAAAAATATTGAAGAAGAAAATAGGGAACAATCAAACAATACTTCTCCTCCAAAGACACAGACCCAATTGGAAATAGGAAATTCAAAAAGTCTAGACACTCTGATAAAAGCATACAAAGGAAGAATTTAAGAGGGACCAAACCCTGCAGATCATACCATGGCTTATCCTATGCCAGACTTAGAACATGAAAGAATGCAGAAGTGTAAACAGATCATTCGGGAAGTACAACTCAAAATGGGGGAAGAAGACAATTCTCAAAAAACAGTTGAGGAATCTGAGACAACAAAAACAAGAGGAAATATTATCAGGGAAGAAAACCCACAAGTAACACTCCAAGTGAATGTAGACAAAAGATGCACAATTCTTTATCATACCACATGGGAAGATTTAATGAAACAAAATCCTCACCTACAGAACCAAGAGACAAAATGGGAGACAACACCAAAAAATCTTCACCCACAACTACAGGAAATGGAGGAGTTGTGGTATATTCCCATTGATAAGATAGGAGGATATTGTGAGGGAGAAGAGGGAAACTCAACTTTAAAAATACAATTTGGTAAAAACCAGGCCAAAGCTATTTTGGATAGTGGATCAGGAGTGGCCATCATGACTAAACAAACTTGGGAAAAATGGGGAAAAAATGAATTATTACCCACAAAAATGAGATTGCAACTTGCAGATGGACATATAGAAAAACCCCTAGGAATATGGGAAAAAGTGATTGTGGACATATGTGGGATAGAGATAGAACATACCTTTGCTATAGTTGAATTCCCACAATCTACTTCATATGAAATTATCCTAGGAAGACCATTCATGAGACAAATGCAAATTGTGCATGATTGGGGTAATGATTGTTTATACCTACAGAGCAAAGGAAGAATAACCAAAGTAAATCTAAGAAATGGGCACTACTATGACATATCCCCTCAAGAATGGTATAAAATTCATCAGAATCAAGATTTGAGTGAGGAATCAGAGATGGAGGACCATGATGAGGCTGAATCATCAGTATGGAAGTGCAATATGGTAAGAGATCTGACCAATAGAAAAAGGAGATTAAGAAGGGAGGATTGTGTGGAAGAAAGAGGGTTAAAAGATGAGAATTATGTACCTCAACAATTCAAGGATGAGGAATTTGAGCCCTATGGGTGGAATCAAATCTTGGCTACCATGGATCTAGCCAGTGATGAATATGTAGGAGTGGGATTTCAAAATGAAGAAGGATATGATATTTTTCACATTGGAATACAAATGATAAAGGTATCCAGAACAGAAGAGGACATAGAAGAAGAAATGATATTAGAAAAAGGAAAGACACAATTTTTGGAGGAAGTAAAAGCTGAAGATGCTATTAAGGATAAGATCTCAGGTAAGTACAAGAAAAAAAAACACAAGGAAACAGAAGAAAATCAGGAAAATGAGAAGAAGACAAGGGAAATGAACAAAGACCAACAATTTGATGTACCAGAAAATTTCAAGACTTATGAAGTGGAAAATAGATTACTTCTCAGAAGGAAACCAAAGAGGGAAAAGAAGAAAGGAGAGGCTTATGATAATGAGGAAGAAACTAAAAAGATCATGATCACTCAGGAGGAGGGAGAAGAAAGACACATTGTAGTGGCTGACGACATGACAACCCAAGAAGAAGAGGCACTCAGAAACTTGGCAAGAAAATATAGGGATGTATTTGCTTATAGTTACAAGGATTTGAAAGGAATTTGAAAGTATACTATTAGCTGCCAATTTCATCTATGAAATAGAGTATACAGTGATATCTCCTATAGTTGTGGTACCAAAAAAGAATGGGAAACTTAGGGTATGCATTAACTTGAAAAAGGTAAATGCAGCAACTATAAGGGATAATTATCCATTGCCTATAACAGATCATCTTCTAGAAAGAGTTGTGGGGAATGAGGTTTATAGTTGTTTAGATGGTTTTTCAGGATACAACCAAGTTCCTATAGCATTGGAAGACCAACATAAAACTGCCTTCTCCACAGAATGGGGAATTTATGCCTTTAGGGTTATGCCCTTTGGGTTAACTAATGCTCCAGCAACTTTTCAGAGATTGATGTGTCATATCTTCAAAGAATTCCTGAGAAAGGTGATGGAAATCTATGTAGATGATCTTTGTACTTTTTCATTAAAAAGACAAGATCACCTGTAGGACTTAGAAAATATATTCAGGAAATGCAGAACCTACAGAGTATGCTTAAATCCAGAGAAATGTGTATTCTTTGTGAGACAAAGAAGAATGTTGGGTCATATAGTTTCTAAAAATGGAATTTCAACTGATGAGAAGAAAATAAAGGCCATAATAGAGCTTCCAAGACCAACAAGTGTAAAGGAACTTCAAACTTTCATGGGACATTGTGGATACTATAGGAAATTTGTACACAAATTTTTTGACATAGCAAAACCCTTATATGCCCTAACCACAAAGTTTGAGTGGACCAAGGAGTGTGACCAAGCCTTTGAAACTCTAAAAACTTGTTTGGTAACACGCCCAATTCTAAAAACACCTCAATGAGACAAAATTTTTCATGTTCATGTGGATGCTTCCAATTATGCTCTGGGATGTGTGTTAGCACAACCAATAGAAGGAAGCAAGTTAGATTTTCCAGTGGCCTATGCTAGTAGACAATTGAACCTAGCAGAGAAAAATTACACAACCACTGAAAGAGAGGGATCGGGTATGATATTTGTTGTAAAAGAATACAGACATTACCTTTTGGCCAACAAGTTTAAGTTCTTTGTAGACCATCAAGCTCTGTTATATTTGGTAAATAAACCTGGTCACACAGGAAGAATAGTCAGATGGTTTCTTTTGCTTATGGAATTTGAGTTTGAAGTAGTGGTCAGACAAGGGAAAACACACTTGAGAGCAGATCATTTATCTCGAATCCAGTCTGAAGAACCCATTTCACCTTTAGATGACAATCTGCCAGACACTTATCTCTTTAAGGTAGAAAGTGTTCCTGAGTGGGCCATGACTTTAGTACCATTATTAACCATGGGACCTTGTAGAACAATTGGGAATAATGCACACCTAGTTTTGCAAAGCAGGAACTTTATGTTACTAGCTGGGCATTTGTACCATCTCAACCACACAGGCATACTAGAATATTGCACTCCTGAGGAGGAGCAACAAGAATATCTGAGGAGAGCTCATCATTGGAACCCTTGCACTCATGCTTCTAGGATAGTAACCCTAAGTAATCTCAATAGGATGGGGGTACATTGGCCTAATAAAATTCAAGATGTATCAAAATACATTGCCAATTGCAAGAAGTGTCAAACATTGCAAGATTCAGAATTCATAACTCTATATTGGTTCCAAAAAATCCAGATTGGAGTGAAAATATCATTGAAGAATTGAGAAGGAAGGAGAAAGGAAAACAAGTGATAGCTGATACAGATTCAAAAAATTTGCAAATAATCTCTGAGGAATATCAATTGATAGGAGAACGGTTGTATAAGAGAGGAATGGATGGATATCTAAGAATTTGTGTTCTTGAGAATAAATACCTGGAAATGTTGGAAATAGCACACTCCAGAGTGGCAGGAGGACACTTTTCAAGTGACAGAACTGCTAAACTCATTTTATATTTTGGCTTTTGGTGGCCAACGCTATTTCTTGATGCAAGAACCTATGTAAAAAGGTGTGATGTCTGTCAAAGGGTAAGTCAGCCAAATAGAAGAAATGATATGCCATTGGTTCCATTAATGTCAGCCAGAGCCTTTAGCAAATGGGGATTGGATTTCATTGGACCTATACATCCTCCAGCAAAACAATCCCATGCTGAATACATCATAGTGGCTATAGACTACCTAACAAAGTGGGCTGAGGCCAAAGCCACAAAGAGAAATGATGCTAATACTACTGCCAGATTCCTATATGAAAACATTATCACCAGATTTGGACTTCCAATTGAGCTAGTAAGTGATAGGGGGACCCATTTTATAAACCAGATCATAGAAAACATCACTGAATATTTCTTGATCAGTCATAGAAAATCAGCCCCATATCACCCACAAGCCAATGGGCTAGCAGAAAGTACTAATAAAGTACTTTGTATTGTACTATCAAAATTAGTAAACACAAACAGAAATGATTGGGATCTACAACTTAATCATGTCCTATGGGCTTATAGAGTGGCTTGTAAAACTGCAATAGGGAGCACACCATTCAATCTAGTATATGGACAAAATGCAGTTTTACCTATGGAATTCCTTATTCCAACATTAAAAGTAGGAAGTCACTATAATTGGACTGGACATGAACTATCAGAAAGAGTGATAGAATTGGAAAAGTTGGGAGCATCTAGACTCCACGGCATTATGAGTTTATATGTGGACAAGAAAAGACAAAAAGCTTATCATGATGTTCACATAAAAGAGAAAGATCTACAGGTAGGAGATCTAGTGCTGGCTTACACAGTCACAGAACATCAGAAAAAGTTCCAGAAAAAAGGACATGGACCATATATTATACATCAGATAAGCAACAGTGGAGCCATTCAACTAGCTAACATGGACAGAGAAATCATGACAAACTTTATAAGTGGATGTAGAGTTAAGAGGTATGATTGTCCATTAACTGTTGATGAATGGAGAAGGTTGCAACAAGCCCAAAACAGGAAAAGAGAAGAGGAAGACATTAGAAAAGAAGCTCAACAGGAAGCTATGGAAAGGATAAGAAAAATCAATGAGCTTAGGGAATTCTGTCTGTGTGAATCTCCTCTCAAACCAAAGGAACATGTCCCTGTGATGATAATGGATTTTCAAAATGAAAACATTAGGGTTTTGATAGATTCTGGAGCACAAGTAAATCTGATTAGTTCAGCCCTGGTAAGTAAATTCAACATAAAAAGGAAAGAAAGTAGAACCCTAATCAAAACATTGGAAGGTCAAATAGTACAGAGCATATCTTCACTGACTATTGAAGTAAAATTTAATGAAGAATATATGAAAATAGACTGTGAAGAATGGCCAGATAATTTGATGACTGAAAAAGTGATTTTAGGTCAACCATGGCTTCAACAAGGTAAAGTGATCTTGGATTTTGAAAAAATGAAGCTTAATTTGAACATAAATGACAAAAGGTTTCTAATATTTCTATTGAGTAATGAAAAACAGGAAATCCCATCAGATGTGCATAATATACACTTTGAAGGATTCACTTTTGCACTTGAGGATACACAGACATTACCAATACAAATGTTAAATAATCAAGCTTCATATGATCTAAATCAGCAAAGGAGTGGAGGAACAAAGAAGGGTGGTGAGATGAGAAGAAGATGGCAATCATGGCAGGGTTCAAAGAATCAAAGCATTAGAGCAAAAAGCACATGGAATCAAAGTCTACAGCAGGTCTACTCATTAAAACAAGAATCAAGGACAAAATGGATATGGAGACCAAAAACAAGAAGCTATGGAAAGGATAAGAAAAATCAATGAGCTTAGGGAAGTCTGTCTGTGTGAATCTCCTCTCAAACCAAAGGAACATGCCCCTCTGATGATAATGGATTTTCAAAATGAAAACATTAGGGTTTTGATAGATTCTGGAGCACAAGTAAATCTGATTAGTTCAGCCCTGGTAAGTAAATTCAACATAAAAAGGAAAGAAAGTAGAACCCTAATCAAAACATTGGAAGGTCAAATAGTACAGAGCATATCTTCACTGACTATTGAAGTAAAATTTAATGAAGAATATATGAAAATAGACTGCGAAGAATGGTCAAATAATTTGATGACTGAAAAAGTGATTTTAGGTCAACCATGGCTTCAACAAGGTAAAGTGATCTTGGATTTTGAAAAAATGAAGCTTAAATTGAACATAAATGACAAAAGGTTTCTAATATTTCTATTTAGTAATGAAAAATAGGAAATTCCATCAGATGTGCATAATATACACTTTGAAGGATTCACTTTTGCACTTGAGGATACACAGACATTACCAATACAAATGTTAAATAATCAAGCTTCATATGTTCTAAATCAGCAAAGGAGTGGAGGAACAAAGAAGGGTGGTGAGATAAGAAGAAGATGGCAATCATGGCAGGGTTCAAAGAATCAAAGCATCAGAGCAAAAAGCACATGGAATCAAAGTCTACAGCAGGTCTACTCATTAAAACAAGAATCAAGGACAAAATGGATATGGAGACCAAAAGCTCCTACAAAATACTTATCCAAAGGGAATGATTGGCTGCTGGGAACCAGACCAATTGGAGTCAGGAAGTACTGGGTTAAAAAATCAGAATTGTTCTAGTGGAAGAAAGATCATCCAGATTTGAACTATATCTAGAAAATCATAGAAATTATGAAAAAAATACATATTAGACCTGATGTTCTTTTCTAAAAAGAGAATTAGGAGGGGAAGAAAAAAAAAAGAGAAAAAATCATTGCTGAAAAAAAAGAGAGAGAAAAAAATCATTGTTGAAAAAAAGAGAATGAGAAATTGTGAAAAATTGTTTACTTTCTGTTGTTTTTTACAAAAATCATATGTCACAAAGCAAGATCTAGGGAGAAGAATAGTAGAGATCTATTTATTTTTTTATGTTTTTATTTCTTGTTAGTTAGTTCTTTAGTTAATTTTTTGTTAATTTTTTGTTTTCTATCATTTGATACATGATTTATCTTTCCAAAAGAATGGTTAGGAAAAGGGACTGCACTAGACATCTTGCTACACTTGTGATGATCACTTTTTGAGTCTTTCCTGGAGAAATGGAGTTTATTTTGGATTTCTCATTCTTATGACATGACTTCTGAAAATAAATTCCTACATATTACTCTTTGATTTCTTGCAACTTATGTGGGTAGAGTTTTTCTTTATTTTAGTTTCCTCAGAAAATGGTGAACACTAAGGAGCTGCCAATTCATGACTTCAATGATGGAGAGTGTTAATCTCCAAAAGAACAACCTACTCTTGAATTTAGAACACCTCTATATCAAGAGTAAGTCAAAACCTTCACCAATTTAAGCTATCAATGACCAAATATCAATTTCTTGACTAAACTGTGAAGAAGGAATTTTCTCAGAAAGTCTGCTGCATAGATCTTGCTCATTGACTGAGTAAATGTGAAAATTTTTTGATGAAACTTTGCACAAGGTGTCGCCTAAAGATTGCGCACCTTCTCCAAGTTAAATTACTTCAAAAGGGTCAGTAGATATTGAGAAATCTACTTACCAAGTCAGCTATGTCTAAATCTGCACTTCTGAGAAGTCGATTTGGACACCCCTAACTTCTTAACTTCAATTCTCTCAGTATAAAACCCGTTTAAGCAAATGCTTCTAGCCACGAGTAGCTTACCTTCCAACTTAAAGATTAAGTGCTTACTTGCACAAAACTTTAAACTGTGGAGTGAGAAATGATCAAATCATTAAGATCAAAATTTGCGCCTGTTTCAGGAACCAGTGAGTACTTTCTCACATGCAAATGTTCCTACACACAATTCTCTTAGCCTGATCACAATTAGACTCTCAAACTCTAGCCATAGATTGATTAACTATGGACTTAGATATATCCAAAAGGAATTCACAAAAGATCTATCACATAGAGAGAAAACACAGAAACATCGGGCTCAAGTTTTCTTCTATTTCTCAGAAATTACAACTGAGTGAGGGTGGAGAGTTCAACTCACTTCACACATGTCTAATGACATTTTCTACTTCTCAATACACAAATCTCATGATCTCCTATTGTCTCTCCTTGTCTTCTCAACTTGCCCCGACATTTTTCAAAAGTATTTATAGGCAATTATGTATAGACTTTTTATCAAAGCATAGGTATATGTAACCTATGTCTTAACTAATGTACACACACACAATTCTCTTAGCCTGATCACAATTAGACTCTCAAACTCTAGCCATAGATTGATTAACTATGGACTTAGATATCTCCAAAAGGAATTCACAAAAGATCTATCACACAGAGAGAAAACACAGAAACATCGGGCGCAAGTTTTCTTCTATTTCTCAGAAATTACAACTGAGTGAAGATGGAGAGTTCAACTCACTTCACACATGTCTAATGACATTTTCTACTTCTCAATACACAAATCTCATGATCTCCTATTGTCTCTCCTTGTCTTCTCAACTTGCCCCGACATTTTTCAAAAGTATTTATAGGCAATTATGTACAGAATTTTTATCAAAGCATAAGTATATGTAACCTATGTCTTAACTAATGTACATATGTGTACATGTCTTTCACTCTGTGAATGTATCCATCTTCTTTGCTTCAAATCTTCAATTGGTGATTGGTCTGCACCAACATTCAAGGCAGAATCAGTTGTGCTATCAAGAGGCCATTGGTTTCTGGATAGTGAAGCTGTGGAGGAACAGGTGGACTTAGAGTCAGAGGAAGAATCAGAAATTCCAGAAGCTGAGAAAGTGGTGAAGGAACTTAAGGAGACCCTAAATATAATTGGCCAGCACATATTCACGATGGGGGTAGAAGGATACAAGTATACAATGTTGTGTCAAGAATTCTACAGGTTCCAAAGAGTGGCAGTCAACATGAAAAGATGGAAGGCAGTAGGACTGCACAGAATATTGGAGGAGCCTATCTTTTTCATTGACTTTGAGAGAGTATCACAAGTAATGAATAGTTTGACAGAAATAGGAAGAGGGAATGATGCCTATTTCAGATGCAAAGTCAAAAACAAGGATAATCAGGAAGTAGGTATTACTATTAAGGCAGAACATATCAGAGCAGCACTGCAGTTCTACACAATGGGAACCAAACTTGACCCAAAGTTTTGTCAAAAAGAATAAGGAGACTTACACAGGATATGCAAAATTCACTGATTTCAAAGGAAGGGAGAATGAGGAATATGTTGTAAGGACGTTCTTACAGTACTTTTGTTTTCCAAAATTACCAAGATATACAATGCCTCATAAGTCAGTGACATTATTGATGTTCAATAACAAAGATAGAACCAAACCTTTTGGAGTTATGGATGTCTCACCATACATCCATGAACAACTGAAAGAAGCAGCAAAGCACTGGGAGCAGAAGAAGTTCATGAATGGAGCCCAGTTCTTAACAAGAATCATTTATCATGTTCTTGGGATGGAAGATCAGCTGAAATTGGCTCCAGAGGCATAGTATTTCAGGAATCTTATGGCTGGAATCAAGAGTACTCCAAGGAAAATGACTGAAAGAGAAACAGAAGGACAAACCCGCATGAGGGGAACAGGTATGAAAAGGAAAATGATATCTAAGGAAGTCATCCCTGTAAAGAAAAGAAGGTTGGACCCAAGGAAAGTGGAACTAGAAATGGAGGAAGCCACAAAAGAGGAACATGAGGAGGCACATAAACAGGTTCAAGCCTCTAGTGAACCACATCCACCCCAGACAAGTAAAAAGCAATTATACACCTATCTAACCCAAGGGAATAATAAGAGAGCTATGTATGAAGCACAATACCAGAAAATGCTGGAAGACTATTCATGCAAAGCTACAGACTGGGTTCAGGAGGAGGTGGAGCACTATGAAGCTCTCCATGATCAAATGATGACAACTGAAACTGAGGAGGTGTTTGTCAGGAAAGAGGTGGAGTTGTTGGCTTATTTTAAGGAATTACAAGGACCTCCAGAAACCAGAACCACTGTGGTGGTAAAAAAGAAGGTTCCAAAGAAGCCAGTACAAAAGAAGAAATTGACCAAGAAAGGAAAGGGCAAATCTATAACTGAAACTGTTGTCACCAAAGAGAGGGAGGAAGTAATCATGGAAGAAATACAGAAGCCATCCATTGTGGAAGAAGTATCAAGACCCACAAAACCAGAAATAGGAGGGCCTTCACACTTCTCATCTGATTCGGACAGTGATATTGAGAGCTTTCTATTAAAAAGTATAAATTTGTGAATACCAAACACTCCCAATGTCATTATACAGACCTCTGAGAAACAAAAGACACCTGAGGAATTGAAGAGGAAGTCTCAGGAGAAGCCACTTCAGGAGCAGGCAGAAAAACAGCTCAGTCTGGAAGATGAAAGAAGGATAATGAAGGGAAAAGCAGTATTGATAGAACAAGCAAGTGAAATAAGGGAAGAAGTTAGTTGTGGAATAGTGCATATTGGGATGAAATCTATATGGACAAAACCCTCACAGACCTACTTTAAACTGGATGAGAGCATAGAAGAAATAGTCAAGAAGGCACAAGTGTGCAGCTTAGTCATAGAACAAAAAGGCACAGATCAAGATCCACTACAGGAAGCACAGGAAATAATTGCAGAAGGCAATGTTCAAAAAGTCACAGGGAAAGCAATAGGAAAAGAGATCATCCAGAGTATAAAGGATGTACTGCATGATTTGAAGAATAATGAGGAATTCACATCCAATGAGGATCAAGAACAAGAGGTAGCAATGGACCTCATGGACATTGATGAGTAGGAAGAAGGATACAAAGAGGAAAAGAGTAATGATCAGGTGAGAGATTTGGAAGCAAATGAATCAGCTCTAGCCCAAGAACAGGAAAGACAGGAAGAACAAGCAGGTGGATGTCAGGGAAATTTTGGTGAAGAAACTGAATGTAATTTGTTCGAGGAAACTTTAAGCCAGGAAAAGGAGATACAAACAAAGGAAGGATACCTTTTTGAAGGGACTCAACAGGTGTTGGAGAAGGAAAAGGTTCAAGAAATAAAGCCTATTTCAGATGTATTAGAGCAAAAGAATTCAGATGTTCAAGAAGATATGGCAGATTCAGAAACATTGGACACTCATCCAAGCCATGAAGAAAACAAGGCCAAAATTATAGAATATGAAGGAGAAGAGGAAGAGGAGAGTGAATGCAAAGAGGACAAACAACTAGAAACCAAACAAATATCAATGGAAGGAGGACTGGAAAGAATACCAAAGAGTATTAGATCAGCATGTCAACTCATTATGAATAATATTGAACAGTTCAGACCCTCTAGCCGAAACATGATTATTTCAGGGATGGTAGCAGAGTCAGAATTTGAAAAAGGCAGTATGATTATTAAAGAGCATAAAAGGGAAAAGGAGCAAATGGCAGAGCAACTAAGGAGGATTCAAGAGAAAAATGAAGAATTTTCCAATAAAATAATTGCTTTGGAAGAGCTGGAAGTACAGAAGCAAAATAAGTTTCAATACTTGGAAGAAAAGAGTATGCAACTAACATAGCAGAACAATAAATTGGAAAAAGAGTTGAGAAAGATTGAGGGGAGATATAGAACTCTACAAACTTCCTATCAAATCTTGACTAAAGCTAATGAAGAAATCAATAAGCTACTATTGGAGGAAGGGCAATTGAAGGGGGAAAGTCAGACAGGCCAGATGACAGATGAAGAAAAGGAAGGACTACATAAAGAGATTCAGAGACTACAAAGAGAATTGAAAGAAGCCAAAGAATTAGAAAAGCAGGCTAGTACACATGCTGCTACGTCTATGAGAGGGTATAATAAGCTATACTTGGATATGGAAAAGGAAAGAGGTGAGTGGCAGACAAAGAGAGAAAAGGAACAGAATGAATGGAAAAAAGAAAGAGAACTGTGGGCACAACAGAATGGGAGTCTGATGATGACTATAGAAGAATTGCAGAAGAAATTGGATAAGTCACAAATCCAGGAAGAAACAAATGTGGAAACTACATATGTAGAAGAATATGGGGTAGACAATATTGAGGGAATACAACATGACAGTGAACCAGCAGATGAAAGATCAGAAGAAGAATATTCAGAGAATTTTGTGAAGAAATTGCTGACAACTTTAGAGATTCTAGAATGGAGTTCATCAGAAAGATGCATGATGAGTACGAAGAGCAAATTGTCACATTCGCATTGAATAAGGGAATCAATCCATATCAGCATCACTGGGCAGCAGATGGATTGGGGATACCATTCTATACGATTTTGGAGAGTATAAAGAACTACTACATGGCCAGAGTTGGGCTACCTCCAAACAAATACTTTGAGTATGAAGAGGACATCAATGTCACTAAAGAACTATTTGAGAGAGCCAACCCTAAGTGGAGAAATAAATGGTTGGATGCCAACAAAGAATGTAGGAAAATCTAGAAAGAGGCACCTCTTCATTTAAAGATCAATCCAGCCTATTGTCCAGTGGCACGAAGGAGAGAATGGACAACTTTTTGGGATAGAAGAAGAGAAGGTCAAATTCCACCAAAGTGGTTGAATTTCCCTAAAATAGCAGGACCAAAGGCAGGCACATGGCCTACCAAGAGTTATATGGTGAATAATGCTGAGTCTGTGATAACTACATACAAAGATGTCAATGACCCTGCTTGCATACTACTTATAAGAATAATGAGGTTAATTTTGGCCTGTATAGAAACTTATACTGACACAGATATTAGAACCTTGAATTATATCGGCTGTAATTCTCCAATAGACGCCTTATTATTTGATTTGAGCGAAACGCCTGACAGAATCTGCTTAATGGCATATTACAGCAGAGTGATATTTTTGGGCAGTCATTACTTACGGATTTTTGAAGATGCCTTTGATTACGGGTTTTTTGAAAGAGAATCAGAGATTTTTGGAAATTTGTCAATGGTTACCAAATCCAGACTTACTGTATATGAAGCTGCCTATACAGAGTACTTGAAGAAGGATGTCATAGATAAACCAGAAGCTGCAATACAATGGAGGAAGGCCTTATTTGAGATGGTCAATAATTTAAATGTCACAGAGAGAAAAAGTCATGATTTGCTGTCACAAGTATATCAAAGAAAGAAGAAATGAAGAAAAGTGATCAAGTGCATAAGAGCAGGAAAATCTTTCGTCAGGAGCCGAAAGGCTTAGGAGGGGAAGGATGTTGGAAGATGCACTTTTGGAAACCTTTTTTGAAGGAAAATAATTGTAAAATGATAGAAATTTGTAAAAATATTTATGCAAATTGTTGTAAAAATAAGGAAGAGTCTTCCTTATGTAGAATAAAATTTTATGTATTTTTTCTAGAATTTTTGGAAACTCCTAGATAGCATATTTTTAGAATAATAGAGGAAAGGACCAAAATTCAAGTGTGAAAAGGGACACCAAGATTGTAGAAAATGGTGGAGATTTGCTCAAGATAATCCAAACCCTAGAAATTCCTCTTCATCTTCACAATTCTCAAAATTCCAGCCATTATTCTCTTATTTCTTGGATTCTATCATCTTGAAGGGGCTGTGGTCTCAAGAACACTTCCAGGATTGACAAAATAAAGATGTTTTGTTGATTCTTTATGCTAAATGATTGGAGAGGACAACTCCAAAGATCAATAACAAACAGCCCAACTCTTTGATGCCTGAAAAATTTAAATGGCCTACTTGCCATATCTTCTTTGACTACTATGTCTGCTTGTGCTTTCTCTTCGCTCCGACTCCCTTCGTAGGCTTCCTTGTCTTGTGAATCCTTCAGTTCCTTGACTACTGCCAACACCATCCTATTGAGATTACTTAGGCTAACTATTCTGGAAGCATGAGTACAAGGGTTCCAACAATGAGCTCTTCTCAGATATTCTTGTTGCTCCTCTTCTGGAGTACAATATTCCAATATCCCTGTATGGTTGAGGTGATACAAGTGCCCAGCTAGCAACATAAAGTTTCTGCTTTGTAATACTAAATGTGTGTTGTTTCCAAATGTTATGCAAGGTCCCATGGTTAGCAAAGGTATTAAGGGCATGGCCCACTCAGGAACACTTTCTACTTTGAAGAGATATGTGTCTGGTAGGTCATCATCTAAAGGTGAACTTGGTTCTTTAGCCTGGATTCTAGACAAATGATCTGCTCTCAAATGTGTTTTTCCTTGTCTTACCACCACTTCAAACTCAAACTCCATCAGTAAAAGAAACCATCTGACTATTCTACCAGTGTGACAAGGTTTGTTTACTAAATAAAGTAAAGCTTGGTGATCCACAAAGAACTTAAACCTGTTGGCCAAAAGGTAATGTCTATATTTTTTCACAGCAAATATCATTCCCAACCCTTCCCTCTCAGTGGTTGTGTAATTTTTCTCTATTGAATTCAGTTGCCTACTAGCATAAGCCACTGGGAAATATAACTTGCTCCCTTCTATTGGTTGTGCTAACACACATCCCAAAGCATAATTTGAAGCATCCACATGGACATGAAAAATTTTATCCCACTGGGGTGTTTTTAGAATTGATGTTGTAACCAAAAAAGTTTTTAGAGTCTCAAAAGCTTGGTCACACTCTTTGGTCCACTCAAATTTTGTGATCAGGGCATACAAAGGTTTAGCTATGTCAGCAAACTTGTGTAAAAATCCCCCGCAATGTCCCATGAAAGTTTGAAGTTCCTTTACATTTGTTGGTCTTGGAAGTTCTACTATGGCCTTTATTTTCTTCTCATCAGTTGAAATTCCTGGATACTATGTGACCTAGCATTCTTCCTTGTCTTACAAAGAATACACACTTTTCTGGATTTAAGCATACTCTGTATGTTCTGCATTTCCTGAATATATTTTCTAAATCTTTCAAATGATCCTGTCTTTTTAATGAAAAAGTACACAAATCATCTACATAAATTTCCATTACACTCCTCAGGAATTCTGTCAAGATATGACACATCAATCTTTGAAAAGTTCCTGGGGCATTAGTTAACCCAAAGGGCATAACCCTAAAAGCATAAATTCCCCATTCTGTGGAAAAGACAATTTTACGTTAGTCTTCCAATGCTATAGGTACCTGATTGTATCCTGAAAACCCATCCAAAAAACTATAAACCTCCTTCCCTGCCACTCTTTCTAAAAGATGGTCTGTTATAGGCAATGGATAGCTATCCCTTATAGTTGTTGCATTCACCTTTTTCAAGTTAATGCATACCCTAAGTTTCCCATTCTTTTTTGGTACCACAACTATAGGAGATATCCATTCTGTATACTCAATCTCATAGATGAAATTGGCAGCCAGTAGCTTGTCAATTTCTTCCTTTATTTTAGCAGAGTATTTATCATTGAATGTGTAATGTCTCTATTTGCTAGGTTTTGCATCAGGTGTGATAGGAATCTTATGCTCACAGATTTTAGGATCAATACCTTTCAAATCCTTATAGCTATAGGCAAACACATCTCTATAGTTTCTGGCCAAATTCCTTAATGCCTCCTCTTCTTGATTTGTCATGTCATCAGCTATTACAATATGTCTTTCTTCCCCATCTTCCTGAGTGATCATAACCTTCTTAGTTTGTTCTTCATTGTCATATGCCTCCCCTTTTCTCTTTTCGCTCTTTGGTTTCATTTTTAGAAGTAATCTGTCTTCTACTTCATAAGTCTTGAAATTTGCTGGTACATCAAACTGTTGATCTTTGTTTGTTATTTTGTCATTTTTTCCATCCTCTTGGTTTTTTTCTATTTCCTTGTGTTTGTTTTTCTTATATTTTCCTGAGATTTTATCTTTTATTGCATCTTCAGCTTTTACTTCTTCCAAATATTGTGTTTTTCCATTTTCCAATATTATTTCTTTTTCCTGGTCCTCTTATGTTTTTGATACTCTTATCACTTGTATTCCAATGTGAAAAACATCATACCCTTCTTCATTTTGAAATTCTACTCCTACATACTCATCACTGGCTAGATCCATAGTAGCCAAAATCTGGTTCCAACCATATGGCTCAAATTCTTCATCTTTGAATTTTTGTGGTACATAGCTCTCATCTTGTAATTTTATCCCTTCTACACAATGTTCTCTTCTTAATCTCCTCTTTCCATTTGTAATGTTTCTTAACACATTGCAGTTCCATATTGATGATTCTGTTTCATTTTGATCTTCCAACTCTGATTCTTCACTTAAATCTTGATTTTGATGTATCTTGAACCATTCTTGGGGAGATATGTCACAATAATGGCCATTTCTTAGATTCACTCTGGTTATTCTCCCTTTGCTCTGAAGATATAGACAGTCATTACCCCAATCTTGCACAATTTGCATCTGTCTCATAAATGGTCTTCCTAGGATAATTTCATATGAAGTGGATTGTGGAAATTCAACTATGGCAAAAGTATGCTCTATTTCTATTCCACATATATCCACAATCACCTTTTCCCATATTCCTAGGGGTTTTTCTATATGTCCATCTGCAAGTTGCAATGTCATTTTAGTGGGTATCAATTCACTTTTTCCCCATCTTTCCCAAGTTTGTTTAGTCATGATAGCCACACCTGATCCACTATCCAATATGGCTTGGGCATGGTTTGTACCAAATTGTATTCTCAAGGTTGAGTTCCCTTCTTCTCCTTCACAATATCCACCTATCTTATCAATAGGAATGTACCACAATTCCTCCAACTCTTGTGGCTGTGAATCAAGATTTTTTGGTATTGCTTCCCATTTTTCCATTTTGTATTGTAAGTGAGGATTCTGTTTTACCAATTCCTCCAATGTGGTGTGGTATAAGATTGTACATTGTTTATCTATATTTACCTGGAATGTAATTTGTGGGTTATCTTCTTGATTAATTGTTTCTCCTGTTCTTGTTGCCTTTGACTCCCCAACTGTTGTTTGAGAATTGTCTAATTCCCCCAGTTTAATTTGTGCTTCTTGTATGATTTGTTTGCATATTTGCATCCTTTCATGTTCTATATCTGGCATAGGATAAGCCATTACATGGTTTGTAGGATTTGGTCCCTCTTGAATTCTTCCCTTGTATGCTTTTATCAAGGTGTCTAGACTCTGTGAATTTCTTATCTCTGACTGGGTTTGTGTCTTTTGAGGAGGAGTACTGTTTGGCTGTTCCCTATTCTCTTTTTCCAAGCTTTTACCCATTCTTCTTTTCCTTTCCCATTTCCCTTTTCGTCTGTTTTTCTTCACCTTTGAAACTGAACCTTCATTTTGTTCTTTAGTTGTTTCTTCTTGTTTAGCTTGTGCCCTTGTTATAGCATTTACATTTACTTGGTCAATGTCACTCAACTCTTCTTGCTCCATGATGTTGACTGTTTTCAATGGTATGTTATTAGATGTGTTTTGTTATTTTTTAAGATTTTTTGGACAATCCTTTATTAAATGATCCCTTCCACAATCCTTGCAATAAGCTCCTTCTATTCTTAATGTAGGAGGTTGTGGACAGTCTCTAATGAAATGTTCTCCCC
The DNA here is from genome assembly GCA_020310875.1 of Ceratopteris richardii. Classification (NCBI taxonomy): domain Eukaryota; kingdom Viridiplantae; phylum Streptophyta; class Polypodiopsida; order Polypodiales; family Pteridaceae; genus Ceratopteris; species Ceratopteris richardii. The sequence continues at coordinate 9,311,691 of CM035411.1, forward strand.
CACATCTATAACAAGTTATCTTTTGGCTCCCTTTGAACTCAGGTTTCTGATTGGACATATAATGATTAGTTATATACATGAATGTGGCTGTATCCATCTCTATTCTCCCATTTCCCAAATCTAGGGCTTGTAGTTCTAGTTCTCTCAACTCGTATCCTTCCCACTCTTCCTGATATCCTTCATTCCATTGGTAATCTTCCTTGTAAGGTGATCTTATTCTTAAGTTCCCCTCCTCTATTGGTGTGTATTTAACAGGTACCACATTTGTTGGTAATGGAGGTTGTTGCCCAAGTACAGGTCTTGGTTGCTCAATAAACCCAGATTCTCTTTGGTTTGCATAATCTCTCTCCTTTATGGGTTGTTTATTGTAGAAACATTCTTCTCTGGTATGATTTGTCCATTTTCTCTCTAGTGTACAGTATTTGAGTGTTTTCCTATCTTGCAAATGTGGTGGTTTTTGATATGGACATTGTTGTACCAAATGATTTTCTCCACAGTTATAACATTTTTAATTTGTAGTTATCTTGGTGTTTATCAAATTGGTTTTGGTGCTTACTTCTAGGGCTTTATCAATGGCTTGTGCCAATTCTTCCACTTCATTTGTTATATGTTGATCAAATGCTAGCAGGTCTTGTCCTCTATTGTCTTCCAAATCTATTGCCTCTTTCACACATGCTCCTAGGTTAGGGCATCTCCTATAATACACGAGGGTTCTTAATTCGGCACTTCTTAATCCTTCTATGAATAGGGATACTTGTCTTGCCATGGAAGGTACTTCTTCTCTGGGACATCTGTCAATATACTGTTTGAATCTCCTAGCTGCCTCTCTAACATTTTCATCTTTTTGCTGTTTAAAGCTATGTATCAATGTAGCTGTGCTATGTTTTATTCCACTTTTTGAGAATTCCCCAATGAAGGCTTCTAGGAAGGATTCAATATCTAGATACATTTCCTTTCTCAAGGGAATGAACCAAGACAATGCAGGTCCTGTTAGGGTTAGACCAAATGCCTCAAATTGTACTTTGTAATCCTCAACCTCTTCTGCTCTAATCAGCTGTCTAAATTCTGCAGCATGAGCATGAGGATCAGAATATCCTTCATATTGATTCTTCATGCATTTGGCTACTTGATAGGGTCTAAGCATTCTGCCCTGATTTTGCCAATGATGTCTTCTTCTCAAAGGAAAATCATTAAATCCCTCTGGTTCCTTTTCAAAAGGATTTGGGGAAGTATGTGTTCTCCTACCTTGTTGTTGTTCACCATTATTGTGAATTTCATGTGGTCTTCGCAAGTCTGATTGCCCTAGGTTCTGTTCCCAAGGTCTCTTGTCCGCACATTGCCCTAGGTCATTAGAATTTTCTGGGTCTTGTGAGAAGATGTACACACATCCCTGCCTATCCTCATATCTACCATCTTTAAATTGTGCTACTGGTGTTATGTTCAGGGGAACTTCTAAATTTCTCAATCTAATGAGAAACTTATGCATTCCATCCTGATATACATAGGTTCCAAACCTATTTGTATACATGTATTTGAGGATGTTTCTATAGTCCCTGGTTTCAGAGGATTCATTTGTTTCATTTAGATTTTCCATGTTGATTTCTTGCCCTAAATCTCTTTCTTGCAATTCCCCTACCACTGGCTCTATTTCCTTCCTTCCCAGTTCTTGCTTGGAATGTGAGTATAATTTATTACCAGACCTAAGGATCATTCAATAAATTTCACGATTTTGTGAAGAAAATCGTGTTTTTCACGATTTTGTGATGAAAATCGTGTTTATCACGATTTTATGATGAAAATCGTGTTTTCCACGATTTTGTGAAGAAAATCGTGTTTTCCATGATTTTGTGATGAAAATAGTGTTTTCCACGATTTGGTGAAGAAAATCGTGTTTTCCACGATTTTGTGATGAAAATCGTGTTTTCCACGATTTTGTGAAGAAAATCGTGATCCACGATTTTGTGATGGAAATCGTGTTTTCCACGATTTGGTGAAGAAAATCGTGTTTTTCAGGATTTTGTTATGAAAATCGTGTTCATCACGATTTTGTGATGAAAATCGTGTTTTCCACGATTTTGTGAAGAAAATCGTGTTTTCCACGATTTTGTTCCTAGACAATCGTGATTGCTCATAATTGTTAGAAACACGATTCTCTTAAGAAAATCGTGCTCTGGGAATCGCGATTTTGTGCTTTGTTTCAGAGAATCGCGATTTTGTGTTTGACTACAGAATCGCGATTTTGTTCAAATTTTGAAAATTTTTAAGGTATTGATTTTCAAATTTTTGTTTCTTCAATAGAATCGCTTTAATTATTTTTTAACATGCAATGAAAGAGTTTACTCAAATTTATTATTTTTTCCACTGAAAACTCAAAAAATCATAACATCACGATTCCGTGTTTTTGGCTATTTTGTGCTTTTTTGTGCTTTAATCATCATGTAAGTTTAAAGAAATACAAAAAATTGTATTGAGGACTCCTTACCTTGCTTGCTAGATCCAGAAATCTCCAAAACCTTATGGTTGCAGACGATCGCGATCCTGTTCCTGCTCTCACTCTCTCTCTCTCTCAAATGAGTTTTTTCTGAATTTCCAGAGTTTTATAGTGTCCACACAACCGCGATCCTGTGCAATTTCCTCATATTTTTCACTTTTTCACTTGTCCAATTTTATTCTTCAACAATCTTATGATTTTAATCCTCAATTCCTATCTTTTCATCATTAGTCACTTCCATTATCCTATTGGTGGAAATCGCGATTCTCTACTTCTTTTCCACTTCTTTCACTTGCTACTCAATCCTCCCTGATTCTTTGGAATTTGAGTTCCTTCACTTACCTTAATGAAATCTCTTACAATTACCTATCTCAAAACCCCAATATGCTCAAAATTCCAAAAGTTTTTTCTCTTACAGAAAATCGCGATTTTGTGCAGAGAATCGTATTTTTCCTGTACTTCCTGTTTTTTGCAATTTAGAGTCTTCTTTTCTCTTGTTTCCCTTCAATACCCTTTACCAATTCCAATTCAGCTGTCACCTGCAGTTTTATATCATTAACAAAGAATTATCTAGAGAATCGTGATCTTGTGAAGAGAATCGTGTTTTTTCTGATTTTCCAGTTTTTGGCACTTTTTCTGCTTTCCTACCACCTAGTCTCTTTTACTCTTGGCAACAAAACTTCAGTCCAACTTCCTAAGGGAAAAAGAAATTTGTTTGATTGTTTTAATGAATTTTATGAATTTTTTTAGTATTTTGCCCTAAATGAAGGTAAATACTTCACTTAGGGTTTCTTGTTTAGTGATCTATTGATCCTGTGTTTCTTGATTGGTTATACTCCTTTATACTTTGCTATCAAAACAGTTCATGAGCAAAACTTCCCAAAGAAAAATGTGCTAAGAAATGCAAATATCAATCTTTGCAAAGATAAACTCAAACATTTTTCTTTTCAAGATGCAAATCACTTTTTCTCAAGATTATTGCTTTGACTTAGTTAACAAATGGATCTTATCTACTTGCATCTAGCTACTTTACTTGACTTTTCTCAATGCAATCATGTCATCTTCCCAAGATCAACAATTTTGCTTGGTACTTGGTCAAAAAGCACTCTACAAATGCAAAGATAGACAAATTTTACCTTATCTTCAGCTTTCTTGATTCAGTTTTTCACACACCTGCACTTTACTTCCAAAAAAATGATATGAGCAATTATTAATTTGCAAAAATTTCACACTTCATATTCTCAAAAGATTATCTATTGCTTTCTTTTCCCAAAAGACAAACAAAGAAATTTACCTTTTCATGTTTCCAATTCTTGATTAAAGAGTATTACCTTTTCAATGTGTTCAATACCATCAAAAATAGAAGATCCAGCAAGGTCCAACTTCAATGAAGCTTTTGTTTTACTCCCCGACAATGACGCCAAAAAATGTTTGTTGTTAATCTTTGGAGTTGTCCTCTCCAATCATTTAGCATAAAGAATCAACAATACATCTTATATTTGTCAATCCTGGAAGTATACAAGAGACCATAGCCCCTTCTAGATGATAGAATCCAAGAAATAAGAGAAAACTGGCTGGATTTCTAAGAATTAATGAAAATGAAGAGGAATTTCTAGGGTTTGGATTATCTTGAGCAATATTCCATCATTTTCAATAATCTTGGTGTCTAAAGCATGTTATTTTCTCAGCAAAATACAATCATAAAGTCAAAACTCAAAAATGATACTTGTAATCTTCAGACGAGACAATCGTGATTCTGTAAAATCAGACGATTTTCATCTCCAGCACCATTATTCATCAATTTCTCACTCAACACATCAGTAATCAACTCTCTTCATACACATTCATCAGAAATACACAATAGAAGCTTACAAATCTCGATGGATACACATAGAATAGACTCAACAAATCAAAGAAATCACACAAAAGGAGGAAACACGATTTTCTGCAGGAAACTCTCTCTCTTTGCTTGGATAGCATGTAATACAAATAACCAACCCTCTCATAATAGAGGAAATTGTCTTTTATACATTTTCAAGTGTCCCTTTTCACACTTGAATTTTGGTCCTTTTCCCTTTTAATCTAGAAATATGCTATGTAGGAGTTTCCAAAAATTCCAGAAAAAATACATATGAATCTACTCTCCATAAGGAAGACTCTTCCTTATTTTTACATCATTTGCATAAATATTTTTACAAGTTTTTGGCATTTTACAATTATTTTCCATAAAAAATACTTCAAAAAATACTTCTTCTAACAAGCTCTAAACATATCAAAAACGTGGTTGAATGTCAACATTGCTCAACTCAAGCCCGTAGTGCAAGACATGATTAAAACCGCAATGGATATGCAACAGTTAATGCTTGAGGCTGATGAGGACTATGATCAAGCGATGTAGGACAATCATGAACTTCAAGAAATGGGTAAGAATCTTTCAGCAGAATTAAAGCTAGCAAGAGAGAAAATAGTACATAAAGAAAATGAAGTTCAAGAGGTCAAACAACAGTGCAAAACTTTAGAAACGGAAAATGCAAAATTAAACGAACAACTACAGGAATTACAGAAGAAGTATGAGGCTAGCGAGGCCGAGAAGACGCGAATGAATGCAAGAAGTAAAATATTAGAATCACAAATAAAGGTATATATGGAGGAAGCAGAAAACCTAAGGAATAGAAATAAGGAGCTAATAACAGCTCTCCTGAGTGATCAGCCCATAAAGGTTCAGGAAAGACCAGGAAATGACATAAAAGAAATGGAGGACAAGATAGCTAGGTATGAAGATCAGCTCAAGCAGGAGCAGGTAACCATTGCTGAATGGGAGAGAAAATATATGGATGATACAGCGGCTCTAAGGAAAAAATGGAAAAAGGCTGAGCATCGATATGTTGCGCAATGTAAAGAAGACATGGATCAACTTGCTATAGTGGTAGAAGAAATTCAAAAGAATAAGGAAACGATTTTGCAGGCCCAGGAAGAAATTAAGCAAAAGAAGGAAATGATAAAGCAACTACAACATTAGATCCAACAAAAGGCAACGGAGGGGACACCAGTAGTTCCAAAATACACAGCGGCTACTGAGGAGATTGAGGTACGTCCTCTCTCTCCCCCCTTACATCATTCGCTGATAAGGGAGGACACGGAGATCCAATTTGAGCATACTCATCAGGATACTGCAGAACTAAGCCGACATGAGAGGGCACTACTGGTGTCCCAACTTACTACCGAATTGAAGATCAAATAATCCAAGTCATGAAGGAAGCTAAGATTGAGATAAAAAATGTGGAACAAATTTTGAAGCCATTTAATGTACCATATGGACTACTTAAGGAACAAACGCGGCAATACATAAGGACAACGACAAATGGAAGAGCCGGACAAAAACCTCCAGTTCAACAATAATACTTTCAATTATACTCAAGAGGAATTTGAGAAGGCTGATCCTATCTGGAGGCAGAAGCTTTTGGAAAAGAACCCTACACTGTGGGTACAGCGAGAAGCATCACCATATGTGCTTCAGGTAAACCCATCTTTTTGTCCAGTACCCCGCAGACGCTCTTGGTCATAATTTTGAGAAGGACAGCGCCAAGGTAGCATAAATAGTCAGTGGCTAAATTATCCGCTATTACCTAGTCCACCGCATAACTACCTACCAACGGAAGAATACATGGTCAAAACCATGGAATTTTGGATTGCGAGATATGCAACTATTCCGGATTTGGTCATCAAAAGGACCAATAGAATATTTAGCATGTATCTAACTATAATTAACGTCTTCCAACATGCCAAAATATACATTTTTGAACTTCATCGATATCACACAAGGATCCGAAGCACTCATTTTTTATCTTTCCACCATTCGAGTCGCTTAACACTCATGGACTACTATTCAAGACTTATGTTCATGTCGAGCACATACATGCAGACTTTTGAAGAAGCATTTTTCACTGGCTTCTTCGAAATTGATTCAGAAATTTTTGTAAAGATGACTTCAAATCTTAACACAAGACTGGTGGCTTACAAAACAAGCTTTTTTGTGGACCACCGAGAAGCACCAAAGGATGGAGTGAAGTCAACATAGTGGAAAGAGTTTATGATATGTCACGCAAACCTGCTTAATCAAAGAGAGCAAACCGCCATTCAAACGTACTCACGTCGCCACAAAAAGCCTATCGGGGATGACAGAGTTCAGGAGGAGGGACGTGTGGAACGGGAATCAAGCAAGAAGAGAAGAAGAAGAAAATCAAAGACCAAAACTGTTCAATAAGAATGAAGATAATAAAGCAAAAGATCCATCCTCTGCCCAAAGCCCTGCAGGGGCACGCATCAGGCAACAATGCCAAACATCCAGGTCCTGAGGAATGGAATTAAAGAATATCAAGAATGAGGACATTTCATGGGAAGGACAGACCACGGCCAGGAAGTATCCATGAAGAAGTGCAAGACAATACTTGGCAGGTAATAATCCTCCCGCTGATAGAGTGCGATGAAAAGAAAATAAACAAGCTTAAACCAATGCAACAGGGTCAGATGTGTGAAGACAAAGACATATCAGAAGACCAAAAGCTAGAAAGAGGCAGAGGCTAAAAAGTTGAAGAGGGTGACTAAGAACATCACATTCTTAGTCACAGATGGCGTGTGTGACAGCCCGAGTGAATGCAGCAACCCAGATTTGTGATGTACGGGATATCAAGGGGCAAACAGAATCAAAGGACATACATCGGATAAAATAACAAATTCTCTGACAGTCCTTGTCGCTTCTTCGACCACTGGGTGCGTGTATTCAGAAAGCTTAGACAAGCAGCAAACGAGAAGCAAAAGCCTTTCAAGGGACGACAGAGACAAAGAGGGGGAGAGTGTTGCAGAGAAAAGAAGCACAAAAAGAGGAGCCCCAAAAGTTTCAAATTAATGGGCACATTTTTCTTCTTCAAAGTCTTAGGAAATTCCCTCAAGCCATGTAAATACACTACAGGAGTCCTCTAGATGCATAATCCCAAATCATTGTAATATATTCCTTGTAAATTAGTAGGAAATTCACTATTTAGTAATAAAGTGCCGGTCTCTTGTGTGAAAGGACCAAATTTAGGGCACATGTATATAAGTCACTTTGTGAATCTTTGTAGAGACTTTTTGCCATTGTGAAGAAGGAGAGCTCCTGAATTTCGAATTTGCTTCTTTCTTGCAGATTTTCATCTTCTTTTTGATCTTTTATGTGTGTGTAATGCTTGGAATGTGTGTGTAGGACTGTTGTCTACCCCTCCCCACTCTTTTTGAGCTACTGTAGTGTGTGTGTGAGCTAGTAGAAGTTGTGAAGTGAGTGTGGGTGTTTCCCGCCATTCACTATTTTGGTCATAACTTGAAGCACGGTTGTCAGAATCGAAACCACCTCTAGTAGAAGCGTCTCATCGAGAGCTTCAAAAGGAACCCACTATTGACCATATTTGGAGTTTGGAGCTAGGAGAAATCCTTGATTTAGTGAAAACTGTTGTAAGTGGTATCGTGACAGACATTTTCAGTATTTTAGTGAGTTAAAGAGGTGGATTGGTCTTGTCTCACACATATAAGCTGAAGCAATTCATTTCCCATCACGTATGCACATGTCCTCATACACTTGGTTAGGTTGTTTCATCGGATTGACAAATAAGTGTGTATCAATTCCCCACTATATGAACTTGTGTGGCAAATGAGATTTAGTCTCTTTGGCAGAAGTCCTTAAGTCCTCTTGACTTAGGTACACAAAAACCAAGCAGGTACTATCACATTTCACCCGGGAAAAATATGAAAAGATGAAGTATCAACTTGCAGCTTTTGGAATTCTCAAGGTGAGAAGTTTGTCCACTTATGTTTCAAGTAAGAATTACAGATTCTTGGAAAGGATTTAGTTGAAGAAAAGTTTTACAACTTTGTGAGAAGCATGGACACTTAGAGACATTCAGGTAACAAATCAAACATTCAGTCATGAAGGTTTGATGAGAGTAGATTCTACACATGTATTTTTTTGTAAAGATCTTGATGATCTTGTATGATCTTCTTATATGATGAAACTTGGATGATCTTGAATGATCATGAAGATCTTGAACATTTATGAGTCAGTTGTCTATCCTTTGTTTGGAAGGTTCTTAGCATTGGAAGAATTACGTCAAAGATTTAGATTCTATCAGATTAGTGTTGCAGAGGAATAGAAGAAGATACTTGTTATGTTATAGAAGATTATGGATCCTAAAATTTTGTTTCAAATACAAATAATGATTATTGAAGATCAGATTTATTGAAAGAAGGAAGACGTTCCAAATTTCATAGAGTCTGATATAATTTGAAGAATTCTGGATACTAGAGTTAAATCATCCAGGGGGTGATGAAACATGAAGAATTATTTTTAGCCATATGTAAAAGAATGCAGATTCATACTTACAGGTATTCCTATATCAAGTATTCCTATATTTTGTTTGTCAATTTCTCTTTATGTTCCAGCTTTGAAAGAAGAAGGAAGAAGGAGAATGTCTGGAGAAAGTTCCTATTAGGTGTTCCTGTTCAGGAGACGGTTCCAGAGTTCTATTGAAGAGAAGCTTGATATTTCAGAGAGGTATGATTTCAAAAGTGTGCACATTTATGTTTATACTAGATTCTAAAGGAGAGAGGTATGAAGGACTTATAGTAAGGATAAGGATGAGGACATGATGGTATCATAGATTTTTTATGAGACTCATGAGTTGAGTTCACTTGAGTACAATCAAAGATGAACCAGTAGTGTTCATAATACACTAAGTTGTGAGTTGTCAGTCACAGGTTCCAGAATTCAGTTCTTGATTTTGTTTAGTGTATTTTGCAAATATGTGGATCCTAGTGTATGTTTTCAGGTTTGTGAAGACAGGAGATAGCAGGTTCAGAGTCAGCACTTGCTACATTTGTTGTCAAGCAGTGATTGCTTGATGAGTACACTATTGGATATCTAGTTTGCATATTTTCTCAAGTATTATGGTTCATATTCAGCAAGTTCAGGTATTTTGAAGAAAGTAAAATTCAATTTTGAAGAAGACTTTTGAAGAAAAGGTTTGAAGGTTAAATTTGAGGAGTACAAGTTTGAAGATTATGTAGTTTGCAGATCCAGTTTAGTTTGTACCATTGTGACATTGAAGGGGGGATTGTTGGAAAACAATGTCTCAATAGTCCACATAGCTCACAGTATACATGTTGTATAGTCTTCCATATGAGTTATTCTACAACTAATGGCATGGGTGCCATGGATAAGTCATGAGCCTTTCATACCAATGGTGTGGGTTTGAATCCCTCCAATGGTAGCGTGAAAAACACAAAGTTCTTATGCTTTTGTCATGTAAAATAGCGACGGATTCAACAGACGAATATTATGTGAATATGGTGTTTTTGTAGCGATCGTAGATCGTAGCTTGCTTTATTCAAGAGTTTTTTTAGTGCTTTTCAAGGGACAAACTACTATATAAGAAGTGCTTGGGGTCACTTGTAAATTATCCAACACCTATTTCAACACCAAGCTTTGGAGCTTTGGTACCTCAATAGAGGTGGTTCTTCTTAGCACATGGGGCAGCCATGGTGCTATCTTGGAGCATGTTGAGGAGCAGCTATGGAGTTCTTCTTGGAGGACAAGAGTGTGCTCACACTCTTGCTCATGGAGAGGACTTGGTCATTAGCAGCTTGGTGGTGTGGATCATCCATCTACATAATGTATTTGAAGGATGTCTTCTACATGAATATTTTGGTGTACTTCAAAGACATTGGATGGAGGTTAAAATAAGATTTGCATCTTATGTTAAGAATTCAGGTACATATTCTCTTTATGCACACAGGTACTACTTGAAGTTTATGGAGGCAGTAACATCTATATCAGGAGGAGTCCTATTCGGCATAGGTACAAGAGAATCAATACATGTATGCTTCATGCATATTTGGATGAGGTGTTCGAGAAGGTATGTTCATATGAATTTGAGGATTTCTGGCAGCAAACTTGTTAGCATTCTTTGCTACTTTTGTAAGTATGTGATCTTTTCACACACATGTCTCACTTAGGGTCTTCCATAGCCTAAGGTTAGATGAGGGTTTTCTGATTATCAGTTTGAACTGATCCTTCCTCTTTTTGTCACTCATATTCACTCTTCTACAACCTATCAGGTCACACATCTCATATATATTCAGATTTTTTGTCCATACATCTGAATATATTTGTTACATTTGTACATTCACTCTTCCATCTATTTCTGTTCACTTAGAGTGGTTGAGAGTTTTGCTCCCACATTGTACATTGAACATTGGTATATATGATAGTGTGAGTAAGCAGTGGCTTACGTAACACTTTACACGTTGTCTAGTCTTTCTCTATCTTTGTCTCATCATTTGTATGAGTAAATGTGGTATGTTCATGTTTTGTCAATATTGGAAGATTGCTGGAATTTATGTTGTAAATGATGGACTTATGGAACCTTGGACCTGTGGTATTTAGTAATGGGCCTACTAAATTTCCAACATGCTTTATGTATCTCAACACTCTCTTGGCTGAATTTAAATGTTCACTTGTTGGGGCTTGCATAAACTGAGAAAGTACACCAACAACATAAGATAAGTCAGGTCGTAATGTTTGCATAGGTTAATGATCCTACAATTCTTCTATATGTTGTTACATCTTCCAATGTTTCTCCATCATTTGAACAAATCTTTGTGTTTGTGTCCATGGGTTGAGTGAGTGGTTTGCATTCACTCATTCCAAATCTAAAAAGAACATCCAACAAGTACTTCCTTTGCATCAAGTAGATGCCACTCTTTCCATAAACAACTTCAATTCCTAAAAAATGTTTCACCTCTCCAAGATTTGAAATTTTAAACTCCTTACCAAGCTTCCTTTTGATATCTTTAATCCCTATAACATCATTTCTTGTTATGATGAGGGCATCGACACTACTTGGGTTGTATCCACACTTAGTTAGATATTCTGACCTTTCCATGTGGATGTTGGACGTCCAAAGTGAACATCCTTTGATTGCCTCCATTTGTTCTTCCATTCTTCAGCCAACAATCACTAGCATAGTGTCCTACTTTACCACAATGATAGCATGTTATACCTTTATGAGAGTTGTAGGAGCCTCGGTCTCTTCCTCTACTTCTACCTCGACCTCTTCCTTGTGTGTTGGCATTTGATGCATCCTTGTTGTCTTCTGAATTGGTTTGATTGTAGTTGGAGTTGTTGTGACCTCTTCCTTTTCCTCTTGAGCCTCCTTTTGAGTTCCTTCCTTTATCTCGACCTGCATATAACATTTGGTTGTGGCTGTCCTTTCCTTTGGGGCCACCAAAGCTAAGCTCTTCTGTGACAAGATGAGGGATTAGTTGTTCAAAACCTGGATATGCATCTTTCAAGTTAATGGAAGTTATAAAAGGCTTCCATCTTTCATCTTCTCTCAATCCATTGAGAGTATAACACACAAGATCTTCATCTTCAACCGTTGTGCCAATAGAAGCTAAAGCATTGCTTAGCTCCTTAATCTTCAAAATATATTCAGCTATGGATTGACTCGAACTTTTCTTGATTGTGTTCAACTCATTCTTGAGTTGAAGTTTCCTAGCTTTGGTATTTGTTGAATACATCCTTTCAAGGCCTTCCCAAGCATCCTTAACATTCTCTAGATGTTGAATATGCCCTACTATGGCATTAGTAATGACTTGCGAAATAAGGAACATGACTCTCCTATTCCTCTCTTGCCATTCTTTCGCTTGCCTCCTTTGAACTTCGGTGGCCATAGCTTGATTTATTTCCGGTTGAGCATCATCACCGCTCACAATACCCCATAAGCCTTTGCCCATTAGGTAGTTGGTCATTCTAAACTTCCACACGGGATATTTATCCTTATCCAATTTCTGTACTTGTTGACCCAAGTCAGCCATTGAAGACTATCAAAGACTTTGAGAGTTACCTCAAATAGTTATATTGTCATTTGCTCTTGTGTTTGTGAAGCTCCCTCTTGTTTTGTAGCTCCTCTTTTGGTTTGCTTTAACTCTAGCTCTGTTGATGAAGCTTCAGCACCAAGTTTTCTCTGATACCAACTGTGGAGAATGAGTTCTCCTATGCGCAACGGAAATGTGTAGTGAACCACCCTTGTATGTCCAGCACTTGGACAAACAACTGCACCTTAGATAGCTTCTTGCTCTAAAAAAAAACTCAAATGGACTTATGCTTTTATTCAATCAAATTTGACAAAGAGAGCTTTCCAACAAGCTTGAAATAACTTAATTTGGACAATTTTTTATTAGGAAACGCAACTGACAAAGATGAACTACCTATCCACACAAGTATGCTAAAGAATGGAACTTCACTCTTGGACTGATAACTCTCTGAATATATATCCTTTAAGAAAGATATTTGGTACAGAGAAAGTAGACAATTTCCAACAAGCTAAAAAACAAGTAATTTGGATGAGTTTTGGTCAGGCAACTCAACTAACCAAAATACACCACCTGCACACATAAGTATACTATAAAACTAGACTTCACTCTCTGACAAATATCTCACAGAATATAAATCTCTTGAATGAGATATTTGGGGTAGCAAAACTACATGCCAAGAGATTTCCAATAAGACAAAAATAAATCAATTTGGATATGTTTTGGTTAGGAAACTTAACCAACCAAAATAGACTACCTGTCTACATAAGTATACTGAAACATTGGACTTCACTCTTTCACTGATATCTCACAGAATGTGTAAGCTTTGAAGGAGATATTTGAGATAAAAAAATTACATGATATAAGCTTTCCAGTGAGTGTTTAAACACAAGACATGGTTACATATACACTCAGATATGAGCTTCACAACAGAGCTCTATACAAACTGATGTGTAGTTGGAAGGAGTCTATGGGAAGACAAAATGACAAAATGACTAGATCCGACTACTGGGAGCTCTTGCCTCTTTCTCTCCTTGTTTTGAACATGCTCCCACTTCACTTTTATAAACAATGAGAATGTGAAGAAGTTTGTGTCTCCTTCTTAACTCACCACTTTCCCACTACATGCCACTAACTACAAGGCAAGATATTGTATCTCTTACTCATCATGAATTTTGAGTATACTTTTTTCTTTTATTTTTTTCTTTTCTTCTTCTTTTCCTTTATCTTTATAATTGGTAAATTTATCCAAGCATAGCTCATATGAAAATGATCTTGTACATTTATCTTCAACAAGTTGGAGTATATCCATACGCATAGATTGGGTGTCCGAGTATATGAGGATGGCCTTCATAGGTCAGTGATTCAACTACATAAACCCGACCAACCTATGGGATTAGAACATCCAGCTATGAAGTTTGAAAACGAGGCTTACATAGGCAAAGAAGGGGCCATGTATATCGTCGCAATTAGGGCCGACTCAATGAATGACCTAGGTGAGATGGTAGAAACTATGGACATAGATGTGGAAGGACATGGTAAAAAGATCAAGGAACCTAGAACATCGAGTGGAAAATATGTACTAATGAGGGTGATAACTCCTAAGTGCATGCCCCAGGACAATAGGAGTATAGAAATATTTTGGAATAAGGAGACCGATGAAGCATTTTGGAGATGTAGGCCAGAGCATCCTACTACTACAGGAGCAAACATAATTTATGAACTAAAGGACCCAGAGGTTCCAGGAAAGGTAGTGTACTTAAATGGCACCTTAGAACGAGTGTATACGATCACAAAACATGGTCATTATGCGTATATGTGGGGAGGAGAATTAATTTTTCCACTACTAAGATCGCAAGCATCTAAGGATAGTTTCTGTATCGACACATCTCAAGGACATAGAGACAAGAACAAGGAAGGTGCACAGAGTAGTTTCATTCATCGTGCATGAAGGGAGAGGCCCCCTACCAAGAATGGGAGGGTTGAAACAGAACCACTCAAGGATCATAGGGCTCACAAGTGGGGACGGTTTTCCCCTACCTAGACCAAGAGACCACCCTAGAACTTTGAGGCCTACTCAACTAGTGAAGGCTATGAAGATTTGTTTTGACGGATCTGGAGATCCCTATGAGCATGTAGCAGAATTCAAGCAGGTGTTATAGGATGAACAATTCGAAGACATGTTCACACAATTTAATGCCTTTGGACTCACTCTAAAGGATGATGCATTGGATTGGTTTCAACCATTGCACCAACACCAATTTAGAGACATCCACCACATGATGGAGTCCTTCATTAAAGACTTTTCCAAGAGCAAACTAGATACAACACATCTTCCTTGATACACACATTCAAACAAACCCCTCAAGAGATAGTGAGGATGGCTGGTCGAAGATTCAGACATTACATAGAGAGATGCCCCCCCATTGGAAGTACCCACTCAAGCCAAATTGATAGTTAAGTCAATCAATTGGGCTTGCTTTTTCCATTGACTAGCCTTCTGAAGTCTGAGTCATTTCCCTTCCTTGGAACTCTGTCGATTCTTCACAAGCAATTGACACCCTCTCTCACCATTCCTGGTTCTTGACATTCTAGGTACCATTAAACCAATTGTGCCAGCTTTTTGCTCCAACTCCCTCTTCTGGTTGCAACAGCAAGCATCTAAATGCATGCTTCTCCATGGAAGGACTATACTTCTTGCTCCCTGTCTTTAAAAGACTCAACAGCAAATTCCGATAGGATCCTGCAAGGAAGTATCCAGATGGCATGAGAGTCCAACCACTATTGTGGTAGCTTGGTCATTCTATCTCCTTTCCCTGTTTCCTTATTCTCTGTCCCTTTCAGAATGCCAGAGAAAAAGCGTCCCCATTAGTAACCTAAACTTAGGCCGAAGTGCAAACGGAAGGAACTTAGGCTGGTCTGAAACCTGAGTCGTCCCTGAGCAAGGCTCAGCTACCTTCTCCTTTTGCATCCTCCATAGTCTCCTCATCCTCATCACATCTCTGCTGCATCTACATCATTGTCAATACTCGAGCCAACTTCAATCATTCTATGAACTTACATCCATGAGAAATAGGATCGAAAGGACTGAACCCCTAAGTCAACAATGTACCACCCTTCTTCCTCAGCTCTTCCTTGATGGCCCTTGACCACCTAAAACTCCCTGTCATAGCAGTACATGCATGCCGGGCAGCACATGTCAATGTACAAGATCATCGAGTGACCAGATGAAATCATGTACCCGACTTTGAACTTCATAGACTTGGCGCATTGTGCCCTCAGTTTACCACTAACAATGACCTCACAGTCCTTCACATTACTTTCCATTGCAAACATTAGAACCCCATAGCAAGTTCTTTGGACAACCAATCTTTGGTCTCTTTCAATCCCACAACCAGCTGCTCTCTTTCAATATCAGTAGCATACTCCTTATATTTCTCATACAGCTTTATCCTTTTCTGCTCCTACTATACATCCCTTTCATATTCTTGTTCGATTGCCTTTTGCAAATCAGCTTGAGCTACAACTCCAAAAACGGACTCCTTTAGTGGTACATCCCAGCATCCATCGTTATGGCTCGAACATCAGCAACATCCATATTAGCAAAACTAGGCACAAGGATGATATCTGACATGCCTTTAACACGGTCCCGGACGTAGAATACTATCTTCCAACTGGAATGCCTCAGTAACCGGAGTAGATAGTGAGACTGCTGTTAAAAGTTTATCGTTTGGTATTGTGATCAAAGTATCCACATTTCCTTCCAAATCAGCAATGTCTTCTTCTTCCTAAATTGACCTCCTCCTTCCTTCAAATGAGAAAGGTGTTATGAACATTCCGATCGTCAAGATGCCAAGCAGCTTTGTTATCCGAGCGTTAACAGGTGCAGCTCCATTACCTGTTCCATCTCCCATGCTTGCCATAACGAAGACCATATCTGCACCTTCTCATAGCTTCTCCAGTAATTGCTCTACTCTCCTCAGCTGTAGTCATGCCTATCTCTGGGATGCCTACTCCACCAAGTCC
Organism: Ceratopteris richardii; assembly: GCA_020310875.1. Lineage (NCBI taxonomy): Eukaryota > Viridiplantae > Streptophyta > Polypodiopsida > Polypodiales > Pteridaceae > Ceratopteris > Ceratopteris richardii. The sequence goes on from CM035411.1 coordinate 9,328,108, forward strand.
CCTGGTACGTTGCGCTCCTATCTCGAGCTTATTATCAGAATGCAATGTTGACATTTCCAAGGCTTGAACGTTTGTGTTCACTATCCAAAATTTAGCATCTTACATTTTGCTCTCAAGCCTCCTGTGGAAAGCATTGGATTCCCCACCTGCAACTCCAATTACTTTTAATTTTGGCCTCCTTCAAATCTTCATTCTCACTAAAATCAGCTGAGAACCTTTTGATTGATTGACAATAGACATTCTGCCGCAGAGCTATGGGACAACAGTCATCTAAACTACGCAGAGGGAAAGAAACCTTTGCCAATCCTCCAATTCACCTTTTCCTGTTACTATGAATGTCGAACAATTTCCCGACATTGTCCCGCCATGATCGGGTAGGTGAAGAATAGCTACAAATGTGTTGATCATGAACCACACTTGTCTGATGCGACATTGATCCCTGGCTCGTAAAAGCTAATGATGGATTCGATATGATCTTGAACTCCAGCCTGAAACCACGAACTCCTAAGCTCGCCAAAAATAAAGAATGGGATGACTTAACCATCTGATCATTGACTGTGATCAGAATCCCAAGGCGAAGGGATCAATTAGGCATAAGCGAGAGACAACACAAAGCTATCCTAGGTAGAATGACAGTGATAGAGAAAACCTCGATAGCACGATCCATCATTGTCATGACAGAGCTAGGTCATTGAAGCTACAAACGCCAAACATTTTGACTTCTGAGATAAGTGATGCTGATGTGAAGGATATGGTTTTCGTGGACTCTAAAGGATATGGCTTTCTTGCTTTCTCTCAATGATGAAGATGATGAGCCAAAGATTCCATTGAATCTTGCAGAAGAACCCCAAAAATAAACTTATTCACACATGATTAGAGAAATCTCAACAAAGTTAATAGAAACAATACACATGATAGATTAATCACCCAAAAAGGGGATTCTAATCATATAAAAAATGGCTCATCTCAACAAGTTATTGTTAATCTTGCAAGCCACAAATGCTCACAAGAGCGTAATGAAACGAAGAACTCAAAAAATTGTCATGAAAAGCTTGCATACACGTCATCACGTAAGTGACAAGAGAACGCTCCCCGGCAACGGCGCCAAAAGTTGTAGACGTTGTAGCATCACAAATCATACTTGTCAATCCGGGAAGCATCTCATGAGACCCAAATGTTTGCGTAGAAGCACTCAGCAGACGTAATGGCGCTTCGTCAACGTATGATTAACAACGTTATTAACAAGAAGACACAACATAAGCATCACGAATGATGCACATAATCGTAATGAAAAGCATAATAGTGACGTAATCATACATCAACATGTCACAAGCATTAGACAAGAAGAGAACAAGCACGCATGCACATCATGACGACAAGAGAGCAAGAGTCTAACTGCAAACTAGCATTATCTCATTACTTCTAGAAAAGCTCTCCCAAAAGAAGAGGTGGAGACCTCTTTATATACAAAATGACAGAAAAGCATGCTATGTGGGATTTCTAAACTGAAAGGAGAATGAATCCCACTTATTCTCTAGTGTGGCACTCACACACACCTATACAAGAGTGCTTTATTAACTAAATGAAAGGTAGAAAAAAGGTACAAATGATGATGAAAATATAGTGGATCCAAGAAATATATGTTGTATCTTCAACAGCTTACTAAGCACAAAGTTAAGGTCATATGTGTAGTTGAAAGAGCCTAGATCCATATAAGAGTGTGTGCGGATGTGCATTGACATAGAAGACAACTTGGGTGAGGAATTAGAATTGTCCAAACTCTATAAGGACTCTAATAGTTCTACTAGTCATACCTCAAGAACCTCCACTGAGATAGATGAGATAGCTGAGCAGGTTTCCAAGAAGCTAGGAGTTCAAAATAGAAAAGCACCAAAAGTCACCTCATTGAAGCGATGTTACAACTGTGGAGGAGACCACATGGCTAATGTTTTCCTGATGATGGCTCATACCCAAGGAAACTTGAATGCTCCATATTGCACAATTAAGAGAAAATACACAAACCAAACAACTCAAGATTTTCCATACAATAGGCAAGCTATTAGGCAAAATTATCAGCAACCTTACCAGTAGGGTAGGTATCAAAATCAATAGCAACAACCATATTATAGGCCACAACAACAATATCAGGCACCATATAGGCCACAAACAGTCCTAGGAAACCAACCACAAGCTCCTACCAATGTGATCCCAGTTAAGTATGCAGGGACAAATGAAAACCTTAATAGAGCATTGGTGCCACTAACCCCATTGGTCTCATAAAATGACTCTCATGCTCATAGTTCTGACTGTTCCCATGAAGATAGTCCACATGCTTATTACACAGAGTCACCTCGTGAGACTTATTTGTATCAATATGAGGCACCACCTATGGAACAAAATTGGGAGCGAGAATACTCGAATGTCATGTACACAAATCCTAACCCTAGACCCCAATCTAGACAAATGAGACCACAAGCCTCTAGAGGACCATGTTTTAGATGTCAGGGCAACCATTTCATTTGTGAATGCCCCCTACCCTGAGTCTTTGCAACAAGGACAAGACATCACAATAGCAGGCTTTTTTCATGAGTGTGGCAAGGACCATCTTCCGAGAGATTGTCCCAGAAATCCCTCTAGTGCACCAAAGGTTACACCCATTAATGTGGTAGGCTTAGTGGCAGATTTGAGTTCAAGTAGCAGTAATGTGGTTCCTATACAGACAGTTACTAGGGCACAAGCCTTACAACAAGCAAAACGAGTTGAACAATTAGAGTCAGGTGAACCAGGAGAACCTAGTAAGAGGAAAACAAGAACATGGAAGGATACCAGGGAGAGAACCAATCTTAAGTGGAACAAAAAGTTATCAAAACTAGAAAAAAGCCTGAAAGACGCAAAAATGAAAATAGAAGATATTGCATCTCAAACCCCCTCCCATGCCGAAGCTCTATCCACACCACCTCATTCGGCCCCACCACCCATTGTAAATAGACCGCAACCAGGGTCTGTTCTTGCAGATCCAACCCTAGAAGGCTTGGACATGATGTTCAAGGCCTACCAAGCTCAACTTCAAGAAGGGCCAACAACTGCAAACCTTGACAAGAGCTACCCTAGAGCAGATTTAGAGATTGAACGGACAAAAATGTGCATGAAAATGGTAGAGCTAGCTCAGGCTATTCTCGAGACCAGTCAATAATTCAATCAGACAAACTCTGTCAAATCGGATTTGCATTTTCAGGGCCTACTAGAAACATTATAGCAATTGGTAAACAAGCCCCAGGCTTCTTTACCTCCACAGGCTCAACCAATAGTTGAAAGAGAAAGCTCACCACCAAAGAAGGTGTATGTTCCTGATTCCATGGATGACAGAGCACCTCTTTCAATTCAACAGTACTCTCAAGAGTTCTTGCAGGAAATACAAGAAGAGAAACGGGCCAAGGAGAAGGGGTAATCCCCATCCTATTCCTAAAATTGATTACCTTCCTGATAAATTTGCCCAAGACATTCCCTCTATTTATGGAGACCAAGTAGAGCAACAAGAAGATGAAAGATTCGATTTCGAATCTAACTCTTTACAAGAGTTGCCACAATTCACTAGCCCATGGGAATCTGAATCTCTTTAGATCAGAGCTCCCACCATCTTGGTAAGAAATGAAGGCTCAGTGGTTCCAAGAAACAATGACATCATGAAGAACACTAAGGTTCAGTGTCATCTCACCATAGAAGAGCTGCTAAAAGTAAAACCAGAGCTATGGAAACATGTGAAGGATCAAGTTCTAGAACTTGATTCCAATATGTCAAAAGCAACCTCTAAGAAAAAAGTCCCACAGATACCTCTAGAAAAAATAGGGGACATGAGTGAAGGTGAAGAAGGTAATACTTATCTTCCAATCACCTACCAAGGTTACACAACCAAAGCGATCTTAGATTCAGGGGCAAGTGTTGCAATTGCAACCACCTCCTTGTGGAAGCAATTGAGCAAGCCTACATTAAGACCAACTACAGTGAAGCTTCAAATGGCTGAAGGCCATGTTGAAAGACCTCTAGGATTGCTAGAAGGGATAACTCTAACCACTTGTGGTGTAGAGTTTGAACACACCTTTGCTATATGTGACTTTGGAAAAAATAATGTCTATGAGATGATCCTAGGGAGACCCTTCCTATGACAATTGCAAATAGTATAGGATTGGGGAACCAACTCCTTGTACTTACAACACTTAGGGGTCACCACCAAGGTCAATCTAAAGGATTATACCTTCAGAGATGTACCACCCCTATAGTGGAATCCTATCCACAAAGCAAAAGAATATTCTATCTCTGTGCATTCTAAAAGTTCGTCTGATCCATCTTGGATGCATGAAGATACTCATTTATGGATGTGCAAGGTTGCAAAGGAAGAGGAAAAACGCCTAAATGTGAGCGAAGAAGGAACCCCCCCAGGAGATAGACCATTTAAAGACCTAGCCTATACACCGATGATATTTCCAAATGAGGAATTTGAGCCTCATGGCTGGCCAAAAATCTTAGCCACCATGGACATTGCTCTCAATGAAGAACAATGAACACCTCATTGTGATGAGGAGGGTTATGATATTTCAGTGTTCATGTGTCAACATGTGCTAGAAGAATGTGACCCTAGTGACTTCAAAGAAGTAGAGGAGAAAAATGACAATCTAGAGTCCATTGTGATGGATAGTTGCTTTGACTCAGAAAAGTACTATCTAGAAGATGTAGGAGTGTTTACCCAAAAAGAAGAAGAACCTCTCGCAAGCATCAAAATGGTAGCTTCAAAGAAAGGAAGTGAAGGAGGTAAGAAGAAGAACAAAAGAAAATTTGTGAAACAAGAAGAGGAGGAATCATTGTTTGAGCTACCAAAAAATTTCAAGAAATATGAAGTTGAAGACCGAAAAAATTTGGTATGAATGCCTAAGAGAGAGGTCATCATAGGAGAAACATATGATAACAAATAAAAGAACAAGAAAATTGTTGTAACCATTGACGGGAACGAAGAGTGATGTACATACATAGGAGAAGACCTAAGTGGAGAAAAAGAAGCAGAGCTTTTAGCTTTACTAAGGGAATATAGGGACGTGTTTGCATGACACGAAGGGAGTAGATCCAAAAATATGCTCTCATACGATCCCCATGATAGCTGATGCCAAGCCCACCAAACAAAAGCCCTACACATATAATGACACTTATGCAGCTAAAATAATAGAAGAAATTGACAGGTTGATTGAAGCTAGATTCATCTATGAGATTGAGCATATTGAATGGGTGTCCCCCATTGTAGTGGTGCCCAAGAAGAATGGAAAGTTGCGAGTGTGTACTAACCTTAAAAAAGTTAATGCCGCTACAATTTGAGATAACTATCTGCTTCCAATCATTGAACATTTACTAGAGCATGTTGCAAGCAAGGAAGTTTATAGCTTCCTTGATGGATTTTCAGGTTACAATCGAGTAGCCATTGCCCCAGAAGATCAACACAAAACGGCTTTTGTGATGGAGTGGGGACTTTTTGCATTTAGTGTGATGCCATTTGGGCTCACCAATGCACCTGAAATTTTTCAAAGGCTCATGTGTCATGTCTTCAAAGAGTTCTTAAGAAAGAGCTTAGAAGTATATGTGGATGATTTATGTGCTCATTCCCAACAAAGAAAATACCACGTCCCTAAGCTCAGACAGATCTTCAACAAGTGTAGGGAATATCGAGTGTGTCTGAACCGAGAAAAATGTGTGTTCATGGTTCCTGAAGATAAAATCTTAGGTCATATTGGTTCTAAGAATGGAATATCAACAAATGAGGACAAAGTAAGAGCTATGGCAGAGTTGCCAAGGCCAAGGAATGTTAAAGAGGTACAAGCCTTTATGGGCCATTGTGGATATTATCGTAGGTTTATCCACATGTATGCGATCATAGCTAAACCTCCTTATGCCTTGTTGACAAATTTTGAGTGGAACTATGAGTGCGAGAAATCCTTTAATGAGCTGAAGAGATGTTTGTGCACAACACCAATACTAACCACTAATGATTGGAATAAGCCATTCCATGTCCATGTAGATGTATCAAATCATGCAATAGGGTGTGTGCTAACACAACCCACAGGCAAAGGAAATCTAGATTTGCCTATTGCATATAGTAGACAACTCAACGCGACTGGACGAAACTATACAACAACCAAAAGGGAAGGCTTAGACATGGTATATGCTGTGAACAAGTTTAGACACTATCTATTGACCAACAAGTTCAAGTTTTTCACTGATCATCAAGCTTTATTGTATTTGGTCAATAAACCTTGCAATATAGGACACTTAGTAAGATGGTTCCTCTTACTAATGGAATATGACTTTGAAGTTGTTGTCAAGAAAGGTAGAACCCACCTCACGACAGATCACCTTTCTTGGATCACTTCAAGAGAGTCACCACAAGGAGTGTATGATGAATTGCCCAATGCTTATCTGTTCAATTTAGAAGTAGTTCTTAAATGGGCAAATAAGTTGGTACAAGTCCTAACCTTTGGACCTGTGAATAAGAACGTAAAAACAAACAAAGAAGAAATTGTAAAATCACAAAAAAATCATATATTGGCGAGAAGTATGTACAAACAAGATACAGAGGGTATACTAGCTTGTTGTGTCAAGGACGATGAACATATTAGTTGGTTGCAACAAGCCCATGAAGGACTGATAGGAAATCACTTTTCTAAACAATGAACATTGCAGAATCTAAAATTTTTAGGAATGTATTGGCCTAGCATGGACAAAGGATTAGATGAGTGGATAAGAACTATCCCATGTGTAAAGAGAAACCCCCAGTGGAGCATGGTGTTGGAGTTTATTGATCTCCAAAGTACAGCTAGAAGTAGGTGAAACCCAACAGGACCTAGTTGACTTTTTCACAAACTTGTATGCACAGACCAATTTTCTTGCAGAGCAAATTGCTCTTTACTCACTTGGAAATTTCCAAAACTGTTTCACACACATAAACTAGACTCTAAGAGCTTTCCAACAAGATATAGAACACCTCAAATGGATAAATACACAATGAGCTATGATCTCTGCAATATGCAGCTTTAATGGAGACCTTGAAACAGAGATGAACCTGAGGACACACATCACTTGCAGAGACTACTGCTCTTAACTCACAACTCCAATGACTTTGAAACTTTCCAGATTACAAGTAGACTTAAAGATCTTTCTAACAAGCCAAAGAACACATGATTTGGATACATACACAAGGAAATATGACCTCTGCAAGTTTGAGGTTTAATGGAGACCTTCAGCAGGGATAAAAAACAGAGAACACACACTACTTGCAGAGAGTATTGCTCTCAGCTCACAAATCCAATGATTATGAAAATTTAGAGGAAGAAAGTAGACAGTAAGAGCTTTCCAATGAGCTAACAAACATGTAATTTGGATATATAATGAGGGAGATACAAGCTCTGCAATCTCTGCATACAAAACTACAGCAGTGTAGAGATACACATATGACTCTCTTGGACATCCCACAAGATCACGACTTTTCTCCTCTTTTTATAGCATGGGAAACTAATCTAAAACCTTCCTAATACATCTATATTCGTGGTAGACACTTGGATGGAGGTATTACATGACTCAAGTGCTCAAATAAGCAAAGTATTGATGGACTTTGAGAACTAGCCACATCGACCTTCCACTAGGACACCACTGAAGCTCCCTTGTGACTCACTAATTTGACTCACCATGTTCTAGAACTCACGTGGTATTTTTGCTACATTTTATGAATAATATGAGCCTTCTTGAAGTATTTGAAGACTTCCCAAAGGTATTTACATAATTTGAAACTTGTACCCTACATAAAACAAATGTTCGCAACATTCTCCCCCTCAAGTTTCAAAGGGTATTTCCTTCATGCCAAGAATATAGTTGAATCTTTGAAGCTTTGGTCCATCCAAGGATTTGGTGAAGATATCTGCAGCTTGATCCTTTGTTCCAACAAAAGAAACCTGCACTTCATTGTTCATGGCCTTCTCTCGAACATAATGATAGTGAACCTCTATATGCTTTGTTCTAGCATGAAAAATAGGATTTGAGGTCATATGAATGCTGCTCAAGTTATCCCCATATATCAGTGGTACATCAACCTGCACATTCAAGTCATGAAACAACTTTTTAAACCACATAACCTCAGTAGTAGCCAATGCTAAACCTCTATACTCAGCCTCTGTAGAAGATAAAGCAACTGTAGGCTGTTTCTTTGAGCTCCATGTTAATGTCTTGTTTCCTGCTATTACCACATATCCACTTGTGGATCTTCTGTCATCTTTGCTTCCAGCCCAATCTGCATCACTAAAGACTTTAAGAGTTAGATCAGCATCATGACTATAAAATAATCCTTCGTTCATGGTACCTTTCAAATACCTAAGCACTCTTTTCGCTGCATGCATATGAGGTACTCTAGGTTCATGCATAAATTGTGATAATACTCCCACTGCATAACATATATCAGGTCTAGTTTTTGTTGCATAAATCAAAGATCCTACCATGGATCTATATACATTCATATCATGCAACTCATCACCTTCCTTTGCGCTTAGCTTTACATTACATTCCATTGGAGTAGAAACAAATTTACATTCCTGCATACCAAACCTTTTCAGCATATCACATATATACTTTCTTTGTATCAACCACATACCTTCATCGCTATACACAATTTCAATCCCAAGAAAGTATCTGAGCAAACCAAGATCTGAAATTTTAAATTCCTTTCCCAAATTACCTTTTATCTCATCAATTGCTTTTGCATCATTCCCTGTAATCAACAAGTCATCCACATAAATGCATACATAGACACACATGCCATCTACATGTTTTACATAAAGTGAAGGATCAGCATGACTCGCTGTGTATCCTTGCAGCATAAGATACTTTACTAACCTTGCATTCCATGCCCTTGGTGCCTGCTTAAGACCATACAATGCCTTCTTTAACCTGCATACATGATTAGGACATTTTGCATCCACATAACCATCTGGTTGTGACATATACACTTCTTCATTTAACTCACCATTAAGAAAGGCATTCTTTATATCGAGTTGATATATATTCCACCTTTTACTTGTAGCTAAAGCCAACAAAGTTCTCACCGTTGCCATATTTGCTACTGGACTAAATGTTTCCTCATAGTCCACACCTTGAGTTTGATTATATCCTTTTGCTACAAGTCTAGCCTTATATCTAGACACACTACCATCACTATTTCTTTTAATATTAAAAACCCACTTGCAACCAATTACCTTTTGCTTTGGTGTACTTGGAACTAAATTCCAAGTCTTGTTATCCTGTAGTGCTTCCATTTCTTCTCTCATTGCTTTCTCCCACTTTTCATCTCCTTTGGCCTCATCATAACATGTGGGTTCATTTTCCTGCTCAACTTTTGTCATAAAAGCATAATGAGTATTCATGAAATATTCATAAGTATACCTTTGAGGTTGCTTACTTACTCTTGAAGTTCTTCTTACCTCCAATGTAGATGCTCTTCCTTTCTTATTAGGAACCTTTGATGATTCTCCATACTCACATACATCACTAATTTCCTCTCCTTCATCATTAACTTCAACAAGTTTGAGTTTACCTTTACTTTTAACACTTGGAGGTGACTCTTGCCTTAATCTTCCATTGAAAGGTGATCCTCTTTCTTCATCTAAACCACTCCTTTCATCATTTAAACTTCCTGATGGCTGAACTATGCATTCATCTCCTTCAACCACACCTTCTTCATTTTCATCCATGACCTGCAAACAATTCTTATCTGCATACCATGAAAGTGATTCATCAAAGTTTACATCTCTTGACACAACAACCTTATTGGTATGAGGATTATAGCATCTATATCCTCTTTGAGTATCTGCATAACCAATAAATATACATTTTTCTGATTTCGCATCAAGTTTAGATCTCACCTCACTAGGTACATGTACATAACATACACAGCCAAATACTTTCAAATGACTTACACTTGGTTTCCTTCCATGCCATACCTCATATGGTGTCAAATGATGAACTCCAGCAGTCGGAACTCTATTCATAATGTAAACACTTGTGCTAACAGCTTCAGCCCAAAAATAATTAGGCAAACACATATCATTAAGCATGCTTCTAGATGCTTCTGCTATGATTCTGTTTCTTCTTTCTGCGACTCCATTTTGTTGTGGAGTATACCTGCATGTAACTTCTCTTTTGATACCTTCATCATACAAAAAATCAGTAAAAGCTTGAGAGAAATACTCTCCTCCTCCATCGGATCTTAGCTTCTTAATATACCTTCCTATTTGCTTTTCGACATATGATTTGAACTTCTTGAAACAATCAAAGACCTCACTCTTATGTTTAATAAAATACACAAATGTCATTCTACTATGATCGTCAATGAATGATACATAGTACTTATTACCAACCAAGGATGCCTCTTTAGTAGGTCCCCACACATCTGTGTGTATGAGATCTAGCAAACCATCACTTACATAGCTTGAATGCTTGAAAGGTTGTCTACTCTGCTTACCCATTTGACATGCTTCACAAAGATGCACCATATGTTGCTTAGTAAGATCAGGTAATCCTTCAACAATCCTCTTCTTTGATAGCTCCTTTAACCTGTGTACATTCATGTGTCCAATCCTTTTGTGCCATAGATCAAGCTCTGCTATTCGATGCATACCATAAGAGAAATAGTTTGTATGATTTGGGTTTACCTTGAATGTAAACAATCTACCTTGTTTTTGACCTCTAGCAATTAACCTCCTTTGCTTTGGATCCTCAATGAAGCAACCTGCATGATTAAATCTCACTTGTAGACCTTTTTCTACCATTTGACCAACCGACATCAAATTCTTAGTGATCGTTGGCACATAAAGTACATCCTTCAAGCAATTTTTCTTGCTCTTATCGTGCATAACAACATCTCCAACCTGCATAATCTTATGTGTTGTATCATCTCCTGTTTCAACATGACCTTTACATGACGGATTATGCATATTAGAAAACCATGAAGCATCATGAGACATGTGATTAGAACAACCACTATCTACATACCATACATCGCTATTGCAATTCATCTTAGTTTCTACATTCATCATAAGAAGAGAATCATAATCATCACTTTTACCTTCAACTGCATAATTTCCTTGTTGTTTACCTCTTCTTGAATAGCCTCCTCTTCGATTACCACCTTGATTATTTTCATTTTGATAACAATCTTTGGCATAGTGTCCATACCTTCCACATATATAGCAATTGTTCTTATTATCTTCACTTCTTTGTCTTTGGTTGTAGTTGTAGTAGCCTCTCGTACCTCTAGCGCTTGATCTTCCTCTTCCTCTTGTGTTGAAGAAGCCACTTGAAGTCCTTTGATCATCGCTCCTTCTTCCTCGACCTCTATTTGAACCTCTTCCACCTCTGTTTCCACCTCTTGATGATCCTACATAAAGAGCTTGTCCTTGAGATCCTTTTTGATTTGAAGTAGAACCATTTAGATTCATCTCCTCCGTGACCATGAGGGCAATAAGTTGATCAAAATCTGGTAATTCTCCTCTGACATAAACTGAAGTAATGAAGGGTTTCCATCTCTCATCATCTTTGAGTCCGTTGAGAGTATGTGCAACCAAGTCATCGTCCTCCACGTGAGCTTGAATTGATCCTAGTTGATCTGAAATCTCTTTAACTTTCAATATGTAATCATTGACCGATGTCCTTGTATCTTTCTTTATGTTATTCAACTCATTTTTGAGTTGAATCTTCCTTGCTCTTGTACCTGTAGCATACAACCTTTCCAATGCAAGCCAAACATCTCTACTTGTGTCTAGATCTTGTATGTGTCCTACCATTGAATCTTGAATATTTTGTGATAAAATGAATATAACCCTTTTGTCTCTCTCATTCCAAAGTCTAAACTCCCTCAATTGTTGCTGATTTGGGTCCTCTGGTAATGTGGGTTTGATATCTGTGCCGTCAATCAAACCATACAAGCCTCTACCTTGCAAGTATGCTGTGATTCTAAACTTCCATGCTTGATAATTGGTCTTATCAAGCTTCTCTATTTGTGCATGTTGGTCTCCCATAATACAAATGCTAAGCTTCCTCCTTTAAGCCTCCTTTCCAATGTGTGTGATGAGAAGAAATATAATATTTACCTTGTAAATGAGGTATGTGCACCTTTCTTTGCTTGGATGTTGCTTCAGATGCCTCCTTGCAATCTTCTTCTACCTTTGTGTAGTGTTGATGATGAACTGCTTCCTTGATAGCTTCAAATTCTTCGTCAAGGTATGATAACCTTCTCCAAGCCTCCAAGTACTTGCTCTGATACCAATGTTGGAGTTTATTGATCTCCAAAGTACAGCTAGAAGTAGGTGAAACCCAACAGGACCTAGTTGACTTTTTCACAAACTTGTATGCACAGACCAATTTTCTTGCAGAGCAAATTGCTCTTTACTCACTTGGAATTTTCCAAAACTGTTTCACACACATAAACTAGACTCTAAGAGCTTTCCAACAAGATATAGAACACCTCAAATGGATAAATACACAATGAGCTATGACCTCTGCAATATGCAGCTTTAATGGAGACCTTGAAACAGAGATGAACCTGAGGACACACATCACTTGCAGAGACTACTGCTCTTAACTCACAACTCCAATGACTTTGAAACTTTCCAGATTACAAGTAGACTTAAAGATCTTTCTAACAAGCCAAAGAACACATGATTTGGATACATACACAAGGAAATATGACCTCTGCAAGTTTGAGGTTTAATGGAGACCTTCCGCAGGGATAAAAAACAGAGAACACACACTACTTGCAGAGAGTATTGCTCTCAGCTCACAAATCCAATGATTATGAAAATTTAGAGGAAGAAAGTAGACAGTAAGAGCTTTCCAATGAGCTATCAAACATGTAATTTGGATATATAATGAGGGAGATACAAGCTCTGCAATCTCTGCATACAAAACTACAGCAGTGTAGAGATACACATATGACTCTCTTGGACATCCCACAAGATCACGACTTTTCTCCTCTTTTTATAGCATGGAAAACTAATCTAAAACCTTCCTAATACATCTAAATTCGTGGTAGACACTTGGATGGAGGTATTACATGACTCAAGTGCTCAAATAAGCAAAGTATTGATGGACTTTGAGAACTAGCCACATCGACCTTCCACTAGGACACCACTGAAGCTCCCTTGTGACTCACTAATTTGACTCACCATGTTCTAGAACTCACGTGGTATTTTTGCTACATTTTATGAATAATATGAGCCTTCTTGAAGTATTTGAAGACTTCCCAAAGGTATTTACATAATTTGAAACTTGTACCCTACATAAAACAAATGTTCGCAACACATGGTACCCTTTATCACATATCTTTAGTTCCAGATTGGAGCACTCTATTGGTAGCATTTATGAGATCGAGAACACTACCCAATGAGGCTAGTCTAGCAAGAAAACCAAGCATGGAGCAAGAGGCTTAAGACTATGCCTTAATATGAAACAACCTATACTAAAGAGGAAAAGATAATTACTTAAGATTGTGCGTTCACGAATTAGACTATTTGAAAGTCTTATAAACTGCACATAGTGGTGTTGTAGGTGGACACTTTGGTCCTGACCAAGTAATCAAGACCATTATATTCTCAGGACTTTGGTGGCCCACTCTTCATATGGATGCACATACCTATGTGAAGAAATGTGACACATGCCAACATGCAAAATATTCGATTAGAAAAGATGAGACACATTTACGACCAATGATGGGAGGATGTGTATTCTCAAAGTGGGAGGACCAATGATGGGAGGGCGTGTATTCTCAAAGTCCGATCAACCCCCCAGCTAGAAACCCCCATGCAGAGTACATTATTGTAGCCACAGATTACCTTAAAAGTGGGTGGAAGTAAAAGCCACAACAAAGAATGATGCTCAGACGATGGCTAAGTTCTTATTCGAGAATGTGTTCACGAGATATGGGTTACCAATAGAGTTAGTAAGTGATAGAGGCACACACTTCTTGAATGAGGTCATTGAAAACCTTCTCCAAGGATTCTTGGTGATACATAAGAAATCTGCCTCCTATCATCCACAAGCTAACGGACAAGTCGAGAGCATGCATAAGATCCTATGTAATGTGTTAAAAAAATTGGTAAACAATAAACGTTCTGATTGGGATAAACAGGTTCATCATGCTATTTGGGCTTATCGAATCGCCTACAAAACGGTACTCAATGCCACCCCATTTCAAATGGTCTTTGGATAGAATGTTGTGCTACCATTGGACTTCCTAATCCCAGCCTTGAAAGTAGCACAAGAATACGAGTGGAATGGACATGAGTTTTCCTCCACGATCTTTGATCTAGAATGCTTAGTTGAGACAAGGCTAAGAGCAGTTGTAGGCATCTATGCTGCAAAGAAAGGGCGAAATGCATACTTTGATGCACACATGAAAGACAGAGGATTGAAAGAAGGAGATCTAGTGTTGGTTTATACACTAACGCAGCATGCCCATAAATTGGAAAAAAGAGGATATGGACCCATGATCAATAATAGAATTTCCACTAGCAGTGCGGTTCAATTGGCCACTCTAGAAGGTGACATCTTGCCAAAATATATTAGTGGATGCCGAGTCAAGCTATATCAAGAACCTCTTACAGAGGATATGTTAAGGAGACTCAACGTGGCTAAGAAGCGAAAAGAAAAAGAGTTCAGAGTTAGAGAAGAAGCACAGGTAGAGGCTAAAGAACGCATTAAGCAAAATAAGTTAAGGCGACTGGGTCTAGGTGGCAACTCGAAAGCCCCAAAATATCCATGGACATGTGCCAAAAATCGGGCATAATTGTTGGTGCAGGTCAATCAATAATTGAAGTTTTGATGAAGAATTTAAGTAAAGGACTGAAGAAAAGACCAAGTTATGAAGCATGAAGGAAGTCCATATTCAGAAGATGAAGATGTGTACACATATGTACATTATTTTTGAAGTTAGCTCACTTATGCCTTTGATTAGTTATGAGTTTGTAAATATTTGACTATATATACAAAGGAAAAATGTCGAGGCAAATGTATGAGAATATAGACTACAAGAATTCAGAAGAATTAGGAGTGTTTTAGACACTTGAGAAGTGTGAAGATTAATTCTCTCATCCAGATGTAAAGATTTCTAGTAATGGAAGAAATATTATGCCCGATATTTCTGTGCATTCTCCTTCTGTGCTTGATCATTTCAAGAATCCTTTTGTAGATATCTAAGTCCATAGTTAATGCATCTATGGTTAAATTTTGAGAGCCTAATTGTAAATAGACTGTGGGAATTATAAGTAGGAACATTCATATCTGAAGAAGTGTTCACTGTTTCCTGAAACAGACACAAAATTTGATGCTAATGTTTTAGTCAGTTCTCCTTTCACAGTGTAAAGTTTTGAGCAAGCAAGCACTCAATCTTTAAGTTGGAAGTTAAGCTACCTGTGGCTAAAAGCATTTGCATAAACGGGTTCTAGATTGAGAGAACCAAGTGTTAGAAGTTATAGATGTCTGAATCGACTTCTTAGAAGAACAGTTTTAGACATAGGTGACTTGTTAAATTCATTTCTCAAGATCTACTGAGTCTTTTGAAGTGTTTTAACTTCAAGGAGGTGTGCAAACTACAGATGACACTTTTTGCAAAGTTTTATAAAAAACTTTACACATTTGATAAGTCAATGAGAGAGATATGTGCAATAGACTTTCTGTAGAATCATCTTCTTCATAGTTTGCCCAAAAGTTTTATAATTGATCTAATCCTCCAAATCGGGAAAGGATTTGAGTTACTCTTGATATAGAGGTGCTCTAATTTCAAGAGTAGCGTGTTCTTTTGGAGATTAACACTCTCCATCAGTGGTATCAGAGCAGGAAGCATCAAAATTGAAGAAAGGAGGATTCCGACTGCTGCTGTCATAAAGAATTTGACATCTGAAGATTCAAAAGGTGAAAGCTTGAGAGCAAAGCTTGAGAAGGAGGCCAAACGACATCAAGGAAGACAAAAGGAGTATCATTCGAAGTAAAGGTACATCTATTACTCATAAAGTTTGAAGAATTCAATACACAGGTGAAGAAAGGATGGGAGATTCTCTTCAAATAGAGAAGTTGGATAGAGAGAACTATCCAGCATGGTCAATGAGGATGGAAGCTCATCTTATGAGCAAATACTTGATAGTTTATATCACAGGTGAAGAAGAAAAGCCTCAATTCAGAGATCCTAGTGTTCCAACTAGGGAGGAATTATCATATTTGAAGACTTGGATGAAGAAAGATGCTCAAGCTAGGAGCATTATCTACATGGCAGCTCATGCTCTAAATGGAATGCTTTGGAGGAGCATTTTCAAAACACCACAAAGTCTAGGAAGGCATCCTTGTGGGCAGAATTTACCACATTCAAGAAGAAGGCTTCTCAATCCATCTCAGATTATGTAACAAGGATGAAGGACATTGCAGATGCATTAGGAGCAGTTGATGAAGATATTGAGGAGGATAAATTGGTAAGGCAAATCCTCACAGGTTTGAGAGGTGATGACAAATGGAAGCCATTCATTTTGTCTACTGAATTATCACTTGATCATTTCACTCCTGATTTAAATCAGCTGCTAGGACATATGCTAACCTTTGAGCAGGATGTCAAAGGTGAAAGTGATAAGAGTACATGTCATGCAATGTATTCAAAGGATAAGAAGAAGAATATCAAAGGGAAGCAACAAGCAAATGAAGATGAAGGTACAACTAGCCAAGCTAACTTCCTAAGAGGAAGAGGAGGTGGCAAAGGTAGAGGAAGAGGCAGGAGTAATAAATATGGAGTCAAAGCTTGCGGGATTTGTGCTAAGAAAAATCACTTAGCTAATGATTGTTGGCATAATACTTAGAATAATGGTGGATATAATCAGAATTTTAATTCAAGAGGAAGAGGTGGCAGAAATCAAAGAGGTAATCTCAGAGGTAGAGGTAGTAGAGGTTACTTTGAAAGAAATGCAGGTAGAGGATTCCAAAGTCAACAATACAACAATACCTACTACAATTATGCTTCAGATCAGAAGGAGGATTCAACACTGATAATGAATGCAACTTGTGAAAGGCAAAGTGAAGACCAAAGAGTCTTCTACATTGACTCAGGGTGTAGCAATCACCTGAGTGGTAACATAGCATTGATGACTAATTTGGAGAATAAGATAACTAATCATGTAGTTCAAACAAGTGACAATAAAAAGCACAATGTGAAGTCAATTGGATCAGTGAAGGCCAAGCATGGTCGTACTCTCTTGAGTAAGGTTTTGTATGTTCCTACAATTCCTAAGAATCTGATAAGTGTAGGCCAAATTGTTGAAAAAGGTTATGATGTTAGGTTCACTAATGAAGGAGTGTTTGTGGAAGACCCTAGCAATGGGTATAAACAAATTATTTTAGGGAAGAAAGAAGGAAGATTGTTCACATTGAAGATCCAAGGCAATGTTGGTCATGCCTTGTTCACTTATGGAGGACATAAGATCTCCGAGTTAGATCTTTGGCACAAAATGCTTGGACATTTTAATGAAAGAGGTATCAAAAGATATGGTTAATAATGGTTCACTGCTTGGATTGCCTAATGTTGTAGGTCAACATATGACATACAGATGTGAGGCATGTCAATTAGGTAAGGCTCATAAACAATCTTATTCCAAGCATTGTTTTATGTATTCAGAGAAGCTTGAATTGGTACACACAGATGTGTGGGGACCATCAAACAATTTCAGTATCAATGGCTCAAGGTATTATGTGATTTATGTTGATGATGCTACTAGATGGATCACTATCTATGTGATTAAAGATAAGTCAGAGGTATTCAATACATTCAAACATTATCATGTGTATGCAGAGAGAATTACAGGTCATAAGTTGAAGAGACTAAGGTCAGATGGAGGGCGAGAGTATTTCTCCAATGAGTTCAGTGATTACTTATGGAATGCAGGTATAAGAAGGGAAATTACTTGCAGGTACTCTCCTCAACAAAATGGTGTAGCAGAAAGGAGGAATAGAACACTTGTTGAGTTTGCAAGATCCATGATGAAGGAGAAAAATTGCCCAAATTATTTGTGGGCTGAGGCTGTGAATACAGCCACGTATTTGGTTAATAGGTTACCATGTAAAGCTTTGCAGGGTATGACACCATATGAGGCATGGTGGGGTAAGAGACCTACTCTAGATCATTGCAAAGTATTTGGATGTTTGTCATATGCATATGTGCCATCTCAATTAAGGCACAAATTGGAACCTAAAGCTGAAAAGTATGTTTTTATTGGATATGATGATAATCAGATGGGATATAGGTTGTGGAGTCCATCCACAAAACAATTCCTAGTGTCAAAGGATGTTACATTTGATGAGCAAGGTACTTGGTATGCAGGTACAATCAATATTTATGCAGGTGATGAAGAAGTTGTGAATCAAAAGAAAGGTAAATCAAAGGTTCAAATATTTGATGAAGAGGAGAACAAAGAAGTATAGGTTGAAGTTGAAGAAGTGCCAAGATTTGTTCCAGAGTGTGATGAACCAGAAACCTAAAGGAGTGGAGAACTTAGAAGGTCATCAAGACACAAATGGAAACCTACAAGGTATAGCTATGACACTTCTTTTTTGGCTACCAAAGATTATGCTATATATGCAGGAAGATTATGATGCATTGATAGAGAATCAGACATGGGATTTGGTTCCTAAACCAAATAGCGAGAAGATCATTGGATGTAAATGGGTCTACAAGACAAAGAGGTTTGCAGATGGAAGTGTGTCTAGGTATAAAGCTAGACTTGTTGTGAAAGGGTTTGCTCAAACATATGGTATAGATTATGATGAGACCTATAGTCTTGTGGCAAAGATGAAAACTATCAGGACACTCATAGCCATTGTAGCATGTAAAGTTTGGAAATTATGTCAGTTAGATGTTAAGAATACTTTTCTAAATGGTTATACTTATGATGATTTTTCATGGAGCAACCACAAGGATTCAGAGATGAAAGGTATCTAGATCATGTGTGCAAGCTCAAGAGAGCTTTGTATGGCTTGAAGCAGGCCCCAAGGGCATGGAATTATAGACTTGTGAAGTTCTTGAAAGAACTTGGTTTCCAAGTATCTAAAGCAGATAGTAGCTTGCTTGTTAAAGCAAATTATGATGGGTTCATTTACATGTGCATATATGTTGATGATATAATTCTTACAGGTACACATGAGAAAGGCATTCAAAGCCTAAAGAAGCAAATGGAGAAAGAGTTGAAGATCAGTGACTTGGGAGATTTGTCATATTTCTTGGGCATGGAGATCTCATACACTCAACATGGGAGTGTATGTATCTCAAGAAATGTATTTGAGAAACTTGTTAATCAAGTTTAAGATGAATGATTGCAGGGTAGCACCTACTCCAATGGAGGTGAATCACAAATTGAGCAGATATGGAGGAGAAGAGTTAAAGGACATGAAGCTATATCAAAGTTTGTTTGGTAGTCTGATTTATGCTACTTTAACTAGGCCTGACTTGTCATATGCAGTTGGAGTATTGTCTCAATTCATGCATTGTCCTAAGAAAGAACATTGGATTGCAGGACAAAGAGTGTTGAGGTACATTAAGGGTACACTCAAAGAAGGTTTTTATTATGGTTTTACATCAAATACAAACATCAAGATCTATAGTGATACAGATTGGGCAGGTAATCCTGATGATAGGAGATCAACCTATGGATACTTATGTTATGTGGGAGATAAGTTAATTTCTTGGTGTTCAAAGAAGCAACACACAGTTTCTTTGTCATCTATAGAAGCAGACTAGAAAGGAATGGTTGAAGCTGCAAAGGAAGTGATATGGCTTAAGACTCTTATGAAGAGTTTTGACATCATTCAGAGTATACCCACTATTTATGGAGATAACATGAGTTCATTATATCTAGCTACCAATCCTGCTTTTCATGCCAAGACTAAACATATTGAGATTCAGTATCACTTTCTAAGAGAGAAGGTGATGGATAAAGAGATTGAAGTAATACATACTTCAACAAAAGATCAGATAGCTGATATGCTAACCAAAAGCTTGGATGGACCAAAACTACAGAGATTTAAAGACATGGCAGGCATAAAGAAGATAGAGAAAACCTCAATTGATGATTGAGGGGGAGCTGTTGGTGCACGGCAATCAACAATTGACGTTTTGATGAAGAATTGAAGTCAAGGACTGAAGAAAAGACCAAGTTATGAAGCATGAAGGAAGTGCATATTCAGAAGATGAAGATGTGTACACATATGTACATTATTTTGAAGTTAGCGCACTTATGCCTTTGATTAGTTATGAGTTTGTAAATATTTGACTATATATACAAAGGAAAAATGTCGGGGCAAATGTATGAGAATATAGATTACAAGAATTCAGAAGAATTAGGAGTGTTTTAGACACTTGAGAAGTGTGAAGATTAATTCTCTCATCCAGATGTAAAGATTTCTCGTAATGGAAGAAAATATTGCACCCGATGTTTTTATGCATTCTCCTTCTGTGCTTGATCATTTCAAGAATCCTTCGATAGATGTCTAAGTCCATAGTTAATGAGTCTATGGTTAAAGTTTGAGAGCCTAATTGTAAACAGGCTGTGAGAATTATGAGTAGGAACATTCATATGTGAAGAAGTGTTCACTGTTTCCTAAAACAAGCGCAAAATTTGATGCTAATGTTTTAGTCAGTTCTCCTTTCACAATGTAAATTTTTGAGCAAGCAAGAACTCAATCTTTAAGTTGGAAGGTAAGCTACCTGTGGCTAAAAGCATTTGCATAAACGGGTTCTAGATTGAGAGAACCAAGTGTTATAAGTTATAGGTGTCTGAATTGACTTCTCAGAAGAACAATTTTAGACATAGTTGACTTGTTAAATTCATTTCTCAAGATCTACTGAGCCTTTTGAAGTGTTTTAACTTAGAAGAGGTGTGCAAACTATAGGGGACACTTTTTGCAAAGTTTTATAAAAAACTTTACACATTTGGTAAGTCAATGAGAGAGATATGTGCAACAGACGTTCTGTAGAATCATCTTCTTCACAGTTTGTCCAAAATTTTTATAATTGATCATTAATCCTCCAAATTGGGAAAGGTTTTGAGTTACTCTTGATATAGAGGTGCTCTAATTTCAAGAGTAGCTTGTTCTTTTGGAGATTAACACTCTCCATCAATAATTACTTCTTGAAAAATTGACCGACACCCCTTTGTGACTGTAAAGGTAGAACAAGGAAAGAATGTAAGGACTGTGAGAGCATTGGTTTACTTAGGTGCAACAACTAGTGCAATTAGACTTTCATACTGCCAAGATCTGCAATTGAACATCAAGCCCATAGAAGCCTATCTCATAGGTTTGGGAGGTGTGGAAACCCCTTGTTTGGGCAAGGTGGAGCTTCCCATCTACCTTCAAGATGTTCTACTGAAAGTCAAAATGCTATTATGTCACAATGAAGACCTTACAGAGCCACTTGTCTTGGGTCAAGATTGGATTTATGACCATGCAATCAACTTGAACCTAAGAAGTCAACTTCTTCAAATTTGGGTCCAGGAATAATGTGTCACATTAGCATTAGAGAATTGCATACCCACAAATCTAGATGTCACAAATTCTCTTAGTTCTTCTAGGACTAATCTTAGCAAAAAAGATGTTGTCTGTATCAAAAGCTCTATGTTCCAGAAGAACTCAATCATGGAAAAAGAGGCTCAAAGATAGGAGGACTCCTCCTCTTGTGCAAGGACTAATGCCGCCCACCACAACTCAAACAAAAAGGCAAGCAAAATAGTACATGACAATCGCTAGATCAAATAGACAAAGAGATTTCAAGAAGAAAGTAGTTTCGGGCATGAGGCAAATCTGGGTACAAAAAGGAGAGCAACCATCAGCGTTGCCAACACAATTCCCACCAAGGCAAGCCAACCATGCAAAGACAAGAACCAAGCAACTAGGATCAGCTCAACAAGAAGGTCTCCGACAAATTTGGGTTCCTAAGAAATTAGTTGTAGCTCGACAAGGGTGATTACACATGTGGGTTCCCAAAAGACTCTTACATGCACAAAGGCCTATGCTCTCCACCATGCAAAAGGTCTCAACAAAGAAGCCAAGGAGAGAAATGGGTAAGAACGGAGCACAAAGACCAAAAGAAGATAAACTCACCTCTTTGGCAAACGTAAGAAGACACTCATCAAGGATATGGGTTTGGAAGCCAAAAGCATCAATAGCACCCACAAAAACAAAGTACCAACCACGAGGGATAAAAAATTCAAGCAACCATCCACAGATGAAGAAGCCAAAGTTGATCTCTATGTATGAAGTGGTCTCCTTGGCATTTAAAGCATGGTCCTTTGGGTACATGTGGTCTTAGTTGTCTAGCCTGCGGTCTCGTGTTGTGGTTTGTATACATGACCTGAGCATAGTCTGGATCCTTGTTTTGCTCATACACAAGATTATCATGGTAAGGGTCTAAGTTTTCTAGTGACTCTGTATAGTAGGATGGTGGGCTATCCACATGGGTGGACTCAAAATTGTTTGCATTAGGGTCATTGTCTCTGATCAAAGGGGTCATGGGTCCTAATGTCATATTTGAATTCTCCTCTGGCACAACATACTTCACAAAAACTACATTGGCAGGGGGTGGCGGTTTTTGCCCTATGATAGGTTGAGGTCTAGGCTGTGCTTGATATGGCACTTGGTACTGGGGGGGGAACAATAGTATTGTTGTGGTTGGTACTACCCTTGGTATCTACTTGGCTGATATTGCTAAGGGTAACTCTACCTAGCCACCTGTTTATTATATGGACAATCCTAAGTAGTGTGGTTAGTGTATCCGCATTCTATGGTACAGTACATTCCATTGGAGTTTCCTATTGGTTGCATTGCATGTGGACATATGTTAATTATATGGTCACCTCCACAAGTATAATGTAAAGAGATGGATAGGTATGTGCTTGAAGATGAAGAGGTGTTGCAAAATCCTTGATCTACACCAGCCACATGAACTCCACGAGTAGATGGTGGGCCCCTTTAGCTTTCCAATGGATGTATTAGACACCCTATGTACCTTGGAAGATCACTCTCAAAAAGATAGATCAAAACAGATAAGTTGGAGCTAGCTCAGAGGTGAAAACTTGCTATTCTTGATTCATACACCTGTCCAGTGTTTTACATAATTCTCTGAGCACAGTAGCAATTAGCTTAATTCCTCTTGGGGAAGTCTAGGTAGCTTAACGAGCTAACTTTCAAGAGTAATCTCATCAAAAATAATAAACCACACACTAAGAATGAGTTTTAACAAGTGATGACATCATCCCGATTTTCACGGGCTGCTACAGTTTGAGACCAGTGAGCAGAAAAATGAACATAACTCAAAATGTAGGAATTCAATGATTATGAAAATTTGTATGGTTATACTATACAGGTAAGCTGAATCCAACAAGCTTTAAATCACTGAATTTGGATAAGTAACCACTGAGAAATAGCTCTGACAAGGTGAGTGAAAAAATCAGGTACCTGACAGAGAAGTGAAAATGAATAGACACTGTTGCTTTCAACTGAACATAACTGAAGGTTGCAACATCCAAATGACATGAAAATTTGTGATCATATAGTAGACTTATAGAGCTAACGTTACCAAGTTAAATCACTGAAAATGATGCACCAAGCTCAGAGAAACCATCTCTGCAATCTGACTGAGAAAACTGAGAGTAATGGTAGTGAGTGTACACTTCACAAGAACATGGACATATGAACTCAAATAATCATGAAAATGAAAGTATATTTCTTGTACAATACAATGACTTACTGATACATATGTGTGCCTTGTAATCACACCTTGATATGGCATAAAGCTCAGCTCTTGGGGATCTTCACATAGGTCTCTCTAACCACAACTAAAACTGCCATCTATTTATAATTGAGTTTGGGAGGCTAACTTCCCTCAATCACTCTCCAATCAATCAATGATTGATTTGATTCTATACCTACCACAAATCACGAATTCGTGGCTCCTCTTTCCATTCTTGATCAAGTGGACTCAACCACTTAAGATTCTTTCACTTTTACATTAAGTAAACTCTTCAAAAGTTACAAGAGGTAGTTCACAAGTGAACTTTACATAGTCTTCATTTTGAAGCTTCTTCTAAGACTTTGTGAGACTCAAGCCAATACTTAGGCTTGTCACAGACTTGCTCCAACAGCTCCCCCTCAAGCCAAGTATGCTTGAGGTCTTCAATCTTCCAAGATTACCTGCAAACCAATCATAGCCTTGAATTTGCAAAGCTTTGTACCATCCAATGCTTTGGTTAGAATATATGCACATTGTTGATGAGTGGACACATATGATATTTGAATCTCTCTGCTTAGAACCTTCTCTCGTACATAGTGATAATGAACTTGAATATGTTTAGTCCTTGCATGAAAAATAGGATTAGTAGCCAGATGAATAGAACTCATATTGTCACCAAAAATAGTTGGAGTTCCAAACTCCAATCCAAGATCTTTGAATAATGTCTTCATCCACATAGCTTCCTGAGTAGCTATGGCAAGACCTCTACATTCAGCTTCAGTAGAAGAGAGAGCAATTGTGGGTTGCTTCTTGGATGACCATGAAATAAGCTTTGAACCTGCAAAGGTAAGATAACCTGAAGTGCTCCTTCTATCTTCCTTGGAGCCAGCCCAATCTACATCAGAAAATAGCTTCAAACCTAAATCAGATACATAAGGATAATAAAGTCCTTCATTTATGGTTCCTTTGAGATACTTGAGAATCCTTTTGGCAGCATCCATATGTGGTTTCCTTGGTGTGTGCATAAATTGACTTAGCACGCTCACACTGTAACATATATCTACTCTTGTCAATGCGGCATAGTTGAGACTACCCACTAGAATTTGATATGATGTGATGTCCTCTATGAGTTGACCTTCATGTGAGCTCAATTTGTGATTGACCTCCATTGGAGTACCTGCAATCTTACAATCTTGCATCTTGAATTTTGCCAACATGTCCTTAATGTACTTTCTTTGAGTGAGAAACAAACCATGATCTTTGTAGACAACTTCCAAACCTAGGAAGTAGGTAAGTGAACCCAAATCACTTATCTTGAACTCTTCTCTCATATGATCTTTGATCTTCTTCATACCATCTGCATCATTTCCTGTCAATATGATATCATCTACATATACACATAGGTAGATGTTCTCAGAATTACTCTTCTTAATAAAGAGTGAAGGATCTGCCTTGCTTGGTTGAAAGCCTTTGTCCTGCAAGAATGAAACAAGCCTGAAATTCCAAGCTCTTGGAGCTTGCTTGAGACCATACAATGCTTTGTTAAGTTTACACACATAATCAGGATAAACTTGATTCTCAAAACCAGGTGGTTGTGCCATATATACCTCTTCTGTTATCCAACCATTCAAGAATGCATTCTTTACATCTAGTTGAAGTATCTTCCAATTCTTGGAAGAGGCAATACTAAGCAAAACCCTAATAGTAGGCATCTTTGCCACAGGAGAGAAAGTCTCCTCATAATCAATTCCCTGAGTTTGTGCAAAGCCTTTTGCTACAAGCCTTGCCTTATACATATTAATGGAACCATCAGAATTCTTCTTGAGTTTATAGACCCATCTTGAGCCTATTACCTTCATGGATGAAGTCTTGGGCACCAAATCCCAAGTGTTGTTTTCCTCAAGTGCTTCAATCTCTTCCTTCATTGCATGCTTCCATTCTGATTTTGCTTTGGCCTCTTCAAATGATGATGGCTCCTCTTGGTTTATGTCCTGTGCTATGTAGATAGAATGTTTAGTTACTAATGAGGTGTCAAACCCATACCTTTTTGGTTTTTTCTTTTCCCTCATAGATCTTCTTAGGCCATGATGTGATGATTCTGCCTCATGTCCAAGTTCCTGCAATTTTGCTTTACCTTTAGACTTCCATGATTTGATCTTTTCCATCTGAGATTCTTCATCATCCTCTGAGGTGTCTTGTTCTTCAATCTTTGGTTGTTCTCTACCAAGCTTTGGAAAATCTCCTTCAAGATCATATGGTAAATTGACCTTCCTGCATGAATCTTCATACCATGAATTGTTTTCATCAAAAAGTACATCTCTGCTTACAAAGAATCCTTTGTTGGTAGGGTTGTATAACCTGTAGCCCTTTTGATTGTTGTCATATCCAATAAATACACACCTTTCTGACTTTGGATCCATCTTGCCTCTAACCTGTGAAGGAACATGAGCAAAAGCAATAAATCCAAAAACTTTACAATGATCTAAGCTTGGTCTTCTTCCATTCCAAGCCTCATATGGAGTCATCCCATCAAGGGATTTTGAAGGCAACCTATTAATCAAGTAAGTGGCTGTAGATACAGCCTCAGCCCATAAGTAATTAGGTAAATGCTTTTCATTTAACATAGACCTTGCAGCTTCAACAATTGTCCTATTCCTCCTTTCTGCCACTCCATTTTGCTCAGGAGTGTACCTTGTAGTTACCTCTCTTTTGATTCCTCTTTCTTGAAGAAAAGAATCAAACTCATGGGAGAAGTATTCTCCCCCTCCATGTGACCTTAGCCTTTTTAGCGATTTACCTGTTTGATTCTCCACAAGAGCCAAATATCTTTTGAAACATGAAAAAACTTCATCTTTGTGTTTCATAAAGAATAGGATTGTCCATCTGCTGCAATCATCAATAAAGGAGACATAATACCTTGATCCAGATATTGAAGCTTCCTTGCTAGGTCCCCATACATCTGTATGAACCAACTCCAAGAGATCTCCATGCATATGACCTTTCTTCATGAATGGTAACCTGTGAGACTTTCCAAATTGACATGCACTACACTTATAAATCATATGTTGTTTTGACAAATTAGGGAGTCCAAGTACACTTTGGTCCCTGCAAATTTGCTTTAATGACCTTTCACCAATATGTGCTAACCTTTTGTGCCATACTTCGAATTCTGTGAGTGTCTGACTACCATAATTAAAGAGAGCAATGTTTCTAGTGTCCTGTAATTCAAATGTGAACAATCTACCTGTCTTTTCACCTTTTGCAATTCTTCTGAATCCTTGACTTGGATCTTCAACAAATGCTCCTGCCTTTGTGAACCTGACTTGCAACCCTTTTTCTACTATCTGCCCAACACTTATCAAATTCTTTGTAATGGTAGGGACATAGAGTACCTTACTGAGTAGGTTGATGTTTCCATCAGGTGCTTTGACATTGCCTATTTTCTCCACAGGATGTTTTGTATCATCTCCTGTTTGTACCTCATGCTTATTCCTTGGATCTTCTAAATCTAATAGGAGTGCCACATTTCCTGCCACGTGATTTGAACAACCTGAATCTATGTAGAAAACATGCTCATTAGATTTACCTTGTGGCATAGCCGTGTTCATAATCAATAATGTTGACTTTTGTTCTTGAAACTTGGCATAACTTCATCTCCACCCACATAACTGTTGGAGACCTCTTAATCTCCAAAGGTTTGATCTATACTGACTTAAGAACACTTCTATGTCAGTTATAAACCAAACTTTACACAAATATTGTTCGTCTTTACCAAAACTTTCATTAACACTTCTCTGAGTGAAGAAATGTTTACTTCAGAAAGTCTGCTTCAGAAATCAACTTCATTACCTGCACATAACTTCAAATTTCTTCAAGTAAATGATGTACAAGTATTTGCAATACCTTTGCGCAATCATACTAATCATTAGTTCTCAAAACTAATCACCAAAAGTTTAATTTGATCCTTAAGATCAAAGATATATCATAACTGTCTTCCAGAGGTAGCGCCTTCGACATGGTCAACTTCTTAAGTTGATTTCTCACAGTACAAGTCCCGTTTTGCTAAATGCTTCTAGCCATAGCTTCCTTATCTCCTAACTTAGATTTTAAGTGCTCACTCATCAAAAACTTTACAGTATACACTGAGATCTAAGCAAAACACTGAGACGGAAAAGTGCGCTACTCTCGGACTTCAGTTTTTCACTTCTACATACAAATGTTCCTATTGATCATTCTCACAGTAGGAGAGGAATTAGATCATGAAACTCTGAACATAGCTTCATTAGCTTCTCAATTAGATGTGTACAAAAAGAATCTTGATCCACATGATCAGACAGAGAGCACTCAGAGAAAAACCCGTCGCTATTTTCTAGGAAAAAACTCTCTACACATCTCTAAGACATTTGTCATCTACAAATGACTCTCTCATACATTTCTTATCATCATTAACTTATATATACATGATTTTAGACTTATTCCACGTCTATGACATTACTCCTTATCATCCTAAGGATTTAGCTCTACTGAAATTACAAGGATTTCCACTTATATGTACATATGTGTACAAGCTATCATTCTCAAATCTCCTTCATTTTCTCAAGTGTCTTCTTTCACTTCATTCTGACCATAAGCCTTCTTCAAGATCTTTATAATCACTAATTTGTGATTGGTTTGTTCCAACAGCTCCCCCTCAATCACTAATTGTGATTATTCCATTCTTCTTCACTCCTGCCATCTCTTTGAATCTATGTAGCTTAGGTCCATCCAAGCTCTTTGTCATCATATCTGCCACTTGTTCTTTTGTTGGAGTATACACCACTTCAATCTCTTTATCAAGTACCTTTTCCCTCAAGAAATGATACTGAATCTCTATGTGCTTAGTCCTGGCATGAAAAACAGGGTTAGCTGCCAAATACAAAGAACTCATATTATCTCCAAAAATAATTGGAGTACTCTGATCAGTTTCAAAACTCTTCATCAAGGTCTTCAACCATATCACTTCTTTTGCAGCTTCTACCATTCCTTTATACTCAGCTTCTGTGGATGATAAAGCAACTGTATGTTGCTTCTTTGAACACCAAGAAACTAATTTATCTCCAATACAACAGAGATACCCATGAGTAGACCTTCTATCATCTGAGTCACCTGCCCAATCTGCATCACTAAACACTTTAATTCTTGTGTCAGAAGTGAATCCATAATACAAACCTTCACTTAGGGTTCCTTTGATATATCTGAGTACCCTTTGAGCTGCAATCCAATGAGTCTTCTTTGGACAATGCATAAATTGTGACAACACACCTACTGCATATGATAGATCTGGCCTTGTCAAGGTAGCATAGATTAAACTACCTACCAAACTCTGATATTTCATATCATTGAATTCTTCACCTCCATACCTGCTCAATTTATGATTTACCTCCAATGGTGTAGTTGAAGTCTTGCAATCTTCCATGTTAAACTTGACTAGAAGATTCTTCAAATACCTCTCTTGTGAAACATATACTCCATGTTGAGTATATACAATCTGCATTCCTAGGAAATAAGATAAGTTTCCCAAGTCACTTATCTTAAACTCCTTCTCTATTTGCCTTTTAAGTTCATTGATTCCTTGAGCATCTGTTCCTGTGACAATAATATCATCAACATAAATGCACATGTAAATGTATCCATTTTCACTTGCCTTCACTAGCAAGCTACTATCTGCCTTTGATGATTAAAATCCACATTCATTCAAGAACTTGACAAGTCTATAATTCCAAGCTCTTGGGGCCTGCTTCAACCCATACAGAGCTCTCTTGAGCTTACACACATAATCTGATCCAATTGAATTCATAAAACCTTCTGGTTGCTCCATGTATACTTCATCTGCAATGTATCCATTTAGAAATGCATTTTTCACATCTAATTGTGACAACTTCCATCCTTTACAAGCAGCAATTGCAATCAATGTTCTAATTGTAGACATTTTAGCAACAGGACTAAAGGTTTCACCATAATCTACCCCATAAGTTTGGGCATAACCTTTGACCACAAGTCTAGCCTTGTATCTAGACACCTTACTATCTGCAAACCTTTTTGTTTTATATACCCACTTACATCCAATGACTTTTTGATTCTTTGGTCTTGGTACTAATTCCCAAGTTTCATTTTCAAGTAGAGCATCATACTCTTCCTGCATTGCCTTCTCCCAATTCTGTTTACCTTTGGCTTCTTCATAAGTGATTGGATCTTCTTCTGTCTTCACAATATAAGCATAATCTTTTGTTGTTAGAAAAGATGTATCATAACTATACCTTATAGGCTCTTTCCTTTCCCTTGAAGATCTTCTGATTTCTGCACTTCTCGAAGTTTCAGCCTCATTTGATTCTGGATCAAATCTTGGCCCATCTTCTACATGATCTTGCAATCTACTTTTAGAGTCAACATCATCAATACTTTCTTCATACACTTTTACTTTTGCCTTTCCTTTCCTTTGTATCTCTTCAACACCTACATAATCATTTGTTGATCCTGTATACCATGTATTTTGCTCATCAAATGTCACATCTTTGGTAACAAGAAATTGCTTTGTGGATGGACTCCACAACCTGTAACCCATCTGTTTATATCATATCCAATAAACACATACTTCTCTGCTTTTGGTTCTAGCTTATGTCTTAATTGTGAAGGAACATAAGCATATGCTACACATCCAAATACTTTACAATGATCAAGAGTAGGTTTCTTACCCCACCATGCTTCATAAGGGGTTCCTCCATCCAAAGCTTTACAAGGTAACCTATTCACAAGGTATGTTGCAGTATTAATGGCTTCTGCCCATAAATAATTTGGACAATTCTTTTCCTTCATCATTGCTCTTGCAAATTCTACAAGAGTCCTATTTCTCCTTTCTGCTACTTCATTCTGTTGAGGAGAGTACCTGCAAGTTACTTCTCTTTTTATACCTGCATTCCACAAATAATCATCAAACTCTTTAGAGAAATACTCTCCCCCTCCATCTGACCTTAACCTCTTAAGCTTTTGTCCTGTGATCCTTTCTGCATAGGCATGATAATGTTTGAATGTCTTGAAAACTTCTGAGTTATCCTTGATTACATATAAAGTAATCCATATGGTTGCATCATCAACAAACAACACATAATATCTGGATCCATTTATGTTATAGTCCCTTGAGGGACCCCATACATCTGTATGAACCAATTCAAGCATATTTGAATGCTTATACCCTGATTTATTGTAAGAACCTTTATGTGCTTTACCTAATTGACAAGCTTCACACTTGTACACCATATGTTGCCCTTCAACATTTGGCAATCCAAGCACCACTTGATTCTTTGACATTTCCTTTATAGCTCTCTCATTGAAATGACCTAGCCTTTTATGCCATAGGTTTAATTCAGACACCTTTTGACTTCCATAAGTAAATAATGCATGTCCCACATTACCTTGGACTTTGAGAGTGAACAATCTTCCTTCCTTTTTTCCTGCAATTATGTTTCTATATCCCTGATTTGGATCTTGCACATAAACACCTTCATTTGTGAATCTTACCTCATATCCTTTCTCCACAATTTGCCCTACACTTACCAAATTTTTAGGAATAGTAGGAACATAAAGTACCTTGCTCAAAAGTGTACTTCCACTCTTTGTCTTCACTGATCCAATGCTCTCCACTTTATGTTTGGTATTGTCACCTGTTTGAACTGTATGTCCATTCACCTTTGCTTCCATATCAGTCATCAAGGATAGATTCCCACTCAGATGGTTACTACATCCTAAGTCAATATAAAACACTCTTTGATCTTCTCCCACTGATTCATGAGTTGCATTCAAGATAAGAGTCATATCATCCTTCTGATCTGATGCATAATTATAATAATTGTTGTTGTAGGACTGAGATTGGAAGTTTCTTCCACCTCATCTAGCATATGATGTCCTACCACCTCTTCCTCTGAAGTTGCCTCTTTGGTTTCTGTTGGTGCATGACAATCATCAATTGATGGTTTATGAAGAAATGAAGTCAAGAAGTCAAGAAGAGAACAAATTCAGAAGTTTGAAGGAAGGACATACTTAGAAATTCAGAGATATGAACACATATGTACATTAGTTCAAATATAGGTGACTTATACTTATGATTAGTCATAAGCTTGTATATATTTGACTATAAATATGTTGGAAATGTCGGGACATGCAGCCATGAGACATAGAGAAGAGTGTATGAGATGAGTTAGTATGTACATTGTACAAACCATCCATCAGATGTATGAAATATAGAGGAAAATGAAAGTTTCAGATATGGCGCGTCGATCTTCTCTCCCATTCTCCTTCTGTGTTTAATCTTTTGTGAAATCCTTCTGCACATATCTAAGTCCATAGCTAATCCATCTATGGCTAGAATTTGAGAGTCTAATTTTCATAAGGTTAGGAGAATTTTGCATAGGAACATTCATATGTAATAATGTTCTGAGAGTCGACAAAACTGGCGCAGATTTCATGTTCAGAGAAATGAACATTGCTCAGTGTGTGGTGTAAAGTTTTACACAAGTGAGGGCTTAAAATTGAAGTTGGAAGATAAGCCATCTATGGCTAAAAGATCTTGATCAAACGGGTTCGACATTGAGAGAACTATAACTAAGAAGTTATAGGTGTCAAACTCGTCACTGCAGAGAAGGTGTTTTATACACAGGTAACTTGTTTGTATGATTTCTCAGAGTACACTGAATCATTTGCAGGGATTTACGTTGGAGGAGGTGCGCAACCTTAAGGCGAAGCAATCTACAAAGTTTTATAAAAAACTTTACAGGATTAATTAGTCAATGAGTGATTAATCTACAGCAGACTTTTAGGAAGTTTTCAGTTTTTAATAGTTAGCCAAAATTCTGATAATTTGGTGTTTGTTTTCTAAATTAAGTGGAGTCAGAAGTTGTTCTTGATATAGAGGAGTTCTAAATTCAAGTACAACTTATTCTTTTGGAGATTAACACTCTCCATCAGTGGTATCAGAGCAGGTTGTGTCAAAATTGAAGTGAAGAAGACTCCGACTACTGCAGAAACACAAATCTTTGCATCTCGAAGTTGCAAAAGGATAAAGTTTGAAGAAAACTTGAAGGTAGACACATTGAAGCTATCAAAAGGATCAGAAGGAGTAAGATTCAAAGTCAAGGTACATTTATTTCTTGTAAAGGTTAAAGCTTTGAGACTACAGGTGAAGCAAGGATGGGAGATAGTCTTCAAATTGAAAAGTTGGATAGAGAGAACTATCCAGCTTGGTCTATGAGGATGGAAGCTCATCTTATGAGCAAAGATCTGATGGGATACATCACAGGAGAGGAAGAAAAGCCAGAATTTAGAGACTCTAGTGTTCCAACTAGAGAGGAGCTTGCAGACATGAAGAATTGGATGAAGAAGGATGCTCAAGCAAGGAGCATAATTTACGTGGCAGTCAATGACTACCTGCTTCCTCACATTAGAGGACTTGAAAGTGCATGTGACATTTGGAATGCTTTGGAAGAGCATTTCCAAAACACAACCAAGTCAAGGAAGGCTTCACTATGGGCAGAATTTACTACTTTCAAGAAGAAGGCCTCACAATCAATCTCTGATTATGTGACAAAGATGAAGGACATTGCAGATTCTTTAGGTGCAGTGGATGAAGATATTGAAGAAGATAAATTGGTAAGACAAATTCTCACAGGGCTAAGAGGAGATGAGAAGTCGAAGCCTTTTATTTTGTCTACAGAACTTTCACTAGATCACTTTACTCCTGATTTGAATCAATTGTTAGGTCATATGCTAACTTTTGAGAATGATATCAAAGGAGATGTTGATAAGAGTGCAGGTCATGCAATCTAGTCTAAGGACAAGAAGAAAGCTAACAAAGGAAAGCAACAATCAGGTGAAGAAGAAGGTACTTCAAATCAAGCAAACTTCATAAGAGGAAAAGGAAATGGCGGAAGTAGAGGAAGAGGCAGAAACAACAAGGATAATACAAGAGCTTGTTGGATATGTGGTAAGACCAATCATCTATCTCATGATTGTTGGCATAATAATCAGAACAATGGCAATTATCAAAACTTTAATCAAAGAGCAAGAGGTGGTAGATTTCAGAGAGGAAATTTCAGAGGTAGAGGTGGTAGGAATCCTTTTGGAAGAGGTGGAGGAAGAAGCTTCCAAAATCAATCCTATAATAACACCTACTACAACTATGCATCAAATCAAAAGGAGGATTCGACTCTCATTATGAATGCAACTTGTGAAACTTCACATGAGGACATGAGAGTGTTCTACATTGATTCAGGATGTAGTAATCATTTAAGTGGAAATATTGCTTTGATGGCTGATCTAGATCATAATGCAATTAATCATACAGTTCAGACAGGTGATAATACAAAGCATAAGGTAAAGTCAATTGGTTCAGTCAAAGCTAAGGATGGGAGCACTCTTCTAAGTAAGGTTCTTTATGTTCCCACAATTCCAAAGAATTTGATCAGTGTAGGTCAAATTGTGGAAAAAGGATATGAGGTAAGGTTTACCAATGATGGAGTCTATGTTGAAGACCCTAGTCAAGGGTATAAACAGGTTGTTACAGGAAAGAAGGAAGGGAGGCTCTTCACATTGAAGGTACAAGGAAATGTTGGACATGCTATGTTCACATATGGAGAGCAGAAGGTGTCTGAATTGGATCTTTGGCATAAAAGACTTGGACACTTCAATGAAAGAGGTATCAAAGACATGATCAATAATGATTCAGTGCTTGGGTTGCCTAACATTGCAGGTCAGCACATGACATACAGATGTGAGGCATGTTGTAGCTCAGTGATGAGTAGCACCTCCTTTAATGTCAATCCGGGAAGACGTGAGGATGGTATGAAGACCTCGAGCAAGTGGCGTCACAAGTGCGTGAGTGAGAAGCACACGAACATGCACACACATACACACACACGCGCACACAAGGCAAGACAAAGAGGGAGAATCAATGGAGTTCTTAGATTACTTTCACAAGCTCTTACAAGTTCGTTTCAATTACAATCTAATCTCAAAAATGAGCTCTCTAGCTCCTTTTATAGTTTTTGACTAGCTTTGGCCCTGTCCAGACCTAGTGTCCGGCCTAGTTAAAAATTAGGTTCCAGGGCTTATTTGAGGGCTCAAACGAGATCTAAAAAATACGAAAATTGGCAGGTAGATACTTCTAAAGCTCCTCAAGCTCAAGGACTCCTTGGCTTGCACAAAATGGAGCTACAAAAAGATGAACATGGTATTTACAAGGGTTGTTAGTGATGAGAATCACTTTTAATTGGTGTAAGGGTTTGAAAAATTAAAGATTGCCTTAGTGCTAGATCTGCGTGAATGCTCATAATTGCTTCTCCATGAAGAAAATTATTGGCCTACTTGCCAAATCGTCGTTGACTCCCTTGTCTGCTGCTAACACATGTCAATTAGGTAAGGCTCATAAGCAATCCTATTCCAAGCATGGGTTTATGTATTTAGAAAGACTTGAATTGGTGCATACAGATGTGTGGGGTCCTTCAAAGGACTTTAGTATAAATGGTTCAAGATATTATGTCATATATGTTGATGATGCTACCAGATGGATCACAATTTATGTGATTAAAGAAAAGTCAGAAGTGTTTAATACATTTAAACACTATCATGCTTATGCAGAAAGGATTACAGGTCAAAGATTGAAGAGACTAAGGTCAGATGGAGGGGGAGAGTATTTTTCAAATGAGTTCAATGATTACTTGTGGAATGCAGGTATAAAGAGAGAAGTTACTTGCAGGTACTCTCCTCAACAAAATGGGGTAGCAGAAAGAAGAAATAGGACTCTTGTTGAGTTTGCAAGGTCCATGATGAAAGAGAAGAATTGCCCAAATTATTTGTGGGTAGAGGCTGTAAATACAGCTACTTATTTGGTCAATAGATTGCCTTGTAAAGCTTTGCAAGGTATGACACCATATGAAGCTTGGTGGGGTAAAAGACCTACCTTGGATCATTGCAGAATATTTGGATGTTTGGCATATGCATATGTGCCATCTCAATTGAGACATAAGTTGGAGCCTAAGGCAGAAAAGTATGTATTCATTGGCTATGATGATAAGCAAATGGGATACAGGTTGTGGAGTCCATCCACAAAGCAATTCCTTGTGTCCAAGGATGTTACATTTGATGAGCAAGGTACTTGGTATGCAGGTAAATATAATGTACATGAAGATGATGAAGAAGTAGTGGATCAAAGAAAAGGTAAAGCAAAGATTCAATTACTTGATGAAAGTGAGAATAATGAAGTACAGGTTGAAGTTGAAGAGAGGCCAAGGTTTGATCCAGAATGTGATGAACCAGAAACTTCAAAAAGTGCAGAGGTTAGGAGGTCATCTAGGCACAAATGGCAACCTACAAGGTATAGCTATGACACCTCATTCTTGACTACTAAAGATTATGCTTATTTGGTAAAAGCAGATGAAGATCCATCTACATATGATGAAGCCAAAGGCAAGAGAAATTGGGAAGAAGCCATGCAAGAGGAGTATGATGCATTGATAGAGAATCAGACTTGGGATCTGGTTCCTAAACCTAATAGCCAGAAAATTATTGGATATAAGTGGGTGTACAAAACAAAGAGATTTGCAGATGGAAGTGTGTTTAGATACAAAGCTAGACTTGTTGTGAAAGGGTATGCACAGACATTTGGAGTGGACTATGATGAGACCTATAGTCCTGTGGCAAAAATGACAACTATCAGAACTCTCATAGCAATTGCTGCTTGCAAAGGTTGGAAGCTATCTCAATTAGATGTTAAAAATGCTTTTTTAAATGGTTACATTTCAGATGAAGTGTACATGGAGCAACCAGATGGGTTCAAAGACCAAGTGAGTCCAAATTATGTGTGTAAGCTCAAGAGAGCTTTGTATGGATTAAAGCAGGCCCCAAGGGCATGGAATTAAAGGCTTGTAAAGTTCTTGAAAGAACTTGGATTTCAAGCATCAAAGGCATATATTAGCTTGCTAGTCAAAGCAAGTGAAGATGGATTCATTTATGTTTGTATTTATGTTGATGACATAATACTTACAGGAACAGATGATAAAGGAATACAAATGATCAAAAAGCAAATGGAGAAAGAGTTCAAAATCAGTGATTTGGGGAACTTGTCATTCTTCTTGGGAATGGAGATTTTATATACTCAACATGGAGTATATGTGACTCAAGAAAGGTATCTTAAAAATTTGCTAACCAAGTTTAAGATGGAAGATTGCAGGGTTGCACCTACACCTTTGGAAGTGAACCATAAATTGTCTAGATTTGGAGGAGAAGAGTTCAGAGATATGAAGCTCTATCAAAGTTTGGTTGGTAGCTTGATTGATGCTACATTAACAAGGCCTGATTTGTCATATGCAGTTGGTGTGCTTTCACAATTTATGCATTGTCCTAGAAAGGAACATTGGGTTGCAGGACAAAGAGTACTTAGGTACATCAAGGGTACACTCAGAGAAGGGTTGTACTATGGATTTACTTCTGATACAAGAGTGAATATATACAGTGATGCAGATTGGGCAGGTAATGTGGATGATAGAAGATCAACACATGGATATTTGTGCTATGTAGGAGACAAATTGGTTTCATGGTGTTCTAAGAAGCAACATACAGTTGCTTTATCATCTACAGAAGCAGAATACAAAGGTATGGTGGAAGCTGCAAAGGAGGTAATATGGCTAAAGACACTTATGAAGGATTTTGATGTGATTCAAAGCACTCCTATAATTTGTGGAGATAATATGAGTTCTCTATACTTGGCAGCTAATCCTGTGTTTCATGCTAGAACTAAGCATATTGAAATACAGTATCATTTCCTGAGAGAGAAGGTCATTGATAAGGAGGTTGAAGTCATACATACTCCTACAAAAGATCAACTTGCAGATATGATGACAAAAAGTCTAGATGGACCAAAGCTACAGAGATTCAAGGATATGGCAGGAATTAAGAAGATAGAGAAGAACCTCAATTAATGATTGAGGGGGAGCTGTTGGTGCATGACAATCATCAATTGATGGTTTATGAAGAAATGAAGTCAAGAAGTCAAGAAGAGAACAAATTCAGAAGTTTGAAGGAAGGACATACTTAGAAATTCAGAGATATGAACACATATGTACATTAGTTCAAATATAAGTGACTTATACTTATGATTAGTCATAAGCTTGTATATATTTGACTATAAATATGTTGGAAATGTCGGGACATGCAGCCATGAGACATAGAGAAGAGTGTATGAGATGAGTTAGTATGTACATTGTACAAACCATCAATCAGATGTATGAAATATAGAGGAAAATGAAAGTTTCAGATATGGCGCGTCGATCTTCTCTCCCATTCTCCTTCTGTGTTTAATCTTTTGTGAAATCCTTCTGCACGTATCTAAGTCCATAGCTAATCCATCTATGGCTAGAATTTGAGAGTCTAATTGTCATCAGGTTAGGAGAATTTCGCATAGGAACATTCATATGTAATGATGTTCTGAGAGTCGACAAAACTGGCGTAGATTTCATGTTCAGAGAAATGAACATTGCTCAGTGTGTGGTGTAAAGTTTTACACAAGTGAGGGCTTAAAATTTAAGTTGGAAGATAAGCCATCTATGGCTAAAAGATCTTGATCAAACGGGTTTGACATTGAGAGAACTATAACTAAGAAGTTATAGGTGTCAAACTCGTCACTGCAGAGAAGGTGTTTTATACACAGGTAACTTGTTTGTATGATTTCTCAGAGTACACTGAATCATTTGCAGAGATTTAAGTTGGAGGAGGTGTGCAACCTTAAGGCGAAGCAATCTACAAAGTTTTATCAAAAACTTTACAGGATTAATTAGTCAAGGAGTGATTAATCTGCAGCAGACTTTCAGGAAGTTTTCAGTTTTTAACAGTTAGCCAAAATTCTGATAATTTGGTGTTTGTTTTCTAAATTAAGTGGAGTCAGAAGTTGTTCTTGATATAGAGGAGTTCTAAATTCAAGTACAACTTATTCTTTTGGAGATTAACACTCTCCATCAATTTCTGCCTCCTCTACCTCTTTGATTAAAACTCTGATTATTGCTTCCACCATTTTGATTGTTATACCAACAATCATTTGCCAAATGATTTGTTCTGCCACAAATCCAACAAGCTTTAGCATTATCCTTATTCTTACCTCCTCTTCCTTTACCTCTGAAATTCATCTTTCCTTTTGTGAAGTTAGCTTGACTTGAAGTCCCTTCATCATCAGTTGATTGCTTTCCCTTGCCATTCTTTTTCTTGTCCTTGGAGTACATAGCTTGACTTGCACTTCTATCATTGTCTCCTTTAATGTCCTGCTCAAAAGTTAGCATATGTCCTAGCAATTGATTAAGATCAGGAGTAAAGTGATCAAGTGACAACTCTATAGATAATATGAAAGGCTTCCACTTCTCATCTCCTCTCAGACCTGTAAGTATTTGTCTTACCAACTTATCCTCTTCAATGTCTTCATCCACTGCTCCCAAGCTATCTGCAATATCCTTCATCCTTGCCACATAATCAGAAATTGATTGTGAGCTCTTCTTCTTGAAGGTTGTGAACTCAGCCCATAGTGAGAACTTCCTTGACTTAGTTGTATTTTGGAAATGCTCTTCCAAAGCATTCCAAACATCTGTTGCACTTTCCAATCCTCTAATGTGAGGTAGAAGATAATCATTTACAGCCATGTAAATGATACTCCTTGCTTGAGCATCCTTTCTCATCCAAGTCTTCAAAACTGCAAGTTCTTCCCTAGTTGGAATACTAGGATCTGAAAATTCAGGCTTTTCTTCTTCTCCTGTAATAAATGCCATCAAATCTTTACTCATGAGGTGTGCCTCCATCCTCATGGACCAAGCTGGATAGTTCTCCCTATCTAGCTTATCAATCTGCAAGCTTTCTCCCATCCTTGACCTTCTGTATCTGCAATTACTATGGTTTATAAGGATAAAGTGTACCTTTGATATGAGCTTTGATCCTTCTTGATTCTTTTCGAATTCGTGCTTTGAACTTCTGCAGGTTATCTTCAATAATTTGTCCTTGTCCTCCTTTGATTTGAAAGAGCTTCAATATCTGCACCAATCGGAACTTCAATTGTCTTTTCTTCTCTTGTATTGCACCTTCTGCTCTGATACCACTGTTGGAGACCTCTTAATCTCCAAAGGTTTGATCTATACTGACTTAAGAACACTTCTATGTCAGTTATAAACCAAACTTTACACAAATATTGTTCTTCTTTACCAAAACTTTCATTAACACTTCTCTGAGTGAAGAAATGTTTACTTCAGAAAGTCTGCTTCAGAAATCAACTTCATTACCTGCACATAACTTCAAATTTCTTCAAGTAAATGATGTACAAGTATTTGCAATACCTTTGCGCAATCATACTAATCATTAGTTCTCAAAACTAATCACCAAAAGTTTAATTTGATCCTTAAGATCAAAGATATATCATAAATGTCTTCCAGAGGTAGCGCCTTCGACATGGTCAACTTCTTAAGTTGATTTCTCACAGTACAAGTCCCGTTTTGCTAAATGCTTCTAGCCATAGCTTCCTTATGTCCTAACTTAGATTTTAAGTGCTCACTCATCAAAAACTTTACAGTATACACTGAGATCTAAGCAAAACACTGAGACGGAAAAGTGCGCTACTCTCGGACTTCAGTTTTTCACTTCTACATACAAATGTTCCTATTGATCATTCTCACAGTAGGAGAGGAATTAGATCATGAAACTCTGAACATAGCTTCATTAGCTTCTCAATTAGATGTGTACAAAAAGAATCTTGATCCACATGATCAGACAGAGAGCACTCAGAGAAAAACCCGTAGCTATTTTCTGGGAAAAAACTCTCTACACATCTCTAAGACATTTGTCATCTACAAATGACTCTCTCATACATTTCTTATCATCATTAACTTATATATACAT
Organism: Ceratopteris richardii; assembly: GCA_020310875.1. Taxonomy (NCBI): domain Eukaryota; kingdom Viridiplantae; phylum Streptophyta; class Polypodiopsida; order Polypodiales; family Pteridaceae; genus Ceratopteris; species Ceratopteris richardii. The sequence continues at coordinate 9,368,888 of CM035411.1, forward strand.
GATTTTAGACTTATTCCGCGTCTATGACATTACTCCTTATCATCCTAAGGATTTAGCTCTACTCAAATTACAAGGATTTCCACTTATATGTATGTACATATGTGTACAAGCTATCATTCTGAAATCTCCTTCATTTTCTCAAGTGTCTTCTTTCACTTCATTCTGACCATAAGCCTTCTTCAAGATCTTTATAATCACTAATTTGTGATTGGTTTGTTCCAACAATAACCATATAAACTTCTACCTTGGAGATAAGCTTCCATTCTTAATGACCAAGCTGAATAGTTACCTCTATCCAATTTGTCAATTGATGAAGGAAATCCATCTGCCATGTTGTCCAACCTTGCTCTGATACCACTGTGAAGAGATGCATAGGTATGTGCTTGAAGATGAAGAGGTGTTGCAAAATCCTTGATCTACACCAGCCAAATGAACTCCAGGAGTAGATGGTGGGCCCTTTTAGCTTGCCAATGGATGTATTAGACACCCTATGTACTTGGAAGATCACTCTCAAAAAGATAGATCAAAACAGATAAGTTGGAGTTAGCTCAGAGGTGAAAATGTGCTATTCTTGGCTCATACACCTGTCCAGTGTTTCACATAATTCTCTGAGCACAGCAGCAATTAGCTTAATTCCTCTTGGGGAAGTCTAGTTAGCTTAAAGAGCTAACTTTCAAGAGTAATCTCATCAAAAATAATAAACCACACACTGAGAATGAGGTTTAACAAGTGATGACATCATCCCGATTTTCACGGGCTGCTACAGTTTGAGACCAGTGAGCAGAAAAATGAACATAACTCAAAATTTAGGAATCCAATGATTATGAAAATTTGTATGGTTATACTAGACAGGTAAGATGAATCCAACAAGCTTTAAATCACTGAATTTGGATAAGTAACCACTGAGAAATAGCTCTGACAAGGTGAGTGAAAAAATCGGGTACCTGACAGAGAAGGGAAAATGAACAGACATTGTTGCTTTCAACTAAACATAACTGAAGATTGCAACATCCAAATGACATGAAAATTTGTGCGCATATAGTAGACTTAGAGAGCTAACGTTACCAAGTTAAATCACTAAAAATGATGCACCAAGCTCAGAGAAACCATCTCTGCAATCTGATTGAGAAAACCGAGAGTAATGGCAGTGAGAGTACACTTCACAAGAACATGGACATATGAACTCAAATAATCATGAAAATGAAAGTATATGGCTTGTACAATACAATGACTTACTGATACATATGTGTGCCTTGTAATCACACCTTGATATGGCATAAAGCTCAGCTCTTGGGGGTCTTCACATAGGTCTCTCTAACCACGACTAAAACTGCCATCTATTTATAGTTGAGTTTGGGAGGCTAACTTCCCTCAATCACTCTCCAATCAATAAATGATTGATTTCATTCTCTACCTACCACAAATCACGAATTTGTGGCTCCTCTTTCCATTCTTGATCAAGTGGACTCAACCACTTAAGATTCTTTCACTTTTACATTAAGTAAACTCTTCAAAAGTTACAAGAGGTAGTTCACAAGAACTTTACATAGTCTTCATTTTGAAGCTTCTTCTAAGACTTTGTGAGACTCAAGCCAATACTTAGGCTTGTCACAGACTTGCTCCAACATATAACACCTTCAAGGGGGGGCTAATTTGATGCCTGGTTTGTTAGAGACTCCCAATCATTTGGCCACTGGTTCTGCTAAGTCCTCTATTACAGGATTGGGGAACCAATTCTTTGTACCTGCAACACTTGGGTGTTACGACCAAAGTGAATCTCAAAGATTACTCTCATAGAGATGTTCCCCCTATCCAATGGAATCCCATCCATAGAGCCAAAGATGATACGGAATCTGTGCATTCCATAGGATCAGGATCCTCATGGATGCATGAAGACACCCACTTATGGATGTGCAAAGTAGCAGTAGAAGAGGAGAAAAGAGAAAAGGCCAGAGATATAGGTGCAAACGAAACTCATAGACCCATTCAAGACCCAGCCTATGCACCTGTAGTATTTCCTGACGAAGAATTTGAACCCCACGGCTGGGCAGAAATCCTAGCAACAATGGATGTAGCCATCAATGAAGAACAATGGACACCTCACTGTGATGAAGATGGCTATGACATTTCAGTCTTCTCCATAGAGCCAATGATGGGAGAGGTAGTTCTAGAAGAATGTGAACCTAGCCCTGATGCATTTGAGGATGCAAGTGACTCCGATCTAGAGTCAATCATTATGGACACACCTTTTGCATCAGATGAAGAATACTTCCATGAAGTAGAATTTCAATCCCAGAGGCATGGAGAGCTTACCAATGATGTAAGATTAGCCACACATGTGACCCCGAATGAAGAAGGAAAGAAACGAAAGAAGAGACAAGTCTCCCTAGAAGAGGAAGAATCTTTGTTTGAGGTCCCGGAAAATTTTAAGAAGTATGAGATAGACGACAGGAGAGTCATGATAAGAATGCTTAAACGAGAGGCACAATCAGGAGAGGCCTATGATAACAAAGAAACCACCAAGAAAATAGTAGTGGCCCTAGAAGAAGGAGAGGAGAGATGCACGTACATAGGCCATGACCTAACAGAGGAAGAAGAGCATGCGTTAATAGCCTTGCTAAGAGAATACAGAGATGTATTCGCTTGGAGTTACAAGGATTTGAAGGGTGTTGACCCAGACATATGCTCACACACCATCCCCATGACTTCAGATGCCAAACCCTCTAAGCAAAAGCCCTATACATATAACGATAATTACGCTGCTAAGATCAAAGAGGAGATAGATCGACTGGTCGAAGCTGGATTTATCTATGAAATTGAGCACACTGAGTGGGTATCCCCCATCGTAGTGGTGCCCAAGAAAAATGGAAAGCTATGTGTATGCATTAACTTGAAGAAGGTTAATGCAGCCACGATTCGAGATAACTATCCGCTTCCCATCACAGAACATCTCTTAGAAAGAGTAGCAGGCAAGGAAGTGTACAGCTTCCTCGATGGATTTTCGGGTTACAATCAAGTAGCCATAGCTCCAGAAGATCAACATAAAATAGCTTTTGCCACAGAATGGGGCATATTTGCCTTTAGAGTAATGCCATTTGGGCTTACCAACGCACCAGCTACCTTCCAGAGGCTGATGTGCCATGTCTTTAAGGAGTTCTTGAGGAAGAACTTAGAAGTCTATGTTGATGATCTTTGTGCTCATTCCAACATTAGACAAACCCATATTCCTGAACTCAGACAAATCTTTGACAAATGTAGAGAATATCAAGTCTGCCTGAACCCAGAAAAGTGCGTTTTTATGGTCAGGCAAGGCAAGATTCTAGGACACATAGTGTCAAAGAATGGCATATCTACTGACGAAGAGAAAGTGAGAGCTATAGCAGAGCTACCTAGGCCAAGGAATGTCAAGGAAGTACAAGCTTTCATGGGACACTGTGGTTACTACCGTCGGTTTATACACATGTACGCCATCATAGCAAAGCCTCTGTATGGACTTTTGACCAACTTTGAGTGGACTTACGAATGCGAGAACTCCTTCCAGGAGCTTAAACGGCGATTATGTTCAGCACCAATCTTAACCACACCGGATTGGAATAAGCCTTTCCATGTTCATGTGGATGCATCCAATTATGCCATTGGATGTGTGCTGGCACAACCTACTGGTGAAGGTAATATGGATCTTCCAATTGCCTATGCTAGTCGACAACTGAATGCTGCTGAACGAAATTATACCACTACAGAGAGAGAAGGCTTAGGCATGGTATATGCGGACACTATTTGCTTGCAAACAAGTTTAAATTTTTTACTGACCACCAAGCATTGTTATATCTTGTGAACAAGCCATGCAATACAGGAAGATTAGTAAGATGGTTTCTCTTACTAATGGAATATGATTTCGAGGTTGTGGTAAGGAAAGGGAGGACTCATTTGAGAGCAGATCACCTTTCTAGGCTCACATCTAGAGAAGCCCCACAAGGAGTATCAGATGATCTTCCTGATGCTTACTTGTTTAATTTGGAAGTTGTACCGCAGTGGGCTAAGCCATTAGTGCCAGTATTGACATACGGGCCTAACCACCCAATAATAGCCACACAGGATAAAGAGGTCGTAAAAGCCCAAAAGTATCATATCATGGCAGGGAGTATGTACAAGCACACAAATCAGGGGATCTTGGCTTGTTGTGTAGAAGAGGACGAGTATGCGAAGTGGTTGCAATTAGCACATGTAGGTGCATTAGAGCAACACTACTCAAAACAACGAACCCTACAGACACTAAGGAGACTAGGAGTACATTGGCCAACTATGGAGGCTGATGTCCAAAAGTTGTGCAAGGAATGCCCAATCTGCTGCACTAAACCACCTGTGGAACACGCCACTCTTTATCAAGTGTCCATAGTGCCAGATTGGAGTGAACCACTAGTATCCTTCATGAGGACGAAAACATTCCCTCCAGACATGACTCTGGCTAGGAAAAGGAGTTTAGAACAAGAAGCCTAGGATTACTCACTCATTGGTGATATTCTATACAAGCGTGGTAAAGATGGTTACCTGAGACTATGTGTCCATGAAAGTGAATATCTTAAGATCTTGGAAACTGCTCACCAAGGTGTAGCAGGAGGACACTTTGGACCAGATCGGGTGATCAAGGCAATACTATTTGCGGGCTTCTGGTGGCCAACCCTTCACATGGATGCACATACCTATGTGAAACGATGTGATGTCTGTCAGAGAACTCAGTATCCTATACGTAAAGATGAGATGCCACTGAAACCTATGATGGGTGGACGTGCATTCTCTAAGTGGGGAATAGACTTCGTAGGTCCTATTAATCCCCCAGCTAAGGGTTCCCATGCAGAATATATCATTGTTGCAACAGACTATCTAACTAAGTGGGTAGAGGTAAAAGCCACAACGAAGAACGATGCTCAAACAACTGCTAAATTCTTGTTTGAAAATGTATTCACAAGATATGGGCTACCTATAGAGCTAGTTAGTGATAGAGGCACTCACTTCTTGAATGAAGTTATTGAAAATCTGCTCCAAGAATTCTTGGTAGTTCATAAGAAATCTGCCCCCTATCACCCTCAAGCAAATGGCCAGGCTGAGAGCACCAACAAGATTTTATGCAATGTACTGACGAAATTAGTGAACAATAAACGCTCTGATTGGGATAAACAGCTACACCATGCTGTTTGGGCATACCGAGTTGCCTACAAAACGGTACTCCAAGCCACTCCCTTTCAAATGGTGTTTGGTCAAAATGCAGTGCCACCATTGGACTTCTTAATACCTACATTGAAAGTAGCACAAGAGCACGAATGGACGGGTCATGAACTCTCCTCTAGACTTTTTGACCTAGAAAGATTAGGAGAAACAATACTGAGAGCAGCTGCAGGGATATATGCAGCAAAGAAACGACAGAAGGCATACTTTGATGCCCACATTAAGGATAAAGGTCTAAAGGCAGGCGACTTAGTTCTAGTCTACACACTGAAGCAACATGCGAGGAAACTGGAGAAGAGAGGCTACGGACCCATGATCATTAACAGAATCTCAACAAGTGGAGCAGTGCAACTAGCCACATTAGAAGGCGATGTTCTCCCAAGTTATATCAGCGGGTGCAGAGTCAAGTTGTATCAGGAACCTCTCACAGAAGAAATGCTAAGTCGACTCAATACTGCTAAGAAACGCAAAGAGGAAGAAAAGCGAATTCGAGAAGAAGCTCAAGCAGAAGCCCTAGAGCGCATACGGAGAATGAAATTAAGAAGACAAGGTAGAGAGCACCCTAGGCAAGATGCATATGCAGATCAAGGATATAACATGGCTATGTGTGAAGTTTCAGTTGTTAGCTCACATAGGATAACTGATCGACGTCCTTTCATAACCTTAGATATAGGACAAGGGAAGAGTGCAAGTACTGTAAGAGCCTTGATTGACTCAGGTGCAGCCACTAGTGCTGTTAAATTGTCTTACTGTCAGGAGTTGCAATTAACTGTCAATCCTGTGGAAGCATATCTCATAGGATTGGGAGGCGTGGAAGCCCCTTGCATGGGTGAGGTGGAACTTCCCCTCTATATTCATGATGAGGCAATGACAGTTAAAGTACTAGTATGTCAAGATGAGGACCTCACTAAACCCCTTGTCTTGGGTCAAGACTGGATCTATGACCAAGCAGTCAACTTAAACCTAAGAAGTGGACTTCTTCAGGTATGGGTGAATCAAACTAGAATTACAATTGAGTTAAATAATGGAGCACTCAAGGAACTAGAAAAGGCACGGACTCCTGGTCCCTCTAGGGGTACACATGAGGTTGACCATGCTGTTCTTGTCCAAGGCTATGTGATGCAGACGAATGAAGATCTCAAAAAAGGAGTCAGAACCACAAGGGGACTCCCTTCTTTTCCAAAGGCCAGAAGGAGGCAGCGACTAAGGGTAGATCAATCACTGAAGACTCTCCAGGCGAGAGACCAAAAGAACGTGCGAAGCAGAACAACTCAGCCGATGAAACAAATGTGGGTGCGAAAAGACGAACTGCCGATCGTAACTAAGTCGCAACAACGGTCTCAACTTCCTATTAGTAATCAACGACTTGATGCTAATAAGAGGACTCCTAAAACCTCTGTTGAGAAAGTGAAATCCATTTGGGTACCCAAGAAGTCGATGAAGGCTGACCCGCAATCAAGACAAATTTGGGTGCCTAAGGCTTGCTTGCGGGCTCAACTAACCCCACACAATTCACATCATACACAACAGGGTTCACTCGGTCAAGCAGTCGCTACCCACTCTTGTCTGATACACTCGAACACACTGCCACCTAGAAGCACGCACAGACTCACTTGTAGATGGGTCCCAATGACACAACAACTCCCAGCAGAATTACTCATGCAACCCTCCCGAGTCTCCACAAAACCAAGACCAAAAGCCATCCATGGTGTTTGGCAACCGAAGACTTGTAATAAACCCCCCGACCCCAATCTGTGAATTCATCTCCACTTACTAACTGCATTAGTCAGACAGTGCATCTTTCCATCTAGCTCCTAGGACTATCCAGGCATTAACTACACACACTGTCATCATGCACTTACTAACCACTGACTCATCATCTACCTCATGTTAATGTTGTAACAGGGACAACATCGGGTTTATTATGTCCATTACAATGTTAACACCTGGTTCTATATTCTGACAGAACCAACAAGCAAGGAGGGCCATGGCAGAAGCCGGAGGTGCCAGTTCTCACGCCAGATCCAGCGCACAGATTGTGGATATAGAAACACTCCTCCTCGAACCACATCTTATCGAAAGACCGCAAGAACTTCAAGCTGTGCATGTACTCCCAATTTAGGATCCTCCCCAGGGGCACACCTCTCAAGTGGGCAAACACGCTCATTGGTTCAGTGATGTGGCAGGACCGTTGGGTGATGGAACCTATTTTTGGGAAGCTGAATTGGAGTTTAATGGTAAATGGGGACGCTACCATTTTTTCACGCGCGAGTTTGAGAGCTATCAGAATGCCGAAGTCATGCGTTCAGTATGGACCAAAGCTGGCTTGGACAGTTATTTCAGGGCCCACTTACCAAAGCCGGATTTCTTACGTTGTTCTTATCTTATCAGTACCATCACTCCGAGCAGGGCCAAGGGAGGCGACAGCACCTTTGTGTTACCCTCACTGTTGCCGGGGCACAAACTTAAAAGATTCAAACTGACCCTCAACCTGGTACGAGAAGCATTGGGCATGTATGGTATGCACATTCCTACTGAAAAGGAAACAATGGTCCCACATAGAATGAAACATAAAGATCTCAATAAGCTGAAGGATATGGTAGCGATGACACCGACCATCGCTCTTCACCTACGGACCGTCATGCAGCATTTTGCTTTCCCCGCCCAGGAAAGATTCACCATGCCCCCAAAGAAGATATGGTTTAGCTTGTATTTGGCAGAGACAGAAAGCCTCCCTATCAACGTACCACATTGGATCATAGATCAGATTCACCTAGCCCATCAACGGTGGAACAAGAAGCAGAAAAATGTACTTCACGGATGTTGTGCTCTAACCAAGATAATCTATCGATGTCTAGCCTATGACGTGCCTATTCAGCGGGCACTCGTATGGTCCCGGGCCCAGGAATTCCAGAGAAGGCTATCAGCTGCAGGTCCTCCATCAAAGAAGATGAGAGGGGGAATCCAATTACCCTGCGCTCAACCAAGGGGAGCCACCACTACACCAGAAATTACCCCTCCCCAGACACGACGCATTAGACCATTCACCATTCGGCTACCAAGACCAAGTACAGAGGGACCCAATCTGGTGTTTCCACCCGTCCCATCAGATTTGGAATTTCCACAGGGCTTTACTCTCAATGATCTCACTGATGAAGAAGTGGCTAGACTAATCTATGACTCTAATCTCGAAACAGAAACAGAGCGAGCTCAGGAACCACAAACCCATACAACAACGTCAGCCCCCACCCAACCGCAAGTTGTAGAAGTTGACGTCGAGGAACAAGAGACCGAACAAGAGGAAGAAGCCTACGAGGAACAACAGTATGACGAACTTTCAGAGTTAGCAAGTGCCCCCGCGTATTCGGCTCAAATAAAAAGACTATATCGAACCATGCAGCTAGTTCAAGAACAACATAAAATGTCACTGGAAGCAGGCAAGAAACTCATGAACCAATTGCTGGCAGAGGAAGGCGTGGATGACATGTTCATCGAGTCCATAAACCTACACGCCGATGCAATAGGATTGGATGAGGCCATTCATGAGGCAATGGCCTACATTCACTGATTTGAGAAAAGAGTTCCCGCCCGTCCCATGAGGTCCGGGAAACAAATTCATATCAACGTATCAGCACCAGAAGATACAACGCAAGCAGACGAACATCAGGAAGCACCAATGTCACCACCATCCCCACCTCTCACTACACAACTCACTCCACCACATGACACTATCACCACCACGTCCACTCCCACCACAATCGTCATGGGAATTCCACTCTCTCCGGGAATCCAATTCGGGGGAGTCACCATGCCCACTTTCACCACTCTCTTCACTAACGTCACATCCACCCCACCCACGATCCCCATCTACACGGTCACTCAAACATTTGACACTATGGAAACATCTCCTGCCACTGCACCGCTCCCTCCCCCCATGCCACCTCCATCTCCCATACCCCCTCCACCCACATCTCCACTTGCATCCACATCATTCACAACTCCCCTTCCCGCCCCCATTCCACCTGCATCTTCACCCCTCCCTGCATCATTTAATGTAAATAGTATATTTCTAGCATTAAATCAATGTGTATATCAGCTTCAAAATGAGTACAGAGCTCTGGACGGCCGGTATCAACAATTTACAACAAATCACCAGAACTTACAAAGGCAATTTAAAATGCTGGAAGAGGAAAATGCAGATGTGAATCAACGTTATACAACGCTTGAGTAGGCTCACCAAACACTATTGGAGGCACCCCAACCATCGACAGAATCAGGCGTCAAACAACTAGAAGCTTTGCTCGAAGTATACCAGGCCGATAACCTACGAGTCAGACGTAACTTGGCGTTACTCAGGAAACATATGGCCACGGCACTTGAAGAGAATAAGAGACTGCAGAAACAAAATGAAGAGAATCTGGAAGCGGCAATGGAAGGCTCTCCCCACGAGATAGATCCAGAGCAGTTCAAAGCAGTTCCCTCGGAGACGATGAAAACCATTTTGGAAAGCTATGCAGATCTCCTGGAAGCCCATGATGACTTGGAAAGAGAACGTGACACACTACGAAGCAGACTTAAGGAAAAGGAAGAACAACCGAAGAGTGTCCCATCAACCTCTACCTTAGACGAGGTAAAGGCCTTAACTGAGCAGGTGGTAGAATTACAAAAGAGGTTACTGACATACGAGAGGCAGCCCTCTCCAGTAGTCGAACTAGAGCCAGAAGAGTTGGTCCCTATTGAGGTAGATGATTCGTACGAAGAACCGTATGTTCCTATGCAATGCCAGGCGGGCAACGAACCTCAAAGGGACTAGACACCTTGGAAGTGGAAGCACCCGAGTGGCTTCAGACACTGGAAAAGACAGCGAACACACATGAAGAACGGGTGGCCATTCAGATCCAATCACTAGCAAACCTAGAAGAAACTATCATAAAGTCAGAATATTTCAGAAGCATGTCTCATCATAGATGGATCGGCACCAATAATGACCAATATGTGCCGTACTGCATACTTTTGGCCGATTACAACGCCGAGATTCAACGATGATGCGGCAAGCCTCCCACATTTGCTACACAATTTGGTCCAGATGATATACCGGAAAGTGCTAAGCGTGGGTCCATCCATCAACCCACCTGGAGGATCAGGCTTTTGGAAACATATCCTGAAATGGTCCGAACCTGGAATAATATGCCGTTGTTTATTAAATATAATCCTTGTTACGTTCCAGTTCTTTGAAGACGCACCTGGCCTGAATTCACTATTGCCGTCAGAGACATCAAAGCCTGCGCAAAATGGTTAAATTACGTTTATCTAGCACCTCCACGAGGACCCCCCATGGTGAACTACATGATTTCTACAGTCCGTCACTGGAGCATTCGGCTACGCAATAATCCCGATGTGATGGCCCAAATGTGTATGAAAATATTTGAATTAATGCTGATCACTTTCAGGACGTTTAAGAACATTAAGGACCCCCACTTCTCAGGAGCAGGCTTCGTGACAGGAAACCAGGATCTGGTGTACGATATGAGTACCACCCCATCAATTGATGTAATATATGCTTGGCACGCCAGAATCAAGTACCTCCCAGCCTGCTTTAAACAGACATTTGAGGAGATGTTCATCACAGGATTCTGGGAATATCACTCCGAAATCTTTATACCCAGACCATCACATCTCCTCCAATTATTTGCTGTGGAGAGAACTATTCACTCAGAACAATTGAGGGTGCCTCATCCAGACGTCCCCGGACCTGTGAATTGGGATGATTTGCTCACAGATCTAGCACGCGGCTTACGACTCGAAGAACACCACCTAGCCTCCGATGTCGTCCAATATTATGTTCAAAAATCCTCTAGACAAGGGTCTGTCAGGGGCGACAGACGCGAGAGCGGGGGGGGTGTTGGCAGCAGTCAGGGAACCGAAGGAGCCACAAGACGAAGAGAGTCAGAGCGAAGGGACAGCACAAGCAGACATGGCAGTCAAAGAAGATCTGGCAAGTAGGCCACCTAAATTTTTCAGACATCAAGGAGTTGACACACAAGAAGAAAGAGCAAGTAGGGAGCTTGAAGGTATGTATGACAAATCAATAGAGAAAACCCCTACACAAATAGTGATTTTCATCACTGAAACCCTTGTAAATATCATTTCGCATTTTTGTAGCTCCATTTTGTGCAAGCCAAGGAGTCCTTGAGCTTGAGGAGCTTTAGAAGTATCTACCTGCCAATTTTCATATTTTTTAGATCTCGTTTGAGCCCTTTAATAAGCCCTGGAACCTAAATTTTAACTAGGCCGGACACTAGGTCTGGACAGGGCCAAAGCTAGTCAAAAACTATAAAAGGAGCTAGAGAGCTCATTTTTGGGGGGATTGTAATTGAAATGAACTTGTAAGAGCTTTTTGAAAGTAATCTAAGAACTCCATTGCTTCTCACTCTTTGTCTTGTCGTGTGTGCACGTGTGTGTGTGTATGTGTGTGCATGCTTGTGTGCTTCTCACTCACGCACTTGTGCCTCCACTTGCTCGAGGTCTTCATACCATCCTCATGTCTTCCCGGATTGACATTAAAGGAGGTGCTACTCATCACTGAGCTACATATGGGTACCAAAGAAATCTCTTATACAAACTCAACCCTCTAACACTAGACTTCATAATCTATGGTCTAGATCCATCATGCCTTATCATCAAGAACGACCACTTCCGACCAAAGGATCCAAAGCAATCAAGCCAACACTCAGAAAACATCCAAGGAGAAACCTCAAGGCTAAGACCAACAAAGCGAAGACATATTGGCGGCCTAAAACCTCTTCGTGCAGCATCCATGGGTGTCGGACCCAACCTTGCCCAATGCACAACATATGTTTAAGATGCACACCAAGTATGCACATGAATAGGGCCTCATCCAAAGTCCAAGCATTAGGCACACTTAGTTTAACCTGGGCACAAAGAGGGCACTGTTGAAAATGTAGCAAGCTTCAATGGAAGCTCTTCATATATGTTTCACCGCATCTATCTCTCAATCTCAACCATAGGAACCCTCTCTTAAGCCGTAGTTTCCATATTCATACTTTTTGCATATGAACACACCCTTTGAGTTATTCTCTATTTTAAGCTAGGAATAAAAGTTACTTTCAGAGTTTATGCTTATGGAAAGGCGTAGCTACATCATCACCTTAATATATGGAGTCACCGATTGTTGGGATTATATCACTCTCCATGATATTCTCCTTAAATCATGCACTTGATTGAAGACCACCGCAAGTCACATAAATTCTTATATAAGCTACAAAGCAGAATGAACATGCGTGGCTTGTACAGCACCGTGGCTTCCATAGTATTTTCTCTCTGTTGGATCTTTCAAGATAATATGTTGATCACCTTCAGTGATGTGTTTGATTTTTGTATCTCTCGAGAGCTCATTATTTATGTAGATATCATATGAACGTTTTTGTACTTGAGTTACGTTCTCTTTCTATCTCTCTCTTGTATGTATTGAAGGGCGGAGGAAGGTCTATATACTCACGTAACTTCAAGAGGTGATACTATATTGAACTTGTACGTAGTTCGGTAAGCCCACAAAACTGCAGGTAGTAACTGGTCCCAATGTTCCGGACATTCCAAAAGCAATTTGCAGAGAATAGTCAACAAAGTCTTATTGGTACTCTCCGCCAAACCATTGGCACGGGGATAATAAGGCAAGTTGAATTTGTGGACAATCTGAAATGTCTCGGTCAATACTTGCATTAAGTGGTTAGCAAAGTGTGTACCTTGGTCCGTAACAATTTCCAGAGGCAACCCATAACGAGGAAAAACGTCCTTCATCAAACATTTTTCCACCGAAATAGCTGTGGCAGAACGCAAAGCCCAAGCTTCCGCCCACCTGGTGGCATAATCTGTACAAGTCAATTTATAGCGATTGTTTGTGAAGGTCGCTGGTGGTGTTATTGGGCCAATAAATTTTAGACCCCACTTCTGAAAGGGTTTCAAAGGTAAGACAGGTTGAAGGGGAAAGAAGTGTCGCTGCAAGGGCTGTCCAGACCGTTGACAGACATCACACTGCTGCACAAACTGAGTCACATCTTTGTACATTGTAGGCCATCAAAGCCCACTTTGCAAAATTTTACGGTGAGTAGTATCAGCTACGAAATGTCTGTCCGAGGGTAATGAATGAGCCATAGCAATAACCGATTCTGCTTCATGTGGAGGGATACATCGAAGTAAAACACCAGTATGATCCTACGATCAACCGGAATCTTCGACTGTAAACTACAATTCCGCCACAGAGCAGGGGGAATATGAGGAGGAAGACAACCGTCAATGAGGAAAGTGAGTAACGTATCGTAGTATGTAGGAGTAACAAGAGGTATTGTAGATTCTTCAGTAGTTGGCTCAGTAACATAAATTACCGGTGTATGTCATCAACCCCTATCGGAGACTCACTGGAATCCAATCGAGAGAGGAAATCTGCCAAAGCATGTGCTGTGCCGGGTCAATGAATAACTTCATAGTCGAACTCCTGTAATAATAAAACCCATCGAGCCAATCTTCCACCTAAATGTTGTTGCCGGACCAAATACACGAGTGGGGCATGATCCACGTGGAAGGTGAACTTTCGGCCCAACAAATAATGTCAGAACTTTTTAACAGAGTACACTAACCCGAGACATTCTCTTTTAGTCACTGAATAGTTTCTTTCAATAGGGGCTAATCGGTGACTTGCATGATAGACAGGCCAAAACCATTTGTCAGTTTGTTGCATTAGTACGCTACCAATAGCTATGTCCGATGCATCCACAAAGACATGGAACCGATGTTCCTAATCCGGTGGTTGTAAAATTGGGGCCTGCGTTAATAAAACCTTTAAACAATCAAATGCATTTTGGCACTCTGGTGTCCAATCATACTGCCGTGGAGCACTAGTCATAAGCCGATTGAGTGGTGTCGCTAAATGAGCTAACCACCGTAAATGTATGCCATGCCACCGGATTCGGCCCAGAAAGCGCATAACTTCTTTCGGTGTCGTGGGGACTGGTGCTTCCAACACGGCTGCTACTTTATCCAGATCAACCTATATTCCTTGTTGAGAAATAATATGTCCCAGTAGTTTGCCACAAGAGACCGCGAAAACAGACTTGGTCAGATTCAAGCATAATCGGTATTCTCGGCATTTTTCAAAGTAGCACCGTAAATGATACAGTGCGCTGAAGTCTTGCCAAATAAGGAAAAATCTTCCAAATATATTTGCATAAATGTAGTTAAGTAGGGTGAAAAGACTTCCTGCATGCATCTTTGGAAGGTGCTTGGGGCATTCCTTAACCCGAACCACATTACAGTGCAAGCATAAATACCCCAGTTCGTGATAAAAGCTATTTTAGGTATGTCCTGTTCTGCCATCCTCACCTGATTATAGCCACTGTAGCCATCCAGAAATGAATACATCTCGTGCCCTGCCACTCTGTCGAGCATTGTGTCCAGAAAGGGGAGAGGGAATGGATCTGGTACAGTGGCAGCATTCAGTTTCCGGTAATCAACACAGATGTGCAACTGTTTATTTTTCTTCGGGACGATCACTATAAGAGATATCCATTCAGCATGCTAGATTGGGACAATGAATCCCACCTTCAATAATCGATCAAGTTCTGCTTTGACCTGTGCTGCATAATTGGGGTTCATTCGGTAACTAGACTGTTTGATTGGCCTCGCCTCCGGTTTGAGCACTACCCGATGTTGATAAATCCGCGGGTCCAGACCTTTCATATCTCGATAATCCCAAGCAAAAACATTAGAGAATTCACGCAAAAGTTGTATTAAATCATCTTGGAACGTCTCTGCTAAGCCTGCTTTAATCTTAATTGGTCGCGGGTTGACCGTATCACCCAAATTATATGTTACTAATTGATCTTCCGGTACATAAAATTGTCGAGGTTTTACCAGATCATCAGCTGACTGCAAGAGTTGATATAAGGTGGCTCCATCCATAGCGACACCATCATTTGCTTCTGCATCTCCAATCACTGGTACAACCGTACAGGCTGCCGGACTCCACTTGTCTGCGACTGACTGGAGATCTACAGTACCTAATGAGATCAGATCCTTATTGGTCTTCAGGAATGCCTCTTCCTCATCGTCAGATAATCCATCCAACATTTGGACCGGCTCCGCTACATATGGTCGTGCATGAAGATCGCAGGGTTGCATGGCATCTAATTTAACTACATATTTCCGGTGGTTGTCTTTGAAAGTTACCTCCTGCGCTGACCAATCTTGTACAACTTTGGCTTGCTTCAACCATGGTCGTCTGAAAAGTAAATTGTAGTCAAGGCTGGATTCTGGTAGTTTTAGGACTACAAAAGTCATTTTGAACGTGGTGCCCTGCAAGGTAATCGGGATATTCCGTACTAGGCCCACCGGATGGACGCGGGATTGGTCTGCCATTCGTACAAAAAATTGTACGGGCTCAATTTGGGTCCAACCCAATTGCTTGCAGAGTGCTGACATTGCTATATTCACACCCGACCCACCATCAATTAGAACTTGGGTAATCTTGTGGTTTTTGTGCCAAACGGTGATCAATGGGACTAAATGATCCACCGTAGAATCAATTTCCGGTTGTATGGTTGTCATCGACGGAGTATAGGAAGGTCCAGGAGTAACCTGCTGCTGAAATTGCTGCCTTACTCCTGGCACTAACGCAAGCAACTGTCCCAAAGGGAGTGTGATGGAAGCCTTAGATAGGATGTCCCATACCTGATCTGTTTGGGTCGTACTTCTCACCGATTCTGATGATGATTCTAATGTTGTTGTGGAAGAATTTTGTTTATTTAATCTTGCCCGTGGCAGAGGGATCTGTGTTACCAAAATTGGATCAGGAAATACAGTCGACTCCTTAGCTGTCCATTGACTAGCCTTTTCAAACATTCGCTGCTGCTCACGGATACCAGGCTCGAACACCTCAGCTGCTGGTTGCAACTACTTACTCGATCTTGTCCGCACTACAGCGGCTTGTGACTCGACTGGTGAAATATCAACTATGTTGTTCATAGGATTTTGCTGCTATTTCTTCCTTTTTTCGTACTCTACTGCTTCCTTGCAGAATCTACGGATGTGGCCAATCTTGCCACAAAAATGACATTGAGGGGGTGGAAGAGAAGTACCTTCTGCAGATGTACCCGCCTGCCATCGATTTGAATTAAAATTGGTGTTCCGCTGACCCTGGTAATTCATATATCCTTGCGACTGATTGGTTCGCATCTATGGTGGCACATAATGGGTTGCTGGTTGACGTGGTTCTTGTATGATGGCGTTTACAGCTGCTCTGCCCTGCACCTTGGCATTATATGTGCAGTTTTCCGTTGAGTGTCCTGTTGTGTTGCAGATGGCACAATACATCTGGTTAAGAGCACATGTAGCACTGGTGTGCCCTAGATTTTTGCACTTGGTGCAATACATCTGTTTAGCCGGATCATCTGCTACGTTCTTACTGGCTTTCAGCCATTCCAAGTCTTATGTAAATCCTCCAACTTTATGCTCTAGTTGTAGGGCCATTGCAGTAACAGCATCCAGTGTCATTGCACCCACACAACGGATGATCATGACTTGTTTAAGCTGCGGATTCAGTCCATTAATGAACCATTAGGTTATAACATCGTCCGGTAGATTAGCATGTGCCGGAGGCAGCTGCCTTAAGTGATTTCGAAACAATGTTGTGTATTCCTTAACGGTCTGATGTGGATCTGTCGATTGTTCTGCAAATTGTTGAAGATTTCGGCAGGATTTTTCTTCAATCGGAACCTCTGTAAAAACGCATCCCTCACAGCATCATAGTTAACGAAATGATTAATATCATACTCAGTCAACCACCTAGCTGCTTCATTAACTAAGGTGGCCTGAAATACGATAGCCTTGTACGCCGGATCAGGTGGATGATTGAGCACTACATAGCTTATCTCAAAGGTGCGCACATGTGCATCAGGGTCGTCACCTGGGAATCCACCGAACTTGGTGTAAGTCACTCCTATTGGAACCAGTCAAACTGGTATAATTGGTTGCGGCTACTGCTGTTGTTGCTGCTGAAACTGCGGTTGCGGCTGAGGGGGTGTCTGCTGCTGAGACTGTGAACCACTCATAGTGCTAGTGTGAGTAATGTTGTTGCTATCTGCCTATGGAGGAGGTGTTTCTTGTCCTTCAGAATCTGTATTGTCAGACTGCTCACCTTCCGGTTCAAAAATGGCGTTGAATCTCTTACTTATCTCCAAATCAAATAACCTCTCCTCCGCTTTGGTATCAGGACTAGAGAGGTTCGCCCTGAACAGTGGTGAACGTAATAAGGGTCCACCAGGTAGCACTACACTGTCACCGAAAAACTTCAAATTCCCACTAAATGGTACCGAAATCCCACAGGAATTTATTGAACTTTCACCGCACCAAGTTATCTTTTCACTGGAAACGGTCTCACTTGGTAACACAGCTTTATCACCGAAAATAGTCGGATTGTGACCAGATAATGTCGAACCAACTGCGCACTGCATCTCTGTACACTCAGAAGTCACTGTACCTTCTTCAGAATGTATCAGAATCACACCGGAATCTACCGGAATCTCATCATGTGTCACCGAACTGGTACTAGAATCACTGCTAACTGGCTCCGATCCTTCTACCACTGGGCTTAAATGGCCTGTATTTCTACCACCAGGGGGTGTCCCTAATAGATTTGGAACTGGCCAGGGATGTTGTTCTCTCCTATACTTCGGATAAGACTCGTCGGACCGAGTAACCCGCATATATCACCGTTGCACCGTTTGCCTTACGCACTGCTCTACCTTTACTGATTATTCTCAATCTATTGCCATCTTCCCACAGACGGCGCCAGTGTTAAATCTATTGCCATCTTCCCACAGATTAAAAGGGACTTCCGTCCAGTCACCTTTTAATCTCTTTTCGGGTTCTTGGGGATGGTAGGGGTCTGACAATGCAGAGGCCCTTTATCTATTTTCCCAATTAACTAATTACCCAAACAGTAATTATACGCCCAGGCATTAACTTCTGTTACACAGTTATAATCCTTCGTTTACAGTATCCTCACACAGTAGATATTGTGCAGTTGTTTAATCACATAATCAAACAGACTTATTAATGTTACGACAGTATTACTGTGTAAGAGTAACTTACGGCAATTCATTAAGAATAGACTTAACAATACTTCAGATATCTGCAAACTCTGCACTACAACGTCTCCGCAAGGTCGCAAGTCGCCCAGACAGACAGTCTGGCGATCCCGTCTCTTCTACTCCGGAGAAAACCATAATGTCTCTTCATTAATGAGTAAAAGGGTTACATCACTTCGCTACGCCCTTTCGGTGCGTGCAGTATATGAAAATATAAAATTACATTGTGCCAATCCGGTGGCCTAACAGTTCATTTTTCTGCTCATTGATCTCATTATTGTAGCAGCCCGTGAAAATCGAGATGATGTCATCACTTGTTAAACATCATTCTCAGTGTATGGTACTCTTGAAAGTTAGCTCTTTAAGTTAACTAGACTTCCCCAAGAGGAATTAAGCTAATTGCTACTATGCTCAGAGAATTATGCAAAACACTCGACAGGTGTATGAACCAAAATAGCAAGTTCTTCACCTCTGAGCTAACTCCAACTTATCTGTTTTGATCTATCTTTTTGAGAGTGATCTAACTTCAACCTTTCATCTTTTGGATATTCAAGGATTGATGATTTCTATGTATCTGCAACAGTCGGGTTCCTCCTTTCTTCAAATCTGAAGACTCTAGTTTTGATACCACTGATGGAGAGTGTTAATCTCCAAAACAATAAGTTATTCTTGATTTTATAATATCTCTATATCAAGAACAACTCATAACCTCAACGAATTTTGGAAAACTGATGCGAAATTATCAAGATTTGAACTAACTGTGAAAGAACTGATTATTCAGAAAAATCTACTACACTTAATCCACTCATTGAATCACCAAATGTGTAAATTTTTCAATGAAACTTGGTATTAGGTGTTTTCTAAGGCTTGCACACCTTGAACAAGTTAAAACTCCCCAAAACGATTAGTAAATCTTGATATTTCTTTCAAACAATGTACCTATGTCTGAAACTATTCTTCTATGTAGTCAACTTTGACACCTACAACTTCTAATGCATGGTTCTCCCAAACTAGACCTTGTTTATTCAAATGTTTTTAGCAACAAGTATCTTACCTTTAAATTTAAATAAGGAGTGCTTAGTTGCTCAAAAATTTACATTGTGGAGGGAGATTTGATCAAAACATTGACCATTGAATTTGCACTTGTACCTGTCTTCACTTCTTCTCTTTACACATGTAAATGTTCCTACTTAAAAGTCTCTCATCTTGATTACAATTAGACTCTCAAAACTTGTACAGGGGTCACTCAACTATAGTTTAGACTTCTACAAAAGCATTCCCAAAAGGAACACAGAAGGAGCACTAAGCAAAAGATAGAGGTGCAACTTTCTTCTATTCAAAGAAAACATACATCTAATAGACAATTCATGTTCTTCTCACTTTCTAAAGTCTCTAATTACTTCTAAAACTTGTCACTCATCATCTCTCATACTCGTAGTACATCTATATTAAGTATATATAGATGTTTACATCTTAAAGTGTCATAAATACAAAGTTTTTATGAACTAATTACAAGATTAGTATACATGTATATACAAGTCTTCATCTTCTGACAATGCACTAAACTTCAAGCCTCATATGTTGATCTTTGCTTCATTCTTTGACTTCAAACCTTGTCCTAATCATCAATTGATGATTGTCCTACACCAACAAGTGGCTACTCAAGCTTGTGAGCTTATGTGAAGCTACTTCGGCATGTAAGTAGGTCTTGGGCACCCAGATTTGGTGTGCATTGGGGTCAGCCTTCATTGATCGCTTTGGGACCCAAATGGAAGTGGTCCATTTTGGGAGATTCCTGGAATAGTATTTCTTTGCAAGCCTTGCTCCAATAGTTGGTTTGGTGCATCGGTGGGGTATAGTCTCTCGAGCAGGGGGATGTTCACCCTTGCCAATCCAAATCTGCTTCACCATTTGAGTCATCATGCTTTGCTCACTCCATTGACTATGAGCATGGACCGTCTACTTCGTCTGCTTGTTGTGATCCTTTTCATGAGGAAGGAGATAAGGAAGAGAGCTCACACACACACTCTCACTCTCAAGGAGAAGCACACACACAGATTGAGGCAAGGAAGAATGATCTTCTTCTTCTTCTATTACATAAAAGGAATGTAATAAAAGGAGAAGCACACACACAGATTGAGGCAAGGAAGAATGATCTTCTTCTTCTTCTATTACATAAAAGGAAGAATGATCTTCTTCTTCTTCTATTACATAAAAGGAATGTACAAGAATGACCTAAAAAACAAGAATACAACCAGTGCAATATATAAAGACCAGTACATAAGGAAAAACCTAATGTCCGCGAATGATTGAGCTGGCAAGAAACAAATGTGCCATCACTCTTGGTAGATAAATCTAATAAAGCTCAATGAAGTGTCCGTGACATATACCGGCGTGACCACTATACATGTCAGAGAAACGAAAAACTGGTACATGTCATCCTGGATCATCACATGTTGAGCTTGATATCTCAACACTCCCCCTCAAGCTCAATGACATATCCTGTAATCCAAGCATCTTCCGAAACTTCTTCAACTTCTCAGCTCCAAGTGCTTTGGTGAAAATATCAGCAACCTTCTCATCTGTTCTCACATAAACAAGATCAATATACTGCTAATACCTTCTCTCTGATGAAGTGATAATGTACCTCGATATGCTTTGTTCTAGCATGGAAAACAGGGTTCCGTGCTAACTGTATGCTGCTAAGATTATCACAATAGATAGTGATAGGATTTTGCACTTCCACACCTAAATCTGCAAGTAACATCTCCAGCCATGATGCCTCATATGATGCCATTGCAGTACCTCTGTACTCAGCCTCTATACTCGACAAAGCAACAGTGGGTTGCTTCTTACTGCTCCATGTAATAGCTGCACCTCCAAGTGAGAAAAGAAAGCCACTAGTAGATATTCTATCTGGAGTACTACCAGCCCAATCTGCATTGGTGTATCCACGAACCTGCAAATCTACACCAGCTTCATAAAACAATGCATAATCCAAAGTAGCACTCACATAACGTAGAGTGCGCCTCAGAGCATCCAAATGTGGCTTCCTAGGAACCTGCATAAACTGACTTTCAAGTCCAACAGTGTAGCTTAAATCAGGCCTTGTAATTGTAAGATATATAAGACTTCCCACAATTTTCTTGTACATAGTAGCATTTTCCAATGATTCACCTGATGTAGTATCCAATTTCAAATTCTGATCTAAAGGCATAGAAATTGGCTTACAATCAGCCATACCATACTTTTGCAGCATATTCAAGGCATATGGCCTTTGCGACATCCATATACCTGTTTCTGTATGTATAAACTCAATGCCCAAGAAATAGCGCAACACACCAAGATCTTTCATGTCAAATTCCTGCATAAGAAGTTTCTTTACCTCTTTGATGCTTTCTTCATTATCACCACCTACAATCAGATCATCAACATAAATAGCCACAATAGTGATGCCATCATCATCCTTCCTTGCATATAGTGAATGATCTACATCACACATAGAAAACCCAATGTTGGTTAAGTAATCAGCAATCCTTGCATGCCATACACACGGAGCCTGCTTCAGCCCATACAAAGCCTTTTGCAACCTGCAAACATATTCTGGATGCTTTGAATCTTCATATCCTTGTGGCTGGTCCATATATACTTCTTCCTGTAACTCACTATGTAGGAAAGCATTCTTCAAATCCATCTGATGCAAAGTCCATACTTTTGCTGTAGCTAATGCAACAAGTGTTCTGACAGTAGATATTTTAGCTACAGGGCTGAATGTTTCCTCATAATCAATTCCATATGTCTGTGCATAACCTTTAGCTACCAATCGTGCTTTATACCTGCTTATGCTACCATCAACATTATGCTTTACCTTGTAAACCCATTTGCAGCCTATGGATTTCTTTCCTTGCGGCAATGGAACCAGCTTCCATGTATCATTTCCATAAAGTGCAGCCATCTCCTCATCCATAGATTTTTCCCAATCTGCATTACCAATTGCATCTTCAAAACAAGAAGGTTCAGCATCTTGTATTACCTTTGTCATGTAGGCACAATGGCGAGCCATGTAACTATCATATGTCAATCGTTGCACTGAATTACGCATCCTCCTAGATCTTCTTGGTCCTGGGTCACTTCTTCTTGTATCATCTGCATGTGCCCTTCTTACTCATGGAGTCTTCATAGAGGGCAATCCAAGTTCCTCATCAAGACTCTTTTCTGAACCGCTTGAATCTCCATCAACGTCTTCAAAACCTGCACCTGTTTTACTACCAGCAGAAAGCTTTTCTTTACCTTTCTTGGATGTATTTGATGAATTTGCTGGACTGAAATTTCCACGCAATCTTCCACTCCATGGATTTGAGTTGGAACTATTGCTTGGTGATGCATCCGGTCCACTCAAAACTTGAGATTCTGCACTAGATTTTTCAACATTTTCTTTGTCATTTGGTTCAAGATTCAGTCCTTGTTGCTCTAGCACAATGGTGAGAACCACATTAAGAAGCTCCACCTCCTTAATGTCAATCCGCGGAAGAGATAGGAGTGATATGAAGATCGTGAATGTGAGATGAAGTGAGAGTGAAGGTGAGAAGCATAGAAATGCACACACACATACACACACACAATGAAGAGACAAGCAAGACACAATGGAAGGTGGGAAATTAGCTCTATTGCTCAAGAACACTATTACAAGCTCAAAAGAACTCTAAACTCCAACAAGCTAACACTAACCAACCCCAAAAATGAGCTCTCTAGCTCTTTTTATAGTTTCTAGACTAGTTTTGACCGGTTTCACATCTACTGACCGGCATAGTTAAAAATTAGGTCCTAGATGCTATTTGGAAGGGTAAACAGTATCTAAAACTAACGAAAATTGGTACGCACATTCTACCTAAGCTCCTCAAGCTCGAGGACTCCTCCGCTTGCACAAAATGGAGCTATGGATTACAAAATGGGGTTTTCTATGTTACATATGTTACAATAGTGATAAAAATCACTGTTGGAGGTTTTTGGAAAGTATTTGAAAACATAATTATTTGAAAAACGATTCGACTGGCTCCCTGCTCTGTTGTTATATGCTTCCGTGTCGTTTGTGCCTCTGGCTGCTTCCAACACCCCCCTCCCTCTCGCTTCTGTCGTCCCTGACAGAACCTTGCTGTGAGGTCTGCCGGATATAGTTTTGTAGTAGGTCTTGAGCGAGGGTGTGCTCGGAGATACGAATGCCTCGGGCCAGGTCGGCCTCGAGTTTCTCCCAGTCGGTTCTTCCGGTGGCGGGAGCTGATAATGTGTGGAATAGACCATTCGTTCACAGGCAAATAATTGTAATAAATGAGTAGGCCTGCTTATGAATACCTCTCAATGGTATTCCCAAAAACCGGTTGTGAACATCTCTTCGAATGTCTGCTTGTAGCACGCCGGTAGGTACTTTATTCTGCAGTGCCAGATCAAAATTGCCATGCTCAAAGCCCGGGGTGTTGACATGGGGTGCCTTGACACGTCGGAAGACTTTAAAAATCATTTGCATCATGTCAAAGATTTTGACAGTCATATACGCCGCTATATCATCCATATGCTTTAATCTAGGGAGCCAGTGACGAATTGTAGCCATCATGTAGCCAACAGTTGGTAACTCAATGGGTGGCTTAAAATAGGGGTAATTCAACCAATCTTGGCACTGCTTATTGTTTTGTACCTTAATCGCAAAGGCAGTCCAGGAGCGGCGTCGTGGCACTGGTCCCCAACACGGGTTATACTTCAGGTGTAAAGGTGCCTTTACCCATGTACTTATCATCTCTGGATACTGCTGTAGTAAATTTTTTCGCCACTCTGGTTGATAGATCCTTCCTTTCTGTGCATCTAGTGGCAAATCAGCCACCTTGAATTGAGTTGCATGCGATGGTTTTTTACCTGTCTCTTTCTCAATGGCTAACTGGTATTCGGCCATTAACATGAAGTACGGTTTATACTGTAGCTCGTGCCCAGATATGTATCGTCGCGGGGCCAATTGAGCAAAGAATGGAGACTGTAATATTCGTTCTTCTATCATCGCCATGGCATGTAATTGTGCCTCTACTCTAGCTGAGTGCGTTGTTCCAAGTTCCTCAATAGTCTTCATCCACGCGGGGGTCGGAAGTTCGTACGTCATCTGACCTTCGGCCGTGACGCGTCCGCCTGGGATGGGTTGTGGCTCGTATGCTTCTTCAAACGTTTCCTCCACCGGGATGGTGACCGTTTCTTCCTCAGCTGGAAGCTCAGGTGGGGAATCTGGCCTTGGTGGCGCTTCGTATACTGCAATCCTTGATTCAAGGGTCGATACCTGGGCCCGTAATGAGTTGAGTTCCTCTAGGAGGTCAGGAGAGGGGTCCACAGGTGCTGGTACGTCTTGGTGTGCCGGTTCTTGTAACTGGAGTAATTTGTGATCTTCTTTGAGTTTCTATAACTCCTCGTTCATGCGGTCATATTCATCTAGCAATCTTACATGATCGTCTAGCAGCATCCTCATTGAGTCTGAAGGAATGGCTTTGAACATGCTAGGACTGAGTGGTTGGTCTGGGTGGTCGAGTGCTGCTTCCAAGTTTTCTCGGTTCTGATCCTGTAAGCGCTGGTTTTCTTCCTTGGCGGCTGCTAGGTGTCTTCATAGTAAGCCCATGTTTCGTGTTAGCGTTGCATTGCGGACTGTCTGGGCTGTTAATAAATTATCCAGGTCAGCCGTGGCTTCCTTGGTCTTTTCTTCACTTTCTAGTTCCAATTTGTGATAAGCCTCGCGTAGTTCTTGGTAGCGAGTATTCAGAGAGGCATTCTCAATGGACAATAAATTAAGCTGCGACTGTAAGTCATTGGTTGTCCTCTGCAGCTGCTGATAATTATCACCAAGAGATGTGAACTCATCTCTTACTTGCGTCATACATATGAACATCTGTCGGAATGCATTATCTACAGTGGGTGATAGTATTAACGGGGTGCTAAATGAAGATGCAGTTGGTGTGGATGCAACGGGAACGGGGAATGGGGATGGGAAGGTGGATGATGTAGTGATTGTTGAAAATTGTGATGTGCCTAAAAATGTTTGTGCCGTGAGTGAAGTGAGCGATGGTGCAGTGGGTGGTGAGATGTCCATGTCGGTGGACGTATCTAGTGCGGTGACCGTGAATATGGGTGTGATTGTGGGTACTCGTGCTGGTGTAAATACGGGATTTACAAAGGTTGAGGGGTAATTTACAGGGGGGCTGGCTGGAACAGCTTGGTGGAAAGGGGAAAGAGGGGTTACAGTGGGTCGGGGAGGTGAGACGGGGGAGAAGGTTAATGGCAGGGGGAATGGGAAAAGGGGTCTTGGAGTTGTGGGGAAAGATGGAAAAGATTGATGAAGGAATGGGTTGGATAGAAAGGTGGGTGTGGGAAGGGTTAGATTAGGGCTAATGGGCGCGGGAAATATGGGATGAGTGGTCGTAAAGACGGTTTCTGCAACACCACCGGCGAATGAAGATGTGGGTCTGGGGGAAGGAGGGTGAAGAGGGGAGGCTGGATGGACGGGTGGTGAGAGAGGAGTGGTTGGGGTGGTCGGTACTTCAGTGACTACTGAGGTAGGTACAATTGTAGCGCGGGGTGGGGAATCTACAATGATGGTTTCTACGGCCAATGATCGTTCGGGGACGAGGCATGCCTCCCTGGCTTGTTCTGAAGATTGTGCTCCGGTTGGTACACGAATGTATTCGCCGGGCTTTGAAAGTAGTCGTACTCTGCGGGGGTCAAACTGTGGCAGTGGTTTTCGTTGCAAGTACCTGAGTGCCTCGTTGGAGCCTACTGATTGGACTAATTCTTTGAATCCTTTGATATATGCGTCTTCGAATCCGCCTGTGACAAGTTCTTGTTCTATTATTTTTTGGCTCTCTTCCTCTGTCAGCTTCTTGCGTGCCCAAACTTTTTCCATAGTTCTATACAACTTCTTGATAGCTAGAGTGTAAGCTGCTGCCTCGTAAGTTTCATCTTCATGGGTACTTGTATCGCCATGTGTGTCGGTTTGTTGGCCTTGGCCATCTGTCTGTTCCTACTCTTGGGATTCATGTGTTCCCTGGCTAGCTTCGTCGTCTCCTTCGTCGTCATCAGTTGCTGTCCTTTCATCATCGGAGCTGGACACGACCTGTCCTTGTGGCTGATCCCTGGGTGTGGTAGGGTAGCTAGGCCTTTCAAATTCTTGAGAAAACATTTGCCCTTCTGAAAACTGGAACTCATTGGAGAATGCATCGGGCATCTCAAAATCAAATGTTTGGTCCAGTGGCTCTGCTTGTCCTGGTTCTAAATGCGGTATTGGAAAAGAGAAAGCTTCCGCACCGATAGTGGTGGGAATTTCAGCTGCTGTGGTGATAGGTTCTATGGTTGTGGCTGCTTGGGGTGCGAGAGTACTGGTGGTGCCCTCCGTTACCACTGGTCTAGATAACCTTATGCGGATAGGTTGTACTGTGGGAGTGGCTGCGGTTGGTGACTGCTCTGGAGATGGTTGTGGAGAGGGTGATGCTGGGACTTGTAGGCACGGGATAGTACCTCTCATGCGTTTTCCGGCTCTGCCTTTGCTAGACTTTCTAGCCTTCCTAGTGGTGCCTTTGAATGCTTTCAGTTCCTCACTGGTCATGGCACGCTCAATTGGTAAGTCATACGCCAAGCACATATATATGATCCTGGTGAGGGCACAGCACCCATTGATTACCTTCTTTCGCTCCCATCTATGCTGTGCCAAATAGAGCTGATCAATTATCCAGCTAGCTAGATCAACTATTTGCGGTCCAGAACATGCTAAGTATAATCCAAACCATATTCTCTTGTGGAGCATGGTAAAACGATCCTGAGCTGGGAAAGCAAAGTGCTGCATGCATATCCGTAATGGCTTAGAGAGCTCAGGTGTTATAGCAGAAATATCCTCCCACTTAGTTACGTCACCACGCTTCATCTGCTCTGGGACTAGCCGTTCTTTCTCCGTTGGAGTGTGTGTTCCATGAATCTTGATGGCCGCTCTGATTAAATCCTTTGAAAGATAAAATCTTTTGTAAGGTGGATCATCCACTAAAGAAGGCAAAATAAATGTTCCTGGGATGTCCTTATTCTCTGAGGCCAGCAAAGTGGTGATTAAGTAATAACACCAATAAAAGTCAGGTTTGGGCAGAGGATCACTGAAATACTCCGTGAAGCCGGCTCTAGCCCAAACATGAGTTAAGTCCTGGGTGTTCTGTAGGCCTTCAAATTCTCTTGAGAAGAATTGATACTTGCCCCATGTGCGGTCATCAAATGTCATGTTTGCTTCAAAAATGAAATCAGCATCAGCTAATGGTCCTACTAGGCCTTGGAACTAGTGAGAGTTACGGTGTATCTTCTCTGTGTATCCCATAGGTGGGTTATCGATTGGCATGGGTCCCAGAAATCCTTGGAACTCTGGCGGTGGAGCGGTCGGGTGGGATTCTGCGCGTAAAACATTGAGGGGCACCGCAGCCACGCTGGGGCCTGCTTCGGTTTGTATGATGACTGGTGAGCTAATGGAAAAGATCTGCTACAAAAGATTAACACATTAGTATGGAAATTAATTATGATCCCATTAAGGTGAGACCGCAATCCCTTTCCATAACCGATGTGTAACCCGTGTAGCCAAGTGTCGTGAAGTGATTGATGCAATGATCTTTTTGCAGAGCTAATGCAGGTCTCTAGACGCCTACATGCTTCAGATTATGCATACATTTCTTGATGAGCTTTTATTATGCATGATGTGGGGTTTGGGTGTATGAATTTATACAAGGTTCGGTTGAGGGTGAATTAGTACAAGGGTGGAGTTTAAACGGGGCGGGAGAATTGTTAGATAAGGGGGTACAAGAAGACGTTTGGATACGTTTAGGTATCCATTTCCTAAGAGTCTTGGAGTGGGTGGTATGTTTCTGCTGAGGAACAAAAAGCGGTATCGGGTTTGGTGGTATTGAAGGATGAAAAGGTTTCTGAGGGGTATATATTACATGGCTTGAGGGTTGAGATATAATACATTGTTTGGGTACCCAAATCTGCATGGGTGTGGGTCTATGGATAAGGTATTTCTTGGCGATCCAAATCTGTCGAGTATTGATGCTTGTAGAAGAAGATCGAGAGGACTTTGTATGCTGACTCTGCTTTTTTTGAAACTTTGTCCTGTTCTTGTCTGCAGTGTTGCTGATAGCCTGTGGTTGCTGTCCTTTTGGCACCCATATTTGTTTTGTGCCACTTGTTTTGTGATGTTGATACTGCTGCTTTCCTTGCCTTGTCTGGTGGTGTCGTTGGTCTGGGTTCCTCTGTTGTGGTTGACTCCTTCGCGGTTGGGTTTGAGAGGTCCCTTGGACGCTCTGCTTTGGAAAAGAAGGGAGATCCAACACTTGCGTGACCTGCCCATTAGGAAGTGATTCGTTCTTCATCTTTAATCTAGGCCAAGCCGCAGCAAGTTTGGAAGGATGAGCACCGCAGGGTGTTGTGCTCATTTGGCCGCTGATGCAACCCACCTGACCGCTGATTGTGTTCATCTGCCCTAGCGGTTGGGTAGCTGCCCTCTCTAGTTTGCAGGAAGCCCCAAGCAAGATCTCCTGTCGTCCTTCTGATTGACAATTGTCCCTAGCCAAGCCCGAGTGGGTTGGTGTAGACGTAACGTGACAGGTCTGACCCAAGATCTTCAGGTCTTCCGTCGCGTGCGTTTCATAGGGTCTAGGGTTATAAACCTCAATCGGAATGCCGTTAGGGAAGTCAAGTGGTATCACTCGCTTCTGTTCTAAGGTTCCAATCTGTAAGGAGCCTTGTCTAAGATTTAGGTCCACTGAGTGATCGTATAGCCAATCTTGGCCAAGGATTAGGGGTTCTATCAGGTCGTCATCATGGCACACTAGTAGCTTCGCTGTCATGGTCACATCCTTAATGAGGATAGGAAGGTCCACCTCACCCATGCAAGGGGTTTCCATGCCTCCTAGGCCTATGAGGTATGCCTCAATTGGCCGCATTTCTATTCCTGAATCCTTATAGTGGGACCATCTAATCGAACTAGTCGCAGCACCTGAATCAATTAAAGCCCTGAGCTCTTGGCAAGGGTTGTTGTGCTCTAGCCTGACTGTAATGAATGGTCTCCTGTCCACTATACTAGGATGAGTGGTTGACTTTACTTGACACATGGCCATGGGATATCTGGGTGTAGTTTCCAGATAGTTAAAATGTTCTCTCCCTAGTCCTTGTCTTCTTAACTTCATGCGTTTAATGCGTTCTATTGCTTCTGCCTGAGCTTCCGCTCGTATTCTATTTTCTTCCTCCTTACGCTTCTTTGCCCACGTGAGTCGTCTAAGCATATCCTCAGTAAGAGGTTCCTGATATAGCTTGACTCTACAGCCACTAATATAATTAGGCATTATATCTCCTTCTAAAGTGGCTAACTGTACTGCTCCACTTGTTGAGAGTCTGTTAATGATCATAGGTCCATAACCTCGCTTTTCTAACTTACGTGCGTGTTGCTTTAACGTATATACTAGAACTAAATCTCCTTCTTTTAAGCCTTTATCTTTCACATGTGCATCAAAATACGCTTTTTGTCGCTTCTTCGCTGCATATATTCCCGCTGCTGCCTTGAGCCTGGTTTCTCCTAATCGTTCCAAGTCCATTATTCTCGCTGATAATTCATGGCCACTTAGAAAATGCACGTCCGCCCATCATGGGTTTCAATGGCATTTCATCTTTGCGAGTAGGAAACTGAGTTCTTTGGCACACATCACATCTCTTTACATAGGTATGCGCATCCATGTGAAGAGTGGGCCACCATAATCCTGCAAAGAGGATGGCTTTGATTATCCTATCGGGTCCAAAATGACCTCCTGCAACACCTTGGTGTGCAGTCTCTAGTATGCTCAGATAATCGCTCTCATGAACACATTGTCTTAGATATCCATCTCGTCCTCTTTTGTATAGGTTATCGCCAATAAGTGAATAATCTTGAGCTTCCTGCTCTATACTGCGTTGTCGAGCTAAGGTCATGCCTTGAGGGAATGTGTTCGTCCTCAAGTATGTCACTAATGGTTCACTCCAGTCTGGTGTGAGAGACACGTGATATAATGTAGGATGCTCTACTGGTGGTTTTTCACAACAAACATGGCATTCCTTACACAACCTGTGGACATCTGCTTCCATCGTAGGCCAATATACTCCTAATCTATGCAGAGTCTGTAACGTTCGATGTTTTGAATGATGTTGCTTTAATGCACCTATGTGTGCTAATTGCAACCAATTCGCATGTTCTGATTCATCTACACAACAAGCAAGAATCTTTTGATTATCCTGTTTATATATGCTTCCTGCCATTATTTGGTATCTTTGGGACTTGGTAATCTCTCCCTCTTTGATCTTTAACCTAGGATTCTTGGGTCCATATGTGAGAATAGGGACTATAGGCTTAGCCCATTCTAGTGCTATCTCAAGGTTAAACAAGTATGCATCTGGTAATTCATCCGATACTCCTTGATGAGCTTCTCCTGAGGTTAATCTTGAAAGGTGGTCAGCTCTAAGATGTGTCTTTCCTTTCCTGACTACGACTTCGAAATCATACTCCATGAGTAATAGAAACCAACGTATCAATCGTCCCGTGTTACATGGTTTGTTGACTAGGTACAATAGGGCTTGATGATCTGTAAAGAACTTGAATTTGTTGGCCAACAAGTAGTGCCTGAACTTCTTTACTGCGTAGATCATCCCTAATCCTTCTCGTTCCGTCGTGGTGTAATTCCTTTCTGTTGCGTTCAATTGTCTGCTCGCGTAAGCTATGGGGAGATCTATGTTACCTTCATTCTTGGGTTGTGCTAACACACATCCTATGGCGTAATTGGATGCATCCACATGTACATGGAATGGTTTACTCCAATCTGGGGTAGTCAATATAGGTGCTGAGCACAAGCGTCGTTTAAGTTCATTGAATGAATTTTCACATTCATCTGTCCATTCAAAATTGGTTAAAAGAGAGTACAAAGGCTTGGCTATGATTGCATACATGTGTATGAATCTCCTATAATAACCGCAATGGCCCATAAATGCTTGTACCTCTTTGATGTTTGTCGGCCTAGGTAGATCTGCAATTACTTTTACTTTTTCCTCATCCGTAGAGATTCCATTTTTTGACACAATGTGTCCTAGAATTTTGCCTTGTCTGACCATGAAAACGCACTTTTCTGGGTTCAAACAAACCTGATACTCTCGACATTTGTCAAATATTTGTCTTAACTCTGGGATATGTGTCTGTCTTACATTTGAATGAGCACATAGGTCATCGACATAAACTTCTAAGCTCTTGCGTAAAAATTCCTTAAAAACATGACACATGAGTCGCTGGAAAGTGGCGGGTGCATTTGTTAAGCCAAATGGCATCACACGAAATGCAAATATGCCCCATTCAGTGGCAAATGCCGTCTTGTGTTGGTCTTTTGGAGCAATAGCTACTTGATTATAGCCTGAAAATCCATCAAGAAAGCTGTAAACTTCCTTGCCCGCAACTCTTTCCAATAGATGTTCCGTGATAGGAAGAGGATAACTATCTCTAATCGTTGCGGCATTAACTTTTTTAAGGTTAATACACACACGCAATTTTCCATTCTTCTTGGGCACTACCACAATGGGAGATACCCATTCGGTATGCTCAATTTCGTAAATGAATCCTGCTTCTATCAAGCGATCTATCTCCTCTTTGATCTTCGCAGCGTAGTTATCATTG
This sequence comes from Ceratopteris richardii, assembly GCA_020310875.1. Taxonomy (NCBI): domain Eukaryota; kingdom Viridiplantae; phylum Streptophyta; class Polypodiopsida; order Polypodiales; family Pteridaceae; genus Ceratopteris; species Ceratopteris richardii. The sequence goes on from CM035411.1 coordinate 9,401,000, forward strand.
TACGTGTACGGTTTCTGTTTTGTCGGTTTTGCATCTGGAGTCATAGGGATTCTATGAGAACATATATCTGGATCTACTCCTTTCAAATCTTTGTAACTCCACGCAAAAACATCTCTATATTCGCGTAATAGGGCAACTAGCTCTTCTTCTTCTTCAGTTGTCAAATCATGCCCTATGTATGTACATTTTTCTTCTTCTCCTTCTATGGCTACGATTATTTTCTTGGTTTTCTCTCGGTTATCATATACTTGTCCGTCATTCGCCTTTCTATTAGGCATTCGTACCATGATTCTTCTATCTTCAATTTCATATTTCTTGAAGTTCTCGGGTACTTCAAACAAAGATTCTTCTTTTTCTGACATGGTTTCTTTCTTCTTTCTTTTCTTGCCTTCACTCTTAGTAGTCACTTCCGTGGCTAATCTCACCTCATTCGTAATTTCCTCGTGTCTCTGCGGGTGAGTCTCTACTTCGTAGAAATATTCTTCCTCTGATGCAAATGGAGAGTCCATGATAATTGATTCTAAATCAAAATCACTTGCATCCTCAAATGCACCAGTGTTAGGTTCACACTCTTCTAAAATCGCATCGCACATGATTGGCTCTATCGTAAAAACTGAAATGTCATAGCCATCCTCGTCACAGTGGGGTGTCCATTGTTCTTCATTGATGGCTACATCAATGGTTGCTAGGATTTCTGCCCAACCATGGGGTTCAAACTCTTCATCTGGGAATACTACAGGTGCATAGGCTGGATCTTGTAGGGTTCGTTGATGTTGTTCTGCACCTAAGGTCCTGGCTTCTAACCTTTCTTCCTCTTGTTTGGCTACTTTACACATTCATAAATGAGTATCCTCATGCAACCAAGAAGGATCTGATTCTAATGAGTGCACGGATTCTGTTTCTACTGGTGCCTTATGGATGGTATTCCATTGTATTGGGGGTACATCTCTATGTGAATAGTCTTTAAGATTGACTTTGGTAGTCACTCCTAAATGTTGCAAGTACAAAGAATTAGTTCCCCAATCTTGTACAATTTGCAACTGACGCATGAATGGTCGTCCCAATATCATCTCATAAGCATGGTTTTTTGCAAAGTCACAAATGGCAAAGGTATGCTCAAATTCTACACCACAAGTGGTGAGAGATATGCCTTCTAGTAAGCCTAATGGTTTTTCTATGTGTCCATCAGCCATTTGTAGCTTCATCCTGGTGGGTCTTAATGCTGGCTTACCCCAACGTTTCCATAAAGCGGTGGTAGCTATGGCTACTCCGGCTCCTGAATCTAAGATGGCTTTCGTGGTGTAGCCCTGATGGGTTATCGGAAGATAAGTGTTACCTTCCTCTCCTTCGCTCACATCTCCAATCTTTTCTACGGGTATCTCTGGTACCTTATTATGTGATCCTATTTGTGAGGGAGTAGTAGCAAGCCCGGGGAATTGATTTGCTACATGCTTCCACAATTCTGGTTTTACCTTCAATAACTCCTCGAGAGTAAGGTTACATTGTACTTTGGTATTCTTGATCACTTCTGTGTTTCTAGGGATTACTGATTCTTCATTCCTCACTATTATCGTGGGTGCTCTCATATTAATAGACTTTGCTTCCCAAGGTCCTGTGAACTGAGGTAATTCTTGTAAAGAATTAGATTCAAATCTTGTGTGTTCACTCAGTTGTTCTTCCTCTACATCATCGTATATAGAGGGGATGTCTTGGGGAAATTGTTCCTGCAAGTCATCTATTTCTTGAATAGGAGGATGGGTTCCTTGTTCCTTTCTCCATTTCTCTTCTTGGATTTCTCTCAAAAATTCATGTGAATATTTATGTATGGAAGACAAATTGTCTTGACTTTCTGTATTGGGTACTGGAGACAAGGATGGTGCATTCCTTTCCTGTGTCTCTGGGACAATAGGGTTCCTATGCTGATCCTTTTTCTCTTTGCTTTCAATCAAATATTCTAGCCTCTCCATTAGTCCTTGGAAGTGTAACTCCGGTTTTGCCATGTTATTCCAATTAAGATATCTAGAGGCTTCGAACAAAGCTTGTGCTAATTCTACCATCTTCATGCAAAGTTTAGTTCTCTCAATTTCTAGATCAGCTCGTGGGTAGTTTTTGCTCATTTCGGCTACTTGCGGTCCCTCTTTTAATCTAGCCTGATATGCACGAAACATCATGTCTAGATTTTCTGGTATGGGTTCCGCTAAAACTGTTCCTGATTTCTGAGCTGGATTCTCTTGATTCAATTCTTGTGAAGTCAATTCTTGGATTCTGGCTCTAGATTCCTTTAAACTTCCTTCCAATTCTGTTATCTTTTTACTCCATTTTCTCTTAATTCTTTCTCTAGAATCTTTCCAAGATTTTGTCTTTTTACTGCTAGATTCTGCAACTTCACTGGTTTCGGCTACTTTCTCTTGATTAAGCTTTTGGTTCTGTAAGAGCGCCTGGGCTCTTGTTATAGCTTGGATAGGCACGTATGTAGGGTTGGATCCATCTGCGTTATTTACAATACCTATCACGTTGATCGGTGTCACATTCGGAGCGTTAACAGGGTTCTTAGGACAATCTTTGATTATGTGCTCTTTGCCACAATCAGCACAAAAGCCTTGGATGTTATAGTACTGTGATTGTCCTGCTATCGGGGGGTGTGGACAATCCTTTATGAAATGATCTCCTTGGCACCTAAAGCATGGTCCTCTAGGGCCCTGTGGTCTCTGTTGTCTTAATTGGGGCCGTGGATTTGGGTTTGTGTACATCACATTAGCATAGTCGGGCTCCCAACTAGGTTCCACTGGTGGACTATCGTAATGATATGTCTCCACGTGTTCTGGTGACTCTGTGTAATATGCGGGTGGACTATCGACATGCATAGAGTCAAAACTGTTTGAGTGTGGGTCACTCTCTGTGATCAAAGGTGAAGAAGGCACTAAGGCCCTACTTAGGTTCTCTTCTGCAGCAGCATATTTGACTGAGATGACATTCGCTGGTGGGGGTGGCTGCTGAACTAAGACAAGTTGAGGTCTCTGTTGGGCCTGGTATGGGTAGTTCTGAGGAGGCCTATAGTAATAAGGCTGAGCATTGTATTGGCCTTGATACCTACCTGGCTATGCGTATGCTTGCGGGTAGTTCTGTCTCACGGTTTGTTTGTTGTACGGGCAGTCCTGAGCCGTATGATTCGTGTATCTTCTCTCAATTGTACAGTATTGGCCACTAGGGTTGGCTTGTGGTTGTGGTGCATTGGGACACACATTTGCCATATCATCACCACCACAGGTGTAACAACGCTTGTTTGTTAGCACCCTAGGTTTACTAGAAACTCCTAGTTTCTGGGCCACTTTTTCTGCTAGGTCTTCTATTGAGCTAGACAATTTCGTGGATGCTAGAGATGAACAGTCTGAGTCCTTATAGACCTTTGAAAGTTCCAACTCGTCTCCTAAGTTGTCTTCAATGTCTATGCAAATTCTTACACATTGCTCTAGCGTTCTGGGTTCTTTTAGGTACACGTAGGAGCGTAGTTTAGAGCTCAACAAGCCATCTAGAAACAATGACACTTGCCTAGCTTGTGAGGGTAGCTCTTGCATTGAACATCGTTCAACATATTGTCTAAACCTACGTCCTGCGAGTCTAACTGTTTCTTGAGGGGTCTGTTTAAAGCTATGAATCAACGAAGACGTATCATGTCTAATCCCACTTTTAGAGAATTCAGTGATGAATGACTCTAAAAAGTGATGGATGTCCCTAAATTGCCTTTGTTGCAATGGTTGGAACCAAGTTAAAGCTGTATTCTTTAACGTTAGTCCAAATGCGTTGTATTGCGTGAACATGTCTTCAACTTGTTCGGCTCTTAGTACTTGCTTGAATTCTGCGACGTGGTCGTAGGGATCTCCTGTCCCATCAAAATAATTCTTCATTGATTTTACTAATTGAGTGGGTCTCAATATTCTTGCGTGTTCACGTGGTCTAGGTAGAGGAAAATCATCTCTACCACCTGGTATTCCATGATCTCTTTGTCTATCCACTCTATTCGTGTCCGTGGTTGTTCTATCTCTCCCTATGGGATGAGTGAAGCTTACTTCTGGTCTCTCTTTATTTCCCTCTCTTTGATTTCCAAGGGCTGAGGATGTTCCTGCCCCTTGTTGACTTGTATTCATGTTTGTTCTAGATGGAGGGAATACCAGTTCTCCTCTCCATGTGTATGTGTTTTTAGTGCGGTCGGGTACCACAAAGACTCTTTCTGAAGTCTCATCCAGGTATACAACCTTTCCAGGTGTATCCGGGTCCTTGAACTCGTATATAGTGATGACACCTACCTCACTAAGTAGTTCTATCTTGTACCTCCAAAAGGCTTCATCCGTTTCTTTATTTACAAACAACTCTATGCTTCTGTTGTCCTGAGGGATCCATTCTGGGATTAGTACTCGTGTCAGTACAGATTTCCCTCTAGGTGTTCTAGGCTCGTCCAATGGTTCCTTTCCTTGAAATTTTGCTTCCGTCTCTGGTTGAATCACGCCAAACTCGTTGGTATTGTTTGGCTGCGTACTTAAGATGTACATTGTTCCTTCCTTGTCTATGTACGCGTCTCTCTCGAATTTCACCACTGGACGTTCCAATCCAATGGGTTGATCGGGGTTGTGCATTTGCACCACTTGCCTTCGCAAACCATCCTCATAGATGCGAGCACCTAATCGGTTGGTTTGGAGAAACTCTAGTTGTGTTCTATAGGGTCCTTCAGGTTTTTCTAAATAGGCTACATTTGACCCTACTTCTGGTCTTTCTGTGCTAAATGCCATTTCTGAATCACTAGTATCTGAGCTCTCGTAGGGATAACTAGTGTTCAATTGTTGAGCCCACGATCGTGCAGTAGTTCTTACACTTGCCTCTGATGATCTAAGGCTTCGTCGATCTGACTTACCTATATGTTTGCCCGATCTAAGGTTCATTAATTTTCTTCCTTGCACACTCAGTACACGCTCAGATCGTCACCGATTCTTTGTTATTACTTCTTGTTTCTTTTTAAAGGTCTTTAAGTTCTTGTCTTAATGTATGCGTCAGGAATTCGACTTTCTGTGATAATTTTGAGTTCTCGTTCCGTCAGACTTAGGTTCTTTCCTTTAGGTTTTCGTCACACACACCTTTACTTTAGTCTTGAACTTGAAAGAATTAAATATCTTGAACTTGAAGCGTTCCTATCGTCTTAATCCACAATGCTAACGTTTATCCTAAGCTAAGAATTGATTGAGGGGGTTGAGTAATCTTCCAACCTCGAGTCAGCTTTTTCTAGTTGCTCTGATGCCCAAGAAGTCGCGCTTCCCAAGCTTTATGCCCTTCACAGCCTTGCTTTGGTTGCCTTTGATTGCCCTTGCTAGACCTGGAAAAATCCAATATTAGACCAATTCACAGTTGGATGATCAAGCACTTAAGTACATACACCTTTTAAGTCCCTTCCCTTTTGCCCAACTTTTTAATGCTTGCCCCCTGGCTTTCAAGTCCCAAACTAGGTCAACCTCAAAATAGCTTATCTAAAAATAGTACTCGTCAAGAGCTTTCTCGTCAAGTAGTACTCGTCACGTAGTACTCGTCAAGAGCTTTCTAACTAGCTATTAAGCTCAAAAAACGGACTTCGGATGAAAAAGTTATGACCGTTCAGGCCCTGGGGGGTAAAAACTGACAAATAGGTTTTTCTCCAAATATGAGCTAAGGGGTCTCCTATGAGTCTAATCACCCAAAAATTTCCCAAAAATAGCCCCAAAATTGGCCAAAAAATGAAACCCTAAAATTTGCGATGGGGGTGCACAATCGCGATGGTCAGAGATAATCGCGATGGTCTGGGACCGTCGCGATGGCGTGAAAGTGCACAATCGCGATGGTCTGAAAGTGCACTGTCGCGATGGCGTGAACTTGGACCGTCGCGATGGCGTGAACTTGCACAATCGTGATGGTCTGAAATTGCAACGTCGCGATGGCGTCAATTTGCACAATCGCGATGGCGTGAAATTGCACAATCGCGATGGTCTGAAAGTGCACCGTCGCGATGGCGTCAGTCAACGGTCAACATGCACAATCGCGATGGTCTGAGGAGCACCGTCGCGATGGTCTGGGCGCGATGGCGTGAGCCAATCACGATGGTCTGGATTTTTGAAGTGTCGCGATGGTGTGAGGGTGTCGTCGTGATGGTCTGAAGTGCACCGTCGCGATGGTCTAGCTTGCCACGTGGCACCGTCGGCGCGATGGCGTGGGCCAATCGCGATGGCGTGACACAATCGCGATGGTCTAGATTTTTGAAGTGTCGCTGTCGGGAAGATTTACATCTTCCAGTTGATAACCAGAGGAAATAAAAGCAACTTTATTGGTGAATTCTAAACCTCTTTTATATCACTGTTAAACAATTGTGTGGATTGGAATTAACTATTTTGAAAGTGTTTACAGGTACAAATGATGATGAAGATTCTATGTTCATATTAGGGTTTACTCTAATTTCATATTTAATGAGTTGTTCTATTTATACATGCAAGAAACATGGGTATATAACCCTAGGATTTCATAAGTTTATATAAGTTTAAGTCAGTAGGGTTAATCCAAAGGATCTTAAATGATTCTAATGGGTTAATGCTAGGGTGTACTTAAATATTAATGGTTAATGATAGGGTTCAGAAAAGATTTTAAAGGGTTTCAATGGATTTCAGAAGGGTTTTAGTAGGTTTTCTAGGGTTTTTTGTATGTTTCAAGGGGTAAAATAATTACTATTTAATGAAATTAATCTAGAATTAAGCATTGGTTAACTTATAAAACTAAATTATGATTTAATTAGTTACCTTAATAGTGTGTTTACATTTTAATATTAAGGTTCTAATTAATTAAACCCTTACACTAAACTTAAATTAAATGATTTATTTAAAATAAGAAAGAAGCTAATTAAATTATAAATGATAAATGAAATGGATAAATATCTAGTGGTGTGTATGAGTACTAGGAAAAAGAATGGTTTATAGAAGATGTGTAACTAAAGGGATTTAAGGAGTGGTTTGAATAAAAGATGCAATTAAAGGAGGTTAAAGTGAAACTTTAAATGAATGGTAAAGATGAAAGTGGGTAAAAGAATGGAGCAAGTGAGTTATGTGAGAAAAGTTAATTTAAAGTGTGGTGAATAAATGTGGGCAAAAGTGTGGATATAGGATAAAGTAAAATTTAAAAGAGTAATAGGCACAGATTTTTGTGTGTATATATATGTCTATGTTTATTACAAGTTTTCTAATGATTTTTTTTCAAACATTCAAAGCAGAAGAATCGAAGAGCATCATTGCAGAAACATTGGTGAATACAAGCTATTGAAGTGAAGAAAAAAGAAGCAGCAAGATTGAAAATTCATTTAAATCTTATTTCCCATTTAGTCAACTATCCAATTGACTAGACAATTATCCAATTGTTTAGGCCTTCCAGTTGTATTAGAATTATTAATTTGAACCATTAGCTTATCCATTAATTTATTCAAGCAATTTTGCAACAATAGTGTTTCAATACTTTCTTTTATGTCTTCTAAATTAGTTCACGAGTCTGAGCACAATACTATTGAAAATATAGAAAATGTTCCGCCAACTCTAGACAGACTAGAAACCTCTAGCTTACCTGATGTTAGTAGAAGAAACCATGATGGAACGCGTAACGGAAGAGTCACTAGTTTTAATCTCATATGAGGAAGCTGTTGCTAGGTACGAGGCTGCCCATCCTTACGGTCCATAGCTATTTAAACTATGTACATTTTATAGAATTATCTTATTTTCCGTCATAGAGATAGGTTATTTAAATGGTTGTGTCATTAGAACCCTTATTTCCTTAAGCCTGAGTCCGCTACAGACACCCTGCGTGTGCCGAACGATTTAGGCGGATGACTTGATCCACCATCCGAGCATCCCTCACGACCCGACATTGGTGAACCCGACGTGAACAAACGGCCTTGCAGCTCAGGTATAAAATTTAAATTTTTCGTGCATGTGCGTACATGATATCGACAGGTTGGATTGCAGAAGCTTCTTCATCCGCGGGAGCAGTGGCTTTGTCTTTGACTCCTTGCACTCTTCTAGGTGTTGAGGGCTGTTCCCTAGGGAACTGAGCGCCTCCACGAAGAGTGGCAAGTAGCTATCCTCATCTCGCCACCCCTTTTCATCGACATTAGAAGCAAGAACGTTTGCACAATCATCCATTAGCAACTGATGTATTAGATTTTGATTCTATTAAAAATTGTATAAACTTATACACAAGTCACTCTTTAAGCCTCTTCTTCGATTCAGATTCCAGGTATTTATATTTGGATTCTTTTTGCTTGCACATAATTAAATGAAAATGACATCTTATGTAGAGAATCTTCTGCATGATATGGAAACACGATTAATTTCATCTATAGATTTAAAGCTTAATTCCAAGTTTGAGTCCTTAAACTCGTTTCTTTCAATCTTAACTACAGTAGTATCTGATTTTAATGCAAATCTTAAATCAATAGATACTCAATTTGATCACGAGTTTAGGAATTTAGAAGGAATTCTTCATTATGAACTCTCAAATTTGAATGAAAATATGGAAACAATAGCAAATCATGTAAAAGAAATTTCAGCATTTAAAACGATTGGTCATGAAATTGCAAGATTAAAGGAGAACATTGAAAGGTTAAACAATCAAATACACGAAAGTGCTACATGTGAATGCAAAGATAGATATCAAGTACGAGTTCAAAGTAGATCTATGTATTCTATTGACCAAAATCCTTTACCCGATCATAGAAAAGTTGATCCTAAGGCTTTATATCAAAGACCGAAGAGAACTGTAAGATGCTTCTGGTGTGACCAACTAGGTCATACTTATGGGAATTGTATGGCCTATGAGAAAGCATGTAGCCAACAATTGGTATTAGAAAGTGAACAGAAAATATGTGATTATCAAACGCATCTACCATTGAGATTAAACTTAGGTAGAGGAGGAATGATAGACTATTTTGACCAAGAAAAATTTAGTCCTAAAACCAAACTTCAAAAACAATGGAAACCTAAGAGTCATAAGGAGAAAAGCAATGTATGTCAATTACATTCTATGAACACCAAGATTGTGCCTAAATGTGGATGTTTGGACAATGATCAAAACCTTATTAAACCTAAATCTATGAATAACATTGATCTTCAAATTAAATCTAAGGATCAAGATACATTGAAAGAGTTTAAGAAAGAAGAAGATGTCAGGATAAAAGATGATGAAAATGAACAATCCATTAATGGAAATGAAGACATTTATGTGGATAAAACAGAACCTAAAGCCATAGAAAATGACAATGGTTGTGACCAAGAGAAATATGATGAAAGAAGAGTACAAACATCTGAAGATGAAAATATTCAAATTCAATTAGAATATGACAAGAATATAGGAAAATGGATACAAGAAGCCATATGGAAGATTGAAAATGATACCAACAACTCATCTAAAGTTAAGATAAATGTTTAGTTTTATGAAGTTTAATGCTTGAAAAGCTAGTTAAAAGCTTATGATTAAGTTTACATTATGATTTGTTTAATCAGAAGAATTCTAAAATATGAAAACACAAAGTCAGAAGAATTCTAAAATATGAAAACACAAAGTTTGTTCAAATTAAACAAAAACATGTTTTGAAATTAGGCTTGCAATGATTAATATGCTTGTCATTTCCTAAATTTATGAAGAACTTATGATTTTTTTTCTTTCATAAAAAGAAAGAAATATACATGATATAAATATGATTATGATTAATATGAAGAACATGAAAATATGATACAATCAGATGATGATTTTATTGTCATACCATATGATGAGTAAGAGGAACTTTCATAATCCAGATATGATTCTTTTCATTGATCTCAAAATATGATGCTCATTTATAAGGATACAATTTAAAAATACTATGAACATTATGATTTTTTCTAAAATTTATGAACTTTGTTTCATAGGTTGAAAAACCTATTTAAAAAAATTAAGAATGCATTATTTATGATAATTATAACCACTATGAATTTCTTATGATGAAATTTGTGCCATGATGAAAATGAATCTGATAGAATATATGAATTTATATTTGCAAGATAAATGATAATGAAGCTTACTTGTTTTGTAGCTTCTATTTTATAAGTGATTACAGGTTCTAAAGATGCATTGATCAAAGCCATTGAAGATGTTATGCCAAAAGTTCTGATAAATTTAAAGTGAGCAGATTGAAGATGAAGCAGATTGAAGATAAAATTGATTTTAGGTCGTATTTTTCTTTGTCTTAAAATTTTGTTTTACGTATTTTATTTGCATTCATTTAAAACTAATTGATAAAATCTGGAATGAAGAATATTAATTTATAAAGGACTCTATTTAACCATATTAGGGAAATAAACATAATTTATATTTTTACATTTATAAATTAAGTGAGATTTGTTAAAAAAATAGAAGGATTTGTAGTTCATTTAGATAACGAAAGTAGTTGTATATATGTAGGAGCATATTGTTGCATGATACATGTCTGTGAAAACCTAGATCTTTCTTGTCCATGCAGCTAGATCCTTAGCTCCGATTAAGGGGTTAAGCCTTTCCCCTTTAAAACAAAAAAGTAGCAAAAAAAAAAAAAAAAAAAAAGAAAGAATATTGACATGGAAGTTATACCTTCTTCCACCCCAAAAAGGTATTTACATTTATTATCGATATGAAGTTTACATCATATTTATATGAAGAAAACTAGTTGTGAAAAAACACATCTAGTGATTAAAATTGGGCATACAAGGCGGCTGTCTGTCCAAGTAGATTTAGTAGATTTCTTTGGCATGCTTGATTGCTCATATGTGAATGCATATATATAACGAAACCTGCATTTGAATGAATGAAAATGAATTCTGTTTTATACTAATCTTTACATAGTTTATAAATGGATAAAATGTAAACTAATGTTTGTTGACTGAAAAGGTTAATAGTTTACCTTTATACTTTGATATGTTTTCATTGCCAGATGTAATTGAAATAAACTTCATGTGCATGTTGAAAAGATTTAAAATTTGATAAGATTAAATATATTTAAAAAAGAATTGATGCTGTTCTATGATTTAATTTCAGGATAATCATTGAAAATGCTGCTTCCCTTAATCTGCAAGTTGGCCCATCGAGGACGATGTGCAGGTTTGGTGGCGGTGGATGTCGGGAAGATTTGCATCTTCCAGTTGATGACCAGAGGAAATAAAAGCAACTTAATTGGTGAATTCTAAACCGCTTTTTCACTGTTGATTAGTTGTTCTGGATTGAATTAACTACTTTTGAAGTGTTTGCAGGTACAAGAAATGATGAAGAAAATATGTTCAAATTAGGGTTTATCCTAATTACTTAATTAATGAGTATTTCATATTTATACATGCTTGATTCATGGGTATTTAACCCTAGGGTTGTCTAAGTTCACATGATTTTATGTTCATTGGGTTCATCTGAAGGGTCTCAAAGGATTTAATGGATTCATGTTAGAGTTTAAGTAAGAGTTAGTGGGTTAATGATAGGGTTCAGAAGGATTTTAATGGGTTATCAGTGATTTCCAAAGGGTTTCAATAGGGTTTTGATGGGTTTTAATTAGGTTTCTAAGGTTTTACTATATTTACAGGGTTGAAATAGATATTATTTATCATTATTAATATTCAAATTACATATTTATTATTTAAAAAAATTAAACTATGCTATTAATAATTACTTTAAGTAAATGTGTGCATTTAAATACTAAGGATCTAATCTTAAGCTAAGTTTAATTTAAATAAATTATTTAATTAAGAAATTTAGGATAATTCAATTAAAATAAAAAAGAAGTGGATAATTAATGAATGGTGTATGTGAGTAGTGTTTAAAAAATGATGTGAGTTAAGTGTGTAATTAAAGTGGATAAAGTAAATAGTTAAAAGTGAGGTGAATGAGTGTGTGTGTGTAAAGAGTGGTATACGTAGAATATGTAATTAAAGTGGAGAAAAGTCAAATAAAGTGTGGTGAAGGTTAGTGGTTAAAAGAATGGATGGGGATTAAAAGTTAAAACCAAAAGAGTGGTATAGAGAGGATCTGTGTGTGTATATATATGAGTATGTTGTGTTATTTTCTCTAATGTTTTTTTTTAGGTAATTTTACTCTTCTTCTCCTTGCTCCATTCCTTAACCTCCATTGTATGTGCATCTCATCACAGAGAGAGAAAGGAAGCGACGGCGCATGACAGAGACTCGATGTAACATAATCCTGGTAGGAGATGGTTGAACAACACCCTAAGAGAGAGGATTAGGAAGTAATCCTCAACCATGGCTTTTGGGGCAAGTGGTTAGCCCATCACATTCCTAACCAAGAGGTTGTGAGTTCAATTCCTTACATTGGTATCAGAGCCTAGGAAGTAGGCTTGGGCAAGGTGGAATGATCCAATGGCCTCTAAAAAAGGCGCTTGGGCACTCTACCATGTGAAAGGGTAGGAGTTGTGGAAGGCGCGCACGTCGGTTTCAAGGATGGACCTTACAATGATTGAGGTGTATCTCTCAATCCGTATGTCGGATTGAGGCGTGTAATATACCGTTGGAAAGCTCTCCGAACAAACTTTCCAATGAGCTAGCTTGGAAGTGTGAATTCCTTGGGAATCCTTGGGTGGTACTTGATTGAGTGTTCAAGATACCAAGCATGGGTGAGAACAAGGTTCAAGACTGAGGTTGAGAACAAGGGCTCGAGACACCAAGGTTGCGAACAAGAAGGTTCAAGACACCAAGGTTGAGAGAAAGGGTTCAAGAGACCAAGGTTGCGAACAAGGTTCAAGAAACTGTGTGAGGTTGAGGAACATCAATTCAAGGGCACCTAGGGAGTTCAAGGGACTGATCACCGAGGCTAGAGGGATACAAGAGTAGATCATTGAGGACAATAATCGACCAAGGGGGGAAGAATGTAACATAATCCTGGTAGGAGATGGTTGAACCACACCCTAAGAGAGAGGATTAGGAAGTAATCCTCAACCATGGCTTTTGGGGCAAGTGGTTAGCCCATCACATTCCTAACCAAGAGGTTGTGAGTTCAATTCCTTACACTCGAGAGAGAGAGAGATGGTCTGTATGCGTGTGAGAGAGATAGAGAGGTCGTGGATGTAAGGCTGGAGATGATTTAAGTGACTTAATACTTAAAGTTATCCTCCAGGCTCCCTCTAATCTCCACGGTAGCTGCAGACACACGGTGCACGCAGAGAGTGGGCTCCTGGCGGCGATCGGTCAGAGTGTACAGGAGTCTGGAGAGAGCAACGCGTAGAGAGAGATGGGTGGAGTCGACTGGATGAGTGAGAGCATCTTCGTGTGCTTACTGTTTTCTGAATTCTTCACGCAGAAGTTCTGAAGATTGGCGGTACTACAGGGAGGACAGTTTACTTCATCTCTGATGTTGAACAGATAGTCATTCGGAAGAGGACGATGATCTGTTGAGTCTAGGGCTCGAAAAGTGATGCGGAGACTCGCGAGCCATGGTCACGGTCTTCTCCGTCGTATCTTTCCTGCTCAAGGGCGGAAGGTTGTCTGTGGTTGGACATCAATGCGCATGAGTAGATATGCACCGCACGAATATATTGGCAACGTGTGAAGGAGAGGGCTTGGCCATTGGCCAGTGCCTCCCCTTACCTTTAAGGTTTGACGCTTGCAAACGTAAGGTAAGGATGTGCTTCTGTGTGCACATGCGCTCTGCGTAGTGTGGTTATGCTATGTGTTCATTATATGTACATCACTATGACTGTAGATTGGTACCTGTGCTTTTCGCGTACATGCATCCATGCATACGTGTCGATTCGACAAGACTGTTTGTGCAGAGAGAGGTGCGTTTGCACTGTAGTCTGTGCAATATACCTTTCCGCTTTCCATTGTCTTTCTTGATGCCGTGGGCCGTCGTGCCCTTGGTAGACGTTTGACCGCACATTATAAACTCCTTGTGATGGCGGCTTCTTACAATCGCAGAGCCAGGTCCAAAGTGGTGAAGAAGAATGTCTCTGAAGTTTTTTTCGGTGAAACACTGAAACGCTGAACCTCAAAGGTATAGCTTGAGAGCCAATTATTTATTTAGGGGATTGCGCTACATTTCCTGATCGGTGTGGAAGTTTCTGGTTGAAGAGCTGCTTTTGTGATAGCGGCAATTTCTTCTGCATGTAAATAGATGTTTGCAAGGTCACAGCTGTTATTAGAAGACAATCTTTGAACAGTTTCAGGATGACTATCAAGCTATGTGGTTGAAGATCCGTTCAGTTTTTGGATGGTACCTTTTGCTGCATGTAATAAAGGGCTCCAAAGAGAATATCAGACCTTAATACTTTACTGTATCATGGAAGCCATTTTTAGGTCTAGCTTCCACCAGCCGAAAGTGCGTTAGTATGATGGGCATTGTGTACCTTTGGTTGCGAATATACTCAACCATCTAACACAAGCATGATTTAGTCTTCTTCAAACACCCATCGTCTTTTTAGTATCTTGGCACTCTTCCGCAATAACAATGAGTGACGGATTGACTCACAGGCGATGGGCCACGACTCTGATGAGAGAGATGTTGTACACGTAGCGAGAAAGAAGATTCTTTGGCGGCTGTTGTGCGTTGAGAAAATGAGCAATGGCTTTATGAAGAGAGATATTAACGAGAGAGAGCGAGCTAGAGAGAGAGAGAGAGAGAGAGAGAGAGAGAGAGAGAGAGAGAGAGACGGCAGAGAAAGAGAGCGCAGAGAGAAAGAGAGCACAGAGAGAGAGAAAGAGAGTTTTGAATTGTTTTAATTGTTTATTTCTTTTGTAGTTGTTAGATTAATGAAGTACTAAATGAATTATTGATGTTAAGTGATTAATTTATTATTTAGTAATTATTATTCATAATTTGTTTTGTTTATTATTAATTATTTAGTGATTAGTTTATGTGTTAATGTGTGTGTTAAGATGCATGAATGTACGATTGCATATATAGTTGAGTGCATGATCATGAAGGCACACAAATGAGTTACCATACGATTCTAATATATGAGTATGTGTGTTTGCATTTATGTTAGAATGTATGGTAGCATGAGAGTGATCATAGAAGTACGTATGTATGCATGTGTGGCTGAGTGATTAAACATGTAAACATAGTGTTATAGCATATGATTTTAATGCATGAGTTTACATGTATGTGTATGCATGGTTAGTATGTATGAGCATATGTTAGCATCTTTATATATATGAATGAAAGTATCAATTAGAGAATGTATGATTAGGAATGTATCATGTGTGTATGTAATAAGCATATGTGTGTACATTAAGATTAAATACATGAATCATAATAGAATTGATGCATAGTGTGGATATGCAAAGATGCATGTGTGTATGTTGATATGTGGTTGAGTGTTAGCATGCATGTATAGTGGCATGAAATTAGGTATTAGCATTTGCATTTGAACATGTGCATGTGTGTAATGTTAGCATGCATGTGTGTTAGTATGTGTGTATTAGCATATATTAGCATTTGAAAGCATGCATGTAAAGTGCATTAGTATGTATGAGTGTGAATGTATGCATTAAATAGGAATGATTTAATGTATGTCTTTCATATTTATCAATAATTTCTTGTAATATTACTAATGGTGAATGTTTTTTTTCAGTGTCGAGAAGCATTGAAGATTAATGAGCAATTGAAGAGCAAATGAAGTGCAGTGAACTTAATGTTTCTTTGCAGAAACATTGAAGATTACAATTAATTGAAGTGAAGACAATTGAAGTGAAGCGGCAGCCTAAAAATCCATTTAAATCTTATTTCTCATTTAGTCAACTATCCAATTGACTAGACATTTGTATTAGAGTTATTGATTTGAGCCATTAGCTTATCAATTAATTTATTCAAGCAGTTTAGCATCATATTGTTTCATTAGTGTTTTCATTACTTTCCTTGATGTCTTCTAAGTTAGTTCATGAGTCTGAGCGTAGTACTATTGAAAATATTGAAAATATTGAGAATGTTCTGCCAACTCTAAACAGACCAGAAGCCTCTAGCTTTCCTGAAAGTTTAGTAGAAGAACCCATTATGGAAGTTGCAATCTCATATCAGGAAGCTGTTGCTATGTACAAGGCTGCCCGTCCTTACGGTCCATAGCTATTTAAACTATTTAAAGACCTTAGTTTCAGTCATAGAAATAGGTAATTTAACTTGTTTTGTCACTAGAACCTTATTTTCATAAGCCTGAGTTTGCTACAGACACCCTGCGTGTGCCGAACGATTTAGGCGGATGACTTGATCCACCATCCGAGCATCCCTCACGACCCGACATCGCGATGGTGTGAGGGTGTCATCGCGATGGTCTGAAGTGCATTGTCGCGATGGACTAGCTTGCCACGTGGCACCGTCGGCGCGATGGCGTGGGCCAATCGCGATGGCGTGACACAATCGCGATGGTCAGAGACCGTCGCGATGGTCCGGCCAAGCCGTCGCGATGGCGTGAGCCAATCGCGATGGTGTGACACAATCGCGATGGTCTGAGACCGTCACGATGGTCCACCAAAATGCAAATTTTGTGAATGCAGCTGTGGATTCCTAGAGGCGCTGGTGTCGCCTACACACTGGTGTGGTCGCCTTCTCCAAATTCCGAACTTTGCAGACCATCGCGATGGTCTGACACAATCGGAAATTTCTGACAGAAACTGAAAATTTTACCTTTTCCAAGCTTTCCTGATGCTCTGGAGCTGTGTACCTGCAAGAAAACTCAAGAAAACAAAAGTACACACAAGCACAAAAGTTCTCTCTCACTCTCTCGCATGCACAAATGAGGGGAAATGAGGAGAATGGGTGGATATGGTGAATTTTCTTATTTTTTTGGAGATGAAGATGATGATGCGGTGATGAAGATGGAGTGTGGGTGAGGTGAAAAACACTAAAAACTAAGTAAAAACAACAACAAAAACTGAAATTTTTACCTTCCAACGCCACTTCTTGCTATACTCTTACCATCACACATTCGTCCTAGACTCGATCCCCGGCAACGGCGCCAAATTTGGTGTTGCTCTAGCACAATGGTGAGAACCACGTTAAGAAGCTCCACCTCCTTAATGTCAATCCACGGAAGAGATAGGAGTGATATGAAGATGGTGAATGTGAGATGAAGTGAGAGTGAAGGTGAGAAGCATAGAAATGCACACACACATACACACACACAATGAAGAGACAAGCAAGACACAATGGAAGGTGGGAAATTAGCTCTATTGCTCAAGAACACTATTACAAGCTCAAAAGAACTCTAAACTCCAACAAGCTAACACTAACCAACCCCAAAAATGAGCTCTCTAGCTCTTTTTATAGTTTCTAGACTAGTTTTGACCGGTTTCACATCTAGTGACCGGCATAGTTAAAAATTAGGTCCTAGATGCTATTTGGAAGGGTAAACAGTATCTAAAACTAACGAAAATTGGTACGCGCATTCTACCTAAGCTCCTCAAGCTCGAGGACTCCTCGGCTTGCACAAAATGGAGCTATGGATTACAAAATGGGGTTTTCTATGTTACATATGTTACAATAGTGATAAAAATCACTGTTGGAGGTTTTTGGAAAGTATTTGAAAACATAATTATTTGAAAAACGATTCGACTGGCTCCCTGCTCTGTCGTTACATGCTTCCGTGTCGTCTGTGCCTCTGGCTGCTTCCAACAGTCCTTCTTTGGCATCTGCATAGAAGCTTGACATTTCATCAAATACCACATCTCTGCTCACCTTCACCTGTCGTGTGAGTGGGCTATAATATTTGTACCCCTTTTGCTCAAGGGAATATCCAATGAAGACACATTTTTCTGCTTTCGGATCAAGCTTCGTCCTCAACTCATCTGGAACATGTACATATGCAATACAGCCAAAAACTTTCAGATGTGATAAGTTTGGCTTTTTACCTGTAAACTTCTCTTCAGGTGTAACTTGATGTACAGCAGCAGTCGGAGTTTTGTTCATGATGTATACAGCAGTATGCACAGCTTCTGCCCAATAACAATGAGGCATATTCTTCTCAACCATCAAGGCTCTTGCTATTTCTGCAATATGTCTTCAGCAACACCATTCTGTTGTGGTGTGTACCTGCATGAAAACTGACGCCGAATTCCATGATTTTTTAGAAAACTACTGAACTCATTTGACATGTATTCACCTCCTCCATCAGATCTTAATGTTTGAATGTACTTCCCTGTTTGCTTTTTCACCATAACTTTAAAATTCTGGAAGTGAGTAAACACCTCGCTCTTCTCTTTCATGAAATATACCCATACTTTGTGTGTATGGTCATTGTAGCTCAGTGATGAGTAGCGCCTCCTTTAATGTCAATCTGGGAAGACATGAGGATGGTATGAAGACCTCGAGCAAGTGGAGGCACAAGTGCGTGAGTGAGAAGCACACAAGCATGCACACACATACACACACACGCGCACACACGGCAAGACAAAGAATGAGAAGCAATGGAGTTCTTAGATTACTTTCAAAAAGCTCTTACAGGTTCCTTTCAATTACAATCCAACTCAAAAATGAGCTCTCTAGCTCCTTTTATAGTTTCTGACTAGCTTTGGCCCTGTCCAGACCTAGTGTCCGGCCTAGTTAAAAATTAGGTTCCAGGGCTTATTTGAGGGCTCAAACGAGATCTAAAAAATACGAAAATTGGCAGGTATATACTTCTAAAGCTCCTCAAGCTCAAGGACTCCTTGGCTTGCACAAAATGGAGCTACAAAAATATGAAATGGTATTTACAATGGTGTTTAGTGATTAAAATCACTATTTGTGTAGGGATTTTCTCTGCTGATTTGTCATACACCTCTTTGAGCTCCCTACTTGCTCTTTCTTCTTGTGTGCTCAACTCCTTGATGTCTGAAAAATTTAGATGGCCTACTTTGTTGGAAGTGAGGTAGGCCCTTAGGCTCATGTCACAGGTCCATGGTTCCATAGTTCCAGTCATGTACAACATTAATTCCAGCAATCTTCCATATTGACAAAACATGAACATACCACAACTTAATCATACAGATGATGAGACAAAGATAGAGAAAGAATAGACGTCATGTGTAAGGTGTTACGTAAGCCTCTGCTTACTCATAGTATCATATATACCAATGTTCAATGTACAATGTGGGAGCAAAACTCTCAACCACTCTATGTGATGAGAAATAGATGCATGAGTGAATGTACAATGTAACAAACATATTCAGATGTGTGGGCAGTAATCTGAATATACATGAGATGTGTGACCTTATAGGTTATAGAAGAGTGAATATGAGTGACTGAAAGAGGAAGGATCAGTGTGAACGGAAATCCTCAAACTCATGTGAACACACCTTCTCAAACACCTCATAAAATATGCATAAAGCATATAAGTACTGATTCTCTTGTACCTATGCCGAATAGGACTCCTCCTGATATGAACGCCACAGCCTCCATAAACTTCAAGTAGTACCTGTGTGCATAAAGAGAATATGTACCTGAATACTTAACATAAGATGTGAATCTTATGTTAATCTCCATCTAATGTCTTTGAAGTAGCCCGATATCTTCTTTGTAGAAGACAATCTTCAACCTAATATCTTCCTGTAGAAGATAATCTTCAAAATCATGTAGATGGTCCCATCCAATGTCTTTGAAGTAGCCAGACATCTTCTTGTAGAAGATAATCTTCAACCTAACATCTTCTTGTAGAAGATGATCTTCAAATACATCATGTAGATGGGCGATCCTCACCATCAAGCTGCTAATAATCAAGTCTTCTTGCCATGAACAAGAGATGACCTCCTCTCCATGAGCTAGAGTGTGAGCACACCCTTCATCTTCCCCAAGAAGAATCACCAAGAAGAACTCCATAGCTGCTCCTCAACATGCTTCAAGTTAGCACCATGGCTGCCCCATGTGCTAGAAGAAACACCACCTCTACTGAGGTCCAAGCTCCAAGCTTGTGTTGATCCTAGGTGAAGGATGAATAGAAGTGACCCAAAGTGCTTCTTTTATACTATTCTTGGTATCTTGAAAAGCATATAATAAAGCATAAAGCTCTTCCAATCCTACGATTGCGATAATAAATCAAACCCGTTCGTAGATAAAATAAATCTCTTCGCGAACATGTCTGTCCGTTGTCTTCGCTTGTGTTTTAATAAAACAAAAGAAAAAAGTTCCTCGCGTACTGCTGCGCACGGGATTTGAACCCGGGTGGCTGCGATAGGAGGTTGCTCACATAACCAACGTGCCCTTGCTCTTTTGTTCTATAAGACATAGAAGCAAGCTCTATAGATGCTAGTTGCGCCCGTCGTCATTTGCTTTAGAAAAACTTGAGTAAAATAGACCAAGAGGATATCTTTAGAGATTCTATACTTGTTGTATTCTCTGAGCAAGAATGACTAGCTTTGACCACTTTCCAACCAATGAGACATTGTTTTCCAACAATCCCCCCTGCAATGGCATATTGGTACAGCCTGAACTGGATCTGCAAACTGTCACAATCTGCAAATTACCACAAGCTTCAAATAGCCTGTACTTCCAATACTTCAGAAAAAGTCTTCTTCAAAACTGAAATTGACTTTCCTTCAAAAACCTGAACTTGCTGAATATGAACCATAATACTTGAGAAAATATGCAAACTAGATATCCAATAGTGTATAAATCAAGCAATCACTGCTTGACAACTGTAGCATGAGCTGTCTCTGCACCTGCTATCTCTTGTCTTCAAAAACCTGAAAACATACACTAGGATCCACATATTTGCATTTACCTTCCAAAAAGGTTTCTCAATGTACTTCTGTTGTGTCATGTAAATACACTAAAAATTAAGAACTGAATCCTGGAACCTGTGACTGAAAACTCACAACTTAGTGTATTATGAACACTGCTGGTTCATCTCTGATTGTACTCAAGTCATGTCAACTCATCTCAATTGAAATCAACTGAAATATGAGTAAAAATCTATGATGTCATCATGTCTTCATCCTTTAAATCCTTCATACCTCTTTCCTTCAGAACTTGGTATAAACATATATGTGCGCACGTCTGAAATATACCTTTCTGAAATATCAAGCTTCTCTTCAATAGAATTTTGGAACCTTCTCCTGAACAGGAACACCCTAACAGGAACTTTCTCCAAACATTCTTCTTCTTCCTTCTTTTTTCAAAGCTGGAACATAAAGAGAACCTGACAAAGGAAATATAGGAATACCTGTAGGTATGACTCAGCATTCTTTCACATATGGCTGAAAATAAGTCTTCATGTTTCATCACCCCCCTGGATGACTTAACACTAGTATCCAGTATTCTTCAAAGTATATCAGACTTTATGAAATGTGGAACGTCTTCCTTCTTTCAATAAATCTGATGTTCAGTGATCAATACCTGTATCTGAAACAAAATCTCTGAACCCTTTTATTAGCACTGCGCAGTTGCCAATAGCTTCCACTATCATTCCTCAGCTTTCCAAATTGTAGAATAAGGTTAGCTGATCCTAACATAACAAAACCTTGCTGAAAGCATTTTAGGATTCATAACCTTCTGCAACATAACAAGTATCTTCTTCTTTCTGCAACACAAATCTGATAGAATCTGAATCTTTGACTTACTTCTTCCAATGTTTAAGAATCAAACAAAAGGATAGACAACTGAATCATAAATCATGCAAGATCTATTCAAGATCAATGATCTCTCCTGTGTAGAATCTGCTCTTATCAAACCTTCAAGATTGAATGTTTGATTTGTTTACCTGAATGTCTCCAAGTGTCCATGCTTCTTACAAAGTTGTAAAACTTTTCTTCAAACAAATCCTTCAAGGAATCTTCAATTCCTACTTGAAACATAAGTGGACAAACTTCTCACCTTGAGAACTCCAAAAGCTGCAAGTTGATACTTCATAACTTTCATATTTTACCCGGGTGAAATGTGATAGTACCTGCTTGATTTTCTTTTGGCTAACTCCACTTTTCAATCAAGTGATAGGATCTGGTGGAACACATTTTTGAATACAAAGCATGTATCCAAAAATCTAGACAATCATAGAAAGTAGATTCTTCAAATGACCTGTACATCAGCAAATCTGAATTTTCTGAAGTTTTCTGAAAATATTGAGTATGAGGTAACCTTTTCCAAACATAAAACCTCAACGCAAGTCTCCAACATCTGCTACAAAAAACTCTTTTATCTTAAGAGAGTTAGATAAAGAAGAAATATACTTCTCTGCAACTTGTCATATACCAAGTAGCTCTGTATTGACACTCCAAGAATTCTTTGAGGGAACAAATAAGCTGCCTGCTTAAAAGCTTCATAACTCATACATATATGAGTTAAAACATATATCTGCTGCTTTTCTTTCTCTCAATGCAATTCTTTGTCAAATCTACTAAATCATGACCAAGTGTAATGCAAAACAAGAAACTGCTTCTTCTTTAAACAAGATGTTCTCGTAGACTTGTCTTTGGGTGTAGAGGATAAAATAGGAAAAGTATATGGAAAATATATGAGAAAAGGAAGCCTTACTTTTCTTTTGGAAATGATGGACTTTCTTTTTCTACATCTTTCTTCCACCTGATGATGATGTTGACATCTTCAAACTTCTCTTCCATACCTTTTGTTCTCTTCATCTTGAAGTAGCAAACACTCTTGACTTCTTCAACTGAACTTTTCTCTTCCTCTAATGCTAAGAGTAAGAGGTAAAACAAACATGGTATACAAATGGAAGTGAATATAGAAACATGTTTTATCATCTCCTCATATCTGTGAATCAAAATTCTGCTTCAAATGTCTGAAACGACTAAATTCACCAATCGTTGTGTGAATGATGAATTACCCTTCTAGAGTTATAATTCTCTAGATACATTTGTACCTTGATATCCAACCAACTTACAACAGAAAATTGGCTGAAAACACTCATCTCATCTCTGCACTTGTCTTCTTAGATGAACTTTCTTGCCATGAAAGAGATCTCTCAAAAACTCTCTAGAAAAACCTCTAGATACCTGTTTTGATGTAGCCTTTAACTTTCAGATGATGAAAGCGTATAAAAGCAATCCTTGATTTTCTTCAAATCTCTTCATAACTGCTCTTCTAAGATATGACCTGCAAATGATAATCTGATAGTAGAAACTGATACCTGTGATTTGATGTTGATCTGATTTCTTCATCTTCTCTAAACCATTGTTCTTCCTTGAATTTGAAGTAGTCTTCTCTTCATCAAGTCTGGGTCTTCAAACAATACTTTTGTAAAGTATTTCCATACTCTTCCAAAAATATTCGGCTGCTAACAGATCATCAACTTCATACTCCACACTGATGAATACACATGTAACTGAAGTGTCTAATTCTCAAATCTCTACTCATCTAGATTAAGTGTGTATGTCAAATGTCAAATATTAGAAGATGCTTTCAAATCAAATGTTGTAAATCTGGAATTCTAGGAACCTGGGCTTATGAATGAGCCTTAATGCATTGATGCCAAAGATCTAAAGTTCTGTAACCAAAACCTTAGTGCTCTGATACCAAATGTTGGAAGTGAGGTAGGCCCTTAGGCTCATGTCACAGGTCCATGGTTCCATAGTTCCAGTCATGTACAACATTAATTCCAGCAATCTTCCATATTGAGAAAACATGAACATACCACAACTTAATCATACAGATGATGAGACAAAGATAGAGAAAGAATAGACGTCATGTGTAAGGTGTTACGTAAGCCTCTGCTTACTCATAGTATCATATATACCAATGTTCAATGTACAATGTGGGAGAAAAACTCTCAACCACTCTATGTGATGAGAAATAGATGCATGAGTGAATGTACAATGTAACAAACATATTCAGATGTGTGGGCAGTAATCTGAATATACATGAGATGTGTGACCTTATAGGTTATAGAAGAGTGAATATGAGTGACTGAAAGAGGAAGGATCAGTGTGAACGGAAATCCTCAAACTCATGTGAACACACCTTCTCAAACACCTCATAAAATATGCATAAAGCATATAAGTACTGATTCTCTTGTACCTATGCCGAATAGGACTCCTCCTGATATGAACGCCACAGCCTCCATAAACTTCAAGTAGTACCTGTGTGCATAAAGAGAATATGTACCTGAATACTTAACATAAGATGTGAATCTTATGTTAATCTCCATCTAATGTCTTTGAAGTAGCCCGATATCTTCTTTGTAGAAGACAATCTTCAACCTAATATCTTCCTGTAGAAGATAATCTTCAAAATCATGTAGATGGTCCCATCCAATGTCTTTGAAGTAGCCAGACATCTTCTTGTAGAAGATAATCTTCAACCTAACATCTTCTTGTAGAAGATGATCTTCAAATACATCATGTAGATGGGCGATCCTCACCATCAAGCTGCTAATAATCAAGTCTTCTTGCCATGAACAGGAGATGACCTCCTCTCCATGAGCTAGAGTGTGAGCACACCCTTCATCTTCCCCAAGAAGAATCACCAAGAAGAACTCCATAGCTGCTCCTCAACATGCTTCAAGTTAGCACCATGGCTGCCCCATGTGCTAGAAGAAACACCACCTCTACTGAGGTCCAAGCTCCAAGCTTGTGTTGATCCTAGGTGAAGGATGAATAGAAGTGACCCAAAGTGCTTCTTTTATACTATTCTTGGTATCTTGAAAAGCATATAATAAAGCATAAAGCTCTTCCAATCCTACGATTGCGATAATAAATCAAACCCGTTCGTAGATAAAATAAATCTCTTCGCGAACATGTCTGTCCGTTGTCTTCGCTTGTGTTTTAATAAAACAAAAGAAAAAAGTTCCTCGCGTACTGCTGCGCACGGGATTTGAACCCGGGTGGCTGCGATAGGAGGTTGCTCACATAACCAACGTGCCCTTGCTCTTTTGTTCTATAAGACATAGAAGCAAGCTCTATAGATGCTAGTTGCGCTCGTCGTCATTTGCTTTAGAAAAACTTGAGTAAAATAGACCAAGAGGATATCTTTAGAGATTCTATACTTGTTGTATTCTCTGAGCAAGAATGACTAGCTTTGACCACTTTCCAACCAATGAGACATTGTTTTCCAACATACTTGCCAGATCTTCTTTGACTGCCATGTCTGCTTGTGCTGTCCCTTCGCTCTGACTCTCTTCGTCTTGTGGCTCCTTTGGTTCCCTGACTGCTGCCAACACCCCCCCCCACTCTCGCGTCTGTCGCCCCTGACAGACCCTTGTCTAGAGGGTTTTTGAACATAATATTGGACGACATCGGAGGCTAGGTGGTGTTCTTCGAGTCGTAAGCCGCGTGCTAGATCTGTGAGCAAATCATCCCAATTCACAGGTCCGGGAACATCTGGATGAGGCACCCTCAATTGTTCTGAGTGAATAGTTCTCTCCACAGCAAATAATTGGAGGAGATATGATGGTCTAGGTATAAAGCTTTCGGAGTGATATTCCCAGAATCCTGTGATGAACATCTCCTCAAATGTTTGTTTAAAGTAGGCTGGGAGGTACTTGATTCTGGCGTGCCAAGCATATATTACTTCAATTGAGGGGGTGGTACTCATATCGTACACCAGATCCTGGTTTCCTGTCACGAAGCCTGCTCCTGAGAAGTGGGGGTCCTTAATATTCTTAAACGTCCTGAAAGTGATCAGCATTAATTCAAATATTTTCATACACATCTGGGCCATCACATCGGGATTATTGCGTAGCCGAATGCTCTAGTGACGGATTGTAGAAATCATGTAGTTCACCGTGGGGGGTCCTCGTGGAGGTGCTAGATAAACGTAATTTAACCATTTTGCGCAGGCTTTGATGTCTCTGATGGCAATAGTGAATTCAGGCCAGGTGCGTCTTCGAAGAACTGGAACGTAACAAGGATTATATTTAATAAACAACGGCATATTATTCCAGGTTCGGACCATTTCAGGATATGTTTCCAAAAGCCTGATCCTCTAGGTGGGTTGATGGATGGACCCACGCTTAGCACTTTCCGGTATATCGTCTGGACCAAATTGTGTAGCAAATGTGGGAGGCTTTCCGCATTGTCGTTGAATCTCGGCGTTGTAATCGGCCAAAAGTATGCAGTATGGCACATATTGGTCATTATTGGTGCCGATCCATCTATGATGAGACATGCTTCTGAAATATTCTGACTTTATGACAGTTTCTTCTAGGTTTGCTAGTGATTGGATCTGAATGGCCACCCGTTCTTCGTGGGTGTTCGCTGTCTTTTCCAGTGTCTGAAGCCACTCGGGTGCTTCCACTTCCAAGGTGTCTAGTCCCTCTGAGGTTCGTTGCCCTCCTGGCATTGGCATAGGAACATATGGTTCCTCGTACGAATCATCTACCTCAATGGGAACCAAGTCTTCTGGCTCAGGTTCAATACTGGAGAGGGTTGCCTTTCATACTCTAGTAACTTTTTCTGAAGCTCAACCACCTGCTCTGTCAATGCCTTCACTTCCTCTGAAGTCGAGGCCGACTCTATTACTTTGGTTGGAGCCTCCTGTTCCTTGAGCTGGCCACGCAGCTCATCACGTTCCCTTTCCAACTCATCATGAGAATCTAATAGATCTACATAGCTTTCTAAGATGGTCTTCATTGTCTCTGAAGGTACGGCTTTAAAATGCTCTGGTTCAATTTCGTGGGGAGAGCCTTCCATTGCCGCTTCCAGATTCTCTTCATTTTGTTTCTGCAGTCTCTTGTTCTCTTCAAGTGCTGTGGCCATATGTTTCCTGAGTAGCGCCAAGTTACGTCTGACTCGTAGGTTATCGGCCTGGTATACTTCGAGCAAGGCTTCTAGTTGTTTGACGCCTGATTCTTTCGATGGTTGGGGTGCCTCCAGTAGTGTTTGGTGAGCCTGCTCAAGCGTTGTATAACGTTGATTCACATCTGCATTTTCCTCTTCAAGACTTGTAAGTTGCCTTTGTAAGTTCTAGTGATTTGTTGTCAGTTGTTGATACCGGTCGTCAAGAGCTCTGTACTCATTTTGAAGCTGATATACACATTGATTTAATTCTAGAAATATACTATTTACATTAAATGATGTAGGGAGAGGTGAAGATGCAGGGGGACTAGGGGCGGGAAAGGGAGTTGTGAATGATGTGGCTGCAAGTGGAGATGTGGGTGGAGGGGGTATGGGAGACGGAGGTTGCATGGGGGGAGGGAGCGGTGCAGTGGCAGGAGATGTTTCCATAGTGTCAAATGTTTGAGTGACCGTGTTGTTGCTCTAGCACAATGGTGAGAACCACGTTAAGAAGCTACACCTCCTTAATGTCAATCCGCGGAAGAGATAGGAGTGATATGAAGATCGTGAATGTGAGATGAAGTGAGAGTGAAGGTGAGAAGCATAGAAATGCACACACACATACACACACACTACGAAGAGACAAGCAAGACACAATGGAAGGTAAGTAATCAACTCTATTACTCAAGAACACTATTACAAGCTCAAAATAGCTCGAAGCTCACACTAGCCAACACTAACCAACCTCAAAAATGAGCTCTCTAGCTCTTTTTATAGTTTCTAGACTAGTTTTGACCGGTTTCACATCTAGTGACCAGCATAGTTAAAAAATAGGTCCTAGAGGCTATTTGGAAGGGTAAACGATGTCTAAAAATAACGAAAATTGGTACGCGCATTCTACCTAAGCTCCTCAAGCTCGAGGACTCCTCGGCTTGCACAAAATGGAGCTATGGATTACAAAATGGGGTTTTCTATGTTACATATGTTACAATTAGTGATAAAAATCACTGTTGAATGTTTTGAGAAGTGATAAAAAACATATTTGTTTGAGAAATTGATCCGACTGACTCCCTGCTCCGTCGTTACATGCTTCCGTGGCGTCTGTGCCTCTGGCTGCTTCCAACACCCCCCTCCCTCTCGCTTCTGTCGTCCCTGACAGAACCTTGCTGTGAGGTCTGTCGGATGTAGTTTTGTAGGAGGTCGTGAGCGAGGGTGTGCTCAGATACTCGAATGCCTCGGGCTAGGTCGGCCTCGAGTTTCTCCCAATTAACGGGTTGTGGTTCATCGGATGGTGGGAGTCTGTAATGCGTGGAATACACCAACTGTTCACAGGCAAATAATTGCAATAAGTGGGTCGGCCTGCTGATGAACACTTCAGAGTGGTATTCCCAAAATCCGGTGGTGAACATCTCTTCAAATGTCTGCTTGTAGCACGCCGGTAGGTATTTTATTCTACAGTGCCAGGCATAACACACCCGGAGCGATGGCGTCGTACTCATGTCGTATGCGAGATCCAAGTTGCCATGCTCAAAACCCGGGGTATTAACATGTGGTGCTTTGACTCGCCGGAAGACTTTAAATATCATTTGCATCATGTCAAATATCTTGACAGTCATATGCGCTGCTATATCATCCATATATCTCAAGCGAGGGAGCCAGTGACGGATTGTAGCCATCATATAGCCAACAGTTGGTAACTCGATGGGTGGCTTAAAATAGGGGTAATTCAGCCAGTCTTGGCACTGCTTATTGTTTTGTACTTTGATAGCGAAGGTAGTCCAGGAGCGGCGTCGTGGCACTGGTCCCCAACACGGATTGTATTTTAAATGTAAAGGTGCCTTAACCCATGTGCTCATCATTTCAGGGTACTCCTGTAAAAGACGTGTACGCCAATCGGGTTGATAAATAGTGCCTTGTTGCGCATCCAGTGGCAAGTCTTCAGGCTCAAATTGAGTTGCATGTGATGGCTTCTTGCCAGTTCGCTTCTCTATGGCCAGCTGGTATTCGGCCATTAGCATGAAGTATGGTTTGTATTGAATCTCATGCCCGGATATGTACCTGAGTGGGGCCAATTGAGCAAAGTAGGGAGATTGCAATATTCTTTCTTCGATCATGGCCATAGCATGTAGCTGGGCCTCTACTCTGGCTGAATGTGTCGTTCCAAGTTCCTCAATCGTTTTCATCCACGCGGGGGTAGGAAGTTCATAGGTCATCTGGCCTTCGGCCGTGACTTGTCCGCCTGGGATGGGTATTGGCTCGTATGCTTCTTCAAACGTTTCCTCCACCGGAATGGTTATGTTCGCGTCGTCAGCTGGGATCTCCGGTGGGGAGTCAGGCCGTGGTGGTGCTTCGTACACATCTATGCGTGATTGGAGTGTGGCTACCTGGGCCCGTAATGCGTTGAGTTCCTCTATGAGATCAGGAGAGGGGTCCACAGGTTCTGGTACTTCTGCTGCTACTTGTACTTGTTGTGGTGCCGGTTCTCTGAGCTGTAGTAGCTTGTGATCTTGTTTTAACTTCTGATGCTCTTCGTTCATTCGATCATAGTCCTCGAGCAGTCGAACATGGTCATCTAGCAACATCTTCATTGCTTCGGATGG
Source organism: Ceratopteris richardii (assembly GCA_020310875.1). Taxonomy (NCBI): domain Eukaryota; kingdom Viridiplantae; phylum Streptophyta; class Polypodiopsida; order Polypodiales; family Pteridaceae; genus Ceratopteris; species Ceratopteris richardii. The sequence goes on from CM035411.1 coordinate 9,430,284, forward strand.
GATTGCCTTGAATCTGCTAGGACTTAAGGGTTGTTCTGGATGGTCCAATGCCGCTTCCAAATTCTCTCTATTCTGCTCCTGGAGTCTCTGGTTCTCCTCTTTTGCTACGGCTAGGTGCCTCCTGAGTAAGCCCATATTCCTGGTCAGCGTCGCGTTCCTAATTGTTTGGGCTCGAAGCAGGTTGTCCAGATCAGCAGTGGCTTCTTTTGTTTTCTCTTCACTTTCTAGCTCTAGCTTATGATATGCCTCTCTTAGTTCTTGGTATCGCGTATTTAAAGAGGCATTCTCGATTGATAATGAGTTAAGCTGCGACTGTAATTCATTTGTCGTCCTCTGCAGCTGTTGATAATTGTTGCCAAGAGATGCGAACTCATCTCGTACTTGTGTCATGCATGTGAACATTTGTTGAAGTGCAGTGTCTATGGTGGGCGATAATAGTAATGGAGTGCTAAGTGAGGATGCGGTGGAAGTAGATGCAGCGGGAATGGGGAATGGGGTTGGGAAGGTGGATGCAGTGGTGATCGTGGAAAATTGTGACGTACCTAAATATGATGGTGCTGCGGGTGGAGTGGGTGCTGGTGCGGTGGGTGGTGAGATGTCCATGTCACTGGACGTGTCAAGTGCGGTGACTGTGAAAAGTGGTGTGTATGTGGGTGGTTGTGTCGGTGTGAAGACGGGATTTACAAATGTAGAGTAATTTACAGGGGGGATGGATGGAACAACTTGGTGAAAAGGGGAAATAGGGGTTATAGTGGGTTGGGGAGGTGAAACTGGTGAGAAGGTTAGTGGGGTTAGAAAGGTGAAAGGGTATCTTAAAGGTGGTGGGAAAGATGGGAAGGATGAAGGAATGAAGGGGTTAACACGTAGGCGAGGTGGGGTGGGTGCGGGCATGGTGGCATGAATGGGCAGGGCAAAGGCTGTGGCTAGGTTGCCGTGGGCTGGTATGGATGTGGGAGGAGCAGGTGTGTGTGCGGGGGATACAGGATGAGTTGGTGAAACATGAGGTGAGAGAGGAGTAGATGGTGTGGATGTTATTTCCAGGATAGTGGTAGTATGTACAACGGTAGTATGTGGTGGGGAGTCGACTAGGATAGCTTCTCCGGTGATGGATTTTTCTGGACGTAGGCGTGCATCTTGCGCTTGGTGGGATGATTGAGGACCTACCGGAACTCGAATGTATTCACCGGGCTTCGATAACAGGCGAACTCTGCGAGGGTCATATTGGGGGAGTGGCTTCCTTTGTAAATATCTCAGTGCTTCAACCGGGCCAATGGATTTGACCAGTTCTCTGAACCCTTTGATGTAAACTTCTTCAAACCCTCCGGAGATGAGTTCTTGTTTGATTATGGTTTGGCTCTCTTCTTCAGTTAATTTCTTCCGTGCCCAGACTTTCTCCATCGTACGATATAATTTCTTGATTGCCAGCGTGTAAGCTGCTGCTTCGAAAGTCTCCTCTTCATGCGTGCTGGTGTCACCGTGTGCATCGGTTTGTTGGCCTTGGCCATCTGTCTGTTCGTGTTCTTGGGAATCATGCGTGCCCTGGCTGGCTTCATCGTCACCTTCATCGTCATCAGATACTGTTCTTTCGTCCTCAGAACTCGACACCACTTGTTCCTGTGGCTGATCCCTGGGTGTGGTAGGGTAGCTAGGCCTTTCAAATTCTTGAGAAAAGAACTGTCCTTCTGAAAACTGGAACTCATTGGAGAATGCATCAGGCATTTTGAAATCAAATGTTTGGTCCAGTGGCTCTGCTTCCATGTGTGGTATTGGGAAAGAAAAGGCTTCCGCACCAATAGTGGTGGGAGCTTCTGCTGTCGTGGTGGTGGGTTCTGTGGTTGTAGCTGCCTGAGGTGTAACGATACTAGTAGTGCCCTCTGTTACCACTGGTCTAGATAACCTTATGCGAATAGGTTGTACTGTGGGAGTGGCTTCTGTCGGTGATTGCTCTGGGGAGGGTTGTGGTGATGGTGACTCTGGCACTTGAAGGCAAGGAATAGTGCCTCTCATGCGCTTACCTGCCCGTGCTCTGCTGGGCTTCCTGGCTTTCTTCGTCGTTCCTTTGAATGCCTTCAGCTCTTCCCCTGTTAATGCACGTTCAATTGGCAAGTCATAAGCCAAGCACATATAAACAATTCTTGTCAACGCACAACATCCATTAAGCACTTTCTTTCGTTCCCATCTGTGTTGTGCCAAATACATTTGATCAATGATCCAGCTCGCCAGATCAACAGTCTGAGGTCCAGTACAGGCTAAGTATAATCCAAAACATATTCTTTTATGTGGCATGGTGAATCTGTCTTGAGCGGGGAATGCAAAATGTTGCATGCATATCCGTAGCGGCTTTGACAGCTCAGGTGTAATTGCTGAGATCTCCTCCCACTTAGTGACATCCCCACGTTTCATAGGGTCTGGAACTAATCTTTCTCGATCTGTGGGCGTGTGGGTTCCATGAATCTTGATGGCAGCTCTGATTAAATCCTTCGAAAGATAAAATCTTTTGTAGGGTGGATCATCCACTAAAGAAGGCAAAATAAAAGTTCCTGGGATATCCTTATTCTCTGAGGCCAGCAAAGTAGTGATTAAATAATAACACCTATAAAAGTCAGGTTTGGGCAGAGGATCACTGAAGTACTCCGTAAAGCCCGCTCTAGCCCAAACATGAGTTAAGTCCTGGGTGTTCTGTAGGCCTTCGAACTCTCTGGAGAAAAATTGGTATTTTCCCCAAGTGCGGTCATCAAACGTCAAATTAGATTCAAATATAAACTCCGCGTCCGCTAAGGGTCCTGCAAGTCCCTGAAACCAGTGAGAGTTACGGTGTATCTTTTCTGTGTAGCCCATAGGTGGGTTATCGATCGGCATGGGCCCTGGAAATCCTTGGAATTCTGGCGGTGGAGCAGTCGGGTGGGATTCTGCTCGTAAAACATTGAGGGGCACTGGAGCTACGCTGGGGCCTGCTTCTGATGGTCCTTCGTCGGTTTGCATGATGATTGATGCGCTAATGAGAAAGATCTGCTACAAAAGATTAACACATTAGCATGGAAATTAATTATGATCCCATTAAAGTGAGACCGCAATCCCTTTCCATAACCGATGCGTAACCCGTGTAGCCAAGTGTCGTGAAATGATTAATGCAATGATCTTTTTGTAGAGCTAATGCAGGTCTCTAGACACCTACATGTTTCAGATTATGTATACATTTCTTGATGAGATGAGATTATGAGTGATGTGTGATGATGGTGGGTGAATTTATACAAGGTTTAAAGGTTAGTGATTTATTACAAGGTTGTATGTTAGTCAGGGGGTAGTTAGACAATGGGTTAGGGGAAGACGGTTGGACAGGCTTCGGTATCCATTTCCTAAGAGTCCTTGAGTGGGTGATGTGGTTCTGCTGAGATACAGAAAGTGGTATCGGGTTTGGTGGTATTGACGGATGAAAAGGTTTCTGAGGGGTATATATTACATGGCTTGAGTGTTGAGATATAATACATTGTTTGGGTACCCAAATCTGCGTGGGTGTGGGTCTATGGGTAAGATATTTCTTGGCGATCCAAATTTGTCGAGTATTGATGCTTGTAGCAGAAGATCGAGAGGACTTTGTCTGCTGACTCTGCTTTTGTTGAAACTTTGTCCTGCTCTCTTCTGCAGTGTTGCTGATAGGCTGTGGTTGCTGTCCTTTTGGCACCCATATTTGTCTGGTGCCGCTTCCTTTGTTTGGCCTAGACTGCTTTCCTTGTTGTGTCTTCTGATACTGCCGTCGGTCTGGGTTCCTTCGTCGTGGTTGACTCTTTCGAGGTTGGGTTTGAGAGGTCCTTTGGACGCTCTGCTTTGGAAAAGAAGGGAGATCCAACACTTGCGTGACCTGCCCATTAGGAAGTGATTCGTTCTTCATCTTTAATCTAGGCCAGTCCGCAGCAAGTTTGGAAGGATGAGCGCCGTAAGGTGTTGTGCTCATTTGGCCGCTGATGCAACCCACCTGACCGCTGATTGTGCTCATCTGCCCTAGCGGTTGGGTAGCTGCCCTGTCTAGTTTGCAGGAAGTCCCAGGGAAGATCTCCTGTCGTCCTTCTGATTGACAACTGTCCCTGGCCAAGCCCGAGTGGGTTGGTGTAGACGTAACGTGACTGAGCTGATTAAAGATCTTCTGGTCTTCCGTCGCATGTATTTCATAGGGTCTAGGGTTACAAACCTCAATCGGAATGCCATTAGGGAAGTCAAGCGGTATCACTCGCTTCTGTTCTAAGGTTCCAATCTGTAAGGAGCCTTGTCTAAGATTTAGGTCCACTGAGTGATCGTACAGCCAATTTTGGCCAAGGATTAGGGGTTCTATCAGGTCGTCATCATGGCACACTAGTAGCTTCGCTGTCATGGTCACATCCTTAATGAGGATAGGAAGGTCCACCTCACCCATGCAAGGGGTTTCCATGCCTCCTAGGCCTATGAGGTATGCCTCAATTGGCCGCATTTCTATTCCTGAATCCTTATAGTGGGACCATCTAATCGCACTAGTCGCAGCACCTGAGTCAATTAAAGCCCTGAGCTCTTGGCAAGGGTTGCCGTGCTCTAGCCTAACTGTAATGAATGGTCTCCTGTCCACTATACTAGGATGGGTGGTTGACTTTACTTGACACATGGCCATGGGGTATCTGGGTGTAGTTTCCAGATGGTTATAATGCTCTCTCCCTTGTCCTTGTCTTCTTAACTTCATGCGTTTAATGCGTTCTATTGCTTCTGCCTGAGCTTCCGCTCGTATTCTATTTTCTTCCTCCTTACGCTTCTTTGCCCACGTGAGTCGTCTAAGCATATCCTCAGTAAGAGGTTCCTGATATAGCTTGACTCTACAGCCACTAATATAATTAGGCATTATATCTCCTTCTAAATTGGCCAATTGGATTGCTCCACTTGTTGAGAGTCTGTTAATGATCATAGGTCCATAACCTCGCTTTTCTAACTTTCGTGCGTGTTGTTTCAGCGTATATACTAGAACCAAATCTCCTTCTTTTAGGCCTTTATCTTTCACATGCGCATCAAAATATGCTTTCTGTCGCTTCTTCGCTGCGTATATTCCTGCTGCTGCCTTTAGTCTGGTTTCTCCTAATCGTTCCAAGTCCAGTATTCTTGCTGATAATTCATGGCCGGTCCATTGATGTTCTTGTGCAACCTTAAGGGTCGGTATCAAGAAGTCCAAAGGAAGCACAGCATTCTGACCAAAAACCATCTGAAAGGGAGTTGCATTGAGTACGGTCTTGTAGGCCACTCGATATGCCCAAACAGCGTGGTGTAACTGTTTGTCCCAATCTGAACGTTTGTTGTTCACAAATTTTGTCAGTACGTTACAAAGGATCTTATTAGTGCTTTCAGCCTGACCATTGGCCTGAGGATGATATGGTGCGGATTTCTTGTGAATCACCATAAAATCCTGTAACAAATATTCAATGACTTGGTTTAGAAAGTGAGTGCCGCGATCGCTCACTAACTCTATAGGCAATCCATATCTTGTAAAGACATTTTCAAATAAGAATTTTGCAGTTGTGTGTGCATCATTCTTTTTCGTGGCTTTTGCCTCTACCCATTTCGTAAGATAATCTGTCGCAACAATAATGTATTCCGCATGTGTACCTTTTGCAGGGGGGTTAATGGGTCCTACAAAGTCTATACCCCACTTAGAAAATGCACGTCCGCCCATCATGGGTTTCAATGGCATTTCATCTCTGCGCGTAGGAAACTGAGTTCTTTGGCACACATCACATCTCTTTACATAGGTATGAGCATCCATGTGAAGAGTGGGCCACCATAATCCTACAAAGAGGATGGCTTTGATTATCCTATCGGGTCCAAAATGACCTCCTGCAACACCTTGGTGTGCAGTCTCTAGTATGCTCAGATAATCGCTCTCATGAACACATTGTCTTAGATATCCATCTCGTCCTCTTTTGTATAAATTATCGCCAATAAGAGAATAATCTTGAGCTTCCTGCTCCAGACTACGTTGTCGAGTTAAGGTCATGCCTTGAGGGAATGTGTTCGTCCTCAAGTATGTCACTAAAGGTTCACTCCAGTCTGGTGTGAGAGACACGTGATATAACGTAGCATGCTCTACTGGTGGTCTTTCACAACAAACATGGCATTCCTTACACAACCTGTAGACATCTGCTTCCATTGAAGGCCAATATACTCCTAGTCTATGCAGAGTCTGTAATGTTCAATGTTTCGAATGATGTTGCTTTAATGCACCTACGTGTGCTAATTGCAACCAATTTGCATGTTCTGATTCATCTACACAACAAGCAAGAATCTTTTGATTATCCTGTTTATATATGCTTCCTGCTAAGATTTGGTATCTCTGAGACTTGGTAATCTCTCCTTCTCTGATCTTTATCCTAGGGTTCTTGGGTCCATATGTGAGAATAGGGACTATAGGCTTAGCCCATTTTGGTGCTATCTCAAGGTTAAACAAGTATGCATCTGGTAATTCATCCGCTACTCCTTGAGGAGCTTCTCCTGATGTTAATCTTGAAAGGTGGTCAGCTCTAAGATGTGTCTTTCCTTTCCTGACTACGACTTCAAAATCATACTCCATGAGTAATAGAAACCAACGTATCAGTCGTCCTGTGTTACATGGTTTGTTGACTAAGTACAATAGGGCTTGATGATCCGTAAAGAACTTGAATTTGTTGGCCAACAAGTAGTGCCTGAACTTCTTTACTGCGTAGATCATCCCTAATCCTTCTCGTTCCGTCGTGGTGTAATTTCTTTCTGCTGCGTTCAATTGTCTGCTCGCGTAAGCTATGGGGAGATCTATGTTACCTTCACTCGTGGGTTGTGCTAACACACATCCTATGGCATAATTGGATGCATCCACATGTACATGGAATGGCTTACTCCAATCTGGGGTAGTCAATATAGGTGCTGAGCACAAGCGTCGTTTAAGTTCGTTGAATGAACTTTCACATTCATCTCTCCATTCAAAATTGGTTAAAAGAGAGTACAAAGGCTTGCCTATGATTGCATACATGTGTATGAATCTCCTATAATATCCGCAATGGCCCATAAATGCTTGTACCTCTTTGATGTTCGTCGGCCTAGGTAGATCTGCAATTACTTTTACTTTTTCCTCATCCATAGAGATTCCATTTTTTGACACAATGTGTCCTAGAATTTTGCCTTGTCTGACCATGAAAACACATTTTTCTGGGTTCAAACAAACCTGATACTCTCGACATTTGTCAAATATTTGTCTTAACTCTGGGATATGTGTCTGTCTTACATTTGAATGAGCACATATGTCATCGACATAAACTTCCAAACTCTTGCGTAGGAATTCCTTAAAAACATGACACATGAGTCGCTGGAAGGTAGCGGGTGCATTTGTTAAGCCAAATGGCATTACACGAAATGCAAATATGCCCCATTCCGTGGCAAAAGCCTTCTTGTGTTGATCTTCTGGAGCAATGGCTACTTGATTATAGCCTGAAAATCCATCAAGAAAGCTGTAAACTTCCTTGCCCGCAACTCTTTCCAATAGATGTTCTGTGATAGGAAGAGGATAACTATCTCTAATCGTTGCGGCATTAACCTTTTTAAGGTTAATACACACACGCAATTTTCCATTCTTCTTGGGCACAACCACAATGGGGGATACCCATTCGGTATGCTCAATTTCGTAAATGAATCCTGCTTCTATCAAGCGATCTATCTCCTCTTTAATCTTCGCAGCGTAGTTATTATTGTACGTGTATGGTTTCTGTTTTGTCGGTTTTGCATCTGGAGTCATAGGGATTCTATGAGAACATATATCTGGATCTAATCCTTTCAAATCTTTGTAACTCCACGCAAAAACATCTCTATATTCGCGTAATAGGGCAACTAGCTCTTCTTCTTCTTCAGTTGTCAAATCATGCCCTATGTATGTGCATTTTTCTTCCTCTCCTTCTATGGCTACGATTATTTTCTTGGTTTTCTCGCGGTTATCATATACTTGTCCGTCATTCGCCTTTCTATTAGGCATTCGTACCATGATTCTTCTATCTTCGATTTCATATTTCTTGAAATTCTCGGGTACTTCAAACAAAGATTCTTCTTTTTCTGACATGGTTTCTTTCTTCTTTCTTTTCTTGCCTTCACTCTTAGGAGTCACTTCCGTGGCTAATCTCACCTCATTCGTAATTTCCTCGTGTCTCTGAGGGTGAGTCTCTACTTCGTAGAAATATTCTTCCTCTGATGCAAATGGAGAGTCCATGATGATTGATTCTAAATCAAAATCACTTGCATCCTCAAATGCATCAGTGTTAGGTTCACACTCTTCTAAAATCGCATCGCACATGATTGGCTCTATCGTAAAAACTGAAATGTCATAGCCATCCTCGTCACAGTGGGGTGTCCATTGTTCTTCATTGATGGCTACATCCATGGTTGCTAGGATTTCTGCCCAACCATGGGGTTCAAACTCTTCGTCTGGGAATACTACAGGTGCATAGGCTGGATCTTGTAGGGTTCGTGGATGTTGTTCTGCACCTAAGGTCCTGGCTTCTAACCTTTCTTCCTCTTGTTTGGCTACTTTACACATCCATAAATGAGTATCCTCGTGCAACCAAGAAGGATCTGATTCTAGTGAGTGCACGGATTCCGTCTCTACTTGTGTCTTATGGATGGTATTCCATTGTATTGGGGGTACGTCTCTATGTGAATAGTCTTTAAGATTGACTTTGGTAGTCACTCCTAAATGTTGCAAGTACAACGAATTAGTTCCCCAATCTTGTACAATTTGCAACTGACGCATGAATGGTCGTCCCAATATCATCTCATAAGCATGGTTTTTTGCAAAGTCACAAATGGCAAAAGTATGCTCGAATTCTACACCACAAGTGGTGAGAGATATTCCTTCTAGTAAGCCTAATGGTTTTTCTATGTGTCCATCAGCCATTTGTAGCTTCATCCTGGTGGGTCTTAATGCTGGCTTACCCCAACGTTTCCATAAAGCGGTGGTAGCTATGGCTACTCCGGCTCCTGAATCTAAGATGGCTTTCGTGGTGTAGCCCTGATGGGTTATCGGAAGATAAGTGTTACCTTCCTCTCCTTCGCTCACGTCTCCAATCTTTTCCACAGGTATCTCTGATACCTTATTTTGTGATCCTATTGGTGAGGGAGTAGTAGCAAGCTCGGGGAATTGATTTGCTACATGCTTCCACAATTCTGGTTTTACCTTCAATAACTCCTCCAGAGTAAGGTTACATTGTACTTTGGTATTCTTGATCACTTCCGTGTTTCTAGGGATTACTGATTCTTCATTCCTCACTATTATCGTGGGTGCTCTCATACTAATAGACTTTGCTTCCCAAGGTCCTGTGAACTGAGGTAATTCTTGTAAAGAATTAGATTCAAATCTTGTGTGTTCACTCAGTTGTTATTCCTCTACATCATCGTAAATAGAGGGAATGTCTTGGGGAAATTGCTCCTGCAAATCATCTATTTCTTGAATAGGAGGATGAGTTCCTTGTTCTTTTCTCCATTTCTCTTCTTGGATTTCTCTCAAAAATTCATGTGAGTACCTATGTATGGAAGACAAATTGTCTTGAATTTCTGTATTGGGTACTTGAGACAGGGGTGGTGCATTCCTTTCCTGTGTCTCTGGGACAATAGGGTTCCTAGGCTGATCCTTTTTCTCTTTGCTCTCGATCAAGTATTCTAGCCTCTCCATTAGCCCTTGAAAGTGTAATTCCGGTTTTGCCATGTTATTCCAATTAAGATACCTAGAGGCTTCGAACAAAGCTTGTGCTAATTCTACCATCTTCATGCAAAGTTTAGTTCTCTCAATTTCTAGATCAGCTCGAGGGTAGTTTTTGCTCATTTCAGCTACCTGAGGTCCCTCTTTTAATCTAGCCTGATATGCACGAAACATCATGTCTAGATTTTCTGGTATGGGTTCCGCTAAAACTGATCCTGATTTCTGAGCTGGATTCTCTTGATTCAATTCCTGTGAAGTCAATTCTTGGATTTTGGCTCTAGATTCCTTTAAACTTCCTTCCAACTCCGTTATCTTTTTACTCCATTTTCTCTTAATTCTTTCTCTAGAATCTTTCCAAGATTTTGTCTTTTTACTGCTAGATTCTGCAACATCACTGGTTCCGGCTACTTTCTCCTGATTAAGCTGTTGGTTCTGTAAGAGCGCCTGGGCTCTTGTGATAGCTTGGATAGGCACGTATGTAGGGTTGGATCCCTCTGCATTATTTACAATACCTATCACGTTGATCGGTGTCACATTCGGAGCGTTAACAGGGTTCTTAGGACAATCTTTGATTATGTGCTCTTTGCCACAATCAGCACAAAAGCCTTGGATGTTATAGTATTGTGATTGTCCTGATATCGGAGGATGTGGACAATCCTTTATGAAGTGATCTCCTTGGCACCTAAAGCATGGTCCTCTAGGGCCCTGTGGTCTCTGTTGTCTCCATTGGGGCCGTGGCTTTGGGTTTGCGTACATCACATTAGCATAGTCGGGCTCCCAACTAGGTTCCACTGGTGGACTATCGTAATGATATGTCTCCACGTGTTCTGGTGACTCTGTGTAATATGCGGGTGGACTATCGGCATGCGTAGAGTCAAAACTGTTTGAGTGTGGGTCACTCTCGGTGATCAAGGGTGAAGAAGGCACTAAGGCCGTACTTAGGTTCTCTTCTGCAGCAGCGTATTTGACTGAGATGACATTCGCTGGTGGGGGTGGCTGCTGAGCTAAGACGGGTTGAGGTCTCTGTTGAGCCTGGTATGGGTAGTTCTGAGGAGGCCTATAGTAATAAGGTTGAGCATGGTATTGGCCTTGATACCTACCTGGCTGCTGGTATGCTTGCGGATAGTTCTGTCTCACGGTTTGTTTGTTGTACGGGCAGTCCTGAGCCGTATGATTCGTGTATCTTCTCTCAATTGTACAGTATTGGCCACTAGGGTTGGCTTGTGGTTGTGGTGCATTGGGACACACATTTGCCATATGATCACCACCACAGGTATAACAACGCTTGTTTGTTAGCACCCTAGGTTTACTAGAAACTCCTAGTTTCTGGGCCACTTTCTCTGCTAGGTCCTCTATCGAGTTAGACAATTTTGTGGATGCTAGAGATGAACAGTCTGAGTCCTTATAGACCTTTTAAAGTTCCAACTCGTCTCCTAAGTTGTCTTCAATGTCTATACAAATTCTTACACATTGCTCTAGCGTTCTGGGTTCTTTTAGGTACACATAGGAGCGCAGTTTAGAGCTCAACAAGCCATCTAGGAACAATGACACTTGCTTGGCTTGTGAGGGTAGCTCTTGCATTGGACATCGTTCAACATATTGTCTAAACCTACGTCCTGCGAGTCTAATTGTTTCTTGAGGGGTTTGTTTAAAGCTATGAATCAACGAAGACGTATCATGTCTAATCCCACTTTTAGAGAATTCAGTGATGAATGACTCTAAAAAGTGATGGATGTCCCTAAATTGCCTTTGTTGCAATGGTTGGAACCAAGTTAAAGCTGTATTCTTTAACGTTAGTCCAAATGCGTTGTATTGTGTGAACATGTCTTCAACTTGTTCGGCTCTTAGTACTTGCTTGAATTCTGCGACGTGGTCATAGGGATCTCCCGTCCCATCAAAGTAATTTTTCATGGATTTCACTAATTGTGTGGGTCTCAATATTCTTGCGTGTTCACGTGGTCTAGGTAGAGGAAAATCATCTCTACCACCTGGTATCCCATGATCTCCTTGTCTATCCTTGGTTGTTCTATCTCTCCCTATGGGATGAGTGAAGCTTACTTCTGGTCTCTCTTTATTTCCCTCTCTTTGATTTCCATGGGCCGAGGATGTTCCTGCCCCTTGTTGACTTGTGTTCATGTTTGTTCTAGATGGAGGGAATACCAATTCTCCTCTCCATGTGTATGTGTTTTTAGCACGGTCGGGTACCACAAAGACTCTTTCTGAAGTCTCATCCAGGTATACAACCTTTCCAGGTGTATCCGGGTCCTTGAATTCGTATATAGTGACGATACCTACCTCACTAAGTAGTTCTGTTTTGTATCTCCAAAAGGCTTCATCAGTTTCTTTATTTACAAATAACTCTATGCTTCTGTTATCCTGAGGGATCCATTCTGGGATTAGTACTCGTGTCAGTACAGATTTCCCTCTAGGTGTTCTAGGCTCGTCTAATGGTTCTTTTCCTTGAGGTTTTGCTTCCGTCTCTAGTTGAATCACGCCAAACTCGTTTGTATTGTTTGGCTGCGTACTTAGGACGTACATGGTTCCTTCTTTGTCTATGTAAGCGTCTCTCTCAAATTTCACCACTGGTCTTTCCAATCCAATGGGTTGATCGGGGTTGTGCATTTGCACCACTTGCCTTCGCAAACCATCCTCATAGATGCGAGCACCTAATCGGTTGGTTCGGAGAAACTCTAGTTGTGTTCTATAGGGTCCTTCAGGTTTTTCTAAGTATGCTACATTCGACCCTCCTTCTGGTCTTTCTGTGCTAAATGCCATTTCTGAATCACTAGTATCTGAGCTCTCGTAGGGATAACTAGTGTTCAATTGTTGAGCCCACGATCGTGCAGTAGTTCTTACACTTGCCTCTGATGATCTAAGGCTTCGTCAGTCTGACTTACCTATATGTTTGCCCAATCTAAGGTTCATTAATTTTCTTCCTTGCACACTCAGTACACGCTCAGATCGTCACCGATTCTTTATTTTTACTTCTTGTTTCTTTTTAGATTTCTTTAGATTCTTGTCTTAATGTATGCGTCAGGAATTCGACTTTCCGTGATAAATTTGAGTTCTCGTTTCGTCAGACTTAGGTTCTTTCCTTTAGGTTTTCGTGTCACACACCTTTACTTTAGTCTTGAACTTGAAAGAATTAAATATCTTGAACTTGAGGCGTTCCTATCGTCTTAATCCACAATGCTAACGTTTATCCTAAGCTAAGAATTGACTGAGGGGGTTGAGTAATCTTCCAACCTCGAGTCAGCTTTTTCTGGTTGCTCTGATGCCCAAGAAGCCGCGCTTCCCAAGCTTTATGCCCTTCACAGCCTTGCTTTGGTTGTCTTTGATTGCCCTTGCTAGACCTGGAAAAATCCAATATTAAACCAATTCGCAGTTGGATGATCAAGCACTTAAGTACATACACCTTTTAAGTCCCTTCCCTTTTGCCCAACTTTTTAATGCTTGCCCCCTGGCTTTCAAGTCCCAAACTAGGTCAACCTCAAAATAGCTTATCAAAAAATAGACTTATCCTTTAAGAAAAAAATAGTTGAGGTCACGTAGTACTCGTCAAGAGCTTTCTAATGAGCTATTAAGCTCAAAAAACGGACTTCGGATGAAAAAGTTATGAGCGCTCAGGCCCTGGGGGGTAAAAACTGACAATCAGGTTTTCCTTCCAATATGAGCTAAGGGGTCTCCTATGAGTCTAATGGTCCAAAAATTTCTCAAAAATACCCCCAAAATTGGTCAAAAAATGGAACCCTAAATTTGCAATGGGGGTGCACAATCGCGATGGTCTGAGACCGTCGCGATGGTCCAAGCGAACCGTCGCGATGGCGTGGAGTTTGGACAGTCGCGATGGTGCGAAAAGGTGGACCGTCGTGATGGTCCGAAGTGAACAATCGCGATGGCGTGAGGTCGAACCGTCGCGATGGCGTGATCAGGCGGACAATCGCGATGGCGTGGGTCAACGGTCAAAGGTGGACAATCGCGATGGTCCGAAGTGAACCGTCGCGATGGTCACAAGTGCGATGGCGTGAGCCAATCGCGATGGTCCAATTTTGGGCTGTCACGATGGTCCGAAAAATGAACCGTCGCGATGGTCTATCTTGACACGTGGCACCGTCGTGGCGATGGCATGGGCCAATCGCGATGGCCCGAGGTCAGCTGAACAATCGCGATGGTCCAAGTGGACCGTCGCGATGGCTCAAGTGAACCGTCGCGATGGTCCGAGACCGTCGCGATGGTCCGGCCGAGCCGTCGCGATGGCGTGAGCCTATCGCGATGGTGCGACACAATCGCGATGGTCTGAGCCAATCACGATGGTCCACCAAAATGTGATTTTTTGCAATGCAGCTGTGGATTCGTGCAAGCGCAAGGGTCGCCTACCTCGTGGTGTGGTCGCCTACCTCAAATTCCGAAAGTTGCAGACCATCGCGATGGTCCGCCACACTCGGCAGATCTTTGACAGAGAGTAAAATTTTACCTTTTCCAAGCTTTCCTGATGCACTGGAGCTCTGTACCTGCAAGAAAACTCAAGAAAACACAAGCACACACAAGCACAAAAGTTCTCTGTCGCTCTCTCGCATGCACAAATGAGGGGAAATGAGGTGAATGGGTGGATATGGTGAATTTTCTGATTTTTTTGGAGATGAAGATGATGATGTGATGATGAAGATGGAGTGTGGGGGAGGTGAAAAACACTAAAAACTAAGTAAAAACAACAACAAAAACTGAAATTTTTACCTTCCAACGCCACTTCTTGCTATACTCTTACCATCACACATTCGTCCTAGACTCGATCCCCGGCAACGGCGCCAAATTTGGTGTTGCTCTAGCACAATGGTGAGAACCACGTTAAGAAGCTACACCTCCTTAATGTCAATCCGCGGAAGAGATAGGAGTGATATGAAGATCGTGAATGTGAGATGAAGTGAGAGTGAAGGTGAGAAGCATAGAAATGCACAGACACATACACACACACTACGAAGAGACAAGCAAGACACAATGGAAGGTAAGGAATCAACTCTAATACTCAAGAACACTATTACAAGCTCAAAATAGCTCGAAGCTCACACTAGCCAACACTAACCAACCTCAAAAATGAGCTCTCTAGCTCTTTTTATAGTTTCTAGACTAGTTTTGACCAGTTTCACATCTAGTGACCGGCATAGTTAAAAAATAGGTCCTAGAGGCTATTTGGAAGGGTAAACGATGTCTAAAAATAACGAAAATTGGTACGTGCATTCTACCTAAGCTCCTCAAGCTTGAGGACTCCTCGGCTTGCACAAAATGGAGCTATGGATTACAAAATGGGGTTTTCTATGTTACATATGTCACAATTAGTGATAAAAATCACTGTTGAATGTTTTGAGAAGTGATAAAAAACATATTTGTTTGAGAAATTGATCCGACTGACTCCCTGCTCCGTCGTTACATGCTTTTGTGGCGTCTGTGCCTCTGGCTGCTTCCAACACGTGTAGATGGGGATCGTGGGTGGGGTGGAAGTGACGTTAGTGAAGAGAGTGGTGAAAGTGGGCATGGTGACGCCCCCGAATTGGATTCCTGGAGAGAGTGGAATTCCCATGACGATTGTGGTGGTAGTGGACGTGGTGGTGATAGTGTCATGTGGTGGAGCGAGTTGTGTAGTGAGAGGTGGGGAGGGTGGTGACAGTGGTGCTTCCTGATGTTCGTCTGCTTGCGTTGTATCTCCTGGTGCTGATACGTTGATATGAATTTGTTTCCCGGACCTCATGGGACGGGCGGGAACTCTTTTCTCAAATCGGTGAATGTAGGCCATTGCCTCATGAATGGCCTCATCCAATCCTACTGCATCTGCATGAAGGTTGATGGACTCGATGAACATATCATCCACACCTTCCTCTGCCAGCAATTGGTTCATGAGTTTCTTGCCTGCTTCAAGTGACATTTTATGTTGTTCTTGAACTAGCTGCATGGTTCGATATAGTCTTTTTATTTGTGCCGAATACGCGGGGGCACTTGCTAACTCTGAAAGTTCATCATACTCTTGTTCTTCGTAGGCTTCTTCCTCTTGTTCGGTCTCTTGTTCATCTACGTCGACTTCTACCACTTGCGGTCGGGTGGGGGCTGACGTTGTTGTATGGGTTTGTGGTTCCTGAGCTCGCTCTGTTTCCGTTTCGAGATTAGAGTCGTAGATTAGCCTAGCCACTTCTTCATCAGTGAGATCATTGAGAGTAAAGCCCTGTGGAAATTCCAAGTCCGATGGGATGGGTGGAAACACCAGATTGGGTCCCTCTGTACTTGGTCTTGGTAGCCGAATGGTGAATGGTCTAATGCGTCGTGTCTGGGGAGGGGTAATTTCTGGTGTAGTGGTGGCTCCCCTTGGTTGAGCGCAGGGTAGTTGGACTCCCCCTCTCATCTTCTTTAATGGAGGACCTGCCGCTGATAGCCTTCTCTGGAACTCCTGGGCCCGGGACCATACGAGTGCCCGCTGAATAGGCACATCATAGGCTAGACATCGATAGATTATTTTGGTCAGAGCACAACACCCGTGGAGCACATTTTTCTGCTTCTTGTTCCACCGTTGATGGGCTAGGTGGATCTGATCTATGATCCAATGTGGTACGTTGATAGGGAGGTTTTCTGTCTCTGCCAAATACAAGCTAAACCATATCTTCTTTGGTGGCATGGTGAATCTTTCCTGGGCTGGAAAAGCAAAATGCTGCATGACGGTCCGTAGGTGAAGAGCGATGGTCGGTGTCATTGTTACCATATCCTTCAGCTTATTGAGATCTTTATGTTTCATTCTGCCTGGAATCATTGTTTCCTTTTCAGTAGGAATGTGCATACCATACATGCCTAATGCTTCTCGTACCAGATTGAGGGTCAGTTTGAATCTTTTAAGTTCGTGGCCCGGCAACAGTGAGGGTAACACAAAAGTGTTGTCGCCTCCCTTGGCCCTGCTAGGAGTGATGGTACTGATAAGATAAGAACAACGTAAGAAATCTGGCTTCGGTAAGTGGGCCCTGAAATAACTGTCCAGACCAGCTTTGGTCCATACTGCACGCATTACTTCGGCATTCTGATAGCTCTCAAATTCGCGCGTGAAAAAATGGTAGCGTCCCCATTTACCATTAAACTCCAATTCAGCTTCCCAAAAATAGGTTCCATCACCCAATGGTCCTGCAACATCACTGAACCAATGAGCGTGTTTTCCCACTTGAGAGGTGTGCCCCTGGGGAGGATCCTGAACTGGGAGTACATGCACAGCTTGAAGTTCTTGCGGTCTTTCGGTGAGATGTGGTTCGAGGAGGAGTGTTTCTATATCCACAATCTGTGCACTGGATCCGGCGTGAGAACTGGCACCTCCGGCTTCTGCCATGGCCCTGCTTGCTTGTTGGTTCTGTGAGAATATAGAACCATGTGTTAACATTGTAATGGACAGAATAAACCCGTCGTTGCCTCGTTACAACATTAATATGAGGTAGATGATGAGTCAGTGGTCAGTGAGTGCACGATGACAGTGTGTGTAGTTAATGCCTGGATAGTCCTAGGAGCTAGATGGAAAGATGCACAGTCTGACTAGTGTAGTTAGTAAGTGGAGGTGAATTCACAGATTGGGGTCGGGGGGTTTATTACAAGTCTTAGGTTGTCAAACACCGTGGATGGCTTTTGGTCTTGGTTTTGTGGAGATTCGGGAGGGTTGCATGAGTAATTCTGCTGGGAGTTGTTGTGTCATTGGGACCCATTTACGAGTAAGTCTGTGCGTGCTTCTAGGTGGCAGCGTGTTTGAGTGTATCAGACAAGAGTGGGTCGCGGCTGCCTGAGCGAGTGAACCCTGTCTTGTATAATGTGAATTGTGTGGGGTTAGTTGAGCCCGCAAGCAAGCCTTAGGCACCCAAATTTGTCTTGATTGTGGGTCAGCCCTCATCGACTTCTTGGGTACCCAAATGGATTTCACTTTCTCAACAGAGGTTTTAGGAGTCCTCTTATTAGCATCAAGTCGTTGATTACTAATAGGAAGTTGAGACCGTTGTTGCGACTTAGTTACGGTCGGCAGCTCGTCTTTCCGCACCCACATTTGTTTCATCGGCTGAGTTGTTCTGCTTCGCGCGTTCTTTTGGTCTCTCGCCTGGAGAGTCTTCAGTGATTGATCTGCCCTTAGTTGCTGCCTCCTTCTGGCCTTTGGAAAAGAAGGGAGTTCCATTGTGGTTCTGACTCCTTCTTTGAGATCTTCGTTCTTCTGTATCACATAGCCTTGGACAAGAACAGCATGGTCAACTTCATGTGTACCCCTGGAGGGACCAGGAGTCTGTGCCTTTCCTAGTTCCTTGAGTGCTCCATTATTTAACTCAATTGTAATTCTAGTTTGATTCACCCATACCTGAAGAAGTCCACTCCTTAGGTTTAAGTTGACTGCTTGGTCATAGATCCAGTCTTGACCCAAGACAAGGGGTTCAGTGAGGTCCTCATCTTGACATACTAGTACTTTAACTGTCATTGCCTCATCATGAATATAGAGGGGAAGTTCCACCTCACCCATGCAAGGGGTTTCCACGCCTCCCAATCCTATGAGATATGCTTCCACAGGATTGACAGTTAATTGCAACTCTTGACAGTAGGACAATTTAACAGCACTAGTGGCTGCACCTGAGTCAATCAAGGCTCTTACAGTCCTTGCACTCTTTCTTTGTCCTATATCTAAGGTTATGAAAGGACGTCGATCAGTTATCCTATGTGAGCTAATACCTGAAACTTCACACATAGCCACGTCATATCCTTGATCTGCATATGCATCTTGCCTAGGGTGCTCTCTACCTTGTCTTCTTAATTTCATTCTCCGTATGCGCTCTAGGGCTTCTGCTTGAGCTTCTTCTCGAATTCGCTTTTCTTCCTCTTTGCGTTTCTTAGCAGTATTGAGTCGACTTAGCATTTCCTCTGTGAGAGGTTCCTGATACAACTTGACTCTGCATCCGCTGATATAACTTGGGAGAACATCGCCTTCTAATGTGGCTAGTTGCACTGCTCCACTTGTTGAGATTCTGTTAATGATCATGGGTCCATAGCCTCTCTTCTCCAGTTTCCTCGCATGTTGCTTCAATGTGTAGACTAAAACTAAGTCGCCTGCCTTTAAACCTTTATCCTTAACGTGGGCATCAAAGTATGCCTTCTGTCGTCTCTTTGCTGCATATATCCCTGCAGCTGCTCTCAGTCTTGTTTCTCCTAATCGTTCAAGGTCAAAAAGTCTAGAGGAGAGTTCATGACCCGTCCATTCATGCTCTTGTGCCACTTTCAATGTAGGTATCAAAAAGTCTAAAGGTAGCACAACATTTTGACCAAACACCATTTGAAAGGGAGTGGCTTGGAGTACCGTTTTGTAGACAACTTGGTATGCCCAAACAGCATGGTGTAGCTGTTTGTCCCAATCAGAGCGTTTATTGTTCACTAATTTCGTCAATACA
The DNA here is from genome assembly GCA_020310875.1 of Ceratopteris richardii. Taxonomy (NCBI): domain Eukaryota; kingdom Viridiplantae; phylum Streptophyta; class Polypodiopsida; order Polypodiales; family Pteridaceae; genus Ceratopteris; species Ceratopteris richardii. Next base: position 9,449,436 of record CM035411.1, read on the forward strand.
TTGCATAAGATCTTGTTGGTGCTCTCAGCCTGGCCATTTGCTTGAGGGTGATAGGGGGCAGACTTCTTATGTACTACCAAGAATTCTTGGAGCAGATTTTCAATAACTTCATTCAAGAAGTGAGTGCCTCTATCACTAACTAGCTCTATAGGTAGCCCGTATCTGGTGAACACATTCTCAAACAAGAATTTAGCAGTTGTTTGAGCATCGTTCTTCGTCGTGGCTTTTACCTCTACCCACTTTGTTAGATAGTTTGTCGCAACAATGATATATTCTGCATGGAAACCCTTAGCTCGGGGATTAATAGGACCTACGGAGTCTATTCCCCACTTAGAGAATGCACGTCCACCCATCATAGGTTTCAGTGGCATCTCATCTTTACGTATAGGATACTGAGTTCTCTGACAGACATCACATCGTTTCACATAGGTATGTGCATCCATGTGAAGGGTCGGCCACCAGAAGCCCGCAAATAGTATTGCCTTGATCACCCGATCTGGTCCAAAGTGTCCTCCTGCTACACCTTGGTGAGCAGTGTCCAAGATCTTGAGATACTCACTCTCATGGACACATAGTCTCAGGTAACCGTCTTTACCACGTTTGTATAGATTATCACCAATAAGTGAGTAATCCTGGGCTTCTTGTTCTAAACTCCTTTTCCTAGCCAGATTCATGTCTGGAGGGAATGTTTTCGTCCTCAGAAAGGATACTAGTGGTTCACTCCAATCCGGCACTATGGACACTTGATAAAGAGTGGCATGTTCCACAGGTGGTTTAGTGCAACAGATTGGGCATTCCTTGCACAACTTTTGGACATCAGCTTCCATAGTTGGCCAATGCACTCCGAGTCTCCTTAGTGTCTATAGGGTTCGTTGTTTTGAGTAGTGTTGCTCTAATGCACCTACATGTGCTAATTGCAACCATTTAGTGTACTCATCCTCTTCCACACAACAAGCCAAGATTCCTTGATCTGTGTGCTTGTACATACTTCCTGCCATGATGTGATATTTTTGGGCTTTTACTACCTTTCTATCCTGCGTGTTTATTACTGGATGGTTAGGTCCGTATGTCAATACTGGCACTAATGGCTTAGCCCACTACGGTACCACTTCCAAGTTAAACAAGTAAGCATCAGGAAGGTCATCTGATACTCCTTGTGGGGCTTCTCCAGATGTGAGCCTAGAAAGGTGATCTGCTCTCAAATGAGTCCTCCCTTTCCTTACCACAACCTCGAAATCATATTCCATTAGTAAAAGAAACCATCTTACTAATCTTCCTGTATTGCATGGCTTGTTCACGAGATATAACAATGCTTGGTGATCAGTAAAAAATTTAAACTTATTTGCAAGCAAATAGTGTCTAAATTTCTTAGCCGCATATACCATGCCTAAGCCTTCTCTCTCTGTAGTGGTATAATTTCGTTCAGCTGCATTCAATTGTCTACTGGCATAGGCAATTGGAAGATCCATACTGCCTTCACCAGTAGGTTGAGCAAGCACACACCCAATAGCATAATTGGATGCATCCACGTGAACATGGAATGGCTTATTCCAATCTGGTGTGGTCAAGATTGGTGCTGAACATAATCTTCGTTTAAGCTCCTTGAAGGAATTCTCACATTCCTCAGTCCACTCAAAGTTTGTCAGAAGTCCATACATGGGCTTTGCAATGACAGCGTACATATGAATGAACCGTCGGTAGTAACCACAATGTCCCATGAAAGCTTGTACTTCCTTGACATTCCTTGGCCTAGGTAACTCGGCTATGGCTCTTACTTTCTCTTCATCGGTGGATATGCCATTCTTTGACACTATGTGTCCTAGAATCTTACCTTGCCTGACCATGAAAACGCATTTTTCTGGGTTCAGGTAGACTTGATATTCTCTACATTTGTCAAAGATTTGTCTGAGTTCAGGAATATGGGTTTGCCTAATGTTGGAATGAGCACAAAGATCATCAACATAGACTTCTAAGTTCTTCCTCAGGAACTCTTTAAATACATGGCACATCAGCCTCTGGAAGGTAGCTGGTGCATTGGTAAGCCCAAATGGCATTACACGAAAGGCAAATATACCCCACTCTGTGGCAAAAGCTGTTTTATGCTGATCTTCTGGAGCTATGGCTACTTGATTGTAGCCCGAAAATCCATCAAGGAAGTTGTACACTTCCTTGCCTGCCACTCTTTCTAAGAGATGTTCTGTGATGGGAAGCGGATAGTTATCTCGGATTGTGGCTGCATTGAGCTTCTTTAAGTTAATGCATACACGTAATTTTCCATTCTTTTTGGGCACCATTACAATGGGGGATACCCACTCAGTGTGCTCAATTTCATAGATGAATCCAGCTTCAACCAGTCTATCTATCTCTTCTTTAATCTTGGCAGCGTAATTATCGTTATATGTATAGGGCTTTTGCTTAGAGGGTTTAGCATCTGAGGTCATGGGGATGGTGTGTGAGCATATGTCTGGATCAACACCTTTCAAATCCTTGTAACTCCAAGCGAATACATCTCTGTATTCTCTTAGCAAGGCTATTAACGCATGCTCTTCTTCCTCTGTTAGCTCATGGCCTATGTACGTGCATCTCTCCTCTCCTTCTTCTAGGGCCACTACTATTTTCTTGGTGGTTTCTTTGTTATCATAGGCCTCTCCTGATTGTGCCTCTCGTTTAGGCATTCTTATCATAACTCTCCTGTCGTCTATCTCATACTTCTTAAAATTTTCCGGGACCTCAAACAAAGATTCTTCCTCTTCTGGTGTGACTGCTCTCTTCTTTCTTTTCTTCCCTTCTTCCTTTGGGGTCACATGTGTGGCTAATCTTACATCATTTGTAAGCTCTCCATGCCTCTGGGGTTGAAATTCAACTTCATGGAAGTATTCTTCATCTGATGCAAAAGGTGGGTCCATAATGATTGACTCTAGATCGGAGTCACTTGCATCCTCAAATGCATCAGGGCTAGGTTCGCATTCTTCTAGAACTGCCTCTCCCATGATTGGCTCTATGGTGAAGACTGAAATGTCATAGCCATCCTAATCACAGTGAGGTGTCCATTGTTCCTCATTGATGGCTACATCCATTGTTGCTAGGATTTCTACCCAGCCGTGGGGTTCAAATTCTTCGTCAGGAAAAACTACAGGTGCATAGGTTGGGTCTTGGATTGATCTATGGGTTTCTTTTGCACCTATCTCCTTGGATTTTTCTCTCTTTTCTTCTTCTACTGCTACCTTACACATCCATAAGTGAGTGTCTTCATGCATCCATGAGGATCCTGATCCTAGGGAATGCACCGATTCCGTATCATCTTTGGCTCTATGGATGGGGTACCATTGGATAGGGGGAACATCTCTATGAGAGTAATCTTTGAGATTCACTTTGGCCGTAACTCCTAAGTGCTGCAGGTACAAGGAGTTGGTTCCCCAATCCTGTACCACTTGCAACTGCCGCATAAAGGGTCGTCCCAAGATCATTTCATAGGCATGGTTCTTGCTAAATTCACATATGGCAAAGGTATGCTCGAACTCGACATCACAGGTGGTGAGAGTTATTCCTTCTAGTAATCCTAAGGGTCTCTCAATATGACCATCGGCCATCTGCAATTTCATTCTCGTTGGCCTGAGTGCTGGCTTGCCCCAATGCTTCCATAGGGAAGTGGTGGCAATTGCAACTCCTGCACCTGAGTCCAAAATTGCCTTGGTGGTGTACTCCTGGTAGGTAATGGGAAGATAGGTGTTCCCTTCTTCACCCTCACACATATCTCCTATCTTATCCAAGGGTATCTCTGGGACTGTCCTATGTGATCCTACCTGGGAACGAGGTTTCGCTATCTCGGGCACTTGATTGGCTACATGTTTCCACACTTCTGGTCTAACCTTAAGAAGCTCTTCCAAAGTGAGATTGCACTGCACTTTGGTGTTCTTCACTATCTCTGTGTTCCTAGGTATGACTGAATATTCGTTTCTTACCATGACTGTAGGTGCTCTCATACAGGTGGACTTTGCTTCCCATGGGCCTGTGAAATGGGGTAGTTCTTGTAAAGAATTAGACTCGAAGTCTAATCTTTCTTGAGATTGGGCACTCTCCTGCTCTCCATAAATGGAAGGAAGGTCTTGTGGGAATTGATTGTGTGTGTCATCCACCAGTTCAATGGGAGGAGGAACTTCACTCTCTTTAGCCCATTTCTCTTCTTGAATTTCTCGCAAGAATTCTGGTGTGTATTGATTCATAGAAGAAGAGGTGTCTGGCTCCGTAGAGTTAGGCACGTAGGCCTCAGGCACATAGGCTTTCCGGGTAGGAAGGCCTGCTCTTTCACTAGCCTTATCATGGTGTTGAGGGGCGAGTTCCTTTTGTGATTGTGCCATTAGATTCTCTATTCTTTCTAGGGAGGGGGGGTTGTCTGGTTCAGTGGAATTGGGCTCATAAGCTTTTGATGGGGGATGGGTCATGTTTTTGCTTGCTTTATCTCTTTCTTGATTTTTTTCTTCCTTGGCAGATCTTGCAATTATGCCCTCTAACTTCTCTAGAAGTCCATCCAAGTGTAATTGCGTCTTGGCTGAGCCCGAGTAATTGAAAAGGCGACTGGCTTCAAACATAGTCTGAGCCAATGCGATCATTTTCGCGCAAAGCTTGGTTCTTTCTATCTCTAGGTCAGCTCTAGGGTAGCACTTGTCATGATCTGTGACATTTGGCCCTTCTTGGATTCTGGCCTGATATGCTTTAAGCATCATGTCTACGTCTTCAGGAGTGGGATCAACTAATACTGATCCTACTCTAGGGGGTGGTGGAATCGTATGAGGTGGGTTGGAAGGTGGCGGGTCGAATGGCGATGGGAATGGTGGTGGTGGGGTAGTGTGAGAGGGAGTTTGAGATGTGATTTCAGTTATTCTGGCTTTGGTTTCTCTTATGCTTTCCTCAAGTTCACTCATCTTTTTAGCCTATTGTCTTTTCATTCTTTCCCGACTATCTTTCCACACTCTAGTCCTTTTCTTTGTCATGCTCTCGGTTTCACTAGCCTCTGGGTTCTTATCCTAGTTTACCCCTAGTTTCTGTTGCAATGCCTGAGCTCTAGTCACTACCTGTACCGGTGCGGTGGATGTCACACTTCCTGTGGAGTCTACCACCAACCCAACAACGTTGATAGGAGTGATTTTTGGCATATTATTAGGATTCTTAGGGCAATCTCGTAAGAGATGCTCCTTTCCACATTCTTGGCAAAAGCCCTGAATTGTTACTGACTGGGGTTGTGTAAGTGGACGTAAGGGACAATCACAAATGAGGTGATCTCTCTGACATCTGTAGCATGGTCCTCTTGGGAATGGGGGTCTTACCTCCCTAGGTTGAGGCCTAGGGTTGGGGTTTGCATACATGACGTTTGTGTAATCTGACTCCCAACTAGGTTCACTCGGTTCCTCACTGTAGTAGGACTCACCATGTTCAGGAGATTGCATGTAGTAAGCCTGGGGACTATCGACATGTGTAGAATCAAAGCTATGGTCACTGGGGTCACTTTCAGAAAGCAATGGTGTTACAGGGACTATAGCTCTATTCAGGTTTTCTTCTGTTGCTGCATATTTTACTGGGATCACATTAGCTGGGGCAGGGGGTTGTTGTGCTAACACAGGCTGAGGCCTTTGTTGGTTTTGGTATGGTTGCTGATAAGGTTGTTGTGGCCTGCCATATGGCTGTGGAGGGTACGGGTTCTGGTATCTTCCCTGCTGAGGGTAGGGTTGCCTAACCGCCTGCTTGTTGTATGGGCAATCTTGCGCGGTGTGATTGGTGTACCTCCGTTCTATGGTGCATTACTGGCCACTAGAATTTACTTGGGGTTGAGCCATAATAGGACATACATTTGCCATATGGTCGCCTCCACAATTATAGCATCTTTTCACCGGGGCAAATCTCGGAATTTGTTTGCTAGAGACACCTAGTTTTTGAGCAACTTTCTCTGCAAGTTCCTCAATCGATGGGGATTGCGTGGAAGAGAGGCTAGAGGCACTATCTGAATCTTTGTATATCTTGGCAAGCTCTAACTCCTCCCCTAGGTTGTCCTCAATGTCAATACACATGCGTACACACTCTTCTATGGTCCTAGGGTCCTTCAAGTACACATATGATCTCAATTTGGTACTTAGCAGTCCGTCCAAGAATAGAGCCACTTGCTTAGCTGGCGTGGGTAGCTCAGGGACAGGGCATCTTTCAAGATATTGCCTAAATCTCCTTCCTGCAAGTCTCACAGTCTCTTGAGGGGTTTGCCTGAAGCTGTGAATCAGCGAGGAGGTATTATGTCTTATGCCACTCTTAGAGAATTCAATAATGAAGGCCTCTAGGAGTTGGTCTATGCTCCTGAACTGCCTCTCGTTTAGTGGCTGAAACCATGTCAGGGCAGTGTTCCTAAGGGTTAGACCAAAGGCATTGTACTGCGTGAATAGATCCTCCACTTGTTCGGCTCTCAGGACTTGTCTAAACTCAGCCACATGATCGTATGGATCTCCAGTGCCATCGAAGTAGTTCTTCATGGACTTAACTAGCTGAGTTGGTCTCAAAGTCCTTGTGTGCTCTCTAGGTCATGGTAGAGGGAATTCATCCGCATTTCTTTGATTCCTGTGAGCTCTAAGCATCTCAGGTTCTACTCTATTCGTTTCCATTCTCGTTCTTTCTCTACCCCCTGGGGTGGAAAAGCTTACTTCTGTCCTATCTCTATGTCTGTCTCTTTGAGTTCCATGAGCGTGGGAGGTTCCAGCTCCTGGGTGACCAAAGGACACGTTCGATCTTGGTTGGGGGAAAACGAATTCACCCTTCCAAGTGTAAGCATGCCTATCATTTTTCGTAACCACAAAGATCCTCTCCGAAGCGTGATCTAAGTAGGTCACTCTGCCTGGGCTATCAGGATCCTTAAACTCATAGATCATGATTGTTCCTATATCAGTTGGCTGATCAGATTTATACCTCCAAAAGGCTTCGTCAGTTTCTTGATTGAAGAGAAAATCTATGCTCTTATTATCCTGGGGAATCCACTCTGGTGTGATAATCCTAGTGAGAACCGATTTGCCTCGAGGGGTTCTAGGTTTTGTACCCATGTTTCCTTGCTCTAGGTCACCTAAGTCCGCTTCTGGGATCACATTTCCAAATTTGTCCGTCCTATCTGGGTGACTGGTGACTACGTATATGGTTCCTTCTTTGTCCAAGTATGCTCCGTTTTCAAACTTGACAGCGAGGCGCTCTAGTCCAATGGATTGATCAGGATTCTTAATCTGTACCACAGATCTTCCTAGGCCGTCCTCATAGATGCTGGCACCTAATCGGTTGGTCCTAAGGTATTCCAACTGTGTTTTGTAAGGGCCTTCTACCCTGTGCAAGTATGGAACTCCTGAACTTCCCATAGGTCTGTCCATGCCTTGAGACATCTCTGATTCACTGGTATCAGAGCTAGGGTAATGCGAGTGGTGACTCAACTGCTGGGCCCAAGACCTCGCAGTATGATTGACACTAGCCTCTGAAGACCTAAGGCTTTGTCTATCTCTTACTAGATGTCGTCCTGATCTAAGGTTCATATGCCTAACTGATTAACCCAGTTTTTCCAGGTACAACCATGTTTCTGAGTTCTTTGTATCAATTACTTAATCTCCTTTTTATGTTGATTATCGTGTTTATACTCTTGTCTGATATCACTTCGTTAGGAATACTTAAGTTTAATTTCGCACTTTAGTTTGGTCGTTTCACGTTAGGTTCTTTTCCTTTAAGGTTGTCGTTCACACACACAGGTTATCTCTTGACTTGAACTTGATTTCTTAGATAGTCTTTGATTTATCTCGTGCCTATCGTTGCCTGGAATTACTTCTAACACTACCCGCACTTAGCCTAAACTAAGAATTGACAGAGGGTGTTGCGGGTTTTCCAACCTTGAGTTCCTTTCCTTGTGTTGTTGCCCTGGTGTGCCCAGGACGCGTGTTCCCAAGCCTGCACTTACTCTTGCTTTGCGTACCCTTCGCTGCTCTCAAAGGACCTGTAAAAGGCCCACCGTTAGCTCAAGACTTAAATTCAAAAGACAGAACCAATCACTTTCATTCATGTAACACTTCACCAATTCGCACTATGACTTTTTGGACACAACTCTAGAGATCCCTGAATTTTGTTCCCCCTGGGTATGGTCAACTTCAAAAACAAAAATCACGGCAAACGGATTTCGTATGAGAAAGTTATGCCAGTTCAGGGTTTTGGGGCTAAAACAGGATTAAACTAGGTTAACAGGCAAACAGGAATTCTCGAGTTACTTGGGTCATGCCCTCGTAATGCAATACTACACCCTAGTGTTTGTCCCACACTTGGCCAAAATTAAGACCATTGTTTTTGCCTTAAAAATTTGACCTAATTTGCCCTTCTAACGTGTTCGCAAAGTCTGTCGGTCGCGATTGACAGGTCAGTCGCGATCGACGTGTCGATCGCGATTGACAGGTCCGTCGTGGCTGTCAGTCGCGATTGACTAGTCAGTCGCGATTGCCACGTGGCCGAAAATTCAGTCAATCGTGGTCAAAGGGTCGTTGACTCTGTCGATCACGATTGATGTGTCAATCGCGATTGACAGGTCCGTCGCGAAGGTCGGTCAGTCGTGGTCAAACAATCGTTGACTGTGTCAGTCGCGATTGATAGGTCCGTCGTGGCTGTCCGTCGCGATTGATAGGTCGATCGTGATTGATGGCTCGATCGCGATTAACACGTGTCACGCGTAGCTTCTGTCCGTCGTGGTCAATCGATCGTTGACTCTGTCGGTCGCGATTAACAGAGCCGTCGTGGGCTGTCCGTCATGATTGACTGGTCGATCGCGATTGATGGCTCGATCGCGATTGACACGTGTTACGCGTAGCTTCTGTCCGTCGTGGTCAATCGGTCGTTGACTCTGTCGGTCGCGATTGACAGAGCCGTCGTGGGCTGTCCGTCACGATTGACTGGTTGATCGCGATTGACAGGTCTGTCCGTCGTGGTTTGTCAATCGGGATTGACAGAGCGATCGCGATTGACAGAAATCTGAGGAATTTCAAGAAACTAAACACATTTTTGGGAAGCTCTAGGCCTGTAGGTCATGGATATGCACTTTGTTTAGCAAATAGAGCAATTTTTCTGTCGGTCGCGATTGATAGAGCCCGGCGACACAGAGACAAGACCGTACAGTTCCGTACCTACGCAGAGTGCTGGGGATGGTGATACAGCAAGAACCTGCAGAATGCTCAAAAAACATGCAAAAAACAACGCACACAATATCGCTCTCTCGCTCTCTCTCACAAGTAGAATGAGGGAAATGAGGTGGAGATGGTGATATGATCAAAAAACTGAAATTTTCGCGATGATGGAAATGGAGGTGGAAGATGGTGATGATGATGATGGTGATGATGGTGGTAAGGTAAGAAAGAGAAAAATAGGAAAAGTAAAGAAATTACCTACAACGCCAACGTCTCCAATCTACGTCTTACCATCACACGCTCGTCCTCAAAGCTCGATCCCCGGCAACGGCACCAAAATTTGGTGTAGCTCAGTGATGAGTAGCACCTCCTTTAATGTCAATCCGGGAAGACATGAGGATGGTATGAAGACCTCGAGCAAGTGGAGGCACAAGTGCGTGAGTGAGAAGCACACAAGCATGCACACACATACACACACACACGCTCACACGGCAAGACAAAGAGTGAGAAGCAATGGAGTTCTTAGATTACTTTCAAAAAGCTCTTACAGGTTCCTTTCAATTACAATCCAACTCAAAAATGAGCTCTCTAGCTCCTTTTATAGTTTCTGACTAGCTTTGGCCCTGTCCAAACCTAGTGTCCGGCCTAGTTAAAAATTAGGTTCCAGGGCTTATTTGAGGGCTCAAACGAGATCTAAAAAATACGAAAATTGGCAGGTAGATACTTCTAAAGCTCCTGAAGCTCAAGGACTCCTTGGCTTGCACAAAATGGAGCTACAAAAATATGAAATGGTATTTACAATGGTGTTTAGTGATTAAAATCACTATTTGTGTAGGGATTTTCTCTGTTTATTTGTCATACACCTCTTTGAGCTCCCTACTTGCTCTTTCTTCTTGTGTGCTCAACTCCTTGATGTCTGAAAAATTTAGATGGCCTACTTGCCAGATCTTCTTTGACTGCCATGTCTGCTTGTGTTGTCCCTTCGCTCTGACTCTCTTCGTCTTGTGGCTCCTTCGGTTCCCTGACTGCTGCCAACAGTCATCAATGAAAGTAACATAAAACCTGCAACCGCCCATAGATGTGGTCTTTGCTGGACCTTAAACATCTGTATGTACTACTTCTAGTACATTCTCACTAACATGCTTGTCATGTGGAAATGATGCTCTTGATTGTTTACCAAATTGACATGCTGCACATACCTTTTGCATTTCTGCAACTTTGAAATTTGGTAGTCCATGGACAATCTCCTTTGACTGCATCAGTTTCAGCCTTTGCAAGTTTGCATGTCCAATCCGTTTGTGCCATATCTCTATATCTGCAATAACTCCTGCACCTTTTGCAAACATGGCTGCATTCATTTCAGGAATCTTCACATTTAAGGTGAACATCCTACCCACTTTGTTTCCTTTGGCAACCAATTGTCCATCCTGCTTGTACTCTTCTACATATAATCCATCCCTGGTCAACCATTTGTCCAACAGAAACCAGATTCTTCATTATATTTGGAACATGCAGCACATCAGCAAGATGTTTTACCTTTCCATCCTCCATAGACAATGCTATGTTTCCTGTATGCTCAATAGGATGCGATGTGTCATCACTTGTTTCAACATATCCAAGAACTGGCATTTTTTGCAAACTACATTCTGCATGACTGGTCATGTGATTTGAAGCACCTGAATCAACATACCAGTCATTATCATTCGATTTTGAAACACCAGCAGACATTGTATTCATCATGTGATGTTGAACCATAAACAGCTTCTCAGAATCATCTGCACTTGTGGATGCATAGTTGTTTTGCTCCCTTCTGTTATTTTGATTCTTTAACCTGCAATCACGTTCAAAGTGTCCAGGTTTACCACAATTCCAGCATCCTTTACTATCATTACCTGAATCATTTCTTTGGAAATTTCTGCAACCTCTTTGGCTCCCCCTGCCTCGAAACTATCCTCTTCCTCCTGCATGATTCTGTTGTTGACCTTGGTCTTGGTTACTGTTTCCTCTTCCACTTCCAAAACCTCTACCTCTGCCTCTTCCTCTGCCAGAGTAGAATACCTGCTCAGAACTGGGCTTTCCTTGGGAGTTTGAATCCTCACCAAGATTCTTTTCTTCAATGATTAGCATAGAGACCAAATCAACAAAATTCGGAATATTTTCCCTGGTCTGTATAGAAGTTCTGAACTGCTTATATGCAGCTCCTAAACCACAAAGGCACACTTCCACCTTATCATCATCATCTACATTCACGCCAATAGATGCAAGTGACTCACATATGCTTTTTATTTTTAGAGTGTAGTCACTTACCGACATGCTCTTTTTCTCCAATGTATGCAGCTCGTTCTTAAGTTGCAATTTCTGTGCCTTTATATTGGTCTCGTACAAAGTGATCAAACTGTTCCAAGCCTCTTTTGGAGTCTTGGCATCCTATATGTGTCCAATCATGCTATCCTGTATGCTGACAGATAGCCAATACATTACGTTTCGTGCTCCTTGGTTCCATTTCTCATATGCTCTTAACTGTTCTGCAGTCCGATTCCTTTCTGGTAACTGCGGAGCATTTTCATTCTCTCCTTCGATGTACTTCCAGTAGCCTTTTCCCATCAGGAAATTCGTCATTCTGAATCTCCAAGCATGGAAGTTGTTCTTGTCCAGCTTATCGCTCATGAGCTGACTCATTCCATCTGCGTTTGCCATTTCTACAACAGTTCACAACACCGCAACACACTACAAGCAGCACTTCTGCTTGAACACTGTCGCACTATGACGTGACAGTTCGATCTCAGAAAAACACAGTTTTCGTGTATCAACAGTATACGGAATCGCTTGAAATTCTGAATCTGGAATATATGAGTGTCGCCGAACAAGCGCAAGTTACAGTTTCTGAAACTGACCCAGTTTTTCTATGGGCCCCACCTTGCGGGCTCAAAACGGAGGCCGAGATGGCTCCGAAACGTCGATCTGACAAAAATGAGTGACCCTAAAGGGATAACTATCAAAAATATTTTGAGGTCTTCTACCTTCACGACGATTTTCATAGCAAACGGAGGCCGTTTGTGAAATCACATTTTCTCCACGCGTTGCCGCGTAGTCTTCACCGTCGCCTTCTCCACGAGCTCTCTATAGCCATGCTGGCTCTGATACCATGTCACGAGGAAGGAGATAAGGAAGAGAGCTCACATACACACTCTCACTCTCAAGGAGAAGCACACACACAGATTGAGGCAAGGAAGAATGATCTTCTTCTTCTTCTTCTATTACATAAAAGGAATGTACAAGAATGACCTAAAAAACAAGAATACAACCAGTGCAATATATAAAGACCAGTACATAAGGAAAAACCTAATGTCCGTGAATGATTGAGCTAGAAAGAAACAAATGTGCCATCACTCTTGGTAGATAAATCTAATAAAGCTCAATGAAGTGTCCCTGACATATACCGGCGTGACCACTATACATGTCAGAGAAACGAAAAACTGGTACGTGTCATCCTGGATCATCACATGTTGAGCTTGATATCTCAACAATCCTTTGTCTGCTTTGTTTCATTTGCTTTTGGAAAAGAAGGGAGTTCCATCTGATCCTTGAGTCCTTTGTTGAGAACAACCTCCTTCTGCATCATAGTTTTGGATAAGAACATCTTTATCTTCATGTGTACTTCTCGAAGGACCAAGAGTTCATGTCTTTCCTAGTTCCTTGAGTGCATGATTTTCTAGCTCAATTGTGATGCGGTTTTGATCCACCTAGACCTGAAGAAGTCCACTTCTTAGGTTCATGTTGACTGCATGATTATGGATCCAATCTTGACCCAAGATAAGAGGTTTTGTGAGATCCTCATCTTGACACACTAGCACCTTCACTATCATCTTAACATCTTGAATGTAGAAGGGAAGCTCCATCTCGCCCCATGCAAGGGGTTTCCACACCTCCCAATCCTATTAGATATGCTTCTATAGGATTGACACTTAATTTCAACTCGTGATGGTAATAAAGTCTAGCTGCACTAGTGGCTGCTCTTGAGTCAATCAATGCTCTTACAGTCCTTGCACTCTCTCCTTGTCCTATCTCCATGGTCACAAAGGATCGTCAGTCAACTATTCTATGGGAACATACACTTGATGCTTTGCACATGGCCATGTGATATCTTGGAACTTCATAAGCATCTGACCTAGGCTGATCTCTACCCTATCTCCTGATTTTCATTTGTTGGATGTGTTCTAAGGCTTTTGCCTATGCCTTTTCTTGAACTCATTTTTCCTCTTCCTTACATTTCTTGGCATTGTTGAGTTGTTTTAGCATTTCCTCTATGAGAGGTTCTTGATATAATTTGACTCTGCATCTATTGACGTAACTAGGTAGGATTTCACCTTTTAGTGTGGCTGACTAGACACCTCCACTTGAGGAGATCCTATTGATGATCATAGGTCCATAGCCTTGCTTCTCCAACTTCCGTGCATGTTGTTTAAATGTGTATACCATGACTAAGTCTCCTCCTTTCAAGCCTTTATCTTTCCCATAGGCATCAAAGTATGACTTTTGTCTTTTCTTGGCTGCATAAATCCCTAATGCTACTCTCAATCTCATTTCACCTAAGCGTTCCAGATCAAAGATTCTAGATGAGAGCTCATGGAAGGTCCATTGATGCTCTTGTGCTACTCTCAGTGTGGGTATCAAAAATTCTAATGATAGCACCACATTTTGGCCAAATACCATCTAGAAGGGTGTGCCTTGGAGTACCATTTTATAGGCAACTCGATATGCCCAAACAACATGGTGTAGGTGTTTGTCCCAATCAGAGCATGTATTATTCACCAATTTTTGTAACACATTATAGAGTATCTTATTCGTGCTTTTGACTTGTCCCTTAGCTTGTGGGTGATATGGAGCCAACTTCTTGTGAACTACCATGAATTCTTGTAACAAGTGTTCAATGACCTCCTTCAAGAAGTGGGTGCCACAATCACTCACCAATTCTACTGGCAAAACATATTGTGTAAATACATTCTCAAATAGGAACTTGGCTGTGGTTTGCACATCATCTTTTCTTGTTGCCTTAACTTCCACCCATTTAGTTAGATAATCAGTGGCCACAATGATGTATTCAGCATGTGAACTCTTAGTTAGGGGTTAATAGGACCAATAAAGTCTATTCCCCACTTTGAGAATGCATGTCCACCCATCGTAGGTTTTAGTGGCATCTCATCTTTACATATTAGGTATTGAGTTTGCTCACAAATATCAGAGCTCTCCACGTAGGTATGTGCATCCATGTGAAGAGTTGGCCACCAAAAACCTACAAAAAGTATTGCTTTGATCACATTGTCTGGTCCAAAATGTCCTCTTGCTACTCCTTGGTGAGCAGTTTCTAAGATCTTGAGGTATTCACTTTCATGAACAAATCTTAGATAGTCATCTCTTCCACGCTTGTATAGATTATCATCTATGAGTGTGTAATCTAGTGTTGCTTGCTCTAAGCTTCGTTGTCTAGCCAATGTCAGTTCTTGAGGGAATGTTTTTGTCCTCAAGAAGTCTACCAAAGATTCGCTCCAATCTGGCACTAAAGACACTTGATATAGTGTGGCATGCTCCATTGGTAGTCTAGTACTACAGATTGGGCATTCCTTACACATCGTATGGACATTTGCTTCCATTGTTGGCCAATATACCCTAACCTTTGCACAGTCTGTAAGGTTCTACATTTGGAGTGATGTTGCTAAAGTGCACCTACATGTGCTAGTTGCAACCACTTTGCATGCTCGACTTCATTTACACAACAAGCCAGTATGCCTTAATCAATGTGTTTATACATGCTGCCTGCCATTATGTGGTATTTTTGAGATATGACTACTTCCTTATCTTTAGTTCTCAATATAGGATGTTTAGGTCCAAAGGTAAGAATAGGGATTATATCTTCCGCCCAATCAGGCACTACTTCTAGATTGAACAAATAAGCATGAGGAAGGTGAGTCCTACCTTTCCTAACCACAACTTCAAAATCATATTCCATTAGTAAGAGGAACCATCTTACTAATCTGCCAGTATTACAAGGTTTGTTCACTAGATAGAGTAATGTTCGATGGTCTGTAAAAAAATTAAACTTATTTGCAAGCAAATAATGTCTAAACTTTTTAACCGCATACACCATGCCTAATCCTTCTTGCTCGATCATGGTATAATTCCATTAAGCCGCATTCAATTGTCTATTGGCATAAGCAATGGGAAGATCCATACCTTCACCAGTAGGTTGTGCTAGTACACATCCAATAGCATAATTGGCCGCATCCACATGAACATGGAATGGCTTGTTCCAATCTAGTGTAGTCAAGATTGGTGTTGAACATAATCATCGTTGAAGCTCGTTAAAGGAGTTTTCACATTCGTCCGTCCACTTGAAATTATTCAAAAGGGAGTACAAACGCTTTGCAATGATTGCATACATATGAATGAAACGTCGATAATAACAGCAATGACCCATGCAATCTTGTACTTCCTTCACATTCTTTGGCGTAGGTAGCTCTGCAATTGCTCTAACTTTCTCCTCTTCCATAGATATGCCATTCTTTGACACTATGTTTCCTAGAAACTTGCCTTGCCTGACCATAGAAACACACTTTTCTCGATTCAAGCAAACTTGATATTCTCTACATTTATCAAAGATTAATCTTAGATCAGGTATGTGGGTTTGTCTAATGTTGGAATGAGCACAAAGATCATCAACATAGACTTCCACGTCTTTGCACAAGAACTCTTTAAACACATGACACATCAGCCTCTGAAAGGTAGCTAGAGCATTGGTTAGCGCAAATAGCATTACTTGAAAAGCAAATATGCCCCACTCTATGGCATCTTATGTTGGTCTTCTAGTGCAATGGCCACTTGATTGTAGCCCGAGAATATGTCAAGGAAGTTGTAAACTTCCTTGCCTGCCACTCTTTCTAATAGATGCTCAGTGATAGGAAGCAAATAACTATCTCTAATAGTGGCTGCATTAACCTTCTTCAAGTTAATGCATACTTGCAACTTTCCATTCGTTTTGGGCACCACTAAAATGGGCGGCACCCACTTAGTGTGCCCAATTTCATAGATAAATACGGCTTCTACCAATCGATCTATCTCTTCCTTGATCTTGGCAGCATAATTTTCATTATATGTGTATGGATTCTACTTAGATGGTTTGGATTTTGAGATCATGGGAATCATATGTGAGCATATATTAGGGTGTACTCCTTTTAAGTACTTATAACTCCATGCAAACACATCTCTATATTCTCGTAATAAATCAATAAGCTCTCATGTCCTATGTACCTGCATCGTTCTTCACCTTCTGTTGATATATTTAGGTAGTGATGTGTGTGAACACTCTAGGAACATCGGGGCACTTTTTTCCCTCTTTAGGAGTTTTTTCCCCCCCGGCTTGTATATATGCCTATTGCCATAACGGGCTACTTATCTTTGTACATTCTAGTGGTAATACATTTAGTATTGTGTGTTGTGCTCCAAGCTTCTTCTTCTTCCTTGTGTTGTTCACGTGCTTCCACAGACATCTAGCTCCAACAATTGGTATCAGAGTAGGTCACTGCTTCATCTAGGGCATCGTCGACACTCCTTCGATCACAGTCTCAGAATCGCACAAAATTTGGTATGCATATGTTGGCAATGGTTAGGGTAGTCAAGGACTTATGAGAGAAGGAAGACAATGAAGAGAATCAGAGCAAAGAGAAGGGCCAAGTAGGCAAAGCAGTCAACGAAGATCCGGCAAATAGGCCTAGCATTTTTCATAAATTAATATTTTCCAAATAGTGACTTTTAGTCACTTCACACCATTGTAAATATCATTTTTTATTATTCCTACTCCATTTTGTACAAGCCAAGGAGTCCTCGAGCTTGAGGAGTATTATTAGTATTTATGCACCAATTTTCATAATTTCTAGAGCTCATTTGAGCCTCCAAAATAGCCTTAGAACCTAATTTTTAACTAGGTCGGACACTAGGTCTGGACAGGACCAAAGCTAGTCAAAAACTATAAAAAGAGCTAGAGTGCTCATTTTTGAGGTTAGCTTGTTGTAGATTTGAACTTGTATGAGACTTTTTGAGTAATCTAAAGAACTCCATTGTTTCTCTCTTTGTCTTGCCTTGTGTGCACGTGTGTGTACGTGTGTGCATGTTTGTGTGCTTCTCACTCACACACTTGTGCCATCACTTGTTCGAGGTCTTCATACCATCCTCAGGTCTTCTCGGATTGACATTAAAGGAGGTGCTACTCATCATTGAGCCACACCAAATTTTGGTGCCGTTGCCGGGGAGAGAGCTTCCAGGATGAGCGTGTGATGGTAAGACGTAGAGTTGAGACATTGGAGTCATAGGTAATATCCTTTCTTTTCCTTATTTTTCTTCATTTTTTCTAGTTTTTTGCATCACTCTCATCACCATCATCATCCTCACCATCTCCCACCTCTATCTCCATCTTCACAAAAATTTTAGTTTTTTTGTCATATTCCACTCCCCACCTCATTTCTCTCATTTCATTTGTGAGAGAGAGAGCGAGAGAGAGCTTGCATGCTATCTGTTTTTCTGTGTTTTTTGAGCTTTTGCTGCAGGATCTAGCTGTATCATTGTCTCTAGCAGGTTGCATAGGTACGGAAAAGCTCTGCACTGTCTCTACGGCGTTGACCTCAATCGATCGTGATCGACAGAAATTTTGAGATTTTGGTAAAACAAAGTGCGCCACCATAACACACATAATGAGCACATTGCAAAACACTAATCAAAATTAAAAAATTCTTTAATCCTCTGTCAATCACGATTGACACTGTCAATCGTGACTGACAACACAGCTGTAGAAGAGAATCTGAATAGAGCCATAGTCCTAGTAACCCCACTACTTTCTGAGAGTGAGCCTAGATGACCATAGTTTCGACTCCACTCATATTGATAGTCCCCAGGCTGACTACATGCAGTCACCTGAGCATAATGAGGCCTATTATTACGAAGAAATGAGTGAACCAAGTTGGGAGCCAGAGTATGCGAATGTCATGTACGCAAATCTCAATTCTAGACCTCCACCTAGGCAGGTAAGACCCTCATTTCCTAGAGGGCCATGCTACCGATGTCAGGGAGATCACCTCATTCATGATTGCCCGATGCCTGCCCCTAAACAACCCCAATCTGTGACGATTCAAGGCTTTTGTCAAGATTGTGGAAAAGAGCATCTCTTGCAAGATTGTCCTAAGAACCCTAATAATGCACAGAGAATCACCCCTATCAACGTTATCGGGTTAGTAGTAGACTCTACGGGAAGTGTGACTTCCACTGTCCCTGTGCAAGTGGTCATTAGAGCTCAAGCTTTGCAGCAAAACCAAGGTTTAGGCCAGGAAAAGAGTTCTGAGATTAGCGAAATTGAGAGCCTAACTAAGAAAAGGACTAGAGCTTGGAGGGATAGTCACGAGAGAATGAAAAGGCAATGGGCAAAGAAGATGAGTGAACTCGAGGAAAGTCTAAGAGAAACGAAAGCCAAGATAAATGAAATCACATCTCAAACTCCCTCTCACACTACTCCACCACCACCATTCCCATCTCCATCCAATCCACCACCTTCCAACCCACCTCACACAATCACACCACCCCCTAGAGTAGGATCAGTCCTAGCAGATCCCACTCCCGAGGACCTAAATATGATGCTTAAGGCATATCAAGCCAGAATCCAAGAAGAGCCAAATGTAATGGATCATGAAAAATGTTACCCTAGAGTTGAACTAGAGCTCAAACGAACTAAAATTTGTGCTAAGATGGTGGAATTGGCTTAGACCATGTTTGAAGCCAGTCGCCTCTTTAACTTCTCTAGTTCAATTAAGATGCAGTTGCACTTTGATGGAGTGCTAGAAAGATTGGAGAGGCTAATTGCACAATCCAAAAAGGATCCCGCCTCTCAAAGTAAGGACAAGGCAAGTGAAAGAATAAGCCTTCCTTCCCAGGAAGCTTATGTGCCTAACTCCACTGAACCAGACACCTCTTTTGCGATGAATAGGTACTCACCAAAATTTCTGCGCAAAATTCAAGAAGAGAAATGGGCTAAAGAGAACGAAGCTCCTCCTCCCATTGAACTTGTGGATGACTTGCATGACCAATTCCCACAAGACATCCCTTCCATTTATGGAGAACAGGAGAGCACCCAATCTCATGAGAGATTCGACTTCGAGTCCAATTCCCTACAAGAACTACCCCATTTCACAGGCCCATGGGAAGCTCAGTCTACTTGCATGAGAGCTCCCACCGTCATGGTAAGAAACGAAGACTCGGTCATCCCTAGGAACACGGAGGTCGTCAAGAACACTAAAGTGCAGTGCAACCTCACTTTAGAAGAGCTGGTCAAGGTTAGGCCGGAACTATGGAAACATGTAGCCAATCAAGTGCCAAAAGTAGCAAAATTGTGTTCCCAAGTAGGATTGCATAGAACGGTGCCAGAAATACCCTTGGATAAGATAGGAGAAATGAGTGAAGGAGAAGAAGGAAACACCTATCTTCCCATTACCCATCAGGGATACACAACCAAAGCAATTTTGGACTCAGGTGCAGGAGTTGCAATTGCTACCACTTCCCTATGGAAGCATTGGGGCAAGCCAGCACTCAGGCCAATGAGAATGAAATTGCAAATGGCCGATGGTCACATTGAGAGACCTTTAGGACTGCTAGAAGGAATCACTCTCACTACATGTGGTGTTTGTAGAGAGTACACACGTGGAAGCAAAATGAAAAGTAAAGTACTCTCACAAAACAAAGAATGTGTGAGACACAAAATGAGTAGACCATGAAATGGGTAAACTCATGTGGATTAGAAATGAGCTTGCCAAGAGCATGGAGTAGGCTCCTCAAGCTTCTAACAAAGTACAAATGAGGGGAGAGGCCCTCCTTATATAGATTTGGGAGGGGCTCTGTCACTCTAGCACAATGGTGAGTACCAACGTGAGAAGATTCACCTCATAATTGTCAATCCGTGGAGACGTGAGAACTAGTATGAAGACTATGAGCAAGTGAAGGCACAAGTGTGTGAGTGAGAAGCACACAAGCATGCACACACATACACACACACGTGCACACAAGGCAAGAACAAGGAGAGGAACAATGGAGTTCTTTGCATTAGTGAAAAAGTCTCTTACATAAGCTCGATTCACAAACAATCTAACCTCAAAAATGAGCTCTCTAGCTCTTTTTATAGTTTTCTAACTAGCTTTGGTCTTGTCCAGACCTAGTGTCCGGTCTAGTTAAAAATTAGGTTCTAGAGCCTATTTGAGGGCTCAAACAGAGTCTAAAAATTATGAAAATTGATATGTAGCTAGTTCTAATACTCCTCAAGCTTGAGGACTCCTCGGCTTGCACAAAATGGATTCTATTCTACCAAAAACGAAATTTACAATGTTTGTGTAGTGATAAAAATCACTTGAGTTGTAAATGGTCCATGGAAAAAATGATTGGGCCTTGTTGCCGTATTGTGCATGACTCCTCCGTTGCGCTAGTATGCTCTTCATCTGACTTGTATGCCAACACGCCCCCCTTCCTAGAGTCTGTCGCCCCTGACAGACCTCTGTTCTATCGGGTGGTCGATATAGTATTGGATGACATTGGTGGCAAGTTCGTGTTCTCCTATCCTTAAGCCTCTTGCTAGATCAGCTTCCAATGCATCCCAATTTATTGCGCCAGGGGCCTCTGGTTGCGGGTTGGTGTAGTATTCAGAGTACATTGCTTGTTCACAAGCAAAGAGATGGAGCAGGTGTGTTGGCTTCGGTGCGAAGATCTCCGAGTGATACTCCCAGAAACCTGATCTAAACATTTCTTCGAAGGTCTGTTTGTAGCATGCAGGGAGGTATTTGATGCGTGCATGCCAGGCGTAAGCCACACGAATACTGGGGGTGGTGCTCATGTCATACACCAAATCATAATTTCCATTGGTAAACCCCGGGAGACGTACCTGTGGTGCGGCTGCATTTCTAAAAGTTTTCAAGACGACCGGCATCATATCTAAAATTTTAAGCATCATTTGAGCTGCTACATCTGGCATGGGCTTCAATCGCGGCATCCAATGGCGAATTGTTCCCATCATGTATGCTACCGACGGTGGTCCCTGTGGTGGCGCAATGTACGGGTAGTTTAGCCATTCCTTGCATTGCGTGTTGTTCTGCACTTTGATATTGAATGCCTTCCAAGACCTGCGGCGTGGAACTGGACCGTAGCATGGATTGTATAGGAGATGTAAAGGCGCGTTGTTCCATGTGCGTAGCATTTCTGGATATGTCTCTAGAAGTTTCTGCTGCCAGGTGGGTTGACGAATTTTGCCTTTTTGCGCCTCTGGAGGATGGTCTTCAGGTTGAAATTGGGTAGCAAAGGTAGGAATCTGACCCGTGACTCTCTGTATTTCTGCATTATAATCAACCAGGATAATATAATAAGGCCTGTATTGGAGTTCAGATGAGAGGATAAGGCGTCTCGATGACAGGTTCTTGAAGTAAGAAGATTGTAGCACAGTTTCCTCTATGACCCTCATGGCCTGATTTTGCACTAATGTGCGCTCTTCGTGAGAACTCCCGATTTCCTCCACTTGACGTAGCCATGGAGGCCGTGGTGCCTCGAATGTGTCCTGAGCTTCTTCCGTTTGTTGGCCTCCTGGGAAGGGTTGTGGGTCGTATTCTTCTTCAAATGTCTGTTCCACAGGAATTTGTACTACTTCTTCGTCGGTGGGAGCCTCTGGAGGGGAAGGTGGTCTCTCATATTGTAGTAGACGTGCTTGCAATTCGGTGACCTGTTTCTGGAGATCTTTTAAGGCCTCTGAGTCTGTGAGAAGTGAAGCCGCGGAGGAGGTGGTTTGAGAGGCTGCTGTTGTTTCTTTTTGGTGTTTCTGCTTCAGTTGACCCAGTTCCTCTGATAGCAGGTCATGTGCTTCAAGCAGCATGGCATAGTCTTCCAATATGATCTTGATATTGTCAGGGGTCACTGCTTGAAACTTTGATGGGCTGATGGGTGCCCTAGGTGTGCTTTCGATAGCTGCTTCTAGGTTCTCCTGATTTTGTAATTGCAGGCATCGATTCTCTTCATGAGCGGCAGCAAGATGTCGCTTGAGTAGGGCCATATTTCGCTGAAGCTTTGAATTGCGTTCCAGTTGTGTCCGTAGATGACCTTCTACTACTTGTATTGCTTCCTGATCTGTGTTCTGTAACTGTACCTCCAATATGCTATGAGCCTCTTGGAGAGTTTGGAATTGTGTGTGGAGGCGAGCATTTTCCTCCACAAGTGCGGCAAGTCTGTGTTGTAGTGTCTCCGAGTGCTCTTGCAGGCGTTCATTCTGTTGTTGGAGCTGATTGTAATCTATCCTTAAGTTTGATATACAAGTTAGCATGGTGTCCAATGCATTTCCTATAGATGAGGGGGTGGTGTTTACAATGGAAGATGCATGGGAAGGGAATTGGGGAAGGGGAAGAGTGAATGATGTGTCTATTGAAGACGAGTGTGTGGGTGAAATTGGTGGAGGGGGAATGGGAGGAGGTGGAAGCGTGGGGGGAGGGGGAGGTGCCATGGGTGGTGAAATGTCCATACTTTCAGGAGTGGGTGCAAGTGTGGGGTCTACCATATACATTGGAATGGTAGGTGGTGTGTGTGTGAAAGTGGTGAATAGATGAGAAGTGGGGTGGGGAGTTGAAAATAAAGGGAATGGTTGAGACCTGGGTTGAAAAGTTCTAGCAAGGAAGTTATGGAGGGATTGGAGAAGTGGAGAGATGGAGGTCGGGGGTTGAGGTTGTAGAGTTGAGGAGGGCATGAAGGGTTGCGTGGTAGCAGGGAAACCCATGAATATGGATCTAGGGTCAGGATGACCTATGGCTGAGGGCATGGGGGATGGTTGTCCTAGGGCAGGCTCTATGAGCGATTCGGTGGATTGTGTAGTGATGGGGGTTGCTTCATAGATTGATTTATCAGAGGTGGAGAATAGGGTTGAACTAGAGATGGGAGTACGGAAGATGAAGGTTGGTTCAGTGGGTTGAGTGGTCGAGGTGATTTCCACGGTTTCTGCTCTAGGAGGCGATGGTGGGGGTGTGGGTGGTAGTGGCTCGGTGGATTCCTCATGGGTGACTGGATGCTCTTGGCTAGCAGTTTCGGTTGCTTGGGAGGTTGTCCTGATGGGTTCGGATGTAATAATTGGCCCTTCTGCCGTTGTAATGGGGATCTGGATATTCTTACCTGAGCGTGGTCGTGTCTGGAATCTTCGTGGATCATATTGAACTGGAGACCTCCTAATGGCGGTCCACACTGCTTCCACTACCCCATATGTTTCTGCCATCAATAAGAGACCTTCTGTCACTCTAGCACAATGGTGAGTACCAACGTGAGAAGCTTCACCTCATAATTGTCAATCCGTGGAGACGTGAGGACTAGTATGAAGACTATGAGCAAGTGAAGGCACAAGTGCGTGAGTGAGAAGCACACAAGCATGCACACACATACACACACACGCGCACACAAGGCAAGAACAAGGAGAGGAACAATGGAGTTCTTTGGATTAGTCAAAAAGTCTCTTACATAAGCTCAATTCACAAACAATCTAACCCCAAAAATGAGCTCTCTAGCTCTTTTTATAGTTTTCTAACTAGCTTTGGTCTTGTCCAGACCTAGTGTCCGGCCTAGTTAAAAATTAGGTTCTAGAGTCTATTTGAGGGCTCAAACAGAGTCTAAAAATTATGAAAATTGATATGTCGCTAGTTCTAATACTCCTCAAGCTCGAGGACTCCTCGGCTTGCACAAAATGGAGTCTATTCTACCAAAAACGGGATTTACAATGTTTGTGTAGTGATTAAAATCACTTGAGTTGTAAAGAATCCATGGAAAAAAATGATTTGGCCTTGTTGCCGTATTGTGCATGACTCCTCTGTTGCTTTGTATGCCAACACTCCCCCCTTCCTAGCGTCTGTCGCCCCTGACAGACCTTTGTTCTCTCGGGTGGTCGATGTAATATTGGATGACATTGGTGGCCAGTTCATGTTCTCCTATCCTTAAGCCTCTTGCTAGATCAGCTTCCAAAGCATCCCAATTTATTGCACCAGGGGTCTCTGGTTGCGGGGTAGTGTAGTACTCAGAATACATTGCTTGTTCACAAGCAAAAAGTTGGAGCAGATGTGTTGGCTTCGGTGCGAAAATCTCTGAGTGATACTCCCAGAAACCTGATCTGAACATTTCTTCAAAGGTTTGTTTGTAACAGGCAGGGAGGTATTTGATGCGCGCATGCCAGGCGTAAGCCACACGAATACTGGGGGTGGTGCTCATGTCATACACCAAGTCATAATTGCCATTGCTGAACCCCGGGAGACGTACCTGTGGTGCGGCTGCATTTCTAAAAGTTTTCAGGACTACCTGCATCATATCTAAGATTTTAAGCATCATCTGCGCTGCTACATCTTGCATGGGCTTCAAGCGCGGCATCCAGTGGCGAATGGTTCCCATCATATATGCGACCGACGGCGGTCCCTGTGGTGGCGCAATGTACGGATAGTTCAGCCATTCCTTGCATTGTGCGTTGTTCTGCACCTTAATATTGAATGCCTTCCACGACCTGCGGCGTGGGACTGGACCATAGCATGGATTGTATAGGAGGTGTAAAGGCGCGTTGTTCCATGTGCGTAGCATTTTTGGATATGTCTCTAAAAGTTTTTGCCGCCAGGTGGGTTGACGAATTTTACCTTTTTGCGCCTCTGGAAGAAGGTCTTCGGGTTGAAATTGGGTCGCAAAGGTAGGAATCTGACCCGTGACTCTTTGTATTTCTGCATTATAATCCGCCAAGATAATATAATACGGCCTGTATTGGAGTTCGGATGAGAGGATCAGTCGTCTCGATGACAAGTTCTTGAAGTAAGCCGATTGTAGCACTGTTTCCTCTATGACCCTCATGGCCTGATTTTGCACTACTGTGCGCTCTTCGTGCGAACTCCCGATTTCCTCCACTTGACGTAGCCATGGGGGCCGTGGTGCCTCGAATGTGTCCTGCGCTTCTTCTGTTTGTTGTCCTCCTGGGAATGGTTGTGGATCGTATTCTTCGTCAAACGTTTGTTCCACAGGAATTTGTACAACTTCTTCGTCCGTGGGAGCCTCTGGAGGGGAAGGTGGCCTCTCATATTGTAGTAGGCGTGTTTGCAATTCCGTGACCTGTTTCTGGAGATCTTTTATGGCCTCTGCGTCTGTGAGAAGTGAAGCAGCGGAGGGGGTGGTTGGGGAGGCTGCTGTTTGTCCTTTTTGGTGTTTCTGCTTCAATTGTCCCAGTTCCTCCGATAGCTTATCATGTGCTTCAAGCAGCATGGCATAGTCTTCCAATATGATCTTGATATTATCGGGGGTCACTGCTTGAAACTTGGATGGGCTGATGGGTGCCCCCGGTGTGCTCTCAATAGCTGCCTCCAGGTTCTCTTGATTTTGTACTTGCAGACGTCGATTCTCTTCCTGAGCGGCCGCAAGATGGCGTTTGAGTAGAGCCATATTTCGTTGAAGCTTTGAGTTGCGTTCCAGCTGTGTCCGTAGGTGACCTTCTACCACCTGTATCGCTTCCTGATCTGTGTTCTGTAACTGTACCTCCAATATGCCATGAGCTTCTTGGAGAGTTTGGAACTGTGTGTGGAGGCGAGCATTTTCCTCTTCTAGTGCCGCGAGGCGGTGCTGTAGTGTTTCTGAGTGCTCGTGCAGGCGTTCATTCTGTTGCTGGAGCTGAATGTAATCTGTCCTTAAGTTTGATATACAAGCCAGCATGGTGTCCAATGCACTTCCTATAGATGAGTGGGTGGAGTTTACAGTGGGAGATGCATGGGAAGGGAATTGGGGATGGGGAAGAGTGAATGATGTGTCTATTGAAGTCGTGTGTGTGAGTGAAATTGGTGGAGGGGGAATGGGAGGGGGTGGAATCGTGGGGGGAGGTGCCGTGGGTGGTGAAATGTCCATACCTTCAGGAGTGGTTGTGAGTGTGGGGTCTGCCATATACATTGGGATGGTAGGTGGAGTGTGTGTGGAAGTGGTGAATAGATGCGAAGTGGGGTGGGGAGCTGAAAAGAAAGGAAATGGTTGAGACCCTGGTTGAAACGTTCTAGCCAGGAAGTCATGGAGGGATTGTAGAAATGGAGAGAGAGAGGTCGGGGGTTGAGGTCGTAAATTGGAGGAGGGCGCGAAGGGTTGCGTGGTAGCAGGGAAACCCATGAATGTGGATCTAGGGTCGGGATGACCTATGGCTGAGGGCATTGGGGATGGTTGCCCTAGGGCAGGCTCTAGGAGCGGTTCGGTGGATTGTGTAGTGATGGGGGTTGCTTCAAAGATTGGGTTATCAGTGGTAGAGAATAGGGTGGAACTAGAGATGGGAGTACGGAAAATGAAGGTTGGGTCGGTGGGTTGAGTGGTCGAGGAGGTTTCCACTGTTTCTGCTCTAGGAGGTGATGGTGGGGGTGTGGGTGGTAGTGGCTCGGTGGACTCCTCATGGGTGACTGGGTGCTGTTGGCTAGCCGTTTCGGTTGCTTGGGGGGCTGTCTTGGTGGGTTCAGATGTAATAGTTGGCCCTTCTGCAATTGTGATAGGAATCTGGATATTCTTACCTGAGCGTCGTCGTGTCTGGAACCTTCGTGGATCATATTGAACTGGAGACTTCCTAATGGCAGTGCGCACTGCTTCCACTACCCCATATGTTTCTGCCATCAATAGGAGACCTTCCCGATACTCTGAGTCAACTCCTGCTTCTTCCAACAACTGAGTCATGAGTACTCTGCTACTCTGTTCGGTGAGTAGTTGTTGCGATCGCACTCTTTCCATAATCTGATACAGCCTTCGGAGTTCTGCTGTATAGGCTGGGGCTTCAGTGGTCTCCTCTTCATACGCTCCTTCTTCTTCGAGGTGTCCTTGTTGTTGACCTTGCTGAGCATCACTCCAATGTACATGTCGACCGTCTGTAGACTTTCTTCTTCTTTGTGAGGATGTGCCTTGCTCCTCTGCCTCTGAATAAAACTCCACATCAGAGAATTGTGTACTTTGTAGGAATGCTTCGAAGTCCTGGGGGTCCATTCCCTCAGCATCTCCAGTGGCAGCAAATTCAAATTCAGGTGGAACAGGAGGAGCCGATGGAGTAGCTTGTGTGGTAGTTTCAGATCCCGACCTGGGTATCCTAATGGTGAAGGGAGGTACAGTGTCCTCCCGTCGTGGCGATACCTCAGGAGTAGTCAGAACTTCCCTTGTCTGGACACAAGGGATCGCACCCCTCATGCGCTTGGATTGATGTGTGGACGTCTTGAGCCTTTTAAACATTTGTAATTGTGCCCAAGTTAAGGCACGTTCAATGGGGACATCGTATGCTAGGCACCGGTAAATAATGCGTGTGATTGCACAGCATCCGTTCACCACTAATTTCCTCGAAGACCGTTTGTTTGCTTCATACAATTGATCTATAATCCATACCGGTAGCTTGATGGGTAACGAGCCTGCTTCCGCTAAGTAGAGAGCGAACCAGATTCTCTTGTGTGGTTGTGTGAATCGGTCTTGGCCGGGAAAGGCGAAATGTTGCATGCACATGCGAAGAGGGATGGACACATTCGGGGTGAGTGCTGCCATGTCTTTAAGCCTCAATAGTTTCCTATCCTTCATGTTAGTGGGAACAAGAGCATCTTTTTCAGAGGGTACATGCGTGCCGTGCATATTTAAAGCGTCGCTTACCAATTCCACAGTAAGTTCGAACCTCTTCAACTCGTTGTTGCCTAGCAAGGAGGGAAGAACAAATGATCCGGGTTTGTCCTTTTCTTCATTAGCTTGTAATGTGGAGACCAAATAGTAACATCGGAGGAGATCTGGTTTAGGTAGTGGGGCTTCAAAGTATTCGGCCAGCCCTGCTCGTTGCCATATGGTTTGGAGATCCTCGGTGTTCTGTAAAGTCTCGAACTCTTTGGAGAAAAATTGGAATCGAACCCATGATCTGTCATACTCGCACTTAGACTCCCATATATACTTGGCCTCTCCTAATGGACCTGGCATGCCATTGAACCAATGAGAATTGGCATGGACTCTTTCTGTGATCCCTGTGGGTGGATCCGGCACCGGGATTTGCTGAAGGTGCTGCAGCTCTCTTGGTCGTTCAATTGGTGGAACATCCACAGGTAGACTATCCACATCAATTCCTGCAGTGAGTATCCCTACTTGTGAGCCCGAACCTGTCGCTTCTGCCATTTTACTTCTTGCCTTCTGATTCTGTGAGAATATAGAATCATGTGTTAACATCGTAATGGACAGAATAATTCCGTAGTTGTCCCCGTCACAACATTAACATGAGGTAGATGGTGAGTTAGTGGTTAGTAAGTGCACGAAGACAGTGTGTGTAGTTAATGCTTGGGTATTCCTAGGAGACTAACGCAGTTAGTAAGTGGGGTTGAATTTACAAATTGGGGTCGGGGGGTTTATTACAGGTCTTGAGCTGCCAAATGCAGTGGATGGGTTTTTCTCTTCGTTTCGTAGAGACGCTAGAGAACATTGTAGGTGTATCAGCTTGAACATGAGGCCTTTTATGGATCGATTTACAAATGATTCTGTTCGTGCTCATGGGCCTTGGTGTGTTCGTGAGTGTTGAAAACGCGTGGATGCCGGTTGTGCGAGTGAATGGGTTACGCTGTATAGGTTGTGGCTTCGGTGTAGTTATTTGCGCCCGCAAGCAAGTCTTAGGCACCCAAATTTGTCTTGATTGTGACCTAGCCTTCATCGACTTCTTGGGCACCCAAATAGATTTCACGTTAGCAGAAGAATTTCCGAAAGACTTCTTGTTAGTGTCGTGTTGTTGGTTACTAATAAGAGGCTTTGCCTGTGTGGTTGGCTGGGGTGCAACCGGGTGTTCGCCTCTCCGCACCCACACTTGTTTCACTTGCTGGGACATTTTGCTGCGCAAGTACTTTGGATCCCGGACATAGGTAGTACTCTGCTTCTTCTGCCTTTGATCCACCTTTGGTTGTTGCCTCCTTCTGGCCTTTGGAAAAGAAGGGAGTTCCTTTGCATCCCTGACTCCTTTTTTGAGATCTTCATTCTTCTGCATCACATAGCCTTGGACAAGAACAGCATGATCAACTTCATGTGCACCCCTGGAGGGACCAGGAGTCCGTGTCTTTTCTAGTTCCTTGAGTGCTCCATTATTTAACTCTACTGTAATTCGACTATGATTGACCCAAACCTGAAGAAGTCCACTTCTTAAGTTTAAGTTAACTGCTTGGTCATAGATCCAATCTTGACCCAAGACAAGAGGTTCAGTGAGATCCTCATCTTGACACACTAGTACTTTAACCGTCATTGCCTCATCATGAATATAGAGGGGAAGTTCCACCTCGCCTATGCAAGGGGTTTCCACGCCTCCCAATCCTATGAGATATGCTTCCACAGGATTGACAATTAATTGCAACTCTTGACAGTAAGACACTCTAACAGCACTAGTGGCTGCGCCGGAGTCAATCAAGGCTCTTACGGTCCTTGCACTCTCTCCTTGTCCTATATCTAGGGTTATGAAAGGACGTCGATCAATTATTCTACGCAAGCTTGTTCCTGCGACTTCACACATGGCCATAGGATATCCTTGATCTGCATAGTCATTCGTTCTAGGCTGATCTCTACCTTGCTTTCGTAACTTCATCCTTCTGATGCGTTCTAAAGCATCTGCTTGAGCTTCTTCTCGAACTCGCTTTTCTTCCTCTTTGCGTTTCTTAGCAGTGTTGAGTCGGCTGAGCATTTCCTCCGTGAGGGGTTCCTGATACAACTTGACTCGGCAACCGCTAATATAGTTTGGGAGAATATCACCTTCTAGCGTGGCTAATTGTACTGCTCCACTCGTGGAGATCCTATTGATAATCATAGGTCCGTAGCCTCTCTTTTCTAGTTTCCTTGCGTGTTGTTTCAGTGTATAGACTAAAACTAGATCTCCTGCTTTCAAGCCCTTATTCTTCACATGGGCATCGAAATATGCCTTCTGTCTCTTCTTGGCTGCATATATTCCGGCAGCGGCTCTCAGTCTTGTTTCCCCTAATCGTTCAAGGTCAAAGATCCTAGAGGAGAGCTCATGACCTGTCCATTCGTACTCTTGTGCTACTTTCAACGTAGGGATCAAAAAGTCTAGCGGTAGCACAGCATTTTGTCCAAACACCATTTGAAAGGGCGTGGCTTGGAGTACCGTTTTGTAGGCAACTCGGTATGCCCAAACAGCATGGTGTAGCTGTTTGTCCCAATCAGAGCGTTTATTATTCACTAATTTCGTCAATACATTGCATAAGATCTTGTTGGTACTCTCAGCTTGGCCATTTGCTTGAGGGTGATAGGGGGCAGACTTCTTATGTATTACTAAGAATTCTTTGAGCAGATTTTCAATAACTTCGTTCAAGAAGTGAGTGCCTCTATCGCTTACAAGCTCTATGGGTAGTCCGTATCTAGTGAACACATTCTCAAATAAAAACTTAGCAGTTGTTTGAGCATCGTTCTTCGTTGTGGCTTTTACCTCCACCCACTTAGTTAGATAGTCTGTTGCAACAATGATATATTCTGCATGGGAACCCTTAGCTGGGGGATTAATAGGACCTACGAAGTCTATTCCCCACTTAGAGAAAGCACGTCCACCCATCATAGGTTTCAGTGGCATCTCATCTTTACGTATAGGATATTGGGTTCGCTGACAGACATCACACCGTTTCACATAGGTATGTGCGTCCATGTGAAGGGTTGGCCACCAGAAGCCCGCAAATAGTATTGCCTTGATCACCCGATCTGGTCCAAAGTGTCCTCCTGCTACACCTTGGTGAGCAGTGTCCAAGATCTTGAGATACTCACTCTCATGGACACATAGTCTCAGGTAACCGTCTTTACCACGCTTGTATAGATTATCACCAATGAGTGAATAATCCTGGGCTTCTTGTTCTAAACTCTTTTGCCTAGCCAGAGTCATGTCTGGAGGGAATGTTCTCGTCCTTAAGAAGGATACTAGTGGTTCACTCCAATCTGGCACTATGGACACTTGATAAAGAGTGGCGTGTTCCACAGGTGGTTTAGTGCAACAGATTGGGCATTCCTTGCACAACTTTTGGACATCCGCTTCCATAGTTGGCCAATGTACTCCGAGTCTCTTTAGGGTCTGTAAAGTTCGTTGCTTTGAGTAATGTTGCTCTAATGCACCTACATGTGCTAATTGCAACCATTTAGCGTACTCATCCTCTTCTATGCAACAAGCCAAGATCCCTTGATCTGTGTGCTTGTACATACTTCCTGCCATGATGTGGTACTTTTGGGCTCTCACAACCTCCCTATTCCGTGTGTTCACCACTGGATGATTAGGCCCGTACGTCAATACTGGTACTAATGGCTTAGCCCACTGCGGTACAACTTCCAAATTAAACAAGTAAGCATCAGGAAGATCATCTGATACTCCTTGTGGGGCTTCTCCAGATGTGAGCCTAGAGAGATGATCTGCTCTTAAATGAGTCCTACCTTTCCTTACCACAACCTCAAAGTCATATTCCATGAGCAAGAGAAACCATCTTACTAATCTTCCTGTATTGCATGGCTTGTTCACGAGATATAACAATGCTTGGTGATCAGTAAAAAATTTAAACTTGTTTGCAAGCAAATAGTGTCTAAATTTCTTGACTGCATATACCATGCCTAAGCCTTCTCTCTCTGTAGTAGTATAATTTCGTTCAGCTGCATTCAATTGTCTACTGGCATAGGCAATTGGGAGATCCATATTACCTTCACCAGTAGGTTGTGCAAGCACACATCCAATGGCATAATTGGATGCATCCACACGAACATGGAAGGGCTTGTTCCAATCTGGTGTGGTTAAGATTGGTGCTGAACATAATCGTCGTTTAAGCTCCTGGAAGGAATTCTCACATTCCTCAGTCCACTCAAAGTTAGTCAGAAGTCCGTACATGGGCTTTGCAATGACGGCATACATGTGTATAAATCGTCGGTAATAACCACAATGCCCCATGAAAGCTTGTACTTCCTTGACATTTTTTGGCCTAGGTAGCTCTGCTATAGCTCTTACTTTCTCTTCATCCGTGGATATGCCATTTTTTGACACTATGTGTCCTAGAATCTTGCCTTGTCTGACCATGAAAACACATTTTTCTGGGTTCAGGCAGACTTGATATTCTCTACATTTGTCAAAGATTTGTCTGAGTTCAGGAATATGGGTTTGTCTCATGTTGGAGTGAGCACAAAGATCATCAACATAGACTTCTAAATTCTTTCTCAAGAACTCCTTAAATACATGGCACATCAGCCTTTGGAAGGTTGCTGGGGCATTGGTAAGCCCAAATGGCATTACTCTAAAGGCAAATATGCCCCATTCTGTGGCAAAGGCTGTCTTATGCTGATCTTCTGGAGCTATGGCTACTTGGTTGTAGCCCGAAAATCCATCGAGGAAGCTGTACACTTCCTTGCCTGCTACTCTTTCCAAGAGGTGCTCCGTGATTGGAAGCGGATAGTTATCTCGAATTGTGGCTGCATTAACCTTCTTCAAGTTAATGCATACACGCAGCTTGCCATTCTTCTTGGGCACCACTACGATGGGGGATACCCACTCAGTGTGCTCAATTTCGTAGATAAATCCAGCTTCAACTAGTCTATCTATCTCTTCCTTGATTTTGGCAGCGTAGTTATCGTTATATGTATAAGGCTTTTGCTTAGAGGGTTTAGCATCTGAGGTCATGGGGATAGTGTGTGAACATATGTCAGGGTCAACACCTTTCAAATCCTTGTAACTCCAAGCGAACACATCTCTGTATTCCCTTAGCAAGGCTATTAGCGCATGTTCTTCCTCTTTTGTCAGGTCATGGCCTATGTATGTGCATCTCTCCTCTCCTTCTTCTAGGGCTACTACTATTTTCTTGGTGGTTTCTTTGTTATCATAGGCCTCTCCTGCTTGAGCCTCTCGTCTAGGCATTCTTATCATGACTCTCCTGTCATCTATCTCATATTTCTTAAAATTTTCTGGGACCTCAAACAAAGATTCTTCCTCTTCTGGTGAGGCTTCTCTCTTCTTTCGTTTCTTTCCTTCTTCCTTCGGGGTCACATGTGTTGCTAATCTTACATCATTTGTAACCTCTCCGTGCCTCTGGGGTTGAAATTCTACTTCATGGAAGTATTCTTCATCTGATGCAAATGGTGGATCCATAATGATTGACTCTAGATCGGAGTCACTTGCATCCTCAAATGCATCAGGGCTAGGTTTGCATTCTTCTAGAACTGCCTCTCCCATGATTGGCTCTATGGAGAAGACTGAAATGTCATAGCCATCCTCATCACAGTGAGGTGTCCATTGTTCTTCATTGATGGCTACGTCCATTGTTGCTAAAATTTCTGCCCAACCGTGAGGTTCAAATTCTTCGTCTGGAAAAACTACAGGTGCATAGGCTGGGTCTTGGATTGATCTATGGGTTTCTTTCGCACCTACCTCTCTGGCTTTCTCTCTGTTCTCTTCTTCTACTGCCACCTTGCACATCCATAAGTGAGTGTCTTCATGCATCCATGAGGATCCAGACCCTATGGAATGCACCGATTCTGTATCCTCTTTGGCTCTATGGATGGGATTCCATTGGATAGGAGGGACATCTCTATGAGAATAATCCTTGAGATTGACTTTGGTCGTAACACCCAAGTGTTGCAAATACAAGGAGTTGGTTCCCCAATCCTGTACCACTTGCAACTGTCGCATAAATGGTCTTCCCAAAATCATCTCGTAGGCATGATTTTTGCTGAAGTCGCATATGGCAAATGTATGCTCAAACTCGACACCACAAGTGGTGAGAGTTATTCCTTCTAGCAATCCTAGGGGTCTCTCTATGTGACCATCGGCCATCTGCAATTTCATTCTCGTTGGCCTGAGTGCCGGCTTGCCCCAACGCTTCCATAGGGAAGTGGTGGCAATTGCAACTCCTGCACCTGAGTCCAAAATTGCCTTGGTGGTGTACTCCTGATAAGTAATGGGAAGATAGGTGTTCCCTTCTTCTCCTTCACACATATCTCCTATCTTATCCAAGGGTATTTCTGGCACTGTCCTATGTGATCCTGCCTGGGAACGAGGTTTTGCTATCTCTGGTATTTGTTTGGCTACATGTTTCCATAATTCAGGTCTAACCTTGAGTAGCTCTTCTAACTTGAGATTGCACTGCACTTTAGTATTTTTCACTACCTCTGTGTTCCTAGGTATGACTGAATCTTCATTTCTTACCATGATCGTGGGGGTTCTCATACAAGTAGACTTGGCTTCCCATGGCCCCGTGAAATGGGGTAATTCCTGTAGAGAATTAGATTCGAAGTCTAATCTTTCTTGAGATTGGGTGCTCTCCTGCTCCCCATAAATGGATGGGATGTCTTGTGGGAATTGGTCATGTGCATCATCCACAAGTTCAATGGGAGGAGGCACTTCGCTTTCTTTAGCCCATTTGTCTTCTTGAATCTCTCGTAGGAATTCTGGTGTGAATCGATTCATAGAAGAAGAAGTGTCTGGCTCCGTAGAATTAGGCACATAAGTAACCTGGGAAGGAGGGCTTATTCTATCATTGGCTCTTTCCTCGCTCTCATAGATGTTTGGAGTACAAGCTTCCTGGGGAGGATTACTTATTCTATTACTTTTCCGAACAGGCTCATATGCTTCCTGAGAAGGAATGTAGGCAACCTGTGGAGGTACGTGAGCTTTCGAGGGAGGCTCATCTCCCTTTTGGGGGGAAAGATAAGCTTCTTGAGGAGGCACATAGGCTTCCTGAAGAGGCTGGCTTATCCGTTCTCTTCCCCTTTCCTTTCTTTGAGGGGAAGGTTCCTTTTCTGAGTGTGCCATTAGATTCTCCATTCTTCCCAGAGAAGGGGGGTTGTCTGGTTCAGTGGAATTGAGTACATAAGCTTCCGATGGGGGATGGGTCATGTTTTTGCTTGCTTTATCTCTTTCTTGATTTTTTTCTTCCTTGGCAGATCTTGCAATTATGCCCTCCAACTTCTCTAGAAGTCCATCCAAGTGTAGTTGCGTCTTGGCTGAGCCCGAGTAATTGAATAGGCGACTAGCTTCAAACATAGTCTGAGCCAATGCGACCATTTTCGCGCAAAGCTTGGTTCTTTCTATCTCTAGGTCAGCTCTAGGGTAGCACTTGTCATGATCCGTTACATTTGGCCCTTCTTGGATTCTGGCCTGATATGCTTTAAGCATCATGTCTATGTCTTCAGGAGTGGGATCAGCTAATATTGATCCTGCTCGGGGTGGTGGGTGGGTTACGTGGGGTGTGTTAGAGGGTGGAGGGATGGAGGGTGATGGGGATGGTAGCGGTGGAAATGTGTGAGAGTGCGGTTGAGACGTGATCTCTATGATTTTGGCCTTGGTTTCTCGTAGACTTTCCTCTAGTTCACTCATCTTCTTTGCCCATTGCCTTTTCATTCTTTCACGGCTATCTCTCCAAGCTCTAGTTCTTTTCTTTGTCATGCTCTCGGTTTCACTAACTCCTGGGCTCTTTTCCTGGCCTACAGTTTGGTTTTGCTGCAAAGCTTGAGCTCTTGTGACCACTTGTACTGGCGCAGTGGAAGTCACACTCCCTGTGGAGTCTACAACCAACCCAATAACATTTATAGGAGTGATTTTTGGCATATTATTAGGATTTTTAGGGCAATCTCGTAAGAGATGCTCTTTCCCACACTCTTGGCAATAACCTTGGATCGTTACTGACTGGGGCTGTGTAGGTGGAGGCAAGGGGCAATCACGAATGAGATGATCACCCTGACATCGGTAGCATGGTCCTCTAGGGAATGGGGGTCTTACCTGCCTAGATTGGGGTCTGGGGTTGGGGGTTGCATACATGACATTCGTGTAATCTGATTCCCAACTAGGTTCATTTGGCTCTTCACTATAGTAAGACTCACCATGTTCAGGAGACTGCATGTAGTATGCCTGGGGACTATCAACATGTGTAGAATCGAAGCTATGGTCACTGGGGTCACTTTCTGAAAGCAATGGTGTTACAGGGACTATCGCTCTATTCAGGTTTTCTTCTGCAGCTGTATACTTTACTGGGATCACGTTGGATGGAGCTGGAGGTTGTTGGGCTAGCACAGGCTGAGGTCTTTGTTGGTTTTGGTATGGTTGCTGATAAGGTTGCTGTGGCCTGCCATATGGTTGTGGAGGGTACTGGTTCTGGTATCTTCCCTGCGGTGGATAGGGTTGAGGGTGAGTTTGCCTAACTGTTTGCTTATTGTAGGGGCAATCTTGTG
Source organism: Ceratopteris richardii (assembly GCA_020310875.1). Classification (NCBI taxonomy): domain Eukaryota; kingdom Viridiplantae; phylum Streptophyta; class Polypodiopsida; order Polypodiales; family Pteridaceae; genus Ceratopteris; species Ceratopteris richardii. The sequence goes on from CM035411.1 coordinate 9,485,870, forward strand.
CGGTGTGATTGGTGTACCTCCGTTCTATGGTGCAGTACTGGCTACTAGGATTTACTTGGGGTTGAGCCATAACGGGACATACATTCGCCATGTGGTCGCCACCACAAGTGTAGCATCTCTTCACAGAGGCAAACCTTGGGATCTGTTTACCAGTGACACCTAATTTCTGAGCTACTTTCTCTGCCAGTTCCTCAATTGATGTGGATTGCGTGGAAGAGAGGCTAGAGGCACCATCTGAATCTTTGTATATCTTGGAAAGCTCTAATTCCTCCCCTAGGTTATCCTCGATGTCAATGCACATGCGTACACACTCTTCTATGGTCCTAGGGTCCTTCAAGTACACATAGGATCTTAACTTTGTACTCAGCAATCCATCTAAGAATAAAGCCACTTGCTTAGCTGGTGTGGGGAGCTCCGTAATAGGGCATCTTTCAAGATATTGCCTAAATCTTCGTCCTGCAAGTCTTACGGTCTCTTGAGGGGTTTGCTTGAAGTTGTGAATCAATGAGGAGGTATTATGTCTTATGCCACTCTTAGAGAATTCAATAACGAAAGCCTCCAGGAGTTGGTCTATGCTCCTAAATTGTCTCTCATTCAATGGTTGGAACCACGTAAGGGCTGTGTTCCTAAGGGTTAGACCAAAGGCATTATATTGTGTGAATAGATCCTCCACTTGTTCTGCTCTCAAGACTTGCCTAAACTCTGCCACATGATCGTATGGGTCTCCTGTGCCATCAAAGTAATTTTTCATGGACTTAACTAGCTGAGTTGGTCTCAAAGTCCTTGTGTGCTCTCTAGGTCGTGGTAGAGGGAACTCATCCGCATTTCTTTGATTCCTGTGAGCTCTAAGTGTCCCAGGTTCTACTCTATTCGTTTTCGTCCTCGTTCTTTCTCTACCCCCTGAGTTGGCAAAACTTACTTCTGGCCTATCTCTACTTCTGTCTCTTTGAGTTCCATGAGCTTGGGATGTTCCCGCTCCAGGGTGACCGTAGGACACATGTGATCTTGGTTGGGGGAAAATGATTTCACCTTTCCAAGTGTAAGCATGCCTATCATTTTCTGTCACCACGAAGATCCTTTCTGAGGCGTGGTCTAAGTAGGTTACTCTGCCTGGGCTATCAGGATCCTTAAGCTCATAGATCATGATTGTTCCTACATCAAATGGCCGATCAGATTTATATCTCCAAAAGGCTTCTTCAGTTTCTCGGTTCAGAAGGAGATCTATGCTCTTATTATCTTGGGGAATCCATTCTGGTGTGATTATTCTCGTAAGAACAGATTTGCCTCGGGGTGTTCTAGGTTCTACTCCCATATTTCCTTGTTCCAAGTCACCTAAGTCCGCTTCTGAGATTACATTTCCAAATTCATCTGTCCTATCTGGGTGACTGGTGACTACGTATATGGTTCCTTCTTTGTCCAGGTATGCACCGTTTTCAAACTTGACAGCTGGATGCTCTAGTCCTATGGATTGGTCAGGGTTTTTAATCTGGACCACGGATCTTCCTAGGCCATCCTCATAGATGCTAGCACCTAATCGGTTGTTCCTAAGGTATTCCAACTGCGTTTTGTAAGGGCCTTCTACCCTGTGCAAGTATGGCACTCCAGAACTTCCCGTAGGTCTGTCCATACCTTGAGACATCTCTGACTCACTGGTCTCAGAGCTAGGATAGTATGAGTGGTGGCTCAACTGCTGGGCCCAAGACCTAGCAGTGTGGTTAACACTAGCCTCTGAAGATCTAAGGCTTTGTCTCTCCCTTACTAGATGTCGTCCTGATCTAAGGTTCATATGTCTATCTAAGTAGCCCAATTCTTTGCCCAGAGTACAACCTCGTTGCTAGTTACTTTAGATTAGTCGCTTGGTTCTTTTTGGTTATTTTATCGTGTTTAAGGTCTTGTCTGATATCACGTCGTCAGGAATATTTGAATGTTGTTTCGCACTTACAGTTGATCGTTCCACGTTAAGTTCTTTTCCTTTAAAATTCTCGACAATACAAGGATTATGCCCTTAGCTTGAGCTTGAAAGTTTAGGTATGCTTCAACTTGATAGTTGCCTATCGTCGTCCTAACTTACTCCTACTTCTGATCGTTCTTAGCCTAAGCTAGGAATTGACGAAGAGGAGATGAGAGTATTCCGACCTTCCTTGTTGACCCTTGCTCTTTAGTGCTCGAGAAGTTGATTCTCAAGCTTGCGCAAAACCCTTGCTTGGACGCTCTCAATTGCTTCGCAATAGACCTGCATCAATCCCAAGATTAGCTCCAAGTTGACCTTTCACTTGACAGACAATTTATTTCAGACACTTTCTTAATGACCCTTGTTCCCCCTTTTGTATTGCTAGAAATTTCCTCTAGAGTTCCCTTGGTGTTTCTACCCCTCTGTGTGTCAACTTCCAAATATCCTATCTGAAAATCAACGCGTTATTCTTATAAAAAACAGTTGAGGGCGTGTAGTATATGCCAAGAGCTTTCCGACAAGCCCTAGAGCTCAAAAAATGGATTTCGTATGAAAAAGTTATGACCGTTCAGGGTTTAGGGGGTTAACTAGACAAACAGAACCTTTCAGGGGTTTTAATGCATTTTTCTAAGGCCTTTGTAAGTGTAGGAGTATTTGAGAGTGCAAATATGCCCAAAATTTAGCCTAAATTTCCAAAAAATTTACCCCTTAATTTTTGCCGAAAATGTCTGTCTGTCGCGATAGACGGTGTCTGTCGCGATAGACGGTGTCTGTCGCGATAGACGGGTCTGTCGCGATAGACGGTGTCTGTCGCGATAGATGGGTCTGTCGCGATAGACGGTGTCTGTCGCGATAGACGGTGTCTGTCGCGATAGACTGGTCTGTCGCGATAGACGGTGTCTGTCGCGGAATGTCTGTCTGTCGCGATAGACGGTGTCTGTCGCGATAGACGGTGTCTGTCGTGGAATTTCGGTCTGTCGCGATAGACGGTGTCTGTCGCGGAATTTCGGTCTGTCGCGATAGACGGTGTCTGTCGCGGAATGTCTGTCTGTCGCGATAGACGGTGTCTGTCGCGATAGACGGTGTCTGTCGTGGAATTTCGGTCTGTCGCGATAGACGGTGTCTGTCGCGATAGACGGTGTCTGTCGCGGAATGTCTGTCTGTCGCGATAGACGGTGTCTGTCGCGATAGACGGTGTCTGTCGCGATAGACGGGTCTGTCGCGATAGACGGTGTCTGTCGTGGAATTTCGGTCTGTCGCGATAGACGGTGTCTGTCGCGGAATTTCGGTCTGTCGCGATAGACGGTGTCTGTCGCGATAGACGGTGTCTGTCGCGATAGACTGAAAAAAACGCAAATTTTTGAGAAACTTCTAGTGATTTAGAGTGCCCCAATGGTGTAGGTTACCGTGCCAAACATGCATTCACAAAATTTTAAGTTTTTCTGTCTGTCGCGACAGACAGAGGTCGTCGTCCCGGGACCTGTGCAGAGTCTGTCGTACCTGCGCACACTGCTGGAGGAGGTGGTACAGCAAGTTCCTGCAACAAAAGCTCAAAAACACGCCAAAAACAGCTAGCATGCAAGCTCTCTCTCGCTCTCTCTCACAATGAAATGAGGGAAATGAGGTGGGGAGTGTAATATGACCCAAAAACTGAAATTTTGGTGGAGATGGAGATGGAGGTGAGAGATGGTGGGGATGATGATGGTGATGATGGTGATGCGAAAGTGAGGAAAAAATGAAGAAAAATAAAGAGAAGGAAGGATATTACCTATAACTCCAATGTCTCAACTCGACGTCTTACCATCACACGCTCGTCCTCGAAGCTCTCTCCCCGGCAACGGCGCCAAATTTGGTGTCACTCTAGCACAATGGTGAGTACCAACGTGAGAAGATTCACCTCATAATTGTCAATCCGTGGAGACGTGAGGACTAGTATGAAGACTATGAGCAAGTGAAGGCACAAGTGCGTGAGTGAGAAGCACACAAGCATGCACACACATACACACACACGCGCACACAAGGCAAGAACAAGGAGAGGAACAATGGAGTTCTTTGCATGAGTCAAAAAGTCTCTTACATAAGCTCAATTCACAAACAATCTAACCCCAAAAATGAGCTCTCTAGCTCTTTTTATAGTTTTCTAACTAGCTTTGGTCTTGTCCAGACCTAGTGTCCGGCCTAGTTAAAAATTAGGTTCTAGAGTCTATTTGAGGGCTCAAACAGAGTCTAAAAATTATGAAAATTGATATGTCGCTAGTTCTAATACTCCTCAAGCTCGAGGACTCCTCGGCTTGCACAAAATGGAGTCTATTCTACCAAAAACGGGATTTACAATGTTTGTGTAGTGATTAAAATCACTTGAGTTGTAAAGAATCCATGGAAAAAAATGATTTGGCCTTGTTGCCGTATTGTGCATGACTCCTCTGTTGCTTTGTATGCCAACACCTTCACTATATTCTGAGTCAACTCCTGCTTCTTCCAACAGCTGAGTCATGAGTACTCTACTGCTCTAATCAGTGAGCAGTTGTTGCGATCGCACTCGTTCCATAATTTGGTACAGCCTTCGGAGTTCTGCTGTATAGGCTGGGGCTTCAGTGGTCTCCTCTTCATAAGCTCCTTCTTCTTCTAGGTGTCCTTGTTGTTGACCTTGCTGGGCGTCACTCCAATGTACATGGCGGTCGTCTGTAGATTTTCTTCTTCTTTGTGAAGATGTGCCTTGTTCTTCTGCATCTGAATAATACTCTACATCAGAGAGTTGTGTACTTTGTAAGAATGCTTCGAAGTCCTGAGGATCCATTCCTTCAGCATCTCCAGTTGTAGCAAATTCAAATTCAGATGGAGCAGGAGGAGCTGAAGGGGTAGCTTGTGTCGTAGTTTCAGATCCAGACCTGGGTATCCTAATGGTAAAGGGAGGTACAGTGGTCTCCCTTCGTGGCGATACTTCAGGAGTAGTCAGAACTTCCCTTGTCTGGACACAAGGGATCGCACCCCTCATGCGCTTGGATTGATGTGTGGACGTCTTGAGCTTCTTAAACATTTGTAATTATGCCCAAGTTAAGGCACGTTGAATGGGAACATCGTATGCTAGGCACCGGTAAATAATGCGTGTGATTGCACAGCAACCGTTCACCACTAATTTCCTAGAAGACCTTTTATTTGCTTCATACAATTGATCTATAATCCATACCGGTAGCTTAATTGGTAACGCACCTGCCTCCGCTAAGTAGAGAGCGAACCAGATTCTTTTGTGTGGTTGTGTGAAGCGGTCTTGGCCGGGGAAAGCAAAATGTTGCATGCACATACGGAGAGGGATGGACACGTTTGGTGTGAGTGCTGCCATGTCTTTAAGCTTCAATAGTTTCCTATCCTTCATGTTAGTAGGAACAAAAGCATCCTTCTCAGAAGGTACATGTGTGCCGTGCATATTCAAAGCAGCGCTCACCAACTCCACAGTAAGTTCAAACCTCTTTAACTCGTTGTTGTCCAGCAAGGAAGGAAGAACAAATGATCCTGGTTTGTCCTTTTCTTCATTAGCTTGTAATGTGGAGACCAAATAATAGCATCGGAGGAGATCCGGTTTAGGTAGTGGTGCTTCAAAGTATTCTGCTAGCCCTGCACGTTGCCATATGGTCTGGAGATCCTCGGTGTTCTGTAGAGTCTCAAACTCCTTGGAGAAAAATTGGAATCGAACCCATGATCTGTCATACTCGCACTTAGACTCCCATATATATTTGGCCTCTCCTAATGGACCTGGCATGCCATTGAACCAATGAGAATTGGCATGGACTCTTTCTTTGATCCCTGTGGGTGGATCCGGTACCGGGATCTGCTGAAGGTGTTGCAGCTCCACAGGTCGTTCAGTTGGTGGCACATCCACAGGTAGACTATCCACATCGATTCCTGTAGTAAGTATTCCTACTTGTGAGCTCGGACCTGTCGCTTCTGCCATGTTACTTCTTGCCTTCTGATTCTGTGAGAATATAGAAACATGTGTTAACATTGTAAAGGACAAGTTAGAACCGTTTTTGTCCCCATTACAACATTATCATGAGATTCGGGAGAGATTAGTAGGTTAATAAGTGCTCGGTGCTGGTGTGTGTAGTTAGGAATTGGTTGGACCTAAGAACTAAGTGGAATGATGTAGTGTGAGAGTGACGTAGTTAGTAGGTGGGCATGGATTTACAACTGGGTTCCGGGGGTTTATTACAAGTTTTAGGTTGCCAAATGCGGTGGATGGGCTTTGATCTTGATTTTGTGGGGACTCTGAAGAGTTTGATAGGGGTATCCGCTTGAAGATGAGGCTTTTTAGGGACCCATTTACAGGTGATTCTACTAGTGCTCATGGAAGAATATGTGTCCGTGCGTGATGCGTAAGACTGGGCCTCAGATGTTCGAGTGAGTGAAACATGTTGTACCGGTTGTGGCCTTGGTGTAGCTATTTGAGCGCGCAAGCAAGCCTTAGGCACCCAGATTTGTCGTGATTGTGGGCTGTCCTTCATTGACTTCTTGGGTACCCAAATAGACTTCACCTTCGTAGAAGAATTAATGAAGGACTTCTCATTAGTGTCATGTTGTTGACTACTAATAAGAGGTTTTGGCCGTGGGGTCGGCCTGGTCTGAACAGGGTATTCGCCTTTTCGCCTCCATACTTGCTTCCATGGCTGAAACAATCTGCTTTGCTCCTTTTTTTGGCATTTAGTATCGGTAGTGTTCTGCTTCTTCTGTATTTGATCTGCCGTGGGTTGTTGCAACCTTTTGGTCTTTGGAAAAGAAGGGAGTTCCGTCCTCTCCCTGGCTCCGTTGTTGAGATTAGCCTCTTTCTGCATCATACAGTTTTGGACAAAAATAGCATTGTCAACTTCATGTGCGCCCCTGGAAGGACCAGGAGTTTGTGCCTTGCCTAGTTCCTTGAGTGCCTCATTTTCCAATTCAACTGTAATTCGGCTATGATCTACCCATACCTGAAGAAGTCCACTTCTTAGGTTGAGGTTGACTGCATGATCATAGATCCAGTCCTGACCCAAGAGAAGAGGCTCAGTGAGGTCCTCATCTTGACACACTAGTACTTTGACTGTCATCACTTCGTCTTGAATGGAGATGGGAAGATCCACCTCGCCCATGCAAGGAGTTTCCACACCTCCCAATCCTATGAGATATGCTTCTATAGGATCGACAGTTAATTTCAATTCTTGACAGTAAGACAACTTGACAGCACTAGTGGATGCACCTAAGTCAATCAAAGCTCTTACAATCTTTGCACCCTTTCCTTGTCCTACTGCTAGGGTTACAAAAGGCCGTCGGTCGATTATTCTATGGGAATGCCCACCTGAAGTCTCGCACATGGCCATAGGATAGCCTACAGATTCTTGAGTGTCAAGCATAGGCGGGTCTCTACCTTGTCTCCTCAATTTCATTCGTCGGATGCGTTCTAAAGCTTCTGCCTGTGCTTCTTCTCTAATTCGTTTCTCTTCTTCTTTACGTTTCTTGGCAGTGTTGAGTCGATTTAGCATCTCTTCAGTAAGGGGTTCCTGATATAACTTGACTCTGCATCCACTTATGTAACTTGGTAGAATATCGTCCTCTAAAGTGGCTAGTTGAACTGCGCCACTTGTGGAGATTCTATTGATAATCATTGGCCCGTAACCTCTTTTCTCTAATTTCCGTGCATGATGCTTCAATGTGTAGACTAGGACTAGGTCGCCTGCTTTCAAGCCTTTATCCTTCACATGTGTATCAAAATATGTTTTTTGCCTCTTCTTCGCTGCATAGATTCCTGCTGCAGCTCTCAATCGTGTTTCGCCTAGACGTTCAAGATCAAAGATTCGAGAGGAGAGTTCATGGCCTGTCCAGTCATGCTCTTGTGCTACCTTCAATGTAGGTATCAAAAAGTCCAGGGGTAGCACAGCATTTTGGCCGAATACCATCTGAAAGGGGGTCGCTTGGAGTACCGTTTTATAGGCAACCCGGTATGCCCAAACAGCATGGTGTAGCTGTTTGTCCCAATCAGAGCGTTTATTGTTCACTAGTTTAGTCAGCACATTGCATAAGATCTTATTAGTGCTCTCAGCCTGGCCATTAGCTTGTGGATGATAGGGGGCCGATTTCTTATGTATCACCAAGAATTCTTGGAGAAGGTTTTCTATGACTTCATTCAAGAAGTGTGTGCCTCTATCACTCACCAACTCTATTGGCAATCCGTACCTCGTGAATACATTTTCAAATAAGAACTTTGCTGTTGTTTGAGCATCATTTTTTGTAGTAGCTTTCGCTTCTACCCACTTGGTTAGATAGTCTGTGGCCACGATGATATATTCAGCATGTGAACCCTTAGCTGGGGGATTAATAGGACCTACAAAGTATATTCCCCACTTAGAGAATGCACGTCCACCCATCATAGGTTTCAGTGGCATCTCATCTTTGCGTATAGGATACTGAGTTCTTTGGCACACATCACACCGTTTCACATAGGTATGTGCATCCATGTGAAGGGTTGGCCACCAAAAGCCCACAAATAGTATTGACTTGATCACCCTATCTGGTCCAAAGTGTCCCCCTGCTACACCTTGGTGAGCAGTATCCAAGATTTTGAGATATTCACTCTCATGGACACATAGTCTCAGGTAACCATCTTTACCACGCTTGTATAGATTGTCACCAATGAGTGAATAATCCTGGGCTTCTTGTTCTAAACTCCTTTGCCTAGCCAGAGTCATGTCTGGAGGGAATGTTCTTGTCCTTAAGAAGGATACTAGAGGTTCACTCCAATCTGGCACTAGGGACACTTGATAAAGAGTGGCATGTTCCACAGGTGGTTTAGTGCAGCAGATTGGGCATTCCTTGCACAACTTTTGGACATCAGCCTCCATAGTCGGCCAATGCACCCCGAGTCTCCTTAGTGTCTGTAAGGTTCGTTGCTTTGAGTAGTGTTGCTCTAACGCACCTACATGTGCTAATTGCAACCATTTAGCGTACTCATCTTCTTCCACACAATAAGCCAAGATCCCTTGATCTGTGTGCTTGTACATACTTCCTGCCATGATGTGATACTTTTGGGCTTTTACTACCTCTCTATCCTGTGTGTTTATTACTGGGTGGTTAGGTCCGTATGTCAACACTGGTACCAATGGCTTAGCCCACTGCGGCACCACCTCGAAATTAAACAAGTAAGCATCAGGAAGGTCATCTGACACTCCTTGTGGGGCTTCTCCCGATGTGAGCCTAGAAAGGTGATCTGCTCTCAAATGAGTCTTCCCTTTCCTTACCACAACCTCAAAATCATATTCCATTAGCAAGAGAAACCATCTTACTAATCTTCCTGTATTGCATGGCTTGTTTACGAGGTATAGCAATGCCTGATGATCGGTAAAAAATTTAAACTTATTTGCAAGCAAATAGTGTCTAAATTTCTTAACTGCATATACCATGCCTAAGCCTTCTCTCTCAGTGGTGGTATAATTTCGTTCAGCTGCATTCAATTGTCTACTAGCATAGGCAATTGGAAGATCCATATTACCTTCACCAGTAGGTTGTGCAAGCACACATCCAATGGCATAATTGGATGCATCCACATGAACATGGAAAGGCTTATTCCAATCCGGTGTGGTTAAGATTGGTGCTGAACATAATCGCCGTTTGAGCTCATTGAAGGAATTCTCACATTCCTCAGTCCACTCAAAGTTTGTCAGAAGTCCGTACAGAGGCTTTGCAATGATGGCATACATGTGTATAAATCGTCGATAATAACCACAATGCCCCATGAAAGCTTGTACTTCCTTGACATTCTTTGGCCTAGGTAATTCGGCTATAGCTCTTACTTTCTCTTCATCCGTAGATATGCCATTCTTTGACACTATGTGTCCTAGAATTTTGCCTTGCCTGACCATAAAAACACATTTTTCTGGGTTTAGGTAGACTTGATATTCTCTACATTTGTCAAAGATTTGTCTGAGTTCAGGAATATGGGTTTGTCTAATGTTGGAATGAGCACAAAGATCATCAACATAGACTTCTAAGTTCTTCCTCAGGAACTCCTTAAATACATGGCACATCAGCCTTTGGAAGGTTGCGGGAGCATTGGTCAGCCCGAATGGCATTACCCTAAAAGCGAATATACCCCACTCTGTGGCAAAAGCCGTTTTATGCTGATCTTCTGGTGCAATGGCCACTTGATTGTAGCCAGAGAACCCATCTAGGAAGCTGTACACTTCCTTGCCTGCCACCCTTTCTAAAAGATGCTCAGTGATAGGAAGCGGGTAATTATCCCTGATCGTGGCTGCGTTAACCTTCTTCAAGTTAATGCATACTCGTAATTTGCCGTTCTTCTTGGGCACCACCACAATGGGGGATACCCATTCAGTGTGCTCAATTTCATAGATAAATCCAGCTTCAATCAAGCGGTCTATCTCTTCTTTGATCTTGGCAGCATAGTTGTCATTATATGTGTATGGCTTTTGTTTTGAGGGTCTGGCCTCTGTAGTCAAGGGGATAGTGTGTGAGCAGATGTCTGGATCAACACCCTTCAAATCCTTGTAACTCCAAGCGAATACATCTCTGTATTCTCTTAGCAAGGCTATCAATTCTTGCTCTTCTTCTTCCGTCAGGTCATGTCCTATGTAAGTGCATCTCTCTTCTCCCTCTTCCATGGCTACCACAATTTTCTTTGTGGTTTCTTTGTTATCATAGGCCTCTCCTGATTGTGCCTCTCGTTTAGGCATTCTGATCATGACTCTCCTGTCATCTATCTCATACTGCTTAAAATTTTCTAGGACCTCAAACAAAGATTCCTCCTCTTCTTGTGTGACTTCTTTCTTCTTCCTTTTCTTTCCTTCTTCCTTAGGAGTCACATGTGTGGCTAGCCTTACGTCTTTTGTAAGCTCTCCGTGCCTCTGGGGTTGAAATTCTACTTCATAGAAGTATTCTTCATCTGATGCAAAAGGTGGGTCCATAATGATTGACTCTAGATCGGAGTCACTTGCATCCTCAAATGCATCAGGGCTAGGTTCGCACTCTTCTAACACTGCCTCTCCCATGATAGGCTCTATGGAGAAGACTGAAATGTCATAGCCATCCTCATCACAGTGAGGTGTCCATTGTTCTTCATTGATGGCTACATCCATGGTTGCTAGAATTTATGCCCAGCCGTGAGGTTCGAATTCTTCGTCTGGAAAAACTACAGGTGTATAGGCTGGGTCTTGGATTGATCTATGGGTTTCTTTTGCACCTATCTCCCTGGCTTGTTCTCTCTTCTCTTCTTCTACTGCTACCTTACACATCCATAAGTGAGTGTCTTCATGCATCCATGAGGATCCTGATCCTAGGGAATGCACCGATTCCGTATCATCTTTGGCTCTATGGATGGGGTTCCATTGGATAGGAGGGACATCTCTATGAGAGTAATCCTTGAGATTGACTTTGGTTGTAACACCTAAGTGCTGCAAATACAAGGAATTGGTTCCCCAATCATGTACCACTTGCAACTGCCGCATAAATTGTCTTCCCAAAATCATCTCATAGGCTTGATTTTTGCTAAAGTCACAGATAGATAGATAGATAGATAGATAGATAGATAGATAGATAGATAGATAGATAGATAGATAGCTAGATAAATAATGTGTGCTCAAACTCTAAACCACAAGTAGTGAGAGTTATCCCCTCGAGTAGTCCTAAGGGTCTTTCTATGTGCCCGTCAGCCATCTGCAATTTCGTTCTCGTTGGCCTGAGAGCTGGCTTGCCCCATCGTTTCCATAAGGAAGTGGTAACAATTGCCACTCCTTCACCTGAGTCCAAGATGGCCTTGGTTGTGTATCCCTGATGAGTGATGGGGAGATATGTGTTTCCTTCTTCGCCCTCACTCATGTCTCCTATCTTGTCTAAGGGTATTTCTGGCACTGTTCTCTGGGATCCTACATGGGAACGAGGTTTTGCTATCTCGGGCACTTGATTGGCTACATGTTTCCACACTTCTGGTCTAACCTTAAGCAGCTCTTCCAAAGTGAGATTGCACTGCACTTTGGTGTTCTTCACTACCTCTATGTTCCTAGGTATGACTGAATCTTCGTTTCTTACCATGACTGTAGGTGCTCTCATACAGGTGGACTTTGCTTCCCATGGGCCTGTGAAATGGGGTAGTTCTTGTAAAGAATTAGACTCGAAGTCTAATCTTTCTTGAGATTGGGCACTCTCTTGCTCTCCATAAATGGAAGGAAGGTCTTGTGGGAATTGATCGTGTGTGTCATCCACAAGTTCAATAGGAGGAGGAACTTCACTCTCTTTAGCCCATTTCTCTTCTTGAATCTCTCGCAAGAATTCTGGTGTGTATTGATTCATAGAAGAAGAGGTGTCTGGCTCCGTAGAGTTAGGCACGTAGGCCTCAGGCACATAGGCTTTCTGGGTAGGGAGACCTGCTCTTTCACTAGCCTTGTCATGGTGTTGAGGGGCGAGTTCCTTTTGTGATTGTGCCATTAGATTCTCTATTCTTTCTAGGGAGGGGGGGTTGTCTGGTTCAGTGGAATTGGGCACATAAGCTTTTGATGGGGGATGGGTCATGTTTTTGCTTGCTTTATCTCTTTCTTGATTTTTTTCTTCCTTGGCAGATCTTGCAATTATGCCCTCTAACTTCTCTAGAAGTCCATCCAAGTGTAATTGCGTCTTGGCTGAGCCCGAGTAATTGAAAAGGCAACTGGCTTCAAACATAGTCTGAGCCAATGCGACCATTTTCGCGCAAAGCTTGGTTCTTTCTATCTCTAGGTCAGCTCTAGGGTAACACTTGTCATGATCCGTGACATTTGGTCCTTCTTGGATTCTGGCCTGATATGCTTTAAGCATCATGTTTATATCTTCAGGAGTGGGGTCAGCTAATACTGATCCTGCTTGGGGTGGTAGGTGGGTTACGTGGGGTGTATTAGAGGGTGGAGGGATGGAGGGTGATGGGGATGGTAGCGGTGGGAATGTGTGAGAGTGCGGTTGAGATGTGATCTCTATGATTTTGGCCTTGGTTTCTCGTAGACTTTCCTCAAGTTCACTCATCTTCTTTGCCCATTGCCTTTTCATACGTTCACGACTATCTCTCCAAGCTCTTGTTCTCTTCTTATTTTGGCTCTCAGTATCGCTAGCGTTTGGGCTTTTTCCTGGCTTACCCCTTGGTTTTGCTGCAATGCTTGAGCTCTAGTGATTACCTGCACTGGTGCAGTGGAAGTGACACTTCCTGTGGAATTGACCACTAACCCAATAACATTAATCGGAGTGATTTTTGGCATATTGCTGGGATTCTTGGGACAATCTCGTAAGAGATGCTCCTTTCCACACTCCTGGCAAAAGCCTTGGATCGTCACTGATTGGGGTTGTGTAGGTGCAGGCATGGGGCAATCACGTATGAGGTGATCACCCTGGCATCTGAAGCAAGGTCCTCTAGGAAAAGGGGGTCGTATCTGCCTAGGTTGAGGTCTAGAGTTGGGGTTTGTGTACATGACATTAGCATATTCAGGCTCCCAAATAGGCTCACTCGGTTCTTCACTGTAGTAAGACTCACCATGTTCAGGAGACTGCATGTAGTAAGCCTAGGGACTATCAACATGTGTAGAATCAAAGCTATGGTCACTGGGATCACTTTCTGAGATTAATGGTGTTACTGGGACTATCGCTCTATTCAGGTTTTCTTCTGCAGCAGCATACTTGACCGGAATCACATTAGTAGGAGCAGGTGGTTGTTGTGCTAGCAGTGGCTGGGGTCTCAGTTGGGCCTGATATTGCGGTTGGTAATTTTGCTGAGGCCTCACATACTGTTGAGGTGGGTACTGGCTCTGGTATCTGCCTTGTTGAGGATATGGCTGAGGGTAGGGTTGCCTAACTGCTTGCTTATTGTATGGGCAGTCTTGCGCGGTGTGATTGGTGTACCTTCGTTCTATGGTGCAGTACTGGCTACTAGGATTAACTTGGGGTTGAGCCATAATGGGACAAACATTCGCCATGTGGTCGCCACCACAAGTATAGCATCTTTTCACAGGGGCATACCTTGGAATCTGTTTGCTAGTGACACCTAATTTCTGAGCTACTTTATCTGCAAGTTCCTCAATTGATGTGGATTGCATGGAAGAGAGGCTAGAGGCACTATCTGAATCTTTGTATATCTTGGAAAGCTCTAACTCCTCCCCTAGGTTATCCTCGATGTCAATGCACATGCGTACACACTCTTCTATAGTCCTAGGGTCCTTCAGATACACATATGATCTCAATTTGGTACTTAGCAATCCATCCAAGAATAAAGCCACTTGCTTAGCTGGTGTGGGTAGCTCAAGGACAGGGCATCTTTCAAGATATTACCTAAATCTTCTTCCTGCAAGTCTCACGGTCTCTTGAGGGGTTTGCTTGAAGCTGTGAATCAGCGAGGAGGTATTATGTCTTATGCCACTCTTAGAGAATTCAATAATGAAAGCCTCTAGGAGTTGGTCTATGCTCCTGAACTGCCTCTCATTTAGTGGCTGAAACCATGTCAGGGCAGTGTTCCTAAGGGTTAGACCAAAGGCATTGTACTGCGTGAATAGATCCTCCACTTGTTCAGCTCTCAAGACTTGCCTAAACTCAGCCACATGATCGTATGGATATCCAGTGCCATCGAAGTAGTTCTTCATGGACTTAACTAGCTGAGTCGGTCTCAAAGTCCTTGTGTGCTCTCTAGGTCGTGGTAGAGGGAACTCATCCGCATTTCTTTGATTCCTGTGAGCTCTAAGTATCTCAGGTTCTACTCTATTCGTTTCCATTCTTGTTCTTTCTCTGCCCCCTGGGTTGGCAAAGCTTACTTCTGGTCTATCTCTACTTCTGTCTCTTTGAATTCCATGAGCTTGGGATGTTCCAGCTCTAGGGTGACCATAGGATACATTCGATCTTGGTTGGGGGAAAACGAATTCACCCTTCCAAGTGTAAGCATGTCTATCATGTTCTGTAACCACAAAGATCCTCTCTGAAGCGTGATCCAAGTAGGTCACTCTGCCTGGGCTATCAGGATCCTTAAACTCATAGATCATGATTGTTCCTATATCAATTGGCCGATCAGATTTATACCTCCAAAAGGCTTCGTCAGTCTCTCGATTGAGGAGCAAACCTATGCTCTTATTATCCTGGGGAATCCACTCTGGTGTGATAATCCTAGTGAGAACCGATTTGCCTCGAGGGGTTCTCGGTTCTGTACCCATGGTTCCTTGCTCTAGGTCACCTAAGTCCGCTTCTGGGATCACATTTCCAAATTCGTCCGTCCTATCCGGGTGACTGGTGACTACGTATATGGTTCCTTCTTTGTCCAAGTATGCTCCGTTTTCAAACTTGACAGCTCGGTGCTCTAATCCTATGGATTGGTTAGGGTTTTTAATTTGGACCACAGATCTTCCTAGGCCGTCCTCATAGATGCTAGCACCTAATCGGTTGGTCCTAAGGTATTCTAGCTGTGTCTTGTACGGGCCTTCTACCCTGTGCAAGTATGGCACTCTCGAACTTCCCGTAGGTCGGTCCATGCCTTGAGACATCTCTGATTCACTAGTCTCAGAGCTAGGGTAATATGACTGATGGATCAACTGCTGGGCCCAAGACCTCGCAGTATGATTGACACTAGCCTCTGAAGACCTAAGACTTTGTCTATCTCTCCCTAGATGTCGCCCTGATCTAAGGTTCATAAGCCTGATTAAATAACCCAAATTTGCCCAAGTACAACCTCGTTGCAGAGTCCTTTTGTATCAGTTACTTGATTCTTTTTAGTTGATTCCCGTGTTAAAATTTTTGTCTGATATCACATCGTAAGGTATATTTGAGTGTAGTTCCGCACTTAAAGTTGATCGTTCCACGTTAAGTTCTTTTCCTTTAAAGTTCTCGATAGTACAAAGATTATGTCCTTAGCTTGAACTTGAAAGTTTAGGTATGCTTCAACTTGATAATTGCCTATCGTCGCCCTGACTTACTCCTACCTCTAGTCGTTCTTAGCCTAAGATAGGAATTGACGAAGGGGAGTTGAGAGTATTCCAACCTTTCTTGCTGATCCTTGCTCTTTAGTGCTCGAGAAGTTGATTCTTAAGCTTGCACAAAGCCCTTGCTTGGACGCTCTCAATTGCTTCTCAATAGACCTGCATCAGTCCCAAGATTAGCTCCAAGTTTATCCTTCAATTGACAGACAATTTATTTCAGACACTTTTTTAATGACCCTTGTTCCCCCTTTTGTATTGCTAAAAATTTCCTCTAGAGCTCCCTTGGTGTTCCTACCCCTTAGTGTGTCAACTTCCAAATATCCTATCTGAAAATCAACGCATTATATGCCACGAGCTTTCTGACAAGCCCTAGAGCTCAAAAAATGGATTTCGTATGAAAAAGTTATGACCGTTCAGGGTTTAGGGGGTTAACCAGACAAACAGAACCTTTCAGGAGTTTTAATGCATTTTTCTAAGGCCTTTGCAAGTGTGTGAGTATTTGAGAGTGCAAATATGCCCAAAATTTGGCCTAAATTTCCAAAAAATTTACCCCTTAATTTTTGCCGAAAATGTCTGTCTATCGCGATAGACGATGTCTGTCGCGATAGACACAAACTATCGTGGGGGGTTGTCTGTCGCGATAGATGGTGTCTGTCGCGATAGAGTGGTCTGTCACGATAGACGGTGTCTGTCACGATAGACTAGATCTGTCGTGGAATTTTGATCTGTCGCGATAGACAGGTGTCTGTCGCGATAGACGGGGTCTATCGTGGGTCTCTGTCTGTCGCGATAGACGGTGTCTGTCGCGATAGACGGTGTCTGTCGTCTGTCGTGATTTGGTCTGTCGCGATAGACGGTGTCTGTCGTCTGTCGTGATTTGGTCTATCGCGATAGACAGTGTCTGTCGCAATAGACTGGATCTGTCGTGGAATTTTGGTATGTCGCGATAGACAGGTGTCTGTCGCGATAGACGGGGTCTATCGTGGGTCTCTGTCTGTCGCGATAGACGGTGTCTGTCGTGATAGACGGTGTCTGTCGCGATAGACGGTGTCTGTCGCGATAGACGGTGTCTGTCGCGATAGACTGTGTCTGTCGCGATAGACGGTGTCTGTCGCGATAGACTGAAAAAACGCAAATTTTTGAGAAACTTCTAGTGATTTGGAGTGCTCTTATGGTGTAGGTTACCGTGCCAAACACGCATTCACAAAATATTAAGTTTTTCTGTCTGTCGCGACAGACAGAGGTCGTCGTCCTGGGACCTGTGCACAGTCTGTCGTACCTGCGCACACTGTTGGAGAAGGTGGTACAGCTAGTTCCTGCAACAAAAGCTCAAAAACACACCAAAAACAGATAGCATGCAAGCTCTCTCTCGCTCTCTCTCATAACGAAATGAGGGAAATGAGGTGGGGAGTGTAATATGACCAAAAAACTGAAATTTTTTGTGGAGATGGAGATGGAGGTGGGAGATGGTGGGGATGATGATGGTGATGATGGTGATGCGAAAGTAAGGAAAAAATGAAGAAAAATAAAGAGAAGGAAGGATATTACCTATAACTCCAATGTCTCAACTCGACGTCTTACCATTCACACGCTCGTCCTCGAAGCTCTCTCCCCGGCAACGGCACCAAATTTGGTGTCACTCTAGCACAATGGTGAGTACCAACGTGAGAAGATTCACCTCATAATTGTCAATCCGTGGAGACGTGAGGACTAGTATGAAGACTATGAGCAAGTGAAGGCACAAGTGTGTGAGTGAGAAGCACACAAGCATGCACACACATACATACACACGCGCACACAAGGCAAGAACAAGGAGAGGAACAATGGAGTTCTTTGCATTAGTGAAAAATTCTCTTACATAAGCTCGATTCACAAACAATCTAACCTCAAAAATGAGCTCTCTAGCTCTTTTTATAGTTTTCTAACTAGCTTTGGTCTTGTCCAGACCTAGTGTCCGGTCTAGTTAAAAATTAGGTTCTAGAGCCTATTTGAGGGCTCAAACAGAGTCTAAAAATTATGAAAATTGATATGTAGCTAGTTCTAATACTCCTCAAGCTTGAGGACTCCTCGGCTTGCACAAAATGGAGTCTATTCTACCAAAAACGGAATTTACAATGTTTGTGTAGTGATAAAAATCACTTGAGTTGTAAATGGTCCATGGAAAAAATGATTGGGCCTTGTTGCCGTATTGTGCATGACTCCTCCGTTGCGCTAGTATGCTCTTCATCTGACTTGTATGCCAACAGGCTCTCAAAAGTATATCATATGTGGGATAAGTCTCCTGAAAGGAGAATGAATACAACTGGTAGAAGCACATGGAAAGGTACCCAAATACAAAGGAAATACAATATAAAATGGAAATAGACTAGAAATGGAGTGCCTCCTGGATACAAAATGGAGATGCACTCATGCAGATACAAATGTAGATGAAGTAGGTGCAATCATGTTGTTAACACCCCCTCTACACCTCCATTTTGGAGCGGCTGAATGCTGCAGAGGTCCACCAAGCGCTAGAGGTAGAGCCTCCGTGAACATGTCCGCAAGGTTCTCCTGAGAGGTACACTGCTCCAGAGTAATATCTTGAGATATGAACTTCTCGCGGATGAAGTGGTACTGGATCTCGATGTGCTTCGTCCGAACATGGAACACTGGATTCTTGGCGATGGCCAAGGCTGACTTGTTGTCCGTGCGAATACATGTCGGAGTATCCTGCAAAACACCAATGTCAGATAATAAACTTCGAAGCCAGATGGCTTCACATGCTGCAAAGCTCGATGCTCGGTACTCAGCCTCTGTGGATGATAGAGCAACTGTAGGCTGCTTCTTACTTGCCCAAGAGATAGGTCCTGAGCCAAGCAAAATATATACCCAGAAGTAGACCGTCGAGAATCAGGATCACCATCCCAATCAGAATCTAAATATCCGGCGAGTTCGATGCTCCCTCTATACCAAAGACCATGATGTCGGGTGAGGGCAAGGTATCGAAGTAGTCTCTAAGCAGCATCCCAATGAGTCTGATGAGGCTGATGTGCAAACTAACTCAGTATACTAACTGCATAAGAAATATCTGGTCTAGTGTTGGCAAGATAGAGTAATGAGCCAACCAGTTATCGATAGGTATGCACATCCACAAGTGATGATGAGTCCTCCAATGTAAGCTTGATGTTTGGATCAAGTGGTGTAGAAACTGAGCGACACTGGTCCATATTATATCTGGAAATTAAATCAGAGCAGTACTTCTTCTGTGATAGGAATATACCTTCTTTTGTTTGCCAAACTTCCATACCCAAGAAGTAGTGAAGTAATCCAAGATCTGTCATAGAGTACTAAAAGTGAAGTTGTGTGATGATAAACTAGATGCGTTCTTCGTCTGAGCCTTTCAAGATCAAGTCATCTACATAGAGAATGATGATGGCTACTAAAGACTCCTTTTGATAGATATAGAGATTAGCATCAGCATTGCTTCTGTGGAATCCCTTGTCTTCAAAGAACTTGTGAATCTTTTCATACTAGACCCTGGGAGCTTGCTTGAGTCCATAAAGTGCTTTGTGAAGTTTGTACACTTGATCTTCCTTTCCTTTGACCTTGAAGCCTTAAACTTGTGAATCTTTTCATACTAGACCCTGGGAGCTTGCTTGAGTCCATAAAGTGCTTTGTGAAGTTTGTACACTTGATCTTCCTTTCCTTTCTTGAAGATCTCCATTGAGGAATGCGCTTTTGACGTCCAGCTGGTAAATGAGCCACTTAAAGTGAGCACTTAGTGCTAAGATGATTCTTATGGTTGTGAATCTTGCAGTAGGAGCAAAGGTTTCTTCATAGTCAATGCCATGTTGTTGCTTGTATCCCTTAGTGAATAATCTTGCCTTATATTTATCTAGAGTGCCATCAGACTTGTATTTGACTTTGTATATCCACTTGACTCCTATGACTTGATGGTTGGTTGGTGTGGGAACTAATGTCCAAGTCTTGTTCTTTGCTATTGCATCTAGTTCCTCTTTCATAGCTACTTCCCACTCTGGTTGGCCTTGAGCTTCTTTGTAGTTGGATGGCTCTGGAATTTGCTGAATTTGGTGCATTAGAGCATAATTAACATAATGACTTTGTTCACTTTGTCTCTTATCAAGTAGCCTTTGAGATCGGCATGGTTGCTGTGAAGTACTGGCTTCTGAGTTGGAGTTTGGAAATACTGAATCCCCCTCTGAAGTGTAGATAGGTGGACTAAGACTTGTACTTGAATCTTTTCTTGAGTATGTGGAAGCTTCATTGAAGATCACATCCTTCGAAATGGTGATGGAGTGGTTTTCCATATCATATAGACAATATGCCTTTGATTGGTCACTATACCCTATGAATATGTGTTTCTTGGACTTTGATTGTAGCTTGTTTCTATCTTCTTTTGGTACATGGACAAAAGCTTCACTACCAAAGACTCGAAAGTAATTCACATTTGGTTTTCTTCCATAGTATGCTTCGAAGGGTGTTTTGTTGTGTAATGCACTTGTAAATCCTCAATTAAGAATGTGAACGACAGTATGCACGGCTTCTGCCTTGAACTTGTAGGGTAGATCCTTGTGATGAAGCATAGTTCTTGCCATTTCCATCACACTGCGTATCTTTCTTTCAGCTACTCCATTCTGGGATGGAGTATGAGGCGGAGTGACTTGTCTTTTGATCCCTTTCTGGTTGAGAAAGTTATCAAAGTCATGATTGATAAATTCACCACCTCGATCGGATCTGATGGATTTAACTTTAGTCCAAGCTTCATTCTCAACTTCCTTGATCCAAGTTTGAAACTTAGAGAATGTGTGTGCCTTTGACTTCAAAAAGTACACCCAAATATAGCGAGAGTGGTCATCTACTAGAAGATAAAGTAGAGGGATCCACTCAGGGATGGGGTGTTCATGGGTCCACATAAGTCCATGTGGATAAGGGCTAGAGGGTTCCTCGCTCATGTTGAAGCTTCCTTGGGAACTGGGGCCCTATGTGCCTTGCCTTGGGTGCAAGCTTGGAAGACATCAATAAGTTGCCCTATCTTTGGCAATCCCTTCACAAGTTGGAATGAAGATATTTTTGATAAGTAAGAAGTGTGACCAAATCTTTGGTGCCACAAACTTGAGGTTGATTCTTTGGATACAAAGCAAGATAGTTTGTAGAGGCCCTTTTCTTCAATACCTTGAGCAATGACATCCTTTGTATGGGGATCAACTACCTTCAGTGAGGTGTTATCAAACCATACTTGTTTGTCCTGATCTGTAATGGCCTTGACGGAAAGTAGATTCATACACAAATTTGGAACAAAAAGAACATTGGATAAAGACTTGCATTCCCCCTGATTGTTGGTAATTTGAACCTTCCCTTTTCCTTCGATGGGTAAACTTTTGTTGTTGCCAAGATAGACTTCTCCTGTGTGCTCTTCAAGTTCTTGAAAGGAGTCCTTGTCTTTGCACATGTGGGAGGTAGCTCCGCTATCAAAGATCCATTCATGCGGGGAGCTAGAAGTAACTAGGACATTGGCTTCTGTGGAGATGAAGAGTTCCTCACTTGAATAGTGGGATCTATGTTGGGATCCTTTGGATGCTTGCGTAGACGTAGAAGCCTTCGATGATTGTTTGTTTTTATAGCAAAACTTTTCTAAGTGTCCTGATTTTCCACAAAAATTACAGGTGAACTTCTTCGATGAATTATGCGATTCTTGCTTAGATCCATTGCTAGCATGATGACTTGTGGTTTTGCCCTTATTGAATGGGCCTTTGGCTTTCATGGCAGACTCTTGGGAGAAAGTTGATTTGGCTCACGAGTCGTGAAGGAGCAATAGTCGACGAACCTCTTCCCATGTTAAGACTTGGCCGCGATTATACAAAGTTGTGACAAATGTCTCGTACAACTTAGCTAACTTGTTAAGAAGCCTAATGGCCATGTCTTCACTAGAAATCTGCCTACCACATAGTGCTAATTTATGCTGGTAGTCCTCAAATTGGGCTATGACCTTGGTAATTGTGTCATGTGGTCTAATGGTAAAATTATGAAACTCGGCCTCTAATGCATATATTTTCAAAGGGGTTTTGTCTTCATACAAAGCGGTTAATATATCCCAAGCGTCCTTGGATGACTTACAAGTCGGGTCTGACCCATCTACTACCTCATGAGGGAGATTCGTGTAGAGATATGCTTGCATGACATCTTTCCATAGAGTGTAATTTTTTCCATTGAGGCGTTCATCCTTAGGCATAAAAATAGGGTTGAAAGAGGATAAGAAGTTAACCATAGATGATGAGCTACCTTCACTTTTGGTCATTACAAAGCTTTGAGGATAAAGTGTTTAGAAACACTATCAAAGATACTTGCCAAAAATACCACTTCAAAATAATTGCAAAGCTTGAAATGAACAACTAGACACCACACTTAAAATTCTTGGGGAAGGGGGGGGGCTTAGAGTAGCCCTTCACTTGTACAACACCAAGATAAGTCAACGCTAGAGGAGGGGGTTTAGATTAGCCCGTTGTACACCAATGGAGCCTTAGAGTAGGCTTAGACACTTGGAGAGAGTTTGGTGGGTGGCCTTAGACTAGCCTCCAACCCACAAGTATGCACACACACAACACTTTTTCTCTTATATGCTTGATGTACAATGAGGGGGCACTTAGTGCCTTGAGTGTGCCAACATAGAGTCAAAGGGTAGGGTTCATCCCTTTAGAACATACAAAAGTAACTCCTGTAGTGAGTAGAATGAGTGCTAATGTTGGGGTGGGAACCCTTAGACAGGTGGCTAAGATGTGCCAATTCGTGCCTAATTGAGTGCCAAGGGTACGGTAAGTGGGATTTCATTCAAGTTATAAGGTTGTGGATCTACTTAGAAAAAAATAGAAACTATCTTCAAAATGAAATCAACATTAATTCCAAGAGCTTGAGAACGCGAAAGATGTTAAAAATGAAGAAATGAATCGTGGGTTGTGTGAACGGTATGTTCAAAGCCGAAACGATGTCACATATGCCATCCAGTGCCATCCAATGTATTTGACATTGATGCAATGAACACTTCTTATTAACGTGACCTCCGTGAATGCTATTTTGCTGGTCGCACAAAGTCAATCAAAGTATTTGAGATTAATGCAATGAACATATCTGATTAACATGACTTCCGTGAATCCTATTTTAGAAGTTGGTCACACAAATGCAATATTAGCAAGTCACATCATGTGATCTCGCAGAACTCTATGCCACGTATGCCACGTATGCCACACATGTCCAATGAAGCCAAATATTGGCAGCATCACACATAAATAATGCAGAACGTTTTTTTTTTGCAAACTTTTAGGTGCAATTCAAATACTAGCCCGTGGTATGTATCTAGGCGGTTTAAATTGTCAGCTCTGCCTCATACCTTCTGTCTTATCCAAAAATGGTGCGGCCTCTGTCATCCAAAAATGGTCAGGGACCTGCATGAAATTCTCCATCGCCTGATCCAAATCCTTCGAATCAAAAGTATCGACAGTCGAATGGAATGGATATCATAGACTGGAATCAAAACTGGCAGGCGATGAATCCACATAGTCACCCGGTCTTTTCGTGCCGCTGCTCTCTCTCTCTCAGTCAGAATGCCATTGAATTTCTCTGATAGCTTGCTGTTTCACTCTCTGTATGTCCTTCTCGCTCTGTAGATGATGCGCAGCAGTGTAGGTTGTTGAGGGATTCCTCTTCTCTTTACAAGACTCCGTTCTTAGGCAGCACGTTACTCCTCGCCCAGTCTTTCTCTGCTCTGCGATCAACCTTCAAAGTAGAGACAAAAGACAGGCGAATGGCTACCTGGCCTTGCATCTCCTACGTATCTGAACAGAAGCCTTCCTCGTGATAATGGGCTTGACACCCCAGGCCTTGGTGAAGGTCCAACTAATCTTAACTGGTATGTTCAAGCAAAGCTTCAGAATGGCAGATGGGCAACGCCGGGGATTGCTCCATGTCTGTTCAACTCAGGGACAACTATGGCCGCCATGCAAGCTTCTTTGGGAGTAGCGTGATCTCTCTCTCTCACTCTCACACAAAGAGCGATTACACATTGGTGCGAGCAATCTCTTTTTGCTCGTATGCTTTCGCTCTGTCTCTCAGTAAGCACAATGCCCACGGTAGAGCTTGCCACTGACGAACAATGTGAGGATCAGGCCGAGTCGCCGAGGGAACTAATACCTGATTTGCGGACTTAATAGCAATCTTGTGTGCATTGCAATCTTGTGTGCATCTTCTGGATCCAACAATCTGAAAGGCAGATTGAGATACTGCGGCATTTTAAAAGATCGTGCACTGATACTTGCCTTATCAGAAGTATCGACATAAGCTGTAGTTGCAATCAATGAGCCAGGCACAATATCGGTGAGCACACATAGGAGATGAAGACAGATTGTGCCCAATAAGCACAGCGAGCGACGAGGGATAAATGTCAATGATCCTTGATCGAAGTGTTTATAAACACTTCAAAATCTTGAGATTCACCAGCAAATACTTGAAAATGATTACAACAATGGAGACAATCATCAGATGTTGGCAAAAAAGAGGGTGGGTGGGAGGGGAAAACGGGGGTAAGGGGTGTACAAAACGATGAAGAAAAATGGATGGGAGGGTGGGAAAATGGGCAAAATGAGGCCCCAAAGAGTAAAATGATGGCAAAATGCTTCTCCAAATGATTGGAGGGCAACACCACCAAACGCAAGCACCACCACCACCAAAACAACCACCAAATGCACCATCAAGTCCTCCACCTAGTGCTCTGATACCATGTAGAGAGTACTCATGTGGAAGCAAAACGAAAAGTAAAGTACTCTCACAAAACAGAGAATGTGTGAGACACAAAATGAGTAGACCATGAAATGGGTAAACTCATGTGGATTAGAAATGAGCTTTCCAAGAGCATGGAGTAGGATCCTCAAGCTTCTAACCAAGTACAAATGAGGGGAGAGGCCCTCCTTATATAGATTTGGGAGGGGCTCTCAAAAGTACATCATATGTGGGATAAGTCTCCTGAAAGGAGAATGAATACAATTTGTAGAAGCACATGGCAAGGTACCCAAATATAAAGGAAATACAATATAAAATGGAAATAGACTAGAAATGGAGTGCCTCCTGGATACAAAATGGAGATGCACTCATGCAGATACAAATGTAGATGAAGTAGGAGCAATCATGTCGTCAACAGTGTTGAGTTCGAGCATACTTTTGCCATATGTGAATTTAGCAAGAATCAGGCCTATGAGATGATTTTGGGAAGGCTATTTATGCGGTAGTTGCAAGCAGTACAAGATTGGGGAACCAATTCTTTGTACTTGCAACACTTAGGTGTCACGGCCGAAGTTAATCTCAAGGATTACTCTCATAGAGATGTACCCCCCATTCGATGGAATCCCATCCATAGAGCCAAAGATGATACGGAGTCAGTGCATTCCATAGGGTCAGGATCCTCATGGATGCATGAAGACACCCACTTATGGATGTGCAAAGTAGCTGTGGAAGAAGAGAAGAGAGAGAAAGCCAGAGAGGTAGGTGCAAAGGAAACGTATAGATCAATTCAAGACCCAACCTATGCACCTGTAGTATTTCCTGATGAAGAATTTGAACCTCATGGATGGGCGGAAATTCTAGCAACAATGGATGTAGCCATCAATGACGAACAATGGAAACCCCACTGTGATGAGGATGGCTATGACATTTCAGTCATCTCAATAGATCCAATCATGGGTGATTCGGTCATTGAAGAATGTGAACCTAGCAACGATGCATTTGAGGATGTAAGTGACTCCGATCTAGAGTCAATCATTATGGACCCACCTTTTGCATGAAATGAAGAATACTTCTATGAAGTAGAAGTTCACCCTAGAGACATGAAGAGCTTACAAATGATGTAAGGTTAACCACACAAGTGACCCCTAAAAATGAAGGAAAGAAAATAAAGAAGAGAGAAGTCACACCCGAGGAGGAAGAATCTTTGTTTGAGGTCCTTGAAAACTTTAAGAAGTATGAAATAGACGATAGAAGAGTCATGATAAGAATGCCTAAACACGAGGAACAATCTGGAGAGGCCTATGATAACAAAGAAACCACCAAAAAAATAGTTGTAGCCATAGAAGAAGCAGAAGAGCGATGCACATACATAGGACATGACCTAAGTGAAGATGAGGAGCAGGAGTCGATAGCCTTACTACAAGAATATAGAGATGTGTTTGCATGGAGTTACAAGGACCTGAAAGGTGTAGACCCTGACATATGCTCACACACGATCCCCATGACCTCAGGGGCTAGACCCTCTAAACAGACGCCATACACATACAATGACAGCTCTGCTGCCAAGATCAAAGAAGAGATAGATCGCTTGGTTGAAGCTGGATTTATCTATGAAATTGAGCACACTGAGTGGGTGTCCCCTATTGTAGTGGTTCCCAAGAAGAATGGAAATTTACGTGTGTGCATTAACTTGAAGAAAGTTAACACAATGACCATTCGAGATAACTATCCGCTTCCGATTACCGAGCATCTACTAGAAAGAGTAGCAAGCAAGGAAGTATACAGCTTCCTTGATGACTTCTCTGGCTACAATCAAGTGGTCATAGCTCCAGAGGATCAACATAAGACAGCTTTTGCCACAGAGTGGGACATATTCACCTTTAGAGTAATGCCATTTGGTCTTACCAATGCGCCAGCCACCTTTCAGAGGCTGATGTGCCATGTGTTTAAAGAATTCCTGAGGAAGAATCTAGAAGTCTATATTGATGATCTCTATGATCATTCCAACA
Organism: Ceratopteris richardii; assembly: GCA_020310875.1. NCBI lineage: Eukaryota > Viridiplantae > Streptophyta > Polypodiopsida > Polypodiales > Pteridaceae > Ceratopteris > Ceratopteris richardii. Next base: position 9,512,542 of record CM035411.1, read on the forward strand.
TTAGACAAACACATATACCTGAACTCAAGCAAATCTTTGACAAATGTAGAGAATATCAAGTCTGCCTGAACCCATAAAAGTGTGTTTTCATAGTCAGGCAAGGCAAGATTCTAGGACGCATAGTGTCAAAGAACGGCATATCCACTGACGAAGAGAAAGTGAGAGCCATTGCAGATCTACCTAGGCCAAAGAATGTCAAGGAAGTGCAAGCTTTCATAGGGCATTGTGGCTATTATCGTCGATTCATTCATATGTATGCAATAATTGCAAAGCCCCTGTACTCCCTTTTGACTAGCTTTGAGTGGACTAAAGATTGTGAGAACTCCTTCAATGAGCTTAAATGGTGATTATGTTCAAAACCAATCTTGACCACACCAGATTGGAATAAGCCCTTCCATGTTCAGGTGGATGCATCCAACTATGCTATTGGATGTGTGCTTGCACAACCTAGTGGTGAAGGTAATATGGATCTTCCAATTGCCTATTGTTGAGGTTGTAGCAAGGAATGACCAAAACCCCTCACCACCTTGCATGGAAGCAAGAAGGAAAGCTCAAGAGTGACTCTCCTCTCATCCACCCTGTTGGAACTCAAGGTCAAGCACAAGCATGGAAGCACATCAGAAAGGTGGACACACACAAGAAGAAGGAGCAAGTAGGGAGCTCCAAGAAGTACATGTCAAATTTTTAGAAGAATCCCCTACAAAAATAGTGATTTCCATCACTAAAAACCATTATAAATACCATTTTCTATTTTTGTAACTCCATTTTGTTCAAGCCGAGGAGTCCTCCAGCTTGAGGAGTATTAGAAGTATCATCCTACCAATTTTTGTAATTTTTAGACTTCGTTTGAGCCCTCAAATAAGCCCTGGAACCTAATTTTTAACTAGGCCGGACACTAGATCTGGACAGGGCCAAAACTAGTCAAAAAACTATAAAAAGAGCTAGGGAGCTCATTTTTGAGGTTAGCTTCTTAGAGAATAGAGCTTTTGTAAGAGAACTCTTTTGCAATCAAAGCTTTCCATTGTTCCTCTCTTTGATCTTACCTTGTGCACGTGTGTGTGTATGTGTGTGCATGTTTGTGTGCTTTCACTCACGCACTTGTGCCTTCATTTGCTTGTGGTCTTTATACCGGTCCTCACGTCTCCACGGATTGACAAGTAAAGGAGGTGGTGCTTATGCTTGAGCAACACCAAATTTTGGCGCCGTTGCCGGGGAGAGAGCTTCGAGGACGAGCGTTGTGATGGTAAGATCGTAGATTTGCGACATTGGAAGGTAAAAAAAACTATCATTTTTGTTCATTTTCTGATTTTTCTTCTTCATCTTCATCATCATCACCATCTCCATCTTCTTCCATCTTCTTCTTCATAGAAATTTCTTGTTTTTAGTGCATTTTCACCATTTTCATACCATCTTTCATGCATCATTGTGCGAGGAGGAGTTGGGAAGTGCAAGAGAGAGCAAGCGCTTGTGTTTTCTCATGATTCCCTACACATACGGAGCTCGCCAAAAAACACGATTCTGTGATGAAAATCGCGATTCTGTGAATAATTCAAATTTTTTTGAAAATCACGATTCTCTATTTCCCGCCTAAAATCTTTGAAAGAAGGATGGTCAAGCAAGGAGCATTATCTACATGGGAGTCAATGATTACTTATTACCTCATATTAGAGGACTTGAAAGTGCAAGTGACATATGGAATGCTTTGGAGGAGCATTTATAAAACACTACAAAGTCAAGGATCTTTATGGCTAGAATTCACCACATTCAAGAAGAAGGCTTCTCAATCCATTTCTGATTATGTAGCAAGAATGAAGGACATTGTAGATGCATTAGGAGTAGTTGATGAAGATATTGAAGAGGAAAAATTGGTAAGAAAAATTCTCACAGGTTCGAGAGGAGATGAGAAGTGGAAGCCTTTCATTCTATCCACTGAATTGTCACTAGATCATTTCACTCTTGATTTGAATCAATTTCTAGGACAGATGTTAACCTTTGAGCAAGATATCAAAGGTGATGTTGACAAGAGTATAGGTCAAGCAATGTATTCAAAGGACAAGAAGAAAAATAACAAAGGAAAGCAACAATTGAATGAAGATGACAGCACTGCTAGTCAAGCTAACTTCCTAAGAGGAAGAGGAGGAGGTAAACGAAGAGGAAGAGGCAGAAGCAATAAAGATGGTGTCAAAGCTTGCTGGATTTGTGGTAAGACTAATCATTTCGCTCATGAATGTAGGCATAATAATCAGAATGGTGGAGGATATAATTAGAACTTTAATTTAAGAGGATGAGGTGGTAGAAATCAGAGGGGTAATTTCAGAGGTAGAGGTAGTAGAGGTTTCTTTGGGAGAAATGCAACTAGAGGCTTTCAAAGTCAATCCTATAATAATACCTACTACAACTATGCTTCAGATCAGAAAGATGATTCAACTTTAATTATGAATGCAACTTGTGAAAGACAAAGTGAAGATCAAAGATTCTTCTACATTGACTCACAGTGTAGCAATCATCTGAGTGGCAACATAGCTTTGATGATTGATTTGGAGAACAAGGTGAGTAATCATGTAGTTCAAACAAGTGATAACACAAAGCACAATGTGAAGTCCATTGGATGAGTAAAGGTTGAGGATGGAAGCACTCTTTTGAGTAAGGTCTTGTATGTTCCTACAATTCTAAAGAATCTGATAAGTGTAGGGAAAATTGTAGAGAAAGTTTATGAAGTAAGGTTCACTAATGATGGAGTTTTTGTGGAAGATCCTAGCAATGGTGTAGCTCAGTGATAAGTAGCACCTCCTTTAATGTCAACCCGGGAAGACATGAGGATGGTATGAAGACCTCGAGCAAGTGAAGGCACAAATGTGTGAGTGAGAAGCACACACACATATACACACACGCGCACACACAGCAAGAACAAAGAGAGTAAGACAATGGAATCACTTCTATTGCAACCAAGTTCTCATACAAGATCAAAACTACAAGAAGCTAGCCCCAAAAATGAGCTCTCTAGCTCTATTTATGGTTTTTGACTAGCTTTGGCCCTGTCGAGACCTAGTGTCCGGCCTAGTTAAAAATTAGGTTCCAAGGCTTATTTGAGGGCTCAAACGAGGTCTAAAAAATATGAAAATTGGTAGGCAATTACTTTTAAAGCTCCTCAAGCTCGAGGACTCCTCGGCTTGCACAAAATGGAGCTACAACAAGGTGAAACGGTCATTTACATTGGTTATTAATATGAGAGCACCCACGATAATAGTGAGGAATGAAGAATCAGTAATCCCTAGAAACACGAAAGTGATCAAGAACACTAAAGTACAGTGTAATCTCACTCTAGAGGAGTTGTTGAAGGTAAAACCAGAATTGTGGAAACATGTAGCAAATCAATTCCCCGAGCTTGCTACTACTCCCTCACAAATAGGATCACAAAATAAGGTACCAGAGATACCCGTAGAAAAGATTGGTGATGTAAGCGAAGGAGAGGAAGGTAACACTTATCTTCCGATAACCCATCAGGGCTACACCACGAAAGCCATCTTAGATTCAGGAGCCGGAGTAGCCATAGCTACCACCGCTTTATGGAAACGTTGGGGTAGGCCAGCATTAAGACCCACCAGGATGAAGCTACAAATGGCTGACGGGCACATAGAAAAACCATTAGGCTTACTAGAAGGCATATCTCTCACCACTTGTGGTGTAGAATTTGAGCATACCTTTGCCATTTGTGACTTTGCAAAAAATCATGCTTATGAGATGATATTGGGACGACCATTCATGCGTCAGTTGCAAATTGTACAAGATTGGGGAACTAATTCTTTGTACTTGCAACATTTAGGAGTGACTACCAAAGTCAATCTTAAAGACTATTCACATCAAGATGTACCCCCAATACAATGGAATACCATCCATAAGACACAAGTAGAAACAGAATCCGTGCACTCATTAGAATCAGATCCTTCTTGGTTGCATGAGGACACTCATCTATGGATGTGTAAAGTTGCAAAACAAGAGGAAGAAAGGTTAGAAGCCAGGATCTTAGGTGCAGGACAACATCCACGAACCCTTCAAGATCCAGCCTACGCACCTATAGTATTCCCTGACAAAGAATTCGAACCCCATGGTTGGGCAAAAATTCTAGCAACCATGGATGTAGCCATCAATGAAGAACAATGGACACCCCACTGTGACGAGGATGGCTATGACATTTCAGTTTTTACGATAGAGCCAATCATGAGTGATTCAATTTTAGAAGAGTGTGAACCTAACACTGATGCATTTGAGGATGCAAGCGATTTCGATTTAGAATCAATTATCATGGACCCACCCTTTGCATCAGAGGAAGAATATTTCTACGAAGTAGAGACTCACCCTCAGAGACACAAAGAAGTTACGAATGAGGTGAGGTTAGCCACAGAAGTGACTAACAAGAGTGAAGGCAGGAAAAGAAAGAAGAAAGAAACCATGTCAGAAAAAGAAGAATCTTTGTTTGAAGTACCCGAGAACTTCAAGAAATATGAAATCGAAGATAGAAGAATCATGGTACGAATGCCTAATAGAAAGGCGAATGACGGACAAGTATATGATAACCGAGAGAAAACCAAGAAAGTAATAGTTGCCATAGAAGGAGAAGAAGAAAAATGTACATACATAGGGCATGATTTGACGAATGAAGAAGAAGAAGAATTAGTGGCCCTATTGCGCGAATATAGAGATGTGTTTGCCTGGAGTTACAAAGATTTGAAAGGAGTAGATCCAGATATATGTTCTCATAGAATCCCTATGATGCCAGATGCAAAACCGACAAAACAGAAACCGTACACGTACAATGATAACTATGCTGCAAAGATTAAAGAGGAAATAGATCGTTTGATAGAAGCAGGATTCATTTATGAAATTGAGCATACCGAGTGGGTATCCCCCATTGTGGTAGTGCCCAAGAAAAATGGAAAATTGTGTGTGTGTATTAACCTTAAAAAAGTTAATGCCGCCACGATTAGAGACAGTTATCCTCTTCCTATCACGGAACACTTATTGGAAAGAGTTGCGGGCAAGGAAGTTTACAGCTTCCTTGATGGTTTTTCAGGCTATAATCCAGTAGCCATTGCTCCAGAGGACCAACAAAAGACGGCATTTGCCACAGAATGGGGCATATTTGCATTTCGCGTGATGCCATTTGGCTTAACAAATGCACCTTGCCACTTTCCAGCGACTCATGTGTCATGTTTTTAAGGAATTCTTATGCAAGAGCTTGGAAGTTTACGTCGATGACATATGTGCTCATTCTAATATCAGGCAGACACATATCCCAGAGTTAAGGCAAATATTTGACAAATGTCGAGAATATCAGGTTTGTTTGAACCCAAAAAAATGTGTTTTCATGGTCAGACAAGGCAAAATTCTAGGACACATTGTGTCAAAAAATGGAATCTCTACGGATGAAGAAAAGGTGAAGGTAATTGCAAAATTACCTAGACCAACTAATGTGAAAGAGGTACAAGCATTTATGGGCCATTGCGGTTATTATAGGAGATTCATACACATGTATGCAATCATAGCCAAGCCTTTGTACTCTCTTTTAACCAACTTTGAATGGGCAGATGAATGTGAAAATTCATTCAATGAACTTAAACGACGCTTGTGCTCAACACCTATATTGACAACCCCAGATTGGAGCAAGCCATTCCATGTACATGTGGATGCATCCAATTAAGCCATAGGATGTGTGTTAGCACAACCCACGAATGAAGATAACATAGATCTCCCCATAGCTTACGCGAGCAGACAATTGAACGCAACAGAAAGAAATTACACCACGACGGAACGAGAAGGATTAGGGATGATCTACGCGGTAAAGAAGTTTAGGCACTACTTGTTGGCCAACAAATTCAAGTTCTTTACAGATCATCAAGCCCTATTGTACCTAGTCAACAAACCATGTAACACAGGACAACTAATACGTTGGTTTCTATTACTCATGGAGTATGATTTTGAAGTAGTAGTCAGGAAAGGAAAGACACATCTTAGAGCTGACCACCTTTCAAGATTAACCTCAGGAGAAGCTCCTCAAGGAGTAATGGATGATCTACCAGATGCTTATTTGTTTAATCTTGAGATAGCACCAGAATGGGCTAAGCCTATAGTCCCTATTCTCACATATGGACCCAAGAATTCTAGGATAAAGATCAAAGAAGGAGAGATTACCAAATCTCAAAGATATCAAATCATAGCAGGAAGCATATATAAACAGGATAATCAAAAGATTCTTGCTTGTTGTGTAGAGCCACAACCCATCCCAGGCGGACGCGTCACGGCCGAAGGCCAGATGACTTACGAATTCCCGACCCCCGCGTGGATGAAGACTATTGAGGAACTTGGGAAAACGCACTCAGCTAGAGTAGAGGCACAATTACATGCCATGGCAATGATAGAAGAAAGAATTTTACAGTCTCCATTCTTTGCTCATTTGGCCCCGCGAAGATACATATCTGGGCATGAGCTACAATATAAACCGTATTTTATGTTCATGGCCAAATACCAGTTAGCCATTGAGAAAGAGACAGGTAAGAAACCATCGCATGCAACTCAATTCGAGGAGGACGATCTACCACTCGATGCGCAGCAGGGAGAGATCTATCAACCAGAGTGGCACAAAGATTTACTACAGAAGTATCCAAAAATGATGAGTACATGGGTAAAGGCACCTTTGCATTTAAAGTACAACCCATGTCGAGGACCAGTACCACGACGCCGCTCCTGGACTGCCTTTGCTATTAAGGTAAAAAATAATAAGCAGTGCCAAGACTGGTTGAATTACCCCTATTTTAAGCCACCCATTGAGTTACCAACTGTAGGCTACATGATGGCTACAATTCGCCACTGGCTCCCTAGATTAAAGCATATGGACGATATAGCGGCGCATATGACTGTCAAAATCTTTGACATGATGCAAATGATTTTTAAAGTCTTCCGACGCATCAAGGCACCTCATGCAAACACCCCGGGCTTCGAGCATGGCAACTTCGATCTGGTATATGATATGAGTACAACGCTGTCGTCAAGATTTTTTCTCCTCTCTCACTTGTGAAGGCCTACAAAAAACATATTTGGTGAAGGTAGTCGGAATTCCCCGAGAAGTCCAAGATGCATCAAGGATGTCAAAGGAAGCTCACATAAGGTATGATAGTCTTCCTTGGAGTGATTTTAGAAAGGAGATGCTCAAAGAATTCTATCTTGAAGATTATAGCCAACATAATCGGGATGGATTCTTACGATGGGTCAATTCACCAAAGCCTAGTAGCTCTATTACTCACTTACAAAATGAGTATATTAGATGCTATGAGCAACTTCCTGATGAGGATAAGATAACTTTGGAACCTGATCTTGTGATCAATTTTCTTAAGCTTCTTCATCCTGAAACTCGTAGGGAAGTTGAACGGCGATTAGAAGAACCAGATAAGCGCTATGGTCTTACTGACAATTGGCAAAAAGTGCGTAAAGTAGTAGAGGTTGTAGCCCATAGACATCAAAGACAATCCATGCTTTATGAGCAAACTAGTCTTCCTCAAGCTAGCCTTCCACAAACTAAGGAGCAAGTTAGAGAACAATCCCATGCTATGCTTTTTGACTCTACTCCTATTCCTCAAATGATGGAGCCTACTCAAGGTTTTAAAGTAGAGCCAAATAAAAGTGTAGTTGAACAATCTCAAGTGCATATTCTCACTAAGCAAATGGAAAGTCTTATTGCTACACAATCCAATTTGGCCAAGACTATAGATGCTTTATAATCTAATTACACCAAAACTTTCCAAAATCAAATGAACCCAATGACTTTTCACGAGCCTAATCAACATGTCATAGCTACCAATCAAAATCCACAAGTAGCTCCTACTCAAGCATATCAAGTTCCTCCAATGCATAATCCTTCAATGCAAAATCCTCATCCTCATGTGCAAAATCCTCAAATGTATCAAAACCTGTATCCTCAAGCTTCTCAAATAGCTTTTCAAAATCCTCAAAATCAAAATTTTCAAAATCATCAACCGTATAATATGGAAGCTCCTCTTGCACCTCAAGTACCACATGTTGCCCCCCAAGCTCCTCAAATACATCAATTGCATTTTCAAAATCCTAATTATCCTGTTCAAGCAATACCTTATCAACAAAATCCTCAATTTCAAAATTTCCCACCACAAGTTAATCAAAATCCTCAAAATCAAAATGGTTTTGTGCGTGGCCCTCGTAGGTGTCCTTGGTGTGATTCGTTAGAGCACTTTTTGAGAGATTGTGAACTATTGAAGGCTGCTAAGGAGCAACGACTAGTAATAGACATAGACAAGAAAATCTGTGACTATCGATCTAGGCTACCTTTGCAAGGAAATTATGGTAAGGGAGGAATGAAAAAACACTATGAAAATATAACCATAACGGATGTAGGAACTAGAGGAGTGAAACTAGAAGCTCTTGATGAAAAACAAGTAGAATCAAGTAAACCCACAAAGGAAGTTGACTTTTCCATAGAGGCTTTAGTAAGAGCACGAGATGAGATTAGGAGAATAACGGCTTGGGAGTCACCAATAGAAGATCAATCTCTTATTTCTCACATATCCAATGTAGAAGAAAAACGAAAAAGAGATGAAGCTGAGCCTAGTGAAAGAAGAGTGACTCGAAAACAAACCTCAGAGGGAATAGAAACAATCATAGAGCAAGGAGAAACATCACAATCCAAAGATAAAAAACAAGAATCGGAACCCAATGAACAAAAACAAGAGGAGAAACAAAAAGGGAAGAAGACAAAGCAAAGAAAAACAGAACCAAAGCCTTTAGATAAACAAGAACAATCAAAACAAACAGAAGACCAAACACGAGAACATGAACAAAAACAAAATCCTGAGCAAAAACAAAAGAAACCAAAGAGAAAACCTAAAGCCATCTTGATTTCAGAAATTGAGAGAAAAATAGATCCTATGGAGATTTTAGATGACATTTTGCTTAAGAGTCAAGTGACTATGTCTTTAGAACAAGTTTTCTCTATTGCAAAGCCTGTTTTTAAAGATAAATTTATCGGCCTAATTAAAAGGAAGAGGTTTCCGCTTAATCTAGATACTGAGATGCAAGATTCTCTAGATCAAGATCAAGCTATGAATGAAGCCTTAAACTTTGTTGAATCTGATGAAGAGGACTTTGATGATGATGAAGTAAATGTTAATAAAAATTTCTTAGGACCTATTCAACCTGACCATGAAAATCATGAAAACAATCTTGAAAGTCACTTTAAAAGAACATTTTGGTCTAGAGGTACATCAGAGATGCATGTTAAAATAGGAAATGATAAGAACACTATCACTGTAAATGCATTAGTAGATTCTGGCTCTGAAATCAATGTGATTTCAAGAGAAGTCTATGATAAGTTTTGATGGCCCATAGATAAAGATTGTGGATGGCGTATGAGAACTGCAGATAATGGTGTAGGTACCCTGTATGGAGCTTGTGCTAGTGTGCCCATATCCATAGGAGGAATCACAGAAGAGTTTCACTTTTTTATTCAAGATAATTGCTCCTATGAAGTTCTCTTAGGTCAACCCTTTATTTGTGAGAGTCGTATGGAAACTAAAGCCATGGATGATGGGTCTACCTCTGCTAGATTTAAGTCTAAGGATGGAATGCAATCACTTCAAGTCCTGACAGTAGGAGTGAACCATCCTAGGAATCGATTGTCAATTAGAAAGAAACCTATTGTTACTCATGGTCATGAGCATGCTTGTAGTGATTGTGCACCTCGATTCATGTTTGGAGCTACATATGATCAAAATTTCGGATAGAATCCATTGTTGAGCGGGACAACAGTGGATATTGGTTTGACATCTCGCATCCAACCAACATGTACAATAGTTTGTCACTTTGTTTTCCACATTCTAGATTAGATTTTCTTCATAAGAGTCAATTGTCCAAGTCTTTTATCCAAAAAACCCAAAAAAATTATAAAAACAACAAAATCATGGAACATGATGAGAACATTGAGCATGTGATTGAGACATCTCATTGTTTCTCTACTCTTGAGGAGTTAGAGTTATGTCTTCAACAAAATTCTAATTCCCATATTATTCTGATTTCTTCCCTTGATGAGTATGCTCTAATCCAAGAGTATGCTCTCAATGTTGACAAGTGCTCAAAATTTAACCAAACACATGATGCCTTAGTTGAAACAAAGTACAAAATTGCAGACAAAAAAATCAAACCCATAGCTCAACCATTACCTCAAGGAAGTAATGAAAAAATTATTGATGTGAAAAAAGATCCAATTCTTCGGGATAAGAAAAACATAGGACATACATTCACGGATGAGACAATCAAACAGGTGAAAATTGGTAGAGATGATGACTTTCTTTTGCCAGCAGAGAGAGATAAATTTGAGGGAGTCATACGTAGCCATGGAAAAGCCTTTACTATGTATCCTCATGAGATTGGTTGTGTAGATCCTAAGCTAGTTGCACCCATGATAATCTTTACTATTCCACATATTCCATGGAATCTTCGTCCTGTACCTGTTCCAAAGGCTCACTTACCTGAGCTAATGAAACTACTTAAGGAGAAGATAAACATGAGAATTTTAGAGCCATCTTTTGCACCTTACTGAAACAGATGGTTCACTGTGCCTAAAAAGAATGGGAAACTACATTTTATTCAAGATCTCCAACCCGTCAATAAAGTCACCATAAGGAATGTAGGAACAGGACCCATTGTAGATGAGTTTGCTGAATCATTTTCAGGACATTCTATCTATTCAATGGGTGATCTATATTCTGGATATGACCAATTCCAATTAGCAATTGATAGTCGTGACATAACCACAATGAAAAATCCTTTAGGCTTAGTGCGAATGTGTACTTTACCTCAAGGAGCGACTAATTTTGTGGCTCATATGATGAGTGCTATGAATATGGTCTTACATGACTTTATCCCTCATATAACTATGCCATTCATTGATGATATTCCAATTAAAGGGAGTGAGGAACGTGTAAAGGACATTACTTTAGATTCATCGGGATGTCGTAAATTTGTTCTTGACCATATCTCTGATTGTGAAAGAATATTTCAATGATTTGAAGAGGTAGGTCTCACATTTTCCATAGAGAAATCTCTTTTTGGTGTCAACGAGGTACTTATTGTTGGACATTTATGTGGCCATTATGGTCGAAAGCCATACCCACAAAAAGTTGATGCCATTAGCAAGATTTCTGAAACATGTAACAACGTGAGTGAGGTACGTAGATTTCTTGGTGCTTGCATCTTTTATGTTATTTGGATCCATCACTTTGCTCATGTTGCGGATTGTCTTTATGACTTGTTGAGGAAGAAACAAAAATTTATTTGGACTGACAAATACACTCAAGCTATGCGTAAATTGAAGAAATTATTGCTTAAAGCTCCCATCCTTAAGCGTGTAGACTATTCTGCTAACAAACCTATTATATTGACTGTTGATACTAGTCCTATTGGTATAGGTTGGGTCATAAGTCAAGATGATAGTGAAGGGAATAGATATGCAATTAGGTTTGGTGCCAAAATTCTACATGAAACACAACGAAAATATCCACAGATCAAACGAGAACTATGGGGTATGGTAACAACTTTGAAAACAGACAAAGAATATTTCATTGGTGCAAATGTCAAAGTTGAGACTGATTGTTTGCCTCTCATTGGAATGATAGCCAATTGTTCATCTCCTGATATAGCCATGCTTAGATGGATTTCATATATTAAGTTCATAAATCCTGAGTTAGTTCATATTTCAGGTAAGTCAAATTCAGTTGCTGATATGTTATCGAGAGCTAGATTTGATGATCTTGAAAGTGATCTAATAAAGAATGTGAACTTAATTGACTATGTTCCACATATATACAAGTATGAGCAATTTCATGAATCTGAGTATGAAAATGAATGGAGAGACATAGGAAAGTATCTGAGTACACTACAACCATTACCTAACTGGACTACGAATAGATTCCGTAACATTAGGAAACGAGCTTATAACTTTTTCCTATGTAATGGTTATCTTTGGAGACATGCTAAGGGTAAGGTTAAGAATCCACAACGAGTCCTAGGAAAAAGAGGGCTTCAATTGCAAGTAATGAAGGAAATGCATGAGACATTATGGGCAGGTCATAAAGGATTTTCTGGAACATATGAAAAAATAAGAAGTACCTATTATTGGCCTAGGATGTATGTTGACATTAGTAGCTATGTTTCTACATGTTCTACTTGTCAACTTCATTCATCAGTCAAACATAGAGATCCGTTGCATCCTACTTATCCACCTTGTATTCACTACAAGTGGTTGGTAGATCTTGTAACTATGCCTAAAGGTATTGACAAAATGCGTTACATTGTACTTGCAAGAGAAGATTTAACTAATCATGTAGAGGGACGTGCATTACGATCTAAGACCACTTGCATTACGATCTAAGACCACTTACAATGTTTGCAAATTCTTGCTTGAAGATGTCATAAGTCGCTTTGGGTACATAGAGAAAGTAGTTGCCGATCGTGGAGAGTTAAATGCGAGAGAAGCTAAAGAGTTCTTTGAGCGTCACGGTATTCGTTTGTCTCTCACTACTGCATATAATCCAGAGGCCAATGGTAAAATAGAGAGAGGGCATCCACCTATTGTGAAAGCCATATCTAAAGCATGTAACGATGACATCAAACAATGGCCTAGATTCTTACCTTTTGCACTTTGGGCAGATAGAATGACATGCACACGTACTACTGGGTATATGCCTGTTGAACTTATGTACTGTCAAAAACCATTGTTTCCGATTCAATCTCATATTTTTGCATGGTCAAATTTGCCTTGGTCTGAAAACATGTCTACTGATGACTTTTTGAGTTTGCGCATTAAACAGTTAGAACAAGGTAAAGTAAGACTTGATGATGCTGTTGAAAAATTAAGAGAATCTAGAATGAAGAATAAGCATTATTTTGATAAAACTCATCGACTGCGTCCTAATCCAATTGAAGTAGGAGATTGGGTGCTCATTTATGATAGTACATTTGACTCTCAATATGATGCACGCAAAAAGCTCACTCAACGGTGGTTTGGGCCATACATTGTATCAAAAGTCAACAACAATGGTACGTATGCTCTTTGTGAATTAAATGGTGTTGCACTAAAAACTTTGATTGCAGGTAAAAGGATAAAGCTATTCAAGAAACGTGATAATGATGAGTACATTTTGGATGAGGACATTGAAGAAGATGAAAACAATGAGGCCGATTCATAAACAGGAGTATCCATGTTAAAAATAAAAAATAAAAAATAGGAATTAAACATAAAAAGTATAAAAATATCATTAATTTTTCAAGTTCATGTTGCTTTGTGTTTTTTCAAGTTCATTCTATTTTTTTTCCATGCTTGTTTCATGCATGTTTTTTTCAATCTTTGCATCATATTGCATATCCACATCACTTGAGTCAAAAAAGGCAAATGATGATTTCTCTACTTGTGTAAAATTTTATCTTAAGTAGTTACTTATCTACCAAGAATTTTTTTATAATCTAGGATTGTGGAAAGATAGGGCATGTAGATTTGGAGGTTTATTTTGGTGACAAGACTTCCATATATAAACATGCATATGTATCGTGTATTGAAAGCATAATTGTTGAAATCCTAGCTCCTGCTACTGCATGTTTCTACATCCTTAGTCCATCTCACAGCACTTGTATCGAAGTTTAAATGACTGTTCTCCGTCATAAAAAATGGTTGTACCTTGTATCGGAGTTTAATTTTTCCTCATTAAAAAAAAAATAAATAAATAAATTTAAAAAAAAATGCTACATGTTACCAAGAAGTTTACACTTTCTTCCACCCCAAAAAAGTGATCGTAACCATAAAGTTGCCGAATCATCATCATCATCGAAAAAAAAAAAAAGAGCAAGCCAAAGGCATAGTAGAATAAATCACGGGCTATATAGGCAGATTTATGCATTAGTGGAGTTTAGTTAGATTTCCTTGCATGTTATTAGAGAAAGAGCATATTCATATTTATGTAGGAAAGGAGTTGATCTAAAATAAGCTAAAGATGAAAGATGTCTCTTGAAAATCCTAAATCTTTGTTTATAATCATATTTAAGGTAGATTGCTTTATGAAAAAGGTACAAAATTTTCTTCAAGATGAGAGGAACTGATGCTTAAAATGACTCAATACATCCACTTCCACTTCATATTGATGCTTGTTTTTTTTTCTTTCTTGTTGCCAATGTTGCTTGTTCATTTGCATATATGTTGCCTATTTGTTCATGCATATTCATGTTGCTTGTTTCAATTATTTCTTTCATGCAAATTTTGCTTCATGTCACGTAATCAATTTTCCTTCCATCTTTCTTATGTTGCCTATAAAAGAATTTGATGCCTGGAACATTTTGTTTTTCACAGATGCTAGAGTGGCGCTTCCGGAGGAATCCCAGGTTTAGTGGGGGCAAATGTCGTCGAGATTTGCTCTCCTCTCTCACTTGTGAAGGCCTACAAAAAACATATTTGGTGAAGGTAGCCGGAATTCCCCGAGAAGTCCAGAATGCATCAAGGATGTCAAAGGAAGGTCACATACAAAGTTTCAAAGAAATCAAGAAAGTTCATTGTCACCAAATGAGATGAAAATCCATATACTTGTAAAGATTGTCAAAGGCAGTCTATAGCCCAAATTTCAGCAGAAAATGGATTTTGTAGCACATTGATATGCTATGTTCATTTTGTAAAAATGTAATTTTTCTAGTTTGACCCTACAAATTCATGTATAGAAATTTATGTTAGCCATATGATTTGGCATGTATAAAGATCATATGTGGCTACATATTTGTACAAATTTTCAAGGCTATCAGAGCTTCCTAGACACCTTAATGCCACCTTGCAAGCTTCTAAATGTAGTCAAACTTGTACAAGGGAGATTCAGATGGGAGTTATTTCTGCATATTCCTGAAGGAGATCTTTGGAAACATAGTCCTACAAAGTTTCATCTTCATCAAAGCCTATTTGGAGGGTCAAAGAGCACAAAGTCCAGTTTTCAAGATCACCACAGTTTTCTAGTTTAAGCAAATTGAAGGGTTGAAGGGCCACCACATGGCGAAAGCTGATTGAGCCATGTTGTACGATCAAGATGAGCTCATATTCAAGGGTGGAGATGCACTTATGCTTAAAGCAAGGAGGATCCACGAGTTTTCCCATAAAAGAAGATAATTTTTTACAATCAAAGATCAATAATGCAGTGTTTCTCCAAAAATAGTGGCTTATCTTATTCGAATTGATGTCAGCACTGATCCGACGGTCCAGGTCATCCCCAGATCCAATGGTGGAGAATGAGGGCGCCTAAATTTCACTCCTTTATACTAGATTTGATAGAAAGAACAATTCCAAGCCATTGATTTGATTAATCAAATGGTTGTAATCGAAAGTAGTGATCCTAGAGTTGAGAGTTGATTTCTCTAGATCCAATGGCCCAAATTCATTCAAAAAACTATATAAACCCCCCTCCAAACTCCTAGAGCATCATTGTTAGGCATCCATAGGGCTCATGCTAGCTTACGGTTTCCTTGAGACGATCACCCTCGGTTGAGCGAGTGAGGATCCAAGGTGAGCTAGTATGAGTATAGTACCTAGTTTCATATTTAAGTTAGAACTCCAATCTAGGATAGGCTCTTGAAACCAGCATCTCTATCTTGACTCACCCTCGGTGGAGCGTGTGAGTGAGTTAGAGCTGATTTTAATGAGTCTTAGACTTCTTTAGTTAGACGTTACGAGCCTAGACATACATAGGGTCACTGGAGTGGAACTCATCTTCTTACGTGTGACATTCAGTTGAACTGTCATGGTTTGAGGGTCGGAACCACCTTTGATCAGTAGACTGCCTAGCTTGACGTACCACGACGATCTTATACATGTATCTTAATTCAAATCCTTTTAATTCATGTCACTTGTCACTTGTCTCTTGTCTCCTCTCTCAGTCTCTTAAGTATTTTTACATGTCTTCTATTTCTTCTATGTGTGAGAAGGCTCCGCAGTATTGCGTTGAACCAGTGACGATGTTTCTTTGAGCTTGTGAGTAAACTCTATCATCATAATTCACTTGCATGCATATAATCCATACATACCCATACATATCGATTAGTTTTTGAAAGTGTATAAGAAGCTCCAATATTGGACCATTCTTCCTTTCGAAACTGGTTTATGTGTAAGGATTCCATCTATTCACGTCATGCATACATATCATCCAAAGAAGACTATGCATATGAATTAGAATTAGGAAGTGTTTAAGAAGCTCCTTCAATGGACCATTCTTCCTTCCAAATTTGATTCGTGTGTATGGTTCTCTTTCATTCTTATCATTCATGTTCATAAATCTAACTTGCACTCCTACTTTCCCATTCCCATAATCATTTCAACATCTCTCTCTTCTCCATCCTCAACATTAATTTCACTTTCATGTCCTTAAACCATCCAACATTCATTAGCTTCATACACCCTGTGTGTGCCACGACCGGACCCGATCCACCCGGATTGCGATCACCTCCACAACGCCATCGCTACGGGTGTGTTATGCCTGGCATTGCAGAATAAAGTACCTATCGGCGTGCTACAAGCAGACATTCGAAGAGATGTTCACAGCCGGCTTCTGGGAATACCATTCAGAGGTATTCATAAGCAGGCCTACACATTTATTACACTTATTTGCCTGTGAACGAATGGTCTATTCCACACACTATCAGCTCCCGCCACCGGAAGAACCGCAACCGATCGACTGGGAGAAACTCGAGGCCGATCTGGCCCGAGGCATTCGTATCTCCGAGCACACCCTCGCTCAAGACCTCCTACAGAACAATATCCGGCAGACCTCACAACAAGGTTCTGTTGTGAGGTCTAGAAACTATAAAAAGAGCTAGAGAGCTCATTTTTGAGGTTAGCTTGTTTGAGTAGAGAAGAGCTTAGAGCTATTTTGAGATTGTAAAGAGTGTTCTTGAGTAATAGAGTTAATTTCTCACCTTCCATTGTGTTTTGCTTGTCTCTTCATTGTGTGTGTGTGTATGCATGTGTGCATTTCTATGCTTCTCACCTTCACTCTCACTTCATCTCACGTTCACGATCTTCATATCACTCCTACCTCTTCCGTGGATTGACATTAAGGAGATGGAGCTTCTTAACGTGGTTCTCACCATTGTGCTAGAGCAACATCACATGTGATATAATGTAGCATGTTCTACTGGTGGTCTTTCACAACAAACAAGGCATTCTTTACACAACTTGTAGACATCTGCTTCCATCGAAGGTCAATATACTCCTAGTCTATGCAGAGTCTGCAAAGTACGATGTTTCGAATGATGTTTCTTTAATGCACCTATGTGTGCTAATTGCAACCAATTCACATGTTCTGATTCATCTACGCAACAGGCAAGAATCTTTTGATTGTCTTGTTTATATATACTTCTTGCTATGCTTTGATATCTCTGAGACTTGGTAATCTCTCCTTCCTTGATTCTTCTTGGGTCCATACGTGAGAATCGGAACTATCGGCTTAGCCCATTCTGGTGCTATCTCAAGGTTAAACAAATACGCATCGGGTAATTCATCCGCTATCCCTTGAGGGGCTTCTCCTGAGGTTAATCTTGAAAGGTGGTCAGCTCTAAGATGTGTCTTTCCTTTTCTGACTACTACTTCAAAATCATACTCCATGAGTAATAGAAACCAACGTATCAATCTTCTCGTGTTACATGGTTTATTGACTAAGTACAATAATGCTTGATGATCTATAAAGAATTTGAACCTGTTTGCCAACAAATAGTGTCTGAATTTCTTTACTGCATAGATCATTCCTAATCCTTCTCGTTCCGTAGTGGTGTAGTTTCTTTCTGCTGCATTCAATTGTCTGCTCGTGTAAGCTATGAGGAGGTCTATATTACCTTCATTCGTTGGTTGTGCTAACACACATCCTATGGCATAATTGGATGCATCCACATATACATGGAATGGCTTACTCCAATCCGTCGTTGTTAATATAGGTGCTGAGCACAAACGTCGTTTAAGTTCATTGAATAAATTCTCACATTCATCTGTCCATTCAAACTTGGTCAATAGAGAGTACAGAGGCTTGGCTATGATTGCATACATGTGTATGAATCATCTGTAATAACCACAATGACCCATAAATGCTTGTACTTCTTTTACGTTAGTTGGTCTAGGTAGATCGGCAATCACTTTCACTTTTTCTTCGTCCGTAGAGATTCCATTCTTTGACACAATGTGTCCTAAAATTTTGCCTTGTTTGACCATGAAAACGCACTTTTCTGGGTTCAAACAAACCTGATATTCTCGACATTTGTCAAATACTTGTCTTAATTCTGGGATATGTGTCTGCCTGATATTCGAATGAGCACATAGGTCATCAACATAAACTTCTAAATTCTTGCATAAGAATTCCTTAAAAACATGACACGTGAGTCGCTGGAAAGTGGCGGGTGCATTTGTTAAGCCAACAGGCATCACACGAAATGCAAATATGCCCCGTTCTGTGGCAAAAGTCGTCTTGTGTTGATCTTCTGGAGCAATGGCTACTTGATTATAGCCTAAGAGTCCATCAAGAAAGCAGTAAACTTCCTTTCCCGCAACTCTTTCCAATAAATGTTCCGTGATAGGAAGAGGATAATTGTCTCTAATTGTGGTTGCATTAACTTTTTTAAGGTTAATACATGCGCAATTTTCCATTCTTCTTGGGCACAACCACAATGGGGGATACCCATTCGGTATGCTCAATTTCGTAAATGAATCTTGCTTCTATCAAACGATCTATTTCTTCTTTAATCTTTCCAGCGTAGTTATCATTGTACGTGTATGGTTTCTGTTTTGTAGGTTTTGCATCTGGAGTCATAGGGATTCTATGAGAACATATATCTGGATCTACTCCTTTCAAATCTTTGTAACTCCAAGCAAACACATCTCTATATTCGTGCAATAGGGCAACTAATTGTTCCTCTTCTTCAGTTGTCAAATCGTGCCCTATGTATGTACATTTTTCTTCTTCTCCTTCTATGGCTACTATGATTTTCTTGGTTTTCTCTCAATTATCATATACTTCTCCATCATGAGCCTTTCTATTAGGCATTCGTACCATGATTCGTCTATCTTCTATTTCATACTTCTTGAAGTTCTCAGGAACCTCAAACAAGGATTCTTCTTCTTCTGACATGGTTTCTTTCTTCTTCCTTTTCTTACCTTCACTCTTAGTGGTCACTTGAGTGGCTAACCTCACATCATTCATAATTTCTTCGTGTCTCTGAGGGTAAGTTTCTACTTCGTAGAAGTATTCTTCGTCTGATGCAAAGGGTGGATCCATAATAATTGACTTTAGATTGAAATCACTTGCATCCTCAAATGCATCAGTGTTAGGTTCACATTCTTCAATAATCGAATCACACATGATTGGCTCTATCGTGAAAACTGAAATGTCATAGCCATCTTTGTCACAGTGGGGGGTCCATTGTTCTTCATTGATGGCTACGTCCATGGTTGCTAAGATTTCTGCCCAATCATGAGGTTCAAATTCTTCGTCTGGAAATACTACAGGTGCATAAGCTGGGTCTTGAAGGGTTCGCGGATGTTGCTCTGCACCTAAAGTCCTAGCTTCTAACCGTTCTTCCTCTTGTTTTGCTACCTTACACATCCATAGATGAGTATCCTCGTGCAACCATGAGGGGTCTGATTCTAATGAGTGTACCGATTTCGTTTCTTCTGGTGTCTTATGGATGGTATTCCATTGTATTGGGGATACATCTCTATGGGAATAGTCTTTAAGATTGACTTTAGTAGTCACTCCTAAATGCTGCAAGTATAAAGAATTAGTTCCCCAATCTTGTACAATTTGGAGCTAACGCATGAATTGTCATCCTAAAATCATCTCATAAGCATGATTTTTCACAAAATCACAAATGGCAAAAGTATGCTCAAACTCCACACCACAACTGGTGAGAGATACGCCTTCTAGTAAGCCCAATGGTTTTTCTATATGTCCGTCAGCCATTTGTAGCTTCATCCTGGTAGTTCTTAGTGCTGGCTTACCCCAACGTTTCCATAAAGCGGTGGTAGCAATGGCTACTCCGGCTCCTGAATCTAAGATGGCTTTCGTGGTGTAGCCCTGATGGGTTATTGGAAGATAAGTGTTACCTTCCTCTCCTTCGCTTACATCTCCAATCTTTTCTACAGGTATCTCTAGTACCTTCTTATGTGATCCTATCTGTGAGGGTGTAGTAGCAAGCTCGGGGAATTGATTTGCTACATGTTTCCACAATTCTGGTTTAATCTTCAACAACTCCTCTAGAGTGAGGTGACATTGTACTTTGGTGTTCTTGATCACTTCCGTGTTTCTAGGGATTACTGATTCTTCATTCCTCACTATTATCGTGGGTGCTCTCATACTAATAGACTTGGCTTCCCAAGGTCCTGTGAACTGAGGTAATTCTTGCAAAGAGTTGGATTCAAAACCTGTGTGTTCACTCAGTTGTTCTTCCTCTACGTCATCGTAAATAGAGGGGATATCTTGGGGAAATTGTTCCTGCAAGTCATCTATTTCTTGAATAGGAGGATGAGTTCCTTGTTCTTTTCTCCAATTTTCTTCTTGGATTTCTCTCAAAAATTCATGTGAATACCTATGTATGGAAGATAGGTTGTCTTCACCTTCCGTGTTTGGTACTTTAGACAAGGATGGTGCATTCCTTTCCTGTGTCTCCGAGGTAGTAGGGTTCCTATGTTCATTCTTTTTCTCCTTGCTTTCTATCAAGTATTCTAGCCTCTCCATTAGTCCTTGAAAGTGTAATTCCGGTTTTGCCATGTTATTCCAATTTAGATATCTAGAGGCTTCAAACATAGCTTGTGCTAATTCTACCATCTTCATGCAAAGCTTAGTTCCCTCAATTTCTAAGTCTGCTCGAGGGTAGTTCTTACTCATTTCAGCTATCTAGGGTCCTTCTTTTAATCTAGACTGATATGCACGAAACATCATGTCTAGGTTTTCCGGTATGGGTTCCGCTAAAACTGATCCTGATTTTTGAGCTAGATTCTCTTGATTCAATTCCTGTGAAGTCAATTCTAGGATTTTGGCTCTCGATTCCTTGAGACTTCCTTCCAATTCAGTTATCTTTCTCCACTTTCTCTTAATTCTTTCTCTGGAATCTTTCCATGATTTTGATTTTTTACTACTATACTCTCCAACTTCACTAGATCCGGCTACTTTCTCATGATTAAGTTGTTCATTCTGTAAGAGCGCCTGGGCTCTTGTTATAGCTTGGATAGGCACATATGTAGGGTTGGATCCATCTGCATTGTTTACAATACCTATCACATTGATCGATGTCACATTTGAAGCGTTCACGGGGTTCTTAGGACAATCTTTGATTATGTGCTCTTTACCACAATTGGCGGAAAAGCCTTGTATGTTATAGTATTGTGATTGTCCTGCTATCGGAGGATGTGGGCAATGGGTTTGTGTACATCACGTTAGCATAATTGGGCTCCCAACTAGGTTCCAATGGTGGACTATCATAATGATATGTTTCCACGTGTTCTGGTGACTCCGTGTAATAAGCAGGTGGACTATCTACATGAGTGGAGTCAAAACTATTTGAGTTCGGGTCACTTTCTGTGATCAAGGGTGATGAAGGCACTAAAGCCCTACTTAGGTTCTCTTTTGCAACAGCGTATTTAACTGAGATGACATTAGCTGGTGGGGGTGGCTGTTGAGCTAAAATAGGTTGTGGTCTCTGTTGAGCCTGATAAGGGTAGTTTTGAGGAGGCCTATAGTAATGAGGTTGAGTATTATATTGACCTTGATACCTACCTGGTTGCTGGTATGCTTGCAGGTAGTTGTGTCTTACTGCTTGTTTGTTGTATGGGTAGTCCTGAGCCGTATGATTTGTGTACCGTCTCTCAATCGTACAGTATTGGCCACTAGGGTTGGCTTGTGGTTGTGTTGCATTGGGACACACAGTTGCCATATGATCACCACCACAGGTTTAACAATGCTTGTTTGTTGTTTACCTAGGCATCTGTTTACTAGAAACTCCTAGTTTCTGGGCCACTTTTTCTGCTAGATCCTCTATTGAGCTAGACAATTTTGAAGATGCTAGAGATGAACAATCTGAATCCTTATAGACCTTTAAGAGTTCCAACTCATCTCCTAAGTTGTCCTCAATGTCTATACAAATTCTTACACATTGCTCAAGCGTTCTGGGTTCCTTTAAGTATACATAGGAGCATAGTTTAGAGCTCAACAAGCCATCTAAAAACAATGACACTTGCTTGGCCTGTGAAGGTAACTCTTGCACTGGACATCTTTCCACATATTGTCTAAACCTACGTCCTGCCAGTCTAACTATTTCTTGAGGGGTCTTTTTGAAACTATGAATCAATGAAGATGTGTCATGCCTGATTCAGTGATGAATGACTCTAAAAAGTGATGGATATCTCTAAATAGCCTTTGTTGCAATGGTTGGAACCAAGTTAAAGTGGTGTTCTTTAACGTTAGTCCAAGTGCATTATATTGCATGAACATATTTTCAACTTGCTCTGCCCTTAGAACTTGCTTAAATTCCGCAACATGGTCATAGGGATCTCCTGTCCCATTAAAGTAGTTTTTCATGGATTTCACTAACTGAGTGGGTCTTAATATTCGTGTGTGTTCACGTGGTCTAGGTAGAGGAAAATCGTCTCTACCACCTGACATTCTAGGTTCTCTCTGTCTATCCAATCTATCGGGGTCCATGGTGGTTCTATTTCTCCCTATGGGATGATTGAATCTTACTTCCGGTCTTTCTTTGTTTTTCTCCCTTTGATTAGCATGGGCGGAGGATGTTCCTGCCCCTTGTTGGCTTGCATTTATGTTTGCTCGTGATGGAGGGAAGACCAAATCACCTCTCCATGTATTAGTGTTTCTAGCGTGGTCAGGTACCACAAATACTCTTTCTAAAGTTTCATCCAGGTATACAACCTTTCCAGGTGTATCCGGGTCCTTAAATTCGTAGATTATAATGGAACCTACCTCACTAGGTTGTTCCATTCTGGACCTCCAAAATGCTTCATCTGTTTCTTTGTTTACGAATAATTCTATGCTTCTGTTATCCTGAGGGGTCCAATCTGGAACTAGTACTCGTGTCAGTACAGATTTTCCTCTAGGTGTCCTAGGTTCTTCTAATGGTTCTTTTCCTTGGGCTTTTGCTTCCGTCTCTAACTGAATTACACCAAACTCATTGGTATTGTTTGGCTGAGTACTTATGATGTACATTGTTCCTTCTTTGTCGATGTACGCGTCTCTCTCAAATTTTACCATTGGACGTTCCAATCCAATGGGTTGATCAGGATTGTGCATTTGCACCACTTGTCTTCGCAAACCATCCTCATAGATGCGAGCACCTAAGCGGTTGGTTCGGAGAAATTCTAACTCAGTCCTATAGGGTCCTTTGGGTCTCTCTAAATATGCTACATTTGACCCTCCTTCTAGTCTTTCTCTGCTAAAAGCCATTTTTGATTCACTCATATCTGAGCTCAACTCGTAGGGGTAATTACTATTTAACTGTTGTGCCCACAAACGTGCAGTAGTTCCTACACTTGCTTCTGATGATCTAAGGCTTCGTCGATCTGCCTTACCTATATGTTTGCCCGATCTAAGGTTCATGAATTTACTTCCTTGCACACTCAGTACATGCTCAGATCGTCAATGATTCTTTGTTCTTTCTTGCTTGATTCTTTTTAAATGTCTTTAAATTCTTGTCTAGATGTATGCGTCAGGAATCAACTTTCTGTGGTACTTTTGAGTTCTCGTTTCGTCAGACTTAAGTTCTTTCCCTTTAGGTTTTTGTATCACACACCTTTAATTTTAGTCTTGGACTTGACAAATTAAGTCTCTTGAACTTGAGGCATTCCTATCGTCGTTAAGCTAATCCACAATGCTAACGTTTATCCTAAGCTAAGAATTGACTCAGGGGGTTGAGTAATCTTCCAACCTCAAGTTAGCTTTGTTGGCTGCTCTGATGCCCAAGAAGCCGCACTTCCCAAGCCCTGCGTTCTTCACTGCCTTGCTTTGGTTGCCCTTGATTGTCCTTGCTAGACGTGGAAAATTCCAATATTAGACCAATTTCACAAATGGATGATCAAGCACTTGAGTATATACACCCTTAAAGGTCCTTTCCCTTATGCCCTAAAATTTCAATGCCCCCTGGTTTTCCTAGTCCCAACTATGTCAGCCTCAAATTATATTATCTAAAAGTCAAGAGCTTTCTAACGAGCTATAAAGCTCAAAAAACGGACTTCGGATGAAAAAGATATGACCGTTCAGGCCCTCGGGGGTGAAAATTGACAAATAGGTTTTTCTTTCCCTATGAGCTAAGGGGTCTCCTATGAGTGCAATGATCCAAAAATTTTCAAAAAATGGTCCCAAAATTGGTCAAAAATTGAAACCCTAAAAATTGTGTTTGGGGTGAGCAATCGCGATGGTCTGAGATAATCGCGATGGTCTGGGACTGTCGCAATGGTCCAGGTGAACCGTTGCAATGGTGTGGCACATTCGCGATGGTCCGAAGGAGCAAATTGTTGCGATGGTCTGAAATGAAGGATCGCGATAGTCCGAAATTGAATGATCGCGATGGTCCGAAATTGAATGATCGCGATGGCGTGAGTGAACAATCGCGATGGTGTGAATGAACCGTCACGATGGTCTAATCGGCGAGCAATCACGATGGCATCAGTCAACGGTCAACGAGACAATCGCGATGGCGTCATCCTGTCACAATGGTCACAAAGCACGATGGCGTGAGCCAATCGTGATGGTTCAAATGTCGAGGCGTCGTGATGGTCTAAGGGTATCATTGTGATGGTCTAGCTTGCCACATGGCAGCATCGGCGCGATGGCATGAGCCAATCGCGATGGCGTGGGGTTGACGGGATCATCACAATTGTCCAAGTGAACCGTCGCAATGGCTCAAGTGAGCCATCGCGATGGTGTGAGACCGTCGCGATGGTATCGCGATGGCGTGAGCCAATCACGATGGTGTGACACAATCGCGATGGTGTGAGCCAATCGCGATGGTCCACCAAATAGATGATTTTGCAAATACGTTTGTGGATCCGTGCAAGCGCTAGTATCGCCTACTTCTTCGTGAACTCGCATACCAAAAATGCCGAACTTGGTAGACCATCGCGATTGTCTGACACACACAGCAGATTTCTGACAGAAAGTGAAATTTTACCTTTTGCAAGCTTTCCTGATGCACTGGAGCAAGAAAACTCAAAAACACAATAGCAGAAGCAAGCACAAAAGCTCTCTCTCTCTCTCATGCACAAATGAGGGGAAATGATGAGAATGGGTGGATATGGTGAATTTTCTGATTTTTTTGGAGTGGAAGATGATGATGCAGTGATGAAGATGGAGTGTGGGGCAGGTGAAAAACACTAAAAACTAAGTAAAAACAACAACAAAAACTGAAATTGTTTACCTTCCAATGCCACTTCTTGCTATACTCTTACCATCACACATTCTTCCTAGACTCGATCCCCAGCAACGGCGCCAAATTTGGTGTTGCTCTAGCACAATGGTGAGGACCACGTTAAGAAGCTCCACCTCCTTAATGTCAATCCACGGAAGAGATAGGAGTGATATGAAGATCGTGAATGTGAGATGAAGTGAGAGTGAAGGTGAGAAGCATCGAGATGCACACACACATACACACACACAACGAAGAGACAAGCAGGACACAATGGAAGGTGAGAAATCAACTCTATTGCTCAAGAACACTCTTACAAGCTCAAAATAGCTCTAAGCTCTTCTCTATTCAAACAAGCTAACAGTAAGTAACCTCAAAAATGAGATCTATAGCTCTTTTTATAGATTCTAGACTAGTTTTGACCGGTTTCATATCTAGTGACCGGCATAGTTAAAAAAATAGGTCCTAGAGGCTATTTGAAAGGGTAAAGGGTGTCTAAAAATAACCAAAATTGGTACGCTCATTCTACCTAAGCTCCTCAAGCTCGAGGACTCTTTGTCTTGCACAAAATGGAGCTATAAATTACAAAAAGGGTTTTTGTATGTTACATATGGTACAAAAGTGATGAAAATCATTGTTTTAGGTTTTGAAAAGTATTTATAAAACATAATTCTTGAAAAGAAAGATTCGACTGACTCCCCGCTTCTTCATTATGCTCTGTCTTCACATGCTTCCGCGTCTTCTATGCCTCTGGCTACTGCCAACACATAGGTTTCCAATATTTGCTGGTTACTTTCTGAGGGGATAGCCCGGAAGCTAGCAGGGTCTATGGGTGCCCCTGGAGTGTTTTCTATGGCTGCTTCGACATTGTCTTGATTTTGTTGTTGTAATCTTCTGTTCTCTTCTTGGGCAGCTGCTAGGTGGCGGCGAAGTAAAGCCATGTTTCTTTGTAGTCTAGCATTGCGGGCCACCTGATCTCTGAGTTGTTCTTCCATAGCCTTATGCGTCTCCGTATACTTGGCTTCAAGGTCTGCATTCGATTGTTGGA
Organism: Ceratopteris richardii; assembly: GCA_020310875.1. Taxonomy (NCBI): domain Eukaryota; kingdom Viridiplantae; phylum Streptophyta; class Polypodiopsida; order Polypodiales; family Pteridaceae; genus Ceratopteris; species Ceratopteris richardii. The sequence goes on from CM035411.1 coordinate 9,539,084, forward strand.
GGGTGTTCACCTCATGGTGTAATGTTGTATTACTCAGCTCCAAGGCATGGACACGTACCTCGAGGTGGGATGACAGAGTACAAAGCTCCTTATTGTTTTCTTCTAGTAGCCTGTATTCCTATTTAAGCTGGGCTGCAGCTTCGAACATAGTGTCCAGTGCATGACTAAATGAGGTGGATGCAGAGATGGAGGTGGGAGATGCAAGGGGTTGGGGAATGGGGAAGGGAAAAGTGGATGTTGTGCTGACAATGGGTGTATGTGGTGTTGTGCATGAAGTTACGAGTGGTGATGTGGAGACCAAAGTGGTGGTGAGTGGTCCTGTGGAGGGTGAAATGTCCATGGGGTCAGACATGATTGTGTGTGAATTGTAAATTGTGAATACTGGAATGGTGGGTGGTGTGTTAGTGGTGGCCGTGAACGTGGGGGAGGTGGGGTGGGAAAGGGATTTCCTATTATGATTTTCAATTTTTTGAACTATATTTACAAGGTTTGCCAAGAATGGAGGCAGGGTGGTTTGTGTTGGTTGTGAGGGGGTTAAGAGGGGCACAGTGGGTAGGGGTTGGTAAGTCGGAAATGTAGTGGTGAAGGGAAATGGGTGTGCTAGTGTTGGGGTAGGGAGATGTGGCTGTCCAAGAGCTAGTTGATAAGATGGGTGACCTAATATGGTTTGATGGGTGGCGGGATGACCTAAATGAGGTTCGAAAAATGGGCAAGCAATGATAGAGGTTGGGATAGGTAAGGATGGCATAATGGTGGTGTGCGGCATAGGTTCCGTAAGGATGGTTGTGGGTTGTTCAGTGATGCTAGAGGCAAGGGGTTCGGTGGGTTGGGTGGGAGGTGATGGGGGAGATGGTATTTGTGCGCTATCATCGTGTGCATCAGTGTTAGTGGGGCTGGTCATGTGCACATCTTCCTGAGCGCTGGTAGGGAGTGAGGTAGAGACTTCCATCTGAAGCATCTTCCCCTATGTGGTCACGTATCGATCCTTCGTTGGTCGTATTGAGGGGTGGTGCGATATACCATGGTCCGCATGGCTTCCACTATTCCATAGGTATCTACCAAAAGATTCAATGATTCTACAAAATGAGGGTCTACATTCTCCGCTTGCAGCATCTGGTTCACCAGTGCTCTATTTGCCTCTTCTGACAGCTTATGCCTTTTTTGTACCTGCTTGATCATTTTGTAGAGCCGTTTAAGTTGTGCAGTGTAAGCAGGGGCTTCCTCCTCACTCTCCTCTGATTCATTTCCCTGTGCTTCTTCTTGATCCTGTGTGCCTTCAGCATGAGTATGTTGTGCCTCATCTTCCCAATGTACTCTTCATGCCTCACCATGTGGTCGTCCTCTCTGGGATGATGATCCAGGGCCGTCGGTGTCTTAGAAGAAGTCACTCTCAAATAACTGTGCGGTTTGCAAAAATCTCTCAAAGTCGAAGGATGTATCCTCTCCCAATGTAGCCATGGATGCAAGCTCAGCATCCGAGGGTAGTGGAGGGGCAGATGGAGTGGATTGTACCGCGCCCTCTGATTGTGGTCGTTGGAGATGGATTGTGAATGAGGCTACTTGGGCTTCTTCTCCAAGGGAGATTTCTGTGGTGGACTCGCGAGGAATTGGAACATGTGAAAGTGATCCACACATTCTTTTGGCTGGTTGCACCCCTGGTTTTCGCCCTTGGAAGAACTGTTGCTGGGAGTATGTAAGCGCCCGTGCAATCGGCACGTCATAGGCGAGGCATCTGTATATAATTCTTGCAATGGCACAACAACCATGCAAAGTGGGTTTCCTTACTCCTCGTTTTCCTGCTTCATATAATTGGTCCAGGATCCACACTGGCATTTTAATAGGCAAGCTCCCTGTTTCCGCTAGGTATAACCCGTACCAAATCTTTTTGTGAGGTTGAGTGAATCGATCTTGAGCCGGAAATGCGAAGTGTTCAAGGCACATTCTCAATGGTATGGCAATGCTCAGGGTGAGGGCACACATCTCTTTCAACTTCTTGAGTTTATTGTTCTTCATAGACTCCGGTATCAAAGGATCTCGATCGGAGGGTACATGTGTGTCGTACATCTGAAGGGCTTCCCTGATTAAAGTTATGTTCAACTCAAACTTTTTCATTTCCTCTTGGTTTGATAGAGAGGGCACCAGGAATGTGCCTAACTGATCTTTATCTCCTGTCGCTTTCAGAGTGGCAATCAAGTAATAGCACCTAAGGAAGTCAGGTTTAGGTAGAGATGCACTAAAATAATCCTGTAACCCCGCTTTCTGCCAAATATCTTGAAGAGGAGCCACATTTTGTAATGCTTCAAATTCGCGTGAGAAGAATTGAAATGTCCACCAGACTCCTCCAAATTCCAACTTGGACTCCCATATGTGGTCTGCATCTCCCAAATCTCTTGGCACCTCATTGAACCAATGGGAATGTCCTTTCACTCTTTCTGTATGGCCACTCGGTGGATCCGAGATGGGAATTCTTCGCACATTCAGAAACTCTTCAGGCCTCACTGTCATTGGGACCTCCATCGGCATGGTATCCTAATTCATTTGAGTACTCGTGCCTGCCTGGGAGCTCATGCCTGCTACTGCAGCCATGAGACTTCTGATGCTTATCTGCTATAAGAAGAAGGGCACATTAGTGCTGCATAGGAAATAGGATGTAATGGTGTTCCCTCCACAATACTAACATGACAATCCAGATGGTTAGTGGTTAGAGGTGAAGTGTCTGTGATAGATGTGAGTGGTGGTTAATGGTTAGTGTCATCCTAGGTGCATACTTTGGATATGCAATGTACTGAGAATGCACCTACATCAGAGTGGATGGATTTACAAAATTGGGTCAGGGGATTTGATACATGATTTAAGTCTCCAAACTTTGATTTAGGATTCGTAGCTCTTAGAGCTAATGACAGGTAAAGATTTATGAACTAGATTGTGCTGGATTTGGGACATTTTGGGCACCCATTTCCAGATATTTCTAGGTTTGACCAAAGGTGTAATAGTGTGAGGTGTAGGTATCTTTCATGAACTGTTTACCAAGAGTACTAGTGAGTGTTGATTTATGCTAGTGACTGGAGGTGAAGCTAATTGAGCTCGTAAGCAGGCCTTGGGCACCCACATCTATCTAGCAGTGGGGATAGCCTTCATTGACCGCTTAGGGGCCCAAATAGAAAGGGTGTGTCTAGAGTTTTGCCTAGGGAACTCCTTTGTTTTAGTCCTTGATGGTGTGGCTCACTTGATGCTTTTTTGAGAACCTATCTCTGGAGTCGTGGTTTTGTCCCCTTTGCGTATCCAGATCTGCTTAATGCCACGAGGTACTTCATATTGCCCAAGTTGGTGCACATGCTTCTTGATCATCGGTCTCCTTAGTGTCATGTGTTGACAATCTTCTGCACCATAGAGCTTTGGAAAATAATAGCATGGTTATCATCAAGTGGGTTCCTAGAGGGACCAAGAGTTGGTGCCTGTTCTAATGGTTTGAGTGCTTAATTTTCTAATTCAATCGTAAGACGGTTTTGGCCTGCCCAAGCCTGAAGAAGTCCAGTTCTTAGGTTGAGGTTGACTGCGTGATCATAGATCGAGTCTTGGCCCAAAACAAGAGGTTCGGTAAGATCCTCGTCTTCACATACTAGCACTTTTGCTGGCATGAGGACCTCTTGAATGTAGAGGGGAAGTTCCACCTCTCCCATGCAAGGGGTTTCAACTCCTCCCAGCCCTATGAGATATGCCTCAATAGGTTTGACCTTCAATTCTAATTTTTGGCAGTAAAAGAGCCGAACTGCACTAGTGGCTACTCCTGAATCAATTAAAGCTCTCACCGTCCTTGCACTCTCTCCTTGTCCTACTTCTAGGGTCACAAAAGGTTGGCGATCAACTATCCTGTGGGTCCGTTCACCTGAGGCCTTGCACATGGCCATGTGATAACCTAAAACTTCTTGAGAGTCAGGCATGGGTTGATCTCTACCTTGTCTTCTCAATTTCATTCGTCGGATGCGTTCTAAAGCTTCTGGCTGTGCTTCCTCTCGAATTCGCTTTTCTTCTTCATTGTGTTTCTTTGTAGTATTGAGTCGATTTAGCATTTCTTCTATTAGGGGTTCTTGATATAACTTGACTCTGCATCCGCTTATGTAACTCGGTAGTATGTCACCTTCTAGAATGGCTAGTTGTACTACTCCACTTGTGGAGATCCTATTGATAATCATTGGTCCATAGCCTCTTTTCTCTAATTTTCACGCATGTTACTTCAATGTGTAGACTAGGACTAGGTCTCCTGCTTTCAAGCCTTTATCCTTCACATGTGCATCAAAATACGCCTTTTGCCTCTTCTTGGCTGCATAGATTCTTGCTACAGCTCTCAATCGTGTCTCACCTAAACGTTCAAGATCAAAGACTCTAGAGGAGAATTCATGGCCTGTCCAGTCATGCTCTTGTGCTACTTTCAATCTAGGTATCAAAAAGTCCAATGGTAGCACTGTATTCTGGCCAAATACCATCTGAAAGGGTGTGGCTTGGAGTACCGTTTTATAGGAAACTCGGTATGCCCAAACAGCATGGTGTAGCTGTTTGTCCCAATCAGAGTGTTTATTATTCACTAGTTTGGTCAATACATTGCATAGAATCTTATTTGTGCTTTCAGCCTCGCCATTAGCTTGTGGATGGTAGGGGGCAGACTTCTTATGTATCACCAAGAATTCTTGGAGAAGGTTTTCTATGACTTCATTCAAGAAGTGTGTGCCTCTATCACTCACTAATTCTATTGGCAATCCGTATCTAGTGAACACATTTTCAAATAAGAACTTTGCTGTTGTTTGAGTATCATTCTTCGTAGTGGCTTTCACTTCTACCCACTTGGTTAGATAGTCTGTGGCCACAATGATATACTCAGCATGTGAACCCTTAGCTGGGGGATTAATAGGACCAACAAAGTCTATTCCCCACTTAGAGAATGCACGTCCACCCATCATAGGTTTCAATGGCATCTCATCCTTGTGTATAGGATACTGAGTCTACTGACAAACCTCACACCTCTTCACGTAGGTATGTGCATCCATGTGAAGGGTGGGCCACCAAAATCCTACAAATAGTATTGCCTTGATCACCCGATCTGGACCAAAGTGTCCTCCTGCCACACCTTGGTGAGCAGTCTCTAATATCTTGAGGTATTCGCTCTCATGGATGCATAGCCTTAGGTAACCATCTTTACCACGTTTGTATAAGTTATCACCAATGATTGCGTAATCTAAGGCTTCTTGTTCCAAACTCCTTTGTCTAGCCAAAGTCATATCTTGAGGGAATGTTTTCGTCCTCAGAAAGGCTACTAATGGTTCACTCCAATCTGGTACTAAAGATATTCGATAGAGAGTAGCATGCTGCACTGGTGGTTTAGTACGACAGATTGGGCATTCCTTGCACATTCTATGGACATCAGCTTCCATAGTTGGCCAATGCACTCCTAGTCTCCTTAGTGTCTGTAGGGTTTGTTGTTTTGAGTGGTGTTGCTCTAATGCACCTACATGTGCTAATTGCAACCATTTAGCATACTCGTCCTCTTCCACACAACAAGCTAATATCCCTTGATCTGTATGCTTGTACATACTCCCTGCCATGATATGATACTTTTGGGCTTTCACTATCTCCCTATCGTGAGTGTTTATTACTGGGTGGTTAGGCCCGTATGTCAATACTGGCACTAATGGCTTATCCCACTGAGGTACAACTTCCAATTTAAACAAGTAAGCATCAGGGAGATCATCTGATACTCCTTGTGGGGCCTCTCCAGATGTGAGTCTCGAGAGATGGTCTGCTCTCAAATGAGTCTTGCCTTTCCTCAACACAACCTCAAAGTCATATTCCATTAGTAAGAGGAACCATCTTACTAATCTACCTGTATTGCATGGCTTGTTTACCAAGTACAATAGAGCTTGGTGATCCGTAAAAAATTTAAACTTATTTGCAAGCAAATAGTGTCTAAACTTTTTAACCGCATACACCATGCCTAATCCTTCTCGTTCAGTGGTGGTATAATTCCGTTTAGGTGCATTCAACTGTCTACTGGTATAAGCAATTGGAAGATCCATATTACCTTCACCAGTAGGTTGTGCAAGTACACATCCAATAGCATAATTGGAGGCATCCACATGAACGTGGAATGGCTTGTTCCAATTTGGTGTGGTCAAGATTGGTGCCGAGCATAATCTCCTTTTAAGTTCATTGAAAGAGTTCTCACATTCATCAGTCCACTCAAAATTGGTCAAAAGGCCGTGCAGAGGCTTCGCAATGATGGCATACATATGAATGAATCAGTGATAGTAGCCACAATGCCCCATGAAAGCATGCACTTCCTTGACATTCCTAGGCCTAGGTAGTTCTGCAATGGCTCTCACTTTCTCCTCATCCGTGGATATGCCATTCTTTGACACTATGTGTCCTAGAATTTTTCCCTGCCTGACCATGAAAACACACTTTTCTGGGTTCAGGCAGACTTGATATTCTCTACATTTGTCAAAGATTTGTCTGAGTTCCAGTATATGGGTATGTCTAATGTTGGAATGAGCACAAAGATCATCAACATAGACTTCCAAATTTTTCCTCACGAATTCTTTGAATACATGGCACATCAATCTTTGGAAGGTTGCAGGAGCATCGGTAAGTCCAAATGGCATTAACCGAAAAGCAAATATGCCCCACTCTGTGGCAAAAGCCCTCTTATGCTGATCTTTCGGTGCAATGGCCACTTGATTGTAGCCGGAGAACCCATCCAGGAAGTTGTACACTTCCTTGCCTGCTACTCTTTCCAAGAGATGCTCAGTGATAGGCAGTGGATAACTATCTCTGATAGTGGCTGAGTTAACCTTCATCAAGTTAATGCATACACATAATTTTCCATTCTTTTTGGGCACCACTACAATGGGGGATACCCATTCTGTGTGCTCAATTTCATAGATAAATCCAGCTTCAACCAAGCAATCTATCTCTTCTTTAATCTTGGCAGCGTATTTGTCATTGTATGTGTAGGGCTTTTGTTTAGAGGGCCTGGCATCTGAGGTCATGGGGATCGTGTGAGATCATATGTCCGGGTCTACACCTTTTAGGTCCTTGTAGCTCCAAGCGAATACATCTCTGTACTCTCTTAGCAAAGCTACTAGCTCTTGCTCTTCTTCTTCCGTCAAGTCATGTCCTATGTACGTGCATCTTTCTTCTCCCTCTTCTATGGCTACAACTATTTTCTTGGTAGTTTCCTCGCTATCATAGGCCTCCCCTGATTGTGCCTTGCATTTAGGCATTCTTATCATGACTCTCCTATCGTCTATCTCATATTTTTTAAAGTTTTCAGGGACCTCAAACAAGGATTCTTCTTCCTCCGAAGTGACTTCCTTCTTCATTCTTTTCTTTCCTTCACTTTTAGTGGTCACTTGTGTGGTTAATCTCATATCATTAATGATCTCTTCATGTCTCTGAGGGTGAACCTCTACCTCATAGAATTATTCTTCATCTGATGCAAAAGGTGAGTCCATAATGATTGACTCTAGATCGGAGTCACTTGCATCCTCAAATGCATCAGGGCTAGGTTCGCATTCTTCTAAAATTGAGTCTCCCATGATTGGCTCTATGGAGAAGACTGAAATGTCATAGCCATCCTCATCATAGTGAGGTGTCCATTGTTCTTCATTGATGGCTACATCCATTGTTGCTAAAATTTATGCCCAGCCATGAGGCTCAAATTCTTCGTCAGGGAATACGATAGGTGCATAGGCTGGGTCTTGAACCGATCTATGAGTTACCTTCGCACCTATCTCTCTGGCTTTTTCTCTCTTCTCCTCATCTACTGAAACTTTACACATCCACAAGTGGGTGTCTTCATGCATCCATGAGGATCCTGATCCTATGGAGTGCACTGACTCCATGTCATCCTTGGCTCTATGGATGGGATTCCATTGAATAGGTGGTATGTCTCTATGAGAGTAATCCTTGAGATTGACTTTGGTTATAACACCTAGGTGTTGCAAATACAAGGAATTGCTTCCCCAATCCTATACCACTTGCAATTGCCGCATAAATGGCCTTCCCAAAATCATCTCGTAGGCTTGGTTTTTGCTAAAGTCGCATATAGCAAAAGTATGCTCGAACTCAACACCACATGTAGTGAGAGTTATTCCTTCTAGCAATCCTAAGGGCCTCTCAATATGACCATCGGCCATCTGCAATTTCATTCTCGTTGGCCTGAGTGCTGGCTTGCCCCAACGCTTCCATAGGGAAGTGGTAGCAATTGCAACTCCTGCACCTGAGTCCAAAATTGCCTTGGTTGTGTATCCCTGATGGGTAACTGGGAGATAGGTATTTCCTTCTTCTCCTTCACTCATATCTCCTATCTTATCCAATGGTATTTCTGGCACTGTTCTATGAGATCCTACCTGGGAACGCGATTTCGCTACGTGTTGGGGATTCATGGACAGGAAGGAGTTTGAGGGTTTGTAGGAGAAAAAGGGAGATGATAAAAATGGAATAACAGTGAGAACTTCTGCAAAGGAATACTCTTGGAAACCTTGAATATTGATTATCTTGCAACAATTACAATGACTGCACACAATCTAATCAATGACTAAATACAACTTCAGAGAATATAATTACTGAAGACCAATTATCTCAAGTCCTCTGGCAGCGGCCTCTCCTGCACCAATCCTTCACTTGCTTCACGCTTCCCTTGCGCACACCTTGCACTAAGCTTCCGCCAAGCTAAGGAATTGGTATCTCGGCGTACACACACAATAGACCTTGGGACTCTTGGAATCCAACCCGCCTTCTCTGCACACCTTCCTCTTGACACCTCTTGCACTCTTTTGTGTCGTCGCGCACTGGTGGCTCTTCTAGCTTCCTCTGAGCTCCCTCTTGCTCCTTTCTAATGTGTGTTCAAGAATAGCCTTTTTTCCTTTTTCTTGAACCCGCCGGTCCCGTGACTTCTAACTGCCATGGACTCTTGGGCTTCCTTTGATGTCCCAAGATTCTCTTTTTAGTTGGCTGCCAACGAATTGCCCTTTGTCCTATAGTGACTTTAGTGTAAAAACCAAAAATTTTAATGGGGGTCATACTTTCACTTGTGCGTACACTTTTCCGCTTCACATGCCTTCACATTCCCTTTTTATTCTTCCTTTGTGTACTAAAGGGGGTTCACCTTAACCTTCCTAAATACTTTAAAACACATTCTGATCCTTAGAAAATTAGAGAAAATACGCAACCCGCTTCTCCAATTTACCTTTTGCGGGACAATTAATTGTCACTTAGGCACTTTGACTTTGCACCTATTGGCTTGACCTTGACCTTGTTGACTTTGACCGGTTGGCTTTGACCATCATGACTTTTATGGGCTCAACAGATGCCCACCACCTAAAGGACTCTCCGACCCGGAGAGACAACACACTGGATACAAGAATGATGGAAAGTGTTAATCTCAAAAAGAACAACCTACTCTTGTGATTAGAGCACCACTATACCAAGAGTAAGTCAAAACCTTTACCAATTTAGAGGTCCAATCTTCAAATTATCAAAAATTGAAAATTTCTGTGAAGAAGATGAAACACAAAAAATCTGCTGCACAATTTCTTCTCATTGACTTATCAAACCTTTAAAGTTTTCTATAAAAATTTGTATGGAGTGTCGCCTAAACATTGCGCACCTCCTCCAAGTTAAAGTTCTCCAAAACGTTTAGTATAACTTGAGAAATCAACTTCACAAGTTACCTATGTCCAAATCTGTACTTCTGAGAAGTCGATTTGACACCTCTAACTTCTTAACTTTGGTTCTCACAATGTCGAACCCGTTTTGCCAAATCCTTTTGGCTGTAGATAGCTTATCTCTCAACTTAGATTTTGAGCTATCACATGTGTAAAACTTTACACTGTGCACTGAGCACTACTCATTTCTTTGGACTCGAAAACTGCGCCTGTTTTAGGAGACTGTGAACACTCAACACATATGAATGTTCCTACAGATAATTCTCCTAACCTGTTTACAATTAGACTCTAAAATTTTGGTCATAAACTCATCAACTATCAACTTAGATATCCTCAAAAGGATTTCACAAATGATTTACCACAGAAGGAGCAGACTCGAAAAGATCGGGCGCAAGATTTCTTTCATTTCTGGAGAAGACTACAACTGAAAATGAGAGAGAGACTTTCCTTCACTTCTCATGTATCTACTGACCTTTACAATCACTTATTTCTCTATTCCTATGCTCATACATAGTCTCTCATTGTCTTCTCTCTATGCCCCGACATTTTCCAAAAGTATTTATAGGCAATTATGTACAAACTTTTATCAAAGCATAAGTATATGTAACCTATGTCATAACTAATGTACATATGTGTACATGTCCTTCATTCTTGTGAATGTATCCATCTTCTTTACTTCAAATCTTCAATTGGTGATTGATCTGCACCAACAGCTCCCCCTCAATCATCAATTGAGGTTTCTCCTTTCTTCTTTATACCTGCCATATCTTTAAACTTCTGTAGCTTTGGTCCATCCAAGCTCTTTGTAAGCATATCAGCTATCTGATCTTTAGTTGAAGTATGTATGACTTCAATCTCCTTGTCCATCACTTTCTCTCTTAGAAAGTGATACTGAATCTCAATGTGTTTGGTCCTGGCATGAAAAACAGGATTAGCAGCTAAATACAATGAACTCATGTTATCTCCAAATATAATTGGTATCCCATGCACAATGTCAAGACTCTTCATCAAGGTCTTGAGCCAAATCACCTCCTTTGCAGCTTCAACCATGCCTTTGTATTCTGCTTCTGTAGAAGACAAAGCAACTGTATGTTGCTTCTTGGAACACCATGAGATAAGTTTATCTCCCACATAACACATGTATCCAAAAGTAGATCTTCTATCATCTGGATTACCTGCCCAATCTACATCACTATAGATTTTGATATTTGTATCTGAGGTAAACCCATAATACAAACCTTCATTGAGTGTACCCTTAATGTACCTCAACACTCTTTGACCTGCAATCCAATGTTCTTTCCTAGGACAATGCATGAATTGAGACAAAACCCCTACTGCATATGATAAATCAGGTCTACTTAAAGTAGCATAGATAAGACTACCAATCAGACTCTGATATTGTCTCATGTCCTTGAACTCTTCACCACCAAACTTACTCAATTTGTGATTCACCTCCATTGGTGTAGGTGCTACCCTGCAATCATCCATTTTAAACTTGATTAACAAGTTCTTCAAATACCTTTCTTGGGTCACAAATACTCCATGTTGAGTATATGTAATCTCCATGCCCAAGAAGTATGACAAGTCTCCCAAGTCACTTATTTTGAATTCCTTTTCCATCTGCTTCTTGAGTCTTTGTATTCCTTCTTCATCTGTACCTGTAAGGATTATATCATCAACATATATGCACATGTATATGAAACCATTATCACTTGCTTTGACAAGCAAGCTACTATCTGCTTTAGACACCTGAAATCCAAGTTCTTTCAAGAACTTTACAAGTCTATAGTTCCATGCCCTTGGGGCCTGCTTCAAGCCATACAAAGCTCTCTTGAGCTTGCACACATGATCTGGATACCTTTTATCTTTGAACCCTTGAGGTTGCTCCATGAACACATCATCTGAAATATAACCATTCAGAAAAGCATTTTTCACATCAAGTTGACATAACTTCCAACCTTTACATGCAGCAATAGCTATAAGTGTCATGATGGTTGTCATCTTTGCCACAGGACTATAAGTCTCATCATAGTCAACACCATAAGTCTGAGCAAACCCTTTGACAACAAGTCTAGCTTTGTATCTAGACACACTTCCATCTGCAAACCTCTTAGTTTTGTAAACCCATTTGCATCCAATGATTTTCTGACTATTTGGTTTTGGAACCAAATCCCATGTTTGATTTTCCATCAATGCATCATATTCTTCCTGCATAGCTTTCTCCCATTTTTCCTTACCTCTTGCCTCTTCATATGTATAAGGGTCTTCATCTGTATTCATCATATAAGCATAATCTTTTGTGGCCAAAAATGAAGTATCATAGCTATACCTTGTAGGTTGCCATCTGTTCCTTGTAGACCTCCTAAGCTCTCCACTTCTTGAGGTTTCTGGTTCTTCATATTCAGGATCAAATCTTGGTATTTCTTCCACTTCAATCTGCACTTCATTATTCTCTTGTTCATCAAATATTTGAACCTTTGATTTACCTTTCCTTTGGCTCACTTCTTCTTCATTACTTGTATTGATATTAATTGTACCTGCATACCAAGTGCTCTGCTCATCAAATGTCACATCTTTAGAAACCATGAATTGCTTTGAAGATGGACTCCACAATCTATAGCCCATTTGCTTGTCATCATAACCAATGAAAACATATTTTTCAGCTTTAGGCTCCAACTTGTGCCTTAATTGTGATGGCACATATGCATATGCCACACATCCAAAAACTTTGCAATGATCCAAGGTAGGTCTCTTACCCCACCAAGCCTCATATGGTGTCATACCCTGCAAGGCTTTACATGGTAATCTATTAACCAAATAAGTAGCTGTATTTACAACCTCAGCCCACAAATAATTAGGGCAATTTTTCTCCTTCATCATGGATCTTGCAAACTCAACAAGTGTTCTATTTCTCCTTTCTGCTACACCATTTTGTTGAGGAGAGTACCTGCAAGTAACTTCCCTTTTTATACCTGCATTCCACAAATAATCACTGAACTCATTAGAGAAATACTCTCCCCCTCCATCTGACCTTAGTCTTTTCAACTTGTGTCATGTAATTCTTTCTGCATATGCATGATAGTGTTTAAATGTATTAAACACTTCTGACTTATCTTTAATCACATAAATAGTGATCCATCTAGTAGCATCATCAACATAAAACACATAATACCTTGACCCATTTATACTGAAATCCTTTGATGGCCCCCACACATCTGTGTGTACCAATTCAAGCTTCTCTGAGTACATGAAACCATGCTTGGAGTAAGAATTCTTATGAGCCTTACCTAATTGACATGCCTCACATCTGTATGTCATATGTTGACCTGCAACATTAGGCAATCCAAGCACTGAACCATTATTAATCATGTCTTTAATACCTCTTTCATTGAAATGTCCAAGCCTCTTGTGCCAAAGATCTAACTCAGAGATCTTATGTCCTCCATATGTGAACATAGCATGACCAATATTGCCTTGAATCTTCAATGTAAATAGTCTTCCTTCTTTCTTCCCTGAAACAATCTGTTTATACCCTTGACTAGGGTCTTCCACATATACTCCATCATTAGTGAACCTTACTTCATATCCCTTTTCAACAATTTGTCCTACACTTATCAAATTCTTAGGAATTGTAGGAACATACAAGACCTTACTCAATAAGGTACTACCATCCTTAGCCTTCACTGATCCAATTGACTTCACATTATGCTTTGTGTTGTCACCTGTTTGAACAACATGATTAAACACCTTATTCTCCAAATCAGTCATCAAAGATATATTACCACTCAGGTGGTTGCTACACCCTGAGTCAATGTAGAAGACTCTCTGATCTTCACTCTGACTTTCACAAGTAGCATTCATTATTAATGTTGAATCCTCCTTTTGATCTGAAGCATAATTGTAGTAGGTATTGTTGTATTGTTGACTTTGGAATCCTCTACCTGCATTTCTTCCAAAGTAACTCCTACCACCTCTGCCTCTGAAATTACCTCTTTGATTTCTGCCTCCTCTTCCTCTAGAGTTATAGTTCTGATTATATCCATTATTATTCTGAGTATTATGCCAACAATCATTAGCTAAGTGATTTGTCTTACCACAAATCCAACAAGCTTTGCCTCCATCTTTGTTATTCCTGCCTCTTCCTCTACCTTTGCCACCTCCTCTACCTCTTAGGAAGTTGGCTTGACTAGTTGTGCCTTCATCTTCATTTGCTTGTTGCTTTCCTTTGCTATTCTTCTTCTTGTCTTTTGAGTACATTGCATGACCTGCACTCTTGTCACTATCTCCTTTAACATCCTGCTCAAATGTTAGCATATGACCTAGCAACTGATTTAAATCAGGAGTGAAATGATCAAGTGATAACTCTGTAGAAAAAATGAATGGCTTCCATTTGTCATCACCTCTTAAGCCTGTAAGAATTTGCCTTACCAATTTATCCTCCTCAATGTCTTCATCAACAGCTCCTAATGCATCTGCAATGTCTTTCATCCTTGTTACATAGTCTGAAATAGATTGAGAAGCCTTCTTCTTGAAGGTTGTAAACTCTGCCCATAAGGATGCCTTCCTTGACTTTGTAGTATTCTGGAAATGCTCCTCCAAAGCATTCCAAATATCAGTTGCACTTTCAAGACCTCGAATATGAGGTAACAAGTAATCATTGACTGCCATATATATAATGCTCCTAGCTTGAGCATCTTTCTTCATCCAATTCTTCAAATCTGCTAACTCTTCCCTAGTTGGAACACTAGGATCTCTGAAACTTGGCTTCTCCTCTTCACCTGTGATGTAGGCTATTAAATCTTTGCTCATAAGATGAGCTTCCATCCTCATTGACCATGCAGGATAGTTTTCCCTATCCAATTTCTCTATCTGAAGAGAATCTCCCATCTTGTGTCCTCCTGTGTATTGAAAACTTCAACCTTTATGAGCAATATGTGTACCTTTACTTCGAATTAGACTCCTTTTGTCCTTCTTGATGTTGTATGGTCTCCTCCTCAAGCTTTGCCTTCAAACTTTCACCTTCTAGCTCTTCAATTGTTGAAATTCTTGAATCTGCAGCAGTCGGGATCCTCCTTTTCTTGATTTTGATGTCTCCTGCTCTGATACCACTGATGGAAAGTGTTAATCTCCAAAAGAACAACCTACTCTTGTGATTAGAGCACCTCTATACCAAGAGTAAGTCAAAACCTTTACCAATTTAGAGGTCCAATCTTCAAATTATCAAAAATTGAAAATTTCTGTGAAGAAGATGAAACACAGAAAATCTGCTGCACAATTTCTTCTCATTGACTTATCAAACCTTTAAAGTTTTCTATGAAAATTTGTATGGAGTGTCGCCTAAACATTGCGCACCTCCTCCAAGTTAAAGTTCTCCAAAATGTTTAGTATAACTTGAGAAATCAACTTCACAAGTTACCTATGTCCAAATTTGTACTTCTGAGAAGTCGATTTGACACCTCTAACTTCTTAACTTTGGTTCTCACAATGTCGAACCCGTTTTGCAAAATCCTTTTGGCTGTAGATAGCTTATCTCTCAACTTAGATTTTGAGCTATCACATGTGTAAAACTTTACACTGTGCACTGAGCACTACTCATTTCTTTGGACTCAAAAACTGCGCCTGTTTTAGGAGACTGTGAACACTCAACACATATGAATGTTCCTACAGATAATTCTCCTAACCTGTTTACAATTAGACTCTAAAATTTTGGTCATAAACTCATCAACTATCAACTTAGATATCCTCAAAAGGATTTCACAAATGATTTACCACAGAAGGAGCAGACTCGAAAAGATCGGGTGCAAGATTTCTTTCATTTCTGGAGAAGACTACAACTGAAAATGAGAGAGAGACTTTCCTTCACTTCTCATGTATCTACTGACCTTTACAATCACTTATTTCTCTATTCCTATGCTCATACATAGTCTCTCATTGTCTTCTCTCTATGCCCCGACATTTTCCAAAAGTATTTATAGGCAATTATGTACAAACTTTTATCAAAGCATAAGTATATGTAACCTATGTCATAACTAATGTACATATGTGTACATGTCCTTCATTCTTGTGAATGTATCCATCTTCTTTACTTCAAATCTTCAATTGGTGATTGATCTGCACCAACAAAGAACTGCTTAAGAACCAAAATGAACATGTATGACAGAGAGAAATTAAAGCCGAAAAAGAGAGAAAGGGTACTTTTATTGATTACTAAAGAAAGGAAGAACAATATCCGATGATGATTGAATTCGGATTGGCATAAGCAGAAGGAGGATACAATTATTGGGAAGCTAGAACTAAGGCTGAAGCCATGTAACTGATTGAAAAGTGGCCAGCACATTATGAAAACGGGGACTGAGATTATTGCGGAGTTGGCTGAGGTGAAGATGGGAGGGGAACGGAAGCTTGCTCAATAAGGTGTTGGACAGAAATAAGGCAATTGCGAAGATGGTCCCGTTCGCGCTTGATATGCCGACACGCTGCATTATCACATAAACCTAACTGTAAACGAGTTTGAAGATCCTCTAAAGTTTGGAGCGCAGAATCCGCAATGTCGCGATACCTATCTCGCTCCTCCTTGAGCAAGCGGGCGCATTCAGTGAGAGATTGCCATTGTGAGGTGGCCATGCGATTTATGTTGTCTATAGTCGAAATATATTGTTGATGAATGCTGGCTGCAGCTGAAATGGAATCCATGGACAACTTGGAAGCGTCAGCACTTCCCTGAGCAATGTTACTGGCTTCGCGAAGTAATAGGAAAAAGGAGGGTTCAGCCTGGGTATCAGATGGAGGAACAGGTTCTACAGGCGGAGTTCGAGAATTGGATGGAATGGTAGAGGGACCGGTTGTGGAATGAAGATTGGGAAGATGGGGTTGGGTGTGTGGTGCATGACTGGGAGTTGGAAATTGGGAAACAGGGGGACGTGGGGGAGTACAGGTAGGGTTGAGCGGGTTCAGCTGGGTTTGAATGAGTGGGCGGAATGAAGAAGAGCTATGTGGGGGAACAGGAGTAGGAGGATGAATGGGGGCCGTGGCAGGAGATGTGGTGAGAATAGGGGAAGGAGACCGTGGATTAAGCGGAGGGATATCCGGGGGTGCAGAGGGTTGGGTGGAAGCGGATGTTGAGCCAGTGGAGAGAGAAGGGGAGGGGGGAGGCCGGGATATGGAAGGGAGAGTGGGTTCGCTGGGCGGTTTGCTAACAGGGAATTGAGGGGATGGGGAAATAGTGGAAGGGTTAGCCAATTGTGTAGGGATTTGATAGACCCAAGCTAGGAGGGGAGCAGAATATATGTTAAAGGTACGAGAGCGGCGAGGGATAGCCTCACGGAGTCTACGGGAGCGCACGCTCAAGGAACTATAGAGGAGGGCGGCGTAAGGGTAGGGGCGGCTAGTGAGGAAGCAGTACAGTGGATCGGCAATACGAATGTCTGAAAGGGGAAGCGCAGCGGTGGGGCTTCTAAGTAAAAAGAAGAAGATAAATGAAATCAGAATTGCTTGCATGCGGATGGAAAAACGGGCTTGGTTCTCAAATTGCTCTTTACAAAAAGCAATTGTTTCCGCGGGTGACACTCCCGAATATAAGAGTGGGGGACTTATGAAGTCGATGAGGGATGATCCTATACGGTTGGCAAGGTCCGGGATGGTAAGAGTGCCGGTACGAAATTGGGGGAACAGCCGAAGAGCTTCGTAGACGTCATTAAGGTTGGAAGGGTCCTGCAACAGAACGTCCGCCAAGCCTAAAAGACCTGCATACCGAAGATTTTCGACCGAGAAAAGATTACGAAGGTCAATTGGAGGGGGAGATAAATGAATTTTAATTTGGATAGGTAGATCAGGTGGGAGGAAAAGGCTCATATAATCGCCTGTAGGGATCGAATTATGGGAAGCAGAAGGAGAGGGAGAAGGTGAAGGGGGGCGAGGTAGCGAAGGGGGAGAATAAGGGTCGGTGGATTCTGATGGAATTGAGTAAGTAGGAATATTAATAATGGGAGGATGAAGAGCGGAAGGCGATGCAGATGCTGTAGGAGAGTTGGTGATGGCGGATGGTGGAGTCTGTGGGGTCAGAGAGGCGGGCACTGACTAAACCGGGTGGATGAGGTTGGGGAGGGCTTGGGTATGCGATGGGTGAGCAGACTCTGAAGGAGGATAATGAAGATTGGTTGTTGGGACCGCTGGAGGTGTGAAGGCCGCAGGATCGTCCTGGGGGGGTGGATTAGCCATAGAAGAGATGGAGAATGCCGAGAAAGGTGGGTCCGGATGAGGAGGAATTCCTTGGATTTAGTGGATGTCGCGGAAGATTCGTGGAGTTATGGGGAAGTGGGGATGGAGGAGGGTCCGGGGGAGGGGATGAGGGGGTCGGAGGAGGAGTGGGTGTGCCTGCGAGGTTGAAGGGGCGGAGAATTGGGTTACGGACTGGGGATGGGGCGTAGTCGGAGGGTGGCCGACGGTGGGTGGATGGGGGCTGGGAGGAGGAGGAAGGTGGTTAGCCTTGATGTTGGAGGAGGAGGGTTACTTGGCGATGGCTACGGAGGGGATGATGATGGCTTGGCAATGGCTACGGAGTGTGCGGGCGGAGGGCGACTGAGGGCGGCTGGGTAGAGTAGGCGGAAGGAATGCGGGGGGATATGCGGTCGTAGGGTGGGGCGGGAGGGGGTAGAGTTGAGGGCGGAGGGAGTGGCGTAGGGGCGGGAGGGGTGGAGTTGAGGGCGGAGGGATTGTCGTAGGGGCGGGAGGGGTGGAGTTGAGGGCGGAGGGAGTGGAGGGGAACTAGGCGGAGGCTAGGCGGGGCGGGGTGGAGAGGTAGTGGTGGCAAAGGGGAGGATGTAGGGGAGGATGTAGGGAGGCGGGCGGAGTGGGAGGCGGGTCGGCTGAGGAGGGAGGTGGCGGGCAGCATGAAAAGGGCAGCGGGGGAGGCGGGGGAGGAGGGGAGGGCGCCTGCGGGTGGGAAGGGCGTTGGTAGGCGCGGGTACGGTGGTTCGCGGGCGGCGGAGGAGCAGCGACGGCGGAGCAGCGGAGGCGGGCAGCGGAGGGCGGCGGATGGGCGGAGGAGCAGCGGCGGTTGCGGATCGCGGAGGAGGGCGGGCGGAGGAGCAGCGGAGGCGGGCAGCGGACTACGTCGGCGGCGGGGTTGTTGGGTCGGCGGACGATCTGCGGAAGGGGTATGCGGCGGAGGGGGCGGAAGACGCCGGCGGCTGCGGAGGAGGCGGCTGTCGGAGGCGGAGGAGGTTTGTCGGAGGCGGAGGAGGAGGGCGGATGCACCAGTGGAGACCAGCGGACGGCGGACGGCGGATGGCTGGCGGCGAACGGCGGAGGCGACTGTCGGAGGCGGCGTCGGGCGGCGGGCGGTGGAGAGGCAGCTGGGCAGCGGGAAAAGGGCAGCGGCGGGCGGAGCAGCGGAGGCGGGCAGCGGACTGCGTCGGCGGCGGGGTTGTTGGGTCGGCGGACGATCTGCGGAAGGGGTATGCGGCGGAGGGGGCGGAAGACGCCGGCGGCTGCGGAGGAGGCGGCTGTCGGAGGCGGAGGAGGTTTGTCGGAGGCGGAGGAGGAGGGCGGATGCACCAGTGGAGACCAGCGGACGGCGGACGGCGGATGGCTGGCGGCGGACGGCGGAGGCGACTGTCGGAGGCGGCGTCGGGCGGCGGGCGGCAGAGAGGCAGCTGGGCAGCGGGAAAAGGGCAGCGGCGGGCGGAGTGGAGTGCAAGTGCGGAGGCGGGCAGCGGAGGGCGGCGGATTGGCGGAGGAGCAGCGGCGGCGTGCGGAGGGAGGGCGGACGGAGGACAGAGGGGGCGCCGGCGGGTGGCTGGAGGGGGTGGTGGGTGTTTTCGGGGAGGAGGGCGGGAGGACAGAGGGGGTGCCGGCGGGTGGCTGGAGGGGGTGGAAGGGGATGTTTGCAGGTGGTCGGAGAGGGTGGTGGGTGGGTGGGGCGGAGGACGGGGTGTTGGTGGGGTCGTAGGAAGTGGAGGGGGGTGGTGGGTGGGTGAGGGCGGAGTAGGGGGTGTTTGCAAGTGGTCGGAGAGGGTGGTTGGCTGGGGGTTTGAAGGAATTGGTTGGCGGGTGAGGACGGAGAGGGGGGTTGCCTGAGGGGGGTGATGGGCGATTGAGGGTGAGGGTTGGAGGGGATTGGTTGGCGGGTGAGGGCGGATGAGAGGGGTTTGGTTGGCGGGTGGGGAGAGTTTGCCTAGGGGGGGTGATGGGCGGGTGAGGGCGGGGGTTGGAGGGGATTGGTTGGCGGGTGAGGACGGATGAGAGGGGTTTGGTTGGCGGGTGAGGAGAGTTTGCCTAGGGGGGGTGATGGGCGGGTGAGGGTTGGAGGCAGAGCAGGACCTCGGGAGGCACAGCAAGACTCCGTAATCGATGGCATACGATGTGGTTGAAGGAGCGGTATTGTATGTTTATCATCACTGATGCTGAGGGGATCAATAAGGAAAGAGAGAACACCTTATATAGCAAGGAGGAATGAAAGATTACCTCACAGGAATTGATGGTTCAACCCAAAAGAGAGCTCAAAAGAGAGGAGATGCAAGTTCCACTCTCATCCATCCAAAAGAGAAACAAAAGAAAGGGAAGTATTGAAAGTTATAATGAGAAGCAAGGGCCATCCAAAATAATGCGCCCACTTTTATTTACTATGAGTTAAATTCATTTTAGTGGGTGAAATAAAGAAAATTGACGCCAAAAAAAAAATGCGTGAGCATTTTGCTTATTATTGAACTTATTAAAGCATTTCAAAACACTGAGGAACAAAATAGGAAAAATGCAATGTTTATGATTTTTGGTGGTAACCCTTGAGTCTGGAGATGTTTACCAAGGGTAGGGTGTCGCCATCCAGTGTTTCCAATTGCACAGCACCCCACTGCAGCATCTTCGTAATGCAAAAAGGGCCTTCCCATTGAGGGATCCATTTCCCTTTGGTTTGATTAGACAATTGTGGTCTGTGTAATAGAGCTAAATCACCGGGCTTCAAGTTGTTCTGCCATAAATTTCGGTCATGAGCCTCCTTCCTTTTTATCTGAGTCTCTATCAATTGTTTGGCCGCAAGTAGACGAATCTCCTCCACTTTATGTAGTGCTCCTAGCCTCTGAGAGATATCACAATTATTCTTTCCCTGCATGAATGCTATCTTAGGTGATCCATGTAAAAATTCAAAGGGCTCGATAGGTAAGCTGCCATAGACCAGTTGGAATGGGGAATAGCCAGTGGCCTCTTTGTAGGCTAGCCTGTATGCCCAAAGTGTACCTAGGTACGCCATGCCCCATGAAGTGGGTTGCAACATACACTCCTTTCTTAACATTGCAATTAAAACCTTATTTGTGGACTCAGCCTGTCCATTTGCTCGTGGATAGTAAGCACAAGAGGTCCTATGAAGAATTCTATACCTGTTGAAGATTTCTTGCAGGACTTTATTGACAAAATGGGTACCTTGATCGGTACAAATTTCAAGTGGACAACCAAACCTGCAAATGATGTTACTATAAATGAAATCAGCAACAGTTTGGGCAGTGCAATCGGAGGAGGCAATAGCTTCAGCCCACTTTGTGGCATAATCAGTAGCTATCAGGAGATATTTTTCTCTTTTTGGAAACGCGGGAGGGTAGATTGGCCCTACAAAATCTAACCCCCACTTCTCAAATGGTTGCCAGGAGGTGGAAATAACCAAGGGGTTATGTCTCTGCTTTGTTGGCTTAGGTCCACACCTCTGGCAAATGTCACATGCTTTTCCCCATTCATCTGCATCCCTAAATAGTGTAGGCCACCATAGACCCGCATCCAGTATCCTCTGACTCATAATGTGTCCTGGGAGGTGCCCACCACCTGTACCTTCATGTGCCGAGTGAAGGACTTCCCTCACTTCTTCTTCTTCCAAACATTTCCTGAACCGGTCATCTTTGCCCTGTCTGTACAATTTACCCTCAATGAAAGTATATGGTCTACTCTTGATAAGTAGTCTCTTCCTTTGTACAGTACTAGCACTTTCTGGATACAGCCCAGTATTAATGAAATGCTTAATACCATCATACCATCCTTGAGCTTGTATAGCAAACAAATGGGCATCGGGGAAATCATCATTGATTCCACTGGTTTGATCCATTATATTTATTCTGGACAAGTGATCCGCCATCACATTCTCTCTTCCTGGTTTATGGATTACTGAGAAATCAAATTCTTGGAATAACAGTAACCACCTCCATATTCTACCAGTAGCTTGTGGTTTGTTGAGTAAGTATTTTAGTGGTTGGTGATCTGATATAATAATAAATTTTACCCCCAGTAAGTAATGACGGAATTTTTGTACGGCAAAGACCATTGCTAGTGCTTCCCTTTCAGTAGTACTATAATTCCTTTCAGCCTTGGTCAAGATTCTACTGGCATATTGAATTGGCCTGTCCATTTTAAATTCTTCACTTGGTTGGGTCAGAACTGCCCCCACTGCATATGCACTGGCATCGACATGTATATGAAAGATTTTTTACCACTCCGGGGTGACCAAGATAGGAGCACACACTAACCGTGACCGTAATGTCTGATATGCTTTTTCCTCCTCTTCTTCCCATTTAAAGGGTACTTCCTTACCTGTAAGTCTAGTCAGAGGTCTAGCTATCTCTGCATACATTTTTATGAACCTTCTATGATAACCAGTATGCCCCAAGAAACTCTGGATCTCTTTAGGGGATTTAGGTTTAGGCAACTTTAATATAGAAATGATTTTGTCAGGATCTGGGGCCATACCTTTAGCCGACACCACATGTCCTAAGAGGGTTCCTTCTGTCACAAGGAAATGACATTTGTTTGGATTGAGCTTTAACTTAGTCTCCCTACATCTTCTGAAAACATTCTGCAGCTGCCTCAAGTGGTGGTCCAAACAATCTAGAGGAGTTTCCTTGTGAGATCCTGAAAACGAAGAGAAGTCATCCATGAAGATTCTAAGTGATTCCAGTAATAGTGGGCCAAAAATGAGATTGACCGTTCTGTTAAAGGTGGCTGGAGCATTTCTGAGCCCAAATGGCATTTTTACATACACATATGTTCCCCAAGGTGTGATGAAAGCCATCTTTTCCCGATCCTCTGGATGTATTGAGATTTGATTATAGCCACTGAATCCATCCATAAAACTATATAAGGCATGCCCAGCCACTTCTTCAATGACCTGTTCTGCAAAAGGCATAGGGAACCCATCTGGAATGGTCACCTTGTTGAGAGCTCTAAAGTCAACACAAATTCTGATTTTATTTGTATTCTTCTTCGGTACTATAACCATAGGTGAGATCCACTCTGAGTGCTCCACAGGAATGATGATCCCTGCATCCTCCATCTTTTGGATTTCCACATAGACGGCTTCGGCATACTTTGGATTGAGTCTATAGCTCCTTCCTCTTATGGGTCTGGCTCCATCAACCAGTGGGATTCTGTGCTCTCCATAAGATGCAGGCACTCCTTCTAAGTCTTTATAATGCCAGGCAAAAACATCTGCATACTGGGTCAAGAATGATTTTACCTTTTCCAGGAGCTCTGGGTGGCTCCACAACCAAGTGGCCACAAGAACTGGTTGAGTCTTGTTTTGAGTGTCTAAGTGTATTTCTTGGACCGGATTTCTTGTTACCATATTATCTCCTTGTGCATCTGCTTCCTTGTCTTCTTCTACTAGCTTTTCGTGCATTGCTTCATAAGCAGGTGTATTTTGGACTTCGATGTGTTCCTCCTTGTCCTGCATCCATCCTGCAGGGATTTCTTGAATTGGGAAAGAACATTCAACCTCAAAATTTTTTACCTTGTTTTTGGCTTTAGAAACTTTGTTATCCATTGTTGATACATCCTCCTCCAATTTTTATTTGAGGGGTATCTTCCTGCCTCTTCTGTGGTCAGTGATGGGCTCTCCTAATCCATCAACCTGGACCTTTTCCTTGTCTTCATCATAATCTTCAGTCGTGCCAGGATTATCAAGAAAAATTCCAAAACAAGAAGAAGAGTTGCTTGCTTGGAGCCAACTTAGAATATCCTCTTCTTCCTCAAAATCTATTTGGGGTTGATCCTCCGCTTCTGTTTCCATGCAAATGCTCACTGTTTGCATCATACTAGTGCTTCCTTGATTGTCTGGGCCTTCTTCTAAATGAATTTGTGTCAGCTCCTGCCCTTTCTTTTGTACCCACATAGTGTCCTTACCCCAATCATGAATGACACTGGCATGCCTCAACCAAGGTCTTCCAATTAAGAGAGGAAATCCTCCTTCAACCTGGGGCAATCTTAAAACCACAAAATCCAGAATGAATAGATTACCTTGTACTTCAAGTGGAACTTTTGGGATTACCCCTAAGGGCCTTACTTTGCTCTGATCTGCCAAAGTAACCATGAAATTTGCAGGTCTTGAAGGGTGGAGTCCAATCCTTTTCATGGTATGTTCAGGCATCAAGTTAGTGCCAGAACCACCATCTACAATAACACCTTGAAATTCATGACCTTTGATTGATATTGTAAGCCGAGGACTTTTATAATCTGTAAGGAGTGCTTCCCCCTTAATTATCCCTTTATGTAAAATAGCAGTCTTGGCCACTAAGCTTGTAGTAGAAGCCTCATCAATTATCTGCAATAATTCTGACCTGAATTTCCCATCCATCTTTATTAAATCAAAAGTACTAACCTCCTTCTTTATTGACTTGAGTAGTTTTGAAGCCTCTGACTCTTTAAGAGAGTGAGCTTCATTTGCTTTGCCAAACTCTTCTTGAGCCCTGTTGAAGGCATGCCCAATGGCATCACTGGTGCCTATGAGACATTCATTGTGGTTTGTGGCTGCACTTGTAGTATCTTTGTCTTCAATTGCAACTCTGTCTTTGTTCAATTCCTTAATGATCAATTCTTGATTTTCTACCACTTTTGTCGTTCCCTTGTTTCTTGTCTGTACTGCAAAAGATTCGAGTTCTTCTAATTGTACCACTCTAGTAGATGGTGAGGGTTCATTCACCTCAGGGGGTGTTTCCTCCTTGAATACAGAGATCATTTGGAGATGGGGTCCAGAAGTAGAGGCTTGATTCTTAGGACAACAGTTCGTATAGTGATCCCTGGCCTCTGGACAGTTCCTGCAAGGAGGTGCATTTTCTGGGAGGGTGCACCTAGATTGGTAGTGCCCACATTCTCCACATCTGAAGCAAATAATTGGCCTTCTAGGCCCATTTGCAAAGTTAGTTCTCGGTCTAGGATTATAGTTGATACCTTGGTTTGCTGCTGCTGCCATTACATTTGCTGGTGGCAAAAGTCCTCCTTGTGTCCAGTATGTCGTTGTCGGCATTCCCCTTACTTGGCATTCATGGGCCTCATGCCCAATCTTCCTGCATAATTGACAAGTCACATTTAGCAAAGGACATTCACTTACTATGTGCCCTTGCTTGCTGCACATGGAGCACCAGAGTCCGTTCTTAATGCCGCCTCCTTTGAGTTCTTGCAACTCCTGTCTCAGCTGAGCTAGTTCTTCTACTTGGGCTTCCTCTTCCTTTTGGAGCTTGAGGGCTTCGATCTCTTTTCTCAGCGAGCTACAGTAGTCTCCTCCTCTGTGTAGGGCTTATTCCTTTTCAAGCCCTCCAGCTCCCTTCTTGACTGGCTCACTGGGTCCTCCAGTTCTGTACCATATGATGGTTGGGAAGAAGTTGCACCATACTGGTGCCTTATCTGTTCCAAGCGTGTGGCCGTATTGATGAACTCCTCAACAGAGGCAGTGGGTAGCACTAACTCTTTTATTTTGCATTGGGTGACCACAGGTAGAGGTTTGGCTAACCACTTCTTGACAAAGAAGTCGTGTGGTGGATCCGGTAGTTTATCCATTAGTGCTTTGGCCCTGGTCACGAACTCTGGGAACTTTTCTCCTGGACCCAATTTCAAGTTTTCCAATTCTTCTATAATGATCTCAGCCGTGTTGCCATGCTGAAATTGATTTTTAAAAGCCTCTTTCATCAAATCCCAAGAGGTAAAGTGATTTTCAGCAAACTGGCTAAACCACTTGTCTGCCAGACCTTCCAATGTGGCGGGGAAGAGTATCAAGAAAGCATCTTCCCTACCCATTAGCCCTCTAGTCTTACATAATGCAAGAAATCTTCGAATGTGCTCATCTGGGTCCTCATGGGCTAAACCTCTGAAGGAGGGAAATTTTATGTTTAATCTGGAGAGCAAGATTTCTAGGTCCACCTGTCCTGCCATGCTTCCTACCGATGAAGTCGATGAAAGTGGACTCGATGATCTTCTGTTCGTCTTTCTTCTTGTCTGCTTGCACTTGATCCTCAAGGTTTGTGACCGGGTCGCGGTCATGAGCTATTCATAGTCCACTTAAAATGAGACACTTAATAAAAGTATGTACCTTTTGGCCCACTGAAGTAGTGTTGTCGACACTGGAATATTGCTCTCCAATGGCAATATATAGTCTCCTATGCTCAAATCTCCTTGGAGGTCCCACCGTGCGTGCCAAATTTGTTGGGGATTCGTGGACAGGAAGGAGTTTGAGGGTTTGTAGGAGAAAAAGGGAGATGATAAAAATGGAATAACAGTGAGAACTTCTGCAAAGGAATACTCTTGGAAACCTTGAATATTGATTATCTTGCAACAATTACAATGACTGCACACAGTCTAATCAATGACTAAATACAACTTCAGAGAATATAATTACTGAAGACCAATTATCTCAAGTCCTCTGGCAGCGGCCTCTCCTGCACCAATCCTTCACTTGCTTCACGCTTCCCTTGCGCACACCTTGCACTAAGCTTCCGCCAAGCTAAGGAATTGGTATCTCGGCGTACACACACAATAGACCTTGGGACTCTTGGAATCCAACCCGCCTTCTCTGCACACCTTCCTCTTGACACCTCTTGCACTCTTTTGTGTCGTCGCGCACTGGTGGCTCTTCTGGCTTCCTCTGAGCTCCCTCTTGCTCCTTTCTAATGTGTGTTCAAGAATAGCCTTTTTTCCTTTTTCTTGAACCCGCCGGTCCCGTGACTTCTAACTGCCATGGACTCTTGGGCTTCCTTTGATGTCCCAAGATTCTCTTTTTAGTTGGCTGCCAACGAATTGCCCTTTGTCCTGTAGTGACTTTAGTGTAAAAACCAAAAATTTTAATGGGGGTCATACTTTCACTTGTGCGTACACTTTTCCGCTTCACATGCCTTCACATTCCCTTTTTATTCTTCCTTTGTGTACTAAAGGGGGTTCACCTAAACCTTCCTAAATACTTTAAAACACATTCTGATCCTTAGAAAATTAGAGAAAATACGCAACCCGCTTCTCCAATTTACCTTTTGCGGGACAATTAATTGTCACTTAGGCACTTTGACTTTGCACCTGTTGGCTTGACCTTGACCTTGTTGACTTTGACCGGTTGGCTTTGACCATCATGACTTTTATGGGCTCAACACTACGTCTGGCACTTGTTTGGCCACATGTTTCTACAATTCAGGCTAAACCTTGACTATCTCTTCTAACGTGAAGTTGCACTGCACTTTAGTGTTCTTTACTACCTCCGTATTCCTAGGTATGATCGAATCTTTGTTTCTTATCATGACCGTGGGCGCTCTCATGCATGTTGACTTAGTTTCCCATGGGCCTGTGAAATGGGGTAATTTGTGCAAGGAATTAGACTCAAAGTCTAACCTCTCTTGAGATTGGGCACTCTCCTGCTCTCCATAAATAGAAGGGATGTCCTGTGGGAATTGATCATGTGCGTCATCCACAAGTTCAATGGGAGGAGGGACTTCACCTTCCTTTGCCCACTTCTCTTCTTGAATTTCTCTCAGGAACTCTGGTGAATACCTATTCATAGAAGTAGAGGTGTCTGGTTCGGTGGAATTAGGCACATACGCTTCCTAGGGAGGAATGCTTGTTCTGTCTCTTGCCCTCTCCTCAGCCTGGTAGGTGGCTCCTTTTCTAGACTTCGTAAGTAATCTCTCCAATCTATCTAATAGTCCATCAAAATGCAACGGTGTTCTAGTCGAGCTAGGGCCATTGAACAAGCGACTGGCTTCAAACATGGCTTGCGCCAATTCTACCATCTTAGCACAAAGTTTTGTTCTCTCTACCTCTAGATCGGCTCTAGGGTAACATTTGTCATGATCTGTCACGTTTGGCCCTTCCTGGATTCTGGCCTGATATGCTTTAAGCATCATGTCTAGATCCTCAGGAGTGGGATCGGCTAGGGGTGATCCTACTCTGGGTGGTGGGTGGGTTAAGGGTGGTGTATTAGAAGGTTGGGGAATGGAAGGTGAGGGATTGGCGGGAGATGGAAACGGTGGTGGAGGGTTAGTGTGAGAGTGGTTTTGAGATGCGAGTTCACTTATCCTTGCTTTGGTTTCTCTCAAGCTTTCTTCAAGTTTGCTCATTTTCTGTGACCATTGTCTTTTCATTCTCTCCCAGCTATCTCTCCAAGCTCTTGTCCTTTTCTTGTTTATACTCTCTGTCTCACTAACCTCAGAACTCTTTTCCTACCCTACTCCTTGGGTTTGCTGCAAGGCTTGAGCTCTAGTGACCACATGCACAGGAGCAGTAGAAGTTACACTTCCTGTAGAGTCTACTACTAGACCAATGACGTTGATAGGAGTGATTTTTGGTAGGTTATTGGCATTCTTCGGGCAATCTCGTAAGAGATGCTCTTTTCCACAATCTTGACAGAAGCCCTGAATTGTCACAGGTTGGGGTTGTGTAGGGGCAGGCAGTGGATAATCACGTATGAGGTGATCTCCCTGACATTTGAAGCATGGTCCTCTAGGAAATGGGGTTCTTACCTGCCTAGGTTGAGGTCTAGAGTTGGGGTTTGCATACATGACATTCGTATAATCTGTCTCCCAACTGGGTTCACTGGGTTCTTCACAATAGTATGACTCATTATGCTCGGGTGACTGCACGTAGTAAGCATGTGGGCTATCAATATGTGAGGAGTCAAAACTATGGTCACTTTCTGATAGCAACGGTGTGACTGGGACTATGGCTCAGTTCAGATTTTCTTTAGTAGATGCATATTTCACTGGGATCACATTGGTTGGAACAGGGGGTTGCTGCGCTAGGACTGGTTGAGGTCTTTGCTGCCCTTGATAAGGTGGCTGATAAGGTTGCTGTGGTCTGCCGTATTGCTGTGATGGGTATTGATTCTGGTATCTACCCTGTTGTGGATATGGCTGAGGGTAATTTTGCCTGACAGTTTATTTGTTATAAGGGCAGTCTTGTGCGGTGTGGTTGGTGTACCTTCACTCTATGGTGCAGTACTGGCTACTAGGATTCACTTGGGGTTGGGCCATAATGGGACATACACTTGCCATATGGTCACCTCCACAAGTATAGCACCACTTAACTGGGGCAAATCTTGGAATTTGTTTGCTAGAGACACCTAGTTTTTGAGCTACCTTTTCTGCAAGTTCTTCAATGGATGTGGATTGACCCAACATAAGGCTACTAGAGCTATCCGAATCCTTGTAGATTTTTGATAGCTCCAACTCCTCGCCTAGATTATCCTCAATGTCTATGCACATGCACATGCATTCTTCTATAGTTCTGGGCTCCTTTAGATACACATATGACCTGAGCTTGGTGCTCAACAATCCATCTAAGAACAAAGCCACTTGCTTGGCGGGTGTGGGTAAGTCAAGCATTGGGCACCTCTCTAGGTACTGCCTAAACCATCTTCCTGCTAGTCTGACCGTCTCTTGAGGTGGTTGCTTAAAGCTATGAATTAGGGAGGAGGTATTATGCCGTATGCCACTCTTAGAGAACTCATTGACAAAAGCCTCTAAAAGTTGGTCTATGCTCCTAAACTGCCTCTCATTCATGGGTTGAAACCATGTAAGGGCAGTGTTCCTAAGGGTTAGACCAAAAGCATTGTATTGCATGAATAGGTCCTCCACTTGTTCAGCTCTCAAGACTTGTCTAAATTCAGCTACATGATCGTATGGGTCTCCTGTGCCATCGAAATAGTTCTTCATGGACTTCACCAGCTGAGTTGACCTCAGGGTTCTAGTGTGCTCTCTCGGCCTTGGCAAAGGGAAATCATCAGCATTTCTTTGGTTCCTTGGGGCTCTATGTCTCTCGGTTTCATCTCTATCTGTTTCTGTTCTCATCCTTTCTCTTCCCAGGGGGTTGGCAAAGCTTACCTCAGGTTTGTCTCTACTTCTATCCCTTTGAGCTCCATGAGCTTGGGAGGTCCAAGCTCCTTGGTGGCTATAGGACACATTGGACCAAGGTTGGGGAAAAACAAATTCACCCTTCCATGTGTAGGCATGTATGCCATGCTCAGTGACCACGAAGATCCTCTCTAACGTATTGTCTAGGTAGGTTACTTTGCCTGGGCTATCAGGGTCTTTAAACTCATAGATTGTCAGAGCACCTACTTCATGAGGCTAGGCAAGCTTATACCTCCAAAAAGCCTCAGGTGTCATGATTCTGGTCAGGGCTGATTTACCTCAAGGGTCCTAGGCTCTCTTCCCATGTTCCCTTGCTCTATGTCACCTATGTCCTTTTTTGGGATCACATTACCAAATTCGTCTCTCATGTCTGGGTGATCAGTGACTACATACATAGTTCCCTCTTTGTCCAGGTATGCGCCATTTTCAAACTTCACTGTTGGATGTTCTAGTCCAATAGGTTGATCTGGGTTTTTACTCTGGACTACGGATCTTCTTAGACCGTCCTCATAGATGTAAGCACCTAATCGATTGGTCCTAAGATATTCAAGTTGAGTTTTGTAAGGACCTTCAACCTTTTGTAGGTAGGCCACACCTAAACTTCCTGTGGGCCTCTCAATGTTATAGGACATCTCAGAATCACTTGTTTCTAATCTGGGAGTGTATGGGTAATCACTCAACTGCTGGGCCCAAGACCTAGCAGTGTGATTGACACTAGCTTCAGAAGATCTGAGGCTTTGTCTATCTCGGCCTAGGTGTCTTCCTTACCTAAGGTTCATATGCTTGGTTTGTCTACCCCCTTGGTCCCAAGTACCCTCTCGTTGCAGGTTAATTTGTACCAATCACTTTGTTCTTTTTAGTTGAATATTTTGTTAAGCCTTTGTTTGAAATCACGTCGTCAGGAGTACTTAAGTGAATTTCACACTTGATAATTGGTTGAATCAAGTTTACTTTTGTCCCTTAGAGTTTTTACACTTAAGATCTACCTAATGCTTGTACTTAGTTGATTAGTTCTCTTGGACTTGACTTGTGCCTGACGTAACCCTAATTAATCACCACACCTAGGTCGTACTTAGCCTAAGCTAGGAATTGACAAAGGGTGTTGAGAATTCCCAACCTTAAGTCTTCTTCCTAGGTTGTCCTTGTGTGCCCAGGAAGCAGGTTCCCAAGCTTGCACTTACTCTTGCTTGGATTATCCTTTGATTGCTCTCACTTGACCTGTAAAATTCCCAATGTTAACTCAAGATTTCCATTTAAAAAACACAAGAGACCAAATTCATTCATGCAATTCAGAGATCAACTTGTTCTTTGGATTTGTGGAAGACAATTCTAAAGATTCCCCAGCTTTCCTACCCCTAGGTATGGTCAACTTCAAAATACCCTATCTAATAATCTTGACATTAATTTTACAATAACTAGTGAAAGTTTTGGTAGTACTCCCCACGAGCTTTCCAACAAGCCTAAGATCACTCCGAACGGATTTCGTATGAGGAAGTTATGACTGTTCAGGCATTTAGGGTTCAAAACAGGCTCTCAAGGTTCAAGAATTTTTTATGATTTTCCCAGTATTTTGCCCACTTCTAAGGCTCTAAGGTATTCCCAATATGTTAGAAATCAAGCCCAAAAATTATCCCAAGTCAATCAATTATTACACTCCAAAAAAAATTATTCGTGAGGTCTGTGTATCGCGATAGCTCGGGTCGATGTGTCACGATAAGTGGGTGTGTCGCGATAGGTCGGAGTGTCGCGATAGATGGGTGTGTCACGATAGGTGGGTGTGTCACGATAGATGGGTGTGTCGCGATAGATGGGAGTGTTGCGATAGATGCGAGTGTCGCGATAGGTGGGTGTGTCGCGATAGACGGGAGTGTCGCGATAGGTCGGTGTGTCGCGATACTTGGGTGTGTCGCGATAGATGGGTGTGTCACGATAGGTGTGTGTGTCGCGATAGATGGGTGTGTCGCGATAGGTGTGTGTGTCGCGATACTTGGGTGTGTCGCGATAGGTCGGTGTGTCGTGATACCTCCGTGTGTCGTGATACCTCGGTGTGTCGCGATACCTCCGTGTGTCGCGATACCTCGGTGTGTCGCGATAGGTGGGTGTGTCACAATACCTCGGTGTGTCGTGATAGACCAGGATATGGTGAATTTTTCTGATTTGGCTAGTGATTCTAGGAGCTCTCAGCCTGCACAGTGTTGTGGTGCACTCAGAATCGTGATAGGGTCAGTTTTTATAGCTCGAGCTCGATGCCTTGGGGCTTGTGCATAGAAGTTCCGTACCTGTTGAGCTTGCTGGAGATGGTGAGGATGCTGAAACCTACAAGAAACATGCAAAAACACACAAAACAACAATGAAAACTCGCTCTGTCTCAAAGTCACACAAAGCAAATGAGGAGAATGACAAGGAAGAGGGAATATGAAGTGGAGAAGGAGATGGAGATGGAGGTGGAGATGGAGATGGAGATGGAGAAAAAAACACGAAAACTACCTAGTACTTACCATTCCAACGCGTCCTCTCTACGTCTTACCATCACACGCTCATCCTCAAAGCTCGAATCTCCGGCAACGGCGCCAAAATTTGGTGTAGCTCAGTGATGAGTAGCACTTCCTTTAATGTCAATCCGGGAAGACATGAGGATGGTATGAAGACCTCGAGCAAGTGAAGGCACAAATGTGTGAGTGAGAAGCACACCAACATGCACACACATACACACACACGCGCACACACAGCAAGAACAAAGAGAGTAAGACAATGGAATCACTTCTATTGCAACCAACTTCTCATACAAGATCAAAACTACAAGAAGCTAGCCCCAAAAATGAGCTCTTTAGCTCTATTTATAGTTTTTGACTAGCTTTGGCCCTGTCCGACCTAGTTAAAAATTAGGTTCTAGGGCTTATTTGAGGGCTCAAACGAGGTCTAAAAAATATGAAAATTGGTAGGCAATTACTTCTAAAGCTCCTCAAGCTCAAGGACTCCTCGGCTTGCACAAAATG
This sequence comes from Ceratopteris richardii, assembly GCA_020310875.1. Taxonomy (NCBI): domain Eukaryota; kingdom Viridiplantae; phylum Streptophyta; class Polypodiopsida; order Polypodiales; family Pteridaceae; genus Ceratopteris; species Ceratopteris richardii. The sequence continues at coordinate 9,571,931 of CM035411.1, forward strand.
GAGCTACAACAAGGTGAAATGGTATTTACATTGGTTTTTAGTGATGAGAATCACTTTTAAAATGATGTAGGGATTGGAAAAATTTTCATGGGTTGCCTTAGTGCTAGATCTGCATGTATGCCCGTACCTACTTCTTCCCGTATGATGCCAACAAATGGGTATAAACAAATCATTTCAGGAAAGAAAGAAGGAAAGCTCTTCACATTGAAGATTCAAGGCAATGTTGGTCATACCTTATTCACTTATGGAGGACATAAGATCTCTCAGCTAGATCTTTGGCACAAAAGTCTTGGACATTTCAATGAAAGAGGTATTAAGGATATGATTAATAATGGTTCAATGCTTGGATTGCCTAATGTTGCAAGTCAACACATGACATACAGATGTGAAGCATGTCAATTAGGTAAGGCTCATAATCAATCATATAATAAGCATGGTTTCATGCATTCGGAGAAACTTGAATTGGTGCATACAGATGTGTGGGGTCCATCAAAGGACTTTAGCATTAATGGTTCGAGATATTATGTGATTTATGTTGATGATGCTACTAGGTGGATCACTATATATGTGATCAAAGATAAATTAGAGGTGTTCATTTGATACATTTAAACATTACCATGTGTATGCCGAAAGAGTTTCGGGACAAAAATTGAAGATACTAAGGTCAGATGGAGGGGGAGAGTATTTCTCTAATGATTTCAGTGATTACTTATGGAATGTAGGTATAAAAAGGGAAGTTAATTGCAGGTACTCTCATCAACAAAATGGTGTAGCAGAAAGGAGAAATAGAACTCTTGTTGAGATTGCAAGGTCAATGATGAAAGAGAAAAATTGCCCTAATTATTTGTGGACTGAGGCTATGAATATAGCTACTTACTTGGTTAATAGACTTCCATGTAAGGCTTTGAATGGTATGACACCATATGAGGCATGGTGGGGTAAGAGAACTACCTTAGATCATTGCAAAGTGTTTGGATGTTTGTCTTGTGCATATGTACCATCTCAGTTAAGGCATAAATTGGAACCTAAAGCTGAAAAGTATGTGTTCATTGGTTATGATGATAAGTAGATGGGTTATAGATTGTGCAGTCCATCCACAAAGCAATTCCTTGTTTCAAAGGATGTTACATTTGATGAGCAAGGTACTTGGTATGCAAGTACAATTAATATTCATGCAGGTGATGAAGAAGTCGTGACCCAAAGAAAAGGGAAATCAAAGATTCAAGTTCTTGATGATGAAGAGATAGTTGATGCTCAAATTGATAATGAAGAGTTTCCAAGGTTTGATCGAAAATATAAAGAACCAAAGACTTCAAAAAGTGGAAAAGTTAGAAGGCCAACAAAGAACAGAAAGCAAACCATAAGGTACAACTATGATACTTCATTTTTTACCACTAAAAATTTTGTTTGCATGGTGAAAGCAGAAGAAGATCCTTCTACAAATGATGAGGCAAAAGGTGAGGAAAATTGGGAGAAAGCTATGCAGGAGGAGAATGATGCATTGATGGAGAATGAAACATGGGATTTGGTTCCCAATCCAGATAATCAGAAAATCATTGGATGCAAGTGAGTCTACAAAACAAAGAGGTATGCAGATGGAAGTGTCTCTAGGTATAAGGCTAGACTTGTTGTGAAAGGGTATGTGCAAACATATGGTGTAGATTATGATGAGACTTATAGTCATGTGGCAAAGATGACAACTATAAGGACTCTCATAGCTATTGCTGCATGTAAAGGTTGGAAGCTATGCAATTAGATATGAAGAATGCTTTTCTAAATGGTTATATTTCAGATGATGTTTTTATGGAGAAACCAGAAGGTTTCAAGGATAAAGGTATCTAGAGTATGCATGTAAGCTCAAGAGATCTTTGTATGGTTTGAAGCAGGCCCCAAGGGCATGGAATTATAGACTTGTGAGGTTTTTGAAGGAGCTTGGTGTTACCACCATTAGTGTCCATGTCAAAGGCCAAATGGCCATTGAACACTTCCTTGTATATATTCTTTAATAAAACATATAGTGGTCTGGTCAATCACAGACTGTAAGTTCGACCGCATTTGTGAGACCTAAGAAGTCTGTCTTCGTGCTCCTCTATGTATTGTGTTTTGTGTGTATTCTGCAACGTCCTGAGCGGAGTATTGTGTGCGGTCTCAAGAGCTTGTTTTTCTACTCTGAGCATATCGTCGTGGAGCTCGCGAGAAGGAGAGCTCATTGTGGAGCATTGGCATCAAAACCCTTCACTTGTATCAGAGCAATTGGATGCAAAAAAGCTTTGTTCCTTTTGTGCAAGCAAAGCGACCCCTCCCAAGGCTTTTGACTAAGGCGGCGATCAAGGCATAGACCTTGGCATACCTTGTCATCCGAGTCACCAAAGTCACCATTGGCTGCGCGCGAGGAAGGATCTCAACGATCAAGGAAGATAGAGGTTCTCGGTACTTCTCGAGAGATCACCCATCCCAGTACTATTCCTCCAGAGATCGCTTAACCGTGGCAATCTCTTGCCACTAAGCTACACTCTTGTGGTGTCTGAAGAAGGGGAAAGACTAAGCTTGACATTACCTTGAACATGTCTTGGTCCCTCAAAGCTTCATTCTTTGCTTTCAAAGACTATTTTCGAAGCATTTTTGGGTGTCTTTTGGAGCCATTTTGGAGTACTTCCGCACATACTTCTCTTCACACAGGTCCAAAAAATCAAGAAGAGTGGTCTTTGTACTTCTCCGACAATAAATATCAACCTTTGGGGCTTTTTTTTCAACCACACTCGTAAAACTACAGGTTTCTTGAAAGGTTTCAGTTTTGGTGGGAGCAACTGATGCAAATTTATGCAGGTTTTTTGAGCCTAAAACATCAGAGTTGACAGACACTTAGAGGTGTTATTGGCTATTTGTTGGGCTATGTATTCAGCCTTTAGTGTCATTTTACTGCATATATTGATCACATACACACCATGTACGCTTCTGTGGATATCGCTTATGTATGTCTATGTGGTCATGATATGGCGATTACGTTCTTTGCATAAAGCCTTTTACGTTTGATAAAGAGGGTCGTGGTGAGGTTTTCTTAACTGGGAGACACCTAGATGTCGGGGTCTCTTCGGTGATGCAGGTGGAAGACTTACCCAACCTCGCCATAGGAGATGTATGATAGTTGTTCATAGGTGCTTGATAAGGCTAGCTGGCTTCTATTGGGTAACTGATTATATGCAGTGGAGTCAGTGAATCATATGTACGAAAACATGTCACTACTTGCAGTTTTATGATATTTTGACACTGGTCATATGCTCATTTTGCAGAAGATACTCTGGCAAAATTTTTCCAGATTTTTGGTTTTGTCAACTATACAGTGGTGGATTTACTCCTTGATACACTTATTCGTTGGTGTTCGGACTCTTCTAGCTCCATTATCATTCTATTCAGTTCTCTACCATTATGGCCTCAGAGGTCTCAGGCACATCTGGTGGATCAGGGTCTAGTGCTAGTGTTCTGAGGAGGAGCTATAACTTGTAGGGCAAAGACCATTTTGAGATCCGAAATTTGATGGCACAAACTTTGCTCTATGGAAGAATCAGATTAAAGATGTGCTGATTTAAAGGATGCAATGACAGCCAGTAAATGGGATTTCAAAGAAGCTTGCTGACATGGATGAAGATGATTGGGATGAGTTAGATGAAATGGCCAGGTCTACCATTTGCTTGCCCCTGGCATATAATGTTGACTTTATAGTATTAGATTGTGACAGTGTAGAGGAGCTTTCGAAGAAGTTATGCAATACATATGAAAAAGAGACGACATCAAATAAAGTGTATCTGATGAGAAAATTATATGACCTTCACATGAAGGACACAGATAGTGTTGCTTCTCATCTAAATGAGTTTGATGCTATATTCTCTCAGTTACAGGCTCAGAAAATGGATATGGATAATGAAATGAAAGTAGTACTGTTGTTATGCACCCTGCCATCATCATGGGATACATTTTGCATAGCTATTAGCAATAGTGCACCTGATGGTAAACTTGTCTATGATGAGATATGTGCAGCACTCTTGAGTGAGGAGATTTGTAGAAAATCTATGGTTGGCACTCAGAGTGGAGATGCATATAATATTCGTGATTCGTACCAAGGAAAGAATCAACAACATGGTAGGAGCAAGAACAAGGAAAAGAATGGTCAATGGAAATTTTTCATGTAAATCAAGGAAGAGGGATATTGAATGCCATTATTGTCATAAGAAAGGACATATGAAGAAAGACTATTATGCATTAAAGAATGCTAAAGGTAAAGGACAGAATGTTGATGGGCATGTTAAACAATTACCTGCACCATCTACTTTGACTGTGAAGATTGAAGAAATTAATGTTATTTCTGATGATATTGATGTGTTGACACTTGATAATACTGTGCCATCTGAGGTGCTTATGGCTGATTCTCTTTCCCACACCTGACTGCTAGATTTTGGTGCTTCTTTCCATGTGACACCACACAGAGAATGGTTCTCTAATTATGTAGCAAAGTCTCTTGGTACCGTGAGACTTGGTGACTCTTACCAGTGTGATGTTGTGGGGATTGGAGATGTGGTTGTGCAGTTCATTGATGGATCAAAATTTACTATGCATAATGTATGCCATGTACCTCAGTTATCATGCAGTTTGATGTCAGTTGGTCAACTTGATGATCTTGGTTACAAGGTGGTCTTCTATGCTCAGTCCTTTTGCATATCAAAGGGCAATATGGTTATTGCAAAATGAAGCAAAGTTGGCTCACTTTATCCTTTATTTGTATCACAGAAAGAACACTTGTTAGCTATTACTAAACAGCCTATGGCTTGTATTTGGCATGGTTGTTTGGGCCATATATCTCGTAGTGGAATGGAAAACCTTTCTCGTTTTGGCTACTTACATGTGTTATCTTTCTCCGATTTTTCAATTTGTGAGCATTGTCAATATGCAAAGCAAACCAAAAATGTGCATAGAACGCACATTGACTCTTCAATTCAACCTTTAGATCTCATTCATATAGATGTGTGTGGTCCTATGCCCACTAGGTCCTTAGGTGGTTCTCTCTATTTTGTCACTTTCATAGATGATGCTACTAGAAAAGTTTGGGTATATCCTATCAAATCAAAGGATGAGGTATTCCCCACTTTCAGAAAATAGCTTGATTCAGTTGAGACTGAAAAAGGAACTAAGCTGAAGGCTTTACATTCAGATAATAGGGGTGAGTATACCTCACATGAATTTAGCCTTTTCTGTCAGTCTAGAGGGATTCATAGAGAGTTTACGCATGCATAAAAATGCTGCACATAGGGATGTTCAAGAGAATGTCCATTCAGATCAGTTTGCACATGTTCTTGTTCAGCAAACATTGAGACGTTCTGCACGTGTCTCACATCCACCTGATAGATATGTTCCAAGTTTAGATTTTATTATGCTAACAGATGCTGGTGAGCCTTCTTGCTACAAAGAGGCTATGCAGACAAAGGATCATGTCAAGTGGGAGCATGCCATGAAGAGTGAGTTGGATTCTATTCACAAGAATGGTACTTGGGATTTAGTAACTTTGCCAAAGGGTAAGAAAGCTTTACCATGTAAATGGGTATATAAGTTGAAATTCACATCAGATAATGCTTTTCCAAAGTATAAAGCATGACTCGTTGCAAAGGATTTTAAGCAACAATATGGTGTTGATTTCGAGGAAATATTCTCTCTAGTTGTCAAAATGACTACCCTACACATGTTGCTTGGATTCGTTGCAATGGAGGACTTAGATCTAGTCCAAATGGATGTGAAAACTAGTTTCTTGCATGGAGATCTTACAAATGAGATCTATATGGAACAACCAGAGGGTTATGTAGTTCCTGGCAAGGAAATTCTAGTTTGTAAGATTAAGAAGAGCTTGTATGGACTTAAACAGTCCCCTAGACAATGGTACCAAAAGTTTGATGCTTTTATGAAATCTCAAGGCTATTCTTGAAGCAATGAGGATAATTGTCTCTACACAAAGAGATGCTCAGATGGCAGCTTGATATGCTTGATACTTTATGTCAATGATATGTTGATTGCTAGGAAGTCCGCTTATGATTTGTTAGTTCGCAAAAAGAAATTGAGTCAAACATTTGATATGAAGGATTCGGGGGATGCGAAACATATTCTTGGCATGCGCATTACTCGTGATAGGAGTAAAAGATGCATATACTTGTCTCAAAGTGAGTACATATCCAAAGTACTTCACTGGTTCAATATGCAGGGTGGAAAGGCATTGAGTACACCTTTACCCACATATGTGAAATTGAGCAAGGATGATTGCCCCAAATCAGATGAGGAAAAGGAATTCATGACCAAACTTCCCTATCAGTCTGTTGTTGGTAGTCTCATGTATGCTATGGTAGCTACGAGACCAGACATTGCATTTGCAGTGGGAGTTGTGAGCATATATATGTCTAACCATGGCAAGAAACATTGAGAAGCGGTCAAGATGATTTTGAGATATTTGAGTGGCACTAAGCACAAGTGTCTATGATTAGGTAGAGGGAAAGCATCCATTATTGGTTACACAGATTCTGATTATGCTGGTTGTGTAGACAATCATAAGTCTACATCAGGGTACATTTTTCATTTTGCTGGAGGTGCTATCTCTTGGAGATCTCGTCTTCAAGAATGTACATCTATTTCCACCATAGAAGCAGAGTATACTGCAGTAAGTGAGGCATGTAAGAAGCATTGTGGATCTCTCTTCTTGCTTGTGATATGGGTTTACCTTAGCATGTACCTCGCTTGCTCAGTGATAGTCAGAGTGCCATTGCTTTGGCTAAGAATCCAGTCTATCATGCAAAGACCAAGCACATTGAGGTGAGGTATCACTTCATTAGAGATTGCTTAGCCACTCAGTGCATTATTCTTGAGAAGGTTCACACTCAAGATAATGCTGCAAATGCTTTGACTAAAGCTCTACCATAGGATAGCTTTTGACACTGTTGTCACTTGATGGGGGTTACTTGATTCTTGATCTTACACAGTCACTTGTATACTGTGTAACATGCCCATAAGGTGGGAGGTATAGTTTGTATACTTACACTCAGGTATTCTTTATCATTCTTTATTTTTCTCCCATATTTACTTTGGCCATGTTGGCCTTTAGTGGAAGATTGTTACCGTTAGTGTCCATGTGAAAGGCCAAATGTCCATTGGGACACTTCCTTGTATATATTCTTTAATAAAACATATAGTGGCCTGGTCATTCCCAGACTGTAAGTTCGACCGCATTTGTGAGACCTAAAAAGTCTATCTTCGTGCTCCTCTATGTACTGTGTCTTGTGTGTATTCTGCAGCATCCCGCGCGGAGTATTGTGCATGGCCTCAAGAGCTCGGTTTTCTACTCCAAGCATATTTTCGTGGAGCTCTTGAGAAGGAGAACTCATTGTGGTGCATCGGCATCAAAACCCTTCACTTGGTTTCCAAGTGTCTAACACAAATAGTAGCTTGCTTGTTAAAGCCAGCGATGATGGGTTTATTTACATTTGCATATATGTTGATGACATTAAGAATGATGAGAAGGGCATATAAAGTCTTAAGAAACATATTGAGAAAGAGTTCAAGATCAATGACTTGGGAGACTTGTCATATTTCTTGGGAATGGAGATTTCATATACTCAACATGGAGTATATGTGGCTCAAGAAAGGTATCTAAAGAATTTCCTAATCAAGTTTAAAATGGAAGATTGCAGGGTAGCACCTACTCCAATGGAGGTGAATCATAAATTAAGTAGATATGGAGGAGAAGAACTCAAGGACATGAAGCTATATCAAAGTTTGGTTGGTAGCCTAATCTAAGCTACATTGATTAGGTCTGATTTGTCATATGCAGTTGGAGTGTTGTCTCAATTCATGCACTGTCCTAGGAAAGGACATTGGATTGCAAGACAAAGGGTGCTGAGATACATTAAGGTTACACTCAAAGAAGGTTTGTATTATGGATTCACATCAGATACAAAAATCAGAATATATAGTGATGCAGATTGGGTAGGTAACTCTGATGATAGGAGGTCAACATATAGTTATCTATGTTATGTGGGAGATAAATTAATCTCTTGGTGCTCTAAGAAGCAACATACAATTGCTTTATCATCTCAAAAGCAGAGTATAAAGGTATGGTTGAAGGCGCAAAGGAGGTTATATGGTTGAAGACTCTCATGAAGAGTTTTGACATCAATCAGAGTACACCCATAATTTATGGAGATAATATGAGTTCATTGTATCTAGCTGCTAACCCTGTTTTTCATTCCAGGATTAAACACATTGAGATCCAATATCATTTCTTGAGAGAGAAGGTGATTGATAAAGAAATTGAAGTCATACACACTTCTACAAAAGATCAGATTGCAAATATGTTAACCAAAATCTTGGATGGACCTAAGTTGCAAAGGTTCAAAGACATAGCAAGTATAAAGAAGATGGAGAAAATCACAATTGATGATTGAGGGGGAGTTGTTGGTGTAGGAAAATCATCAATTGATGATTAGGACAAAGGTTTGAATTCAAATAATGAAGCAAAGATCAACATATGAGGCTTGAAGTTTAGTGCATGGTCAGAAGATGAAGACTTGTATATACATGTATATTAATTTTGTAATTAGTTCATAAAAACTTTGTATCTATGACGAGTTGAGATGTAAACATCTATATATACTTGATATAGATGTACTATGAGTATGAGAGATGATGAGTGACAAGTTTTAGAAGTCATTAGAGACTTTAGAAAGTAAGAAGAACATGAATTGTCTATCAGATGTATGTTTTCTCTGAATAGAAGAAACGGTTGCACCTCAATCTTTCTCTTAATGCTCCTTCTATGCTTATCCTTTTGAGGAATGCTTTTGAGGAATCCTTCTATAGTTGAGTGACCTTTGTACAAGTTTTGAGAGTCTAATTGTAATCAGCATGAGAGAATTTCAAGTAGGAACATTTACATGTGTAAAGAGAAGAAGTGAAGATAGATATAGGTGCAAATTTTATGGTCAACATTTTGATCAAATCTCCCTCCATAGTGTAAAGTTTTGAGCAGCTAAGCACTCATTCTTTAAGTTGAAAGGTAAGCTACTTGTGGCTAAAAGCATTTGAATAAACGAGGTCTAATTTGGGAGAACCATGCATTAGAAGTTGCAGGTGTCAAAGTCGACTACATAGAAGAATAGTTTCAAACATAGGTACATTATTTGAAAAACATTTCAAGATTTACTAACACTTTTGAGGAGTTTTTAACTTGAAGAAGGTGCGTAAGCTTTAGGCAACACTTCATACAAAGTTTCATTGAAAACTTTACACATTTGGTTAGTCAATAAGTGGATTAAGTGTAGCAGACTTTTCTGAATAATCAGTTCTTTCACAGTTAGTTAAAATCTTGATAATTTGGCATTAATTCTCCAAAATTGATTGAGGTTATGAGTTGTTCTTGATATAAAGGTGCTCTAACATCAAGAATAACTTATTCTTTTGGAGATTAACACTCTCCATCACCACTCACAATCACTCACATCATATACTTTAGGACAAATAGTTGCATTCAACACCTCCACACATGAGATCACATCTAGGACTATCTGGACATGGGTACCCAAAAAGTCCCAAATCCAAGAAGACATAACTCAGAAACATGTAAGGATCCTCACAGCTACAAGATGCAATCCCACAAAGGAAATTTGGAGAGTTAAACCATGTAACAAACCCCCTGACCCAACTTTGTAAACTATTCTGCATAGGAATAGATGCATTTGAGTATCCTGCACAACCAGAGTATGCATATAGAACATTATTGGCTCCCTAACTCTCACTCACACACACAATACACCCCTTTGACTAACTTCTGACCTCAAAGATCAACATGTTGGTGCTATAGAGGGAACACGGTATTATCATGTTTCCTATGCAATGCTAATATGATTTTCTATTCCAATAGATAAGCATCAAACACCACGAGCAATATGATGGCTGAAGTAGTAGGCACCAGCTATCAGGCAGGCATAAGTCAGCAGGTTGTGGATATGAAGAGCATTCCCATCATGCTTGAGATGAACAAAAGACTGGAGGAATTGTAGGACATACATATCATACCAATACAAGATCCCCGGAGCGGCCATACCATGCATGTAGGCAAAACCTTTCATTGGTTTAGTCAAGTAGCAAGACCATTGGGTGAGGGCTCGTACCTTTGGGAGGTAGAGCTAGAAATCAATGGAACTAATCTTGAAGCTGCTATGGAAGGGACCCCACGTGCAAAGATTAGTCCTACGAAGTATCAAGCTGTTCCCTCAACAGACATAAGGATATTACTCAAGGAACATGCTAACTTTTTAGAGTCATATGAAAAGCTAGAATCAGAATGTGCAGACCTCAAGAAGCAATTAACCACTATCAACACATCTCAATTGAAGCCTGCCATCCCCCCTCAGCCTACAGAGGAAGTGGAAGCCCTCCAAAAACGGGTGGAAGAACTACAAGAAAGACTACTACCATATGAGAGGCCATCCTCTCCAATTGAAGACCTAGAACCCGACACAGTGATGGAAAATCCAGTCGAAGAAAGTTCTGAAGAACCATATGAGCCTATGCTAGTACCAGGAGGGCACGTCACTGACGAGGTTCGAGATACCTTTGAAATAGAAGTACCAGGTTGGCTAAAGCAGGTAGAGCAGATAGGTCAAAGCCATGACGATAGAGTAGCCGTACAAATCCAATCGCTCTCCAATCTAGAAGACACAATTCTTAAGTTCTCTTATTGCCCATGAACAGCTCATTACCACGTTTGAAATGCAGTACATGCCATATTTCATATTGTTAGCGTATTATAATGCAGATATTAAGAGGCATACATGGAAAGAACTGACATTCGCCACTCAATTCGAGCCAGATGACCTACCAAAAGAAGCATAAACTGGCTCTAATAGCACAGCATTTTGTCTGAAGACCATCTGAAATGGGGTGGCATTGAGTATAGTTTTATAGGCAACTCGGTAAGCCCAAACAACATGATGAAGTTATTTATCCCAATCAGAGCATTTATTATTTACAAGTTTGGTCAGTACATTACATAGGATCTTGTTTGTGCTCTCAGCTTGTCCGTTAGCTTGTGGATGATAGGGGGCAGACTTCTTATGTATCACCAAGAACTCTTGGGGGAGATTTTCAATGACTTCATTCAAGAAGTGTGTTCCTCTATCACTTACTAACTCTATTGGAAGTCCATATCTCGTGAACACATTCTCAAATAAGAACTTAGTTGTTGTTTGAGCATCATTCTTTTTCGTAGCTTTTACTTCTACCCACTTTGTGAGATAACCTGTGGCTACAATAATGTACTCTGCATGGGAGTTTCTAGCTGGGGGGTTAATAGGTCCTACAAAGTCGATACCGCACTTTGAGAATGCACGGCCTCCCATCATTGGCCTCAAAGGCATCTCATCTTTTCTAATCGGATATTGTGCACATTGGCATGTGTCACATTTCTTCACATATGTATGTGCATCCATATGAAGAGTGGGCCACCAAAGTCCTGAGAATAAAATAGTCTTAGTGACTCGGTCAGGACCAAAATGTCTGCCTACAACATTGCTATGGGCAGTTTCTAAGACTTTCAAATAATCTGATTCATGAATGCACAGTCTTAAGTAACCATCTTTGCCTCTCCGATATAGGTTTTCGCCTACTAAGGCATAGTCTTTAGCCTCTTGCTCCATGCTTCGTCTTCTTGCTAGACTAGCCTCGCTAGGTAATGTTCTTGATCTCATAAATTCTACCAATGGAGCACTCCAATATGGAATTAATGATATGTGATAAAGAGTCGCATGCTCCACCGGGGGTCTCTTTTGGCACACTGGACAATTCTTGATCCACTCATGAATTTCTTTTTCTATACTAGGCCAATACACTCCTAAACGTTTTAGATTTTGCAATGTTTGTTGTTTAGAATAGTGATTCCCTAGAAATCCTTCATGGGCTTGTTGCAACCAACTACTATGTTCATCATCCTCGACACAACAAGCTAGAACACCTTTCGTATCTTGTTTATACATGCTACCTACCAATATTTGATAGCTTTGTGACCGCACAATTTCATCCTTGATCGTCTTCACCTTCTTATTTGCGAGTCCAAAGGTTAGGACTAGTACCAAATTATTTGCCCATTTAGGAACAACTTCTAGATTGAAGAGATAAGCGTCGGGCAATTCATCAGACACTCCTTGCGGTGGCTCTCCTGAAGTGATGCGAGAAAGGTGATCCGCTCTGAGGTGGGTCTTACCTTGCCTAACAACCACTTCAAAGTCGTATTCCATTAGTAAGAGGAACCATCTTACTAAGCGTCCTGTATTGCAAGGTTTATTGACCAAGTATAATAAAGCTTGATGATCAGTGAAAATTTTGAACTTGTTGGCCAATAGATAGTTTCTAAACTTCTTTACAGCATATACCATGCCTAAACCTTCTCTCTCAGTTGTGGTGTAGTTTCATTCAGCAGCATTCAATTGTCTGCTCGCATATGCTATAGGCAGATCTAGATTGCCTTCACTTGTGGGTTGTGCTAGCACACATCCTATTGCATGATTGGATGCATCCACATGAACATGGAATGGTTTAGTCCAATCAGGAGTGGTCAGTATTGGGGTTGTGCACAAGCGTCTCTTCAGCTCATTGAAGGACTTCTCGCATTCATCATTCCACTCAAAACTTGTTAGCAAGGCATACAGAGGTTTCGCTATGATCGCATACATGTGGATAAACCTACAGTAATATCCACAATGGCCCATAAAGGCTTGTACCTCTTTAACATTCCTTGGCCTCGGCAGCTCCGCTATGGCTTTTACTTTGTCCTCATCTGTTGATATTCCGTTCTTAGAAACAATATGACCTAAGATTTTACCTTGACGTACCATGAACACACACTTTTCTGGGTTTAAACACACTCAATAGGCTCTACACTTGTTGAAGATTTGTCTCAGCTCAGGGATGTGGTATTTTCTTTCTTGGGAATGAGCACATAAATCATCCACATATACTTCTAAGCTCTTTCGCAAGAACTCTTTGAAGACATGACACATAAGCCTTTGGAATGTTGCAGCTGCATTGGTGAGCCCAAATGGCATCGCACGAAATGGAAAGACTCCCCACTCTGTGGCAAAGGTTGTTTTGTGTTGATCTTCTGTGGCAATGGCTACTTGGTTGTAACCTGAAAATCCATCAAGGAAGCTATAAACTTCTTTGCCCGCAACACACTCCAATAAATGATCAGTGATTGGAAGTGGATAGCTATCTCTAATCGTAGCGGCGTTAACTTTTTTAAGGTTAATACACACACGTAACTTTCCATTCTTCTTGGGCACCACTACAACAGGGGACACCCATTCAGTATGCTCAATTTCATAGATGAATCCTGCTTCAATCAATATGTCTATTTCTTCTTTTATTTTGGCTGCATAGGTGTCATTATATGTGTAGGGCTTTTGTTTGGTGGGCTTGGCATCAGCGGTCATGGGGATCGTATGAGAGCAAATTTTTGGATCTACTCCCTTCAAGTCTCTATAGTGCCACGCAAACATGTCCCTATATTCCCTTAACAAAGCTACCAGCTCTGCTTCCTCTTCTTTACTTAGGTCATCTCCTATGTATGTACATCTCTCTTCATTCTCTTCAATGGTGACTACGACTTTTTTGGTCTTTTCTTTCTTATCATACGCTTCTCCTATGGTGGCCTCTCTCTTAGGCATTCGTACCAAAATTTTTCGGTCCTCAATTTTGTATTTCTTGAAATTCTCTGATACTTCGAACAATGATTCCTTCTCTTCTTGTTTCACTCCCTGCCTTTTCTTTTTCTTTTGACCTCCTTCACTTCCATCCTTTGAATTGACAATTTTAATGCTTGTGAGAGGTTCTTCTTCCTCTTGGGTAAATACTCCTATGTCTTTTAGATAGTGCTCCTCTGAAATATAGCAGTTATCCATCACAATGGACTCTAGATCATCATCGTTCTCTTCTTTTTCTATGATATCACTAGGGTCACATTCTTCTAGCAAGGGCCGACACATGAACACTGAAATATCATAACCCTCCTCATCACAATGAGGTGTCCATTGTTCTTTATTGACAGCAATGTCCATGGTGGCTAAGATTTCTGCCCAACCATGAGGCTCAAATTCCTCATCTGGAAAGATCATCGGTATATAGGCTGGGTCTCTAATTGGTCTATCTCCTTGAGAAGTTCCTTTTTCTCTCGCTTTTAGGCGTTTCTCCTCTTCCTTTACGACCTTGCACATCCACAAATGAGTATCTTCATGCATCCAAGATGTCTCAGATGAACTTTTAGAATGCACAGAGATTGAATCTTCTTGCTCCTTGTGGATAGAATTCCACTATAGGGGTGGTACATCTCTGAAGGTGTAATCCTTCAATTTGACCTTGGTTGTGACCCCTAAGCATTGCAAGTACAAGGAGTTGGTTCCCCAATCCTGTACAACTTGCAGTTGTCGTAGGAAGGGCCTTCCTAGGATCATTTCGTAGGTACTAGTTTTACCAAAGCCACATATAGCAAAAGTGTGCTCAAACTCTACACCACACGTGGTTAGAGTTATCCCTTCTAGCAATCCTAGAGGTCTTTCAACATGGCCGTCAGCCATCTGAAGCTTCATTCTAGTTGGTCTTAATGCAGGTTTACCCCATTGCTTCCACAGGGAAGTGGTAGCAATAGCAACACCAACACCAGAATCTATGATTGCTTTGGTTGTGTAACCTTGGTAGGTGATCGGAAGATAAGTATTACCTTCATCATCTTTGCTCATGTCCCCTATTTTGTCGAGAGGCATCTCTGGAACTTTCTAGTTAGAGTCTTCTTTTGGCATATTGGTAGCAAGTTCTGGAACCTGATCCTTCACATGATTCCATAGCTCAAGTTTTGCTTTGAGCAGCTCTTCTACAGTGAGATGACACTAAACCTTAGTGTTCTTCACCACATCAGTGTTTCTTGGAACCACTGAGTCTTTGTTTTTTATCAATATTGTGGGAGATCTGATCTGGAGAGATTTAAATTCCTATGGGCCTGTGAATTGTGGCAACTCTTGTAAAGAATTGGATTCAAATATTGAACTTTCTTTTTCTTGTTGCTCGGCTTGGTCTCCATAAATAGATGGAATGTCTGTGGGAATTGATCGTGATAGTCATCAATTTCCAAAATAGGATGGGAAACATCCTTCTCCTTGGCCCATTTTGCTTCTTGTATTTCCCGCAAGTACTTTTGAGAATGTTGTTGAATTGAAAGAGGTTCTCCCTCATCTATGGAGTCAGGAACATAGACTTTCTTTGGTGATAAGCTTTCTCTTTCAATAGTTGGTTGAGCCTGTGGAGGTAAAGAAACTTGAGGTTTATTTACCAACTGCTCTAATCTATCTAGTAAGCCCTGGAAGTGCAAACCCGGTGTAATAGCATTCGTCTGATTAAATGATTGATTGGCCTCAAACATAGCTTGAGCTAGTTCCACCATTTTTATGCACATTTTTGTTCGTTCAATCTCTAAATCTGGTCTAGGGTAGCTCTTGTCTAGGTTTGCAGGTGTTGGCCCTTCTTGAAGTCGAGCCTGGTATGCCTTGAACATCATGTCCAAGTCTTTTGGGGTTGGATCTGCAAGAACACACCTTGCTTGTGGTCTATTTACAATGGTTGGTGGGTGCGGTTGAGGTTGGGGATGAGGTGGTGTGGATGGAGTTTTGACATGTGAGGGGCTTTGAGAGGCAATATCTTCTATTTTTGTTTTTGCATCCTTCAAGCTTTCTTCTAGTTCGGATAACTTTTTGGTCCACTTATGATTGGCTTTCTCCCTAGTATCCTTCCATGTTCTTGTTTTTCTCTTACTAGGCTCTCCCGATTCACTTGGCTCTGATTGCTCAGCTGGTTTAGTTTGTTGTAACGCTTGTGCCCTAGTAACTTCATGTATAGGAGCCACATTATCGCTACTGGAACTTGAATCCCCTACTAAGCCTACTACATTAACGGATGTAACCTTCGGTGCACTAGAGGGGTGTCCAGGACAATCTCTCAGGGGTTGTTCTTTGCCACACTCAAGACAAACAACTTGTATGGTGATGTTTTGCCCTTGTGTCGGAGTTGGTGGGTGGGGTGGTTGTTGTCCTAGTATAGGTTGAGGTTGGATACATCCTCCATGTTCATATGGCCTAGTTGCTCCTCGTGGTTCTGGACATGGGTTATACTTAGGAACCTCTCTGCCTTGTTCTCTAAGAGGGTACCAGTATGGTCTACATTGGGGTGGTACAACCGGTCGGGGTTGTCTACTCATTGGATAGTTTTCGGTGTTGTAGTTGATATGCTTCTGCTCACTATAAGAGTACATGTTATGCTCCTGAGTTGATGGTCTATCGTATGGGTAAGGTTGTGATAACCCTAATCCTTCTCTCGTGTAGACATGAGCTGGATGATCTCCACCACAAAGTGTGCAACCTCCTAACATTGACACTCTCAAGGGGAAGTTCTGGTAGTTCCTTTGTCCTTGTACTCCTAATTTCTTGGCCACTAATGCTGCCACTTCCTCCACATAACTCGAACTATTAGTCTCATCGCTCCATGTATCCTCTGTTTTGGTAGGTTCTTGTGTGATTTTGAGATCCTCAGCTAAGTTGTCTCCCAAATCTATGCACTCTTGAAGACACTCACTCAGAGTTTGCAATCGTTTTACGTATACTAAGATTCTCAATGTTCCATTCGTTAGACCTTCTAAAAATAGGGATATCATTTTCTGCTGAGAAGGTCTCCCTGTCACAGGGCATCTGTCTACATATTGACTAAATCTTCGTGCTGCATTTTTTACTGTCTCATTAGGAGCTTGTTTGAAACTATGTAGTAAGGATGACGAATTGTGCTTGATCCCTCGCTTAGTGAATTCCCAAATAAATTCTTGGAAGAATTGTTCGATGTTGCCAAAGGATGGATCCAAGGATTGAAACCAAGACAAGGCTATTCCTGTGAGGGTTAGCCCAAAGGATTCATATTGCCTAAAAAAGTCATCCACTTGCTCCGCTCGCAATACCTGCTTGAGTTCTGCAATGTGGTCATACGGCTCTCCTGTGCCATCATAACGATTTCGCATACATTTGGCCAGTTGGATTGGTCTCAGTCTTCTGGCGGGCTCTAGGGATCCAATTACGATGGGGACACCTTGGGGTGGTTCTGTCCTAAAGGTAGGTCTATTCATATTTCCCATTCTCTGACTAGTTTGGTTGTGGGAGTTAATTCCTGGCATGGTGGATTGTGCTTGAGGTCTGTTGGGCATACTGCATTGGCTTGTTTGTCCTGACATTGCATTTTCCATTCTTTGTTGGGTCTCGAATGGGTTTTGTGAGGTAGTTGCCTGATCTTGAGCTAACTCTCCTCTTTCATTAATCTAATCAGGGTTTTCGGTGACTACATATATCTGACCCATCTTGTCCATGTAGACTCCATCTTCGTACTTGACAGTTGGTCTTGGAACTATTTCTAATTCAGTAGTGTTTCTCATTCTTGCTACTGACATGTATAGACCGTCGAGGTAGATGGGTATTCCTTGCAGGTTAGTGGATACATATTGAAGAGACATCCTATATTCCCCTTCCACTATACACATAAGACCTTCCCTAGGTATGGATCTATGCATGTCTTCAGAAGCCAAGAGTCTCTCCCAGTTAAATGACATTTTTGACTCACTTGTCTATGAACTCAGCACATAGTGTTAACCATTGATTTGTGAGTCCCTGACTTGGTTGTGTGGTTGACCTTAGTTTCAAGTGATTTGGTACTTTATCTATCTCTTCCTAAGTATCAAATTGATCTTAGGTTCATAAGCCTTGTCTACAAGTCCAAAATTGTCCTTTGAATTGCTCAAAATCTTGTGGAACCCCTTGCTTCCTAGTCCAACCTGAGGGTCAACTTCAAAATACCCTATCTAATAATCTGCATCCTAATTTTACAGTAACCAGTGGAAGTTTTGGTAGTGCTCCCCACGAGCTTTCCAACGAGCCAAAGATCACTCCGAACGGATTTCGTATGAGAAAGTTATGCCAGTTCAAGGTTCTGGGGGTTAAAAAAGGGAAACAGGATCTCTTTGGGAGTACCTCAGGACAGGTGATACGATACCAGATTTCCCATGATACACGATACCACTATGGACGATACCACCTTAAACGATACGATACCACCTTGGAGACTACGATCACGATACCAACTTCCACGATACGATACTGCTATCCACACGATACGATACTGGAAATGGTCACGATACGATACCTCTGATTTGCACGATATGATACCAAAAATCACACGATACAATACCAAGGTAAGGGATGATACGATACCACTTGACCTCGTGATACGATACCACGGAACAGACACGATATGATACCAAAACAATCGATGATACGATACTTGGTCCACTGACGATACGATACCAGAAATCACGCGATACGATACCGGATTGCTCACGATACGATACCAAGGTGACTGGCGATACGATACCAAAAATGTAAACGATACGATACTGGTTCTATGGACGATACGATACCAAAGGGTTGGACGATATGATACTTATGCAAGCAGCGATACGATACCACTGTCACGCGTGATAGGATACCGCTCGGTCAACGATACGATACCACTAGGGTGACCATGATCGCAATACCAAAGCATCAGATGATACGATACCACTTTTTTGCACGATATGATACTAGATTGGGCATGATACGATACTGAACTAGCACGCGATACGATACCGCACGGTCAACGATACGATACCAAGACCAAGACAATACGATACCATGTGGACCGTGATACGATACCACTGGGACAACCGCGATTGCGATACCAGCACTTGACGATACGATACTAGAATGGTATCGCGATACCTCAAGTGGGCGTGCACGATACGATACCTCGACAAGTATCACGATACTCAAGAATTCTGGTATCACGATACCAAAACTCAACTGGACACGATACTTGGAGATTTTTAAGCCCAAATTCAAAAATTTTTATAGATATATGTACCTTATGTTCTCCTTGTCACTCCTATCAGCTTGTAGATGCAAAATCACTCTTCAAACTCATGAGACCACCGCCGCGGTACCAAACGCAGGTCTTGTCACTCCGCGATACTGCCACTCAGATTTTGGCATTTTAAGAGCGTGACTCTCTGTATTTCAAGGACGCCTAAGCTCTGAACCATCTCTGAACTCCTCGCATAGCCAAGAGGGAAGAAAAAGAGGTAAAATAGGGAGTGTACAGTCAAAAAAGCAAAAAAATCAGAGAAGGTGAAGATGACAGGAGATGGTGGTGATGATGATGATGAAGAAGAGGGAAAACTTAGAAACTGAACTGAGAATGGTGATTTTTTACCTTCCAACATCGCTACTCTACGTCTTACCGTCACACGCTCGTCCTCCAAGCTCTCTCCCCGACAACGGCACCAAATTTGGTGTCACTCTGGCACAATGGCAAGTACCAACGTGAGGAGCTTCACCTCATAAATGTCAATCCGCGGAGATGTGAGGACTGGTATGAAGACCAAGAGCAAGTGAAGTGCACAAGTGCATGAGTGAAAGCATACAAACATGCACACACATACACACACACGTGCACAAGGTAAGAGCAATGAGTGGAACAATGGAAGGACTTTGATTACAAAAGAACTCTCTTACAAAGCTGAAATCTACAACAAGCTAACTTCCTAAAATGAGCTCTCCAGCCCTTTTTATAGTTGTTTGAGTAGTTTTGGCCCTGTCCATACCTAATGTTTGGCCTAGTTAAAAAATAGGTTCCAAAGCTTATTTGGGGGCTCAAACGGAGTCTAAAAATTATGAAAACTGGTAGGATGATACTTCTAATACTCCTCAAGCTCGAGGACTCCTCTGTTTGAACATAATGAAGTTCTAAAATAGAAAATGGTATTTACAATGGTTTTTAGTGATAAAAATCACTATATCTCTAGGGATTTCTTCTGAAAATTTGACATGTGCTTCTTGGAGCTCCCTACATGCTCCTTCTTCTTTAGTGTGTCCACTTCATTGATGCGCTTCATTGCTTGTGTGTGACCTTGACTGTCAACAGTGTGTGAGATCAGTGTGTGAGAGCTCTCTTCCTTATCTTCTTTCTCTTGACATGGTATCAGAGCAAGTGTGGCTATCGAGAGCACATGAAGGCCAACAACAAAGAGTCCACAAGAAGGCACAGAGAACACATGCTTCATAAAAATCTCAAAGTGCTACGAAATTTGGTGTGCAAGTAGAAGGTGCTAGATAATTTTCAAGAGTTATGCCTTGTTACATTTATGTGTTCCTCGAGTAGCTTTGATGTGAACTTTTCCCTATACAGGGGAACTTTTTACTCTAGTGTTGGCTAGAGGTTTTTTCCCCATGTTACCACATATATGATACACTCATATGTTGTGGTACTTAGTATTTAGGGGTATTGCTTAGCTCTTTCTTCAGTTCTGTTGTTGGCAATAGTTCACGGCATTGACGAAGAGGAAGCATGTGAGGAGCAGCGCAAAGAGACTAGATGGCGTCCCATGCAATATTGATTTATCTTGATCAGATCTTGTCTCAAATATCAACAATGATTCTTATCACTAACCATTGTAACATATAATCACCCAATTTTGTCATGCGATGCTCCATTTTCTTCAAGCCAAGAAGTCCTAGAGCTTGAGGAGGTTAGGTAGAACTTACCTCACAATTTTTATACTTTTTGGATCTCATTTGACCCCCCAAAAGTATCATAGGACATAAATTTTAACTAGGCCAATCATTAGATGTGAAATCAATCTCTTCACCTCAAAAAAATATAAATAGAGCTAGAGAGCTCTTTTTTGGGGTTAGCTAGTTTGAGGTGTGAGGCTTGTATGAGAGATCTTGTATTTTGAGTTATGCAAAGCCATTGCGCCTCCTATTGTCTCTTAGATGTGTGTGTATGTGTGTGCACTAGTATGCTTCTCACCTTGACCTTCGTGCACTTCACTCATTCATGATATTCATATCATCCTTACTCTTCCATAGATTGACAATTAAGGAGGTGGAGATCCACGATGTGATACTTACCCTTGTCTAGAGAAACACCAAATTTGGCATCATTGTTAGGGATGAGTGTCACTCTAGCACAATGGCAAGTACCAATGTGAGGAGATCCACCTCATAGTTTTCAATCTGAGAAGACATGAGGAGGGTATGACGACCATGATCAAGTGAAGGCACAAGTGCGTGAGTGAGAATCACACTTGCACACACATACCTGCACACGAAGCAAGACAAAGAGATGAAGCAATGGAATCTTTCATTAACCAAAAACAAGATTACAAGCTCTTTTGTTCACTTTGATTCTCAATTTGCTATCCTCAAAATGATCTCTCTAGCTCCTTTTATAGTTTTTGACTAGCTTTGGCCCTATATAGACTTAGTGTTCGGCCTAGTTAAAAAAAATAGGTTTCTAAGCTAATTTTGAGGCTCAAACGAACTCTAAAAAATATGAAAATTGGTATGTACTTAGATCTAGTACTCATCTTGCATAAAATGGAGTAAGAATCATAACAAATGGTTTTACAATGGTGTGTAGTGATTAAGATCACTATTGTAAAAGAGTTATGATTTGAAAAATTGTGTAGGCCCAGTTGTCGGGCCTTCCTTGATTATGGTTGCTTGGTCCTGCTTGACTCTCCCTCAGTTCTAATTCTCTTTAACAGCTTCCTTGTCTTGTAAAGCCATCTTGACTACCTTGGCTACTACCAACACCCCCCCTCTCGCGTCTGTCGTCCTTGACGGACCATTGTTGTGAAGACTGTTTGATGTAGTAATCTACGACATCCATGGCAAGATGATGTTCTTCCATGCATAGTCCTCATGCTAGATCTGTCATAAGTTGATCCCAATCTACTTGGCATGGGTCATTCGAATGTGGCAGTCATAGCTGGTCTGAATGGATTGCTTGTTCTACCACAAAAAGCAATAGATGGGTGGGTCTAGGAATGAAAATCTCACCGTGGTACTCCCAGAACCCTGTAGAAAACATCTCCTCAAAGATCTGCTTATAACAAGTAGGTAAATATTGAATGCGTGCATGCCAAGCATAGATGGTGTTGATGGAGGGTGTTTGGCTCATATCATATACCATGTCATGATTACCTTGAGAGAAACCTAGGTCAAATATATATGGTGCTTGGACTTTCTTGAACGTTTTGAAAATGATAGCCATTAGCTCAAAAATCTTCATGCACATCTTGTTAGCAATGTCTGGCACATTTTGGAATTTTGATGACTAGTGGCATATAATGGATAACATGTAAGCGACTATTGGTGGCACTATGGGGGGAGCAAAATAAGGTTATTTTAATCGATATGAACACCCTTTGGTATTGCAGACTTTAACTACAAATGTTGGCCATGGTTGATGACAGATGGCATATTCGACCAAGTGTGCATAATTTCAAGATAATCTGTCAATAGCCGCACACACCAATTTGGTTGGAAGATAGTTCCTTCCCGTGCCTTTTTGGGTCGGTCATTTGGCTTGAACTGCATAGCAAACATGGGTTCTTTTCGAGTAACCCTCTTGATTTCTGCATTTTAATCTTCCAATAATACAAAGTATGGCATGTATTGCAGTTCTGAGGTGGTGATGAGTCATTGATGTGATAGTGAAATAAGCTGACTTTAGAACTGTTTCTTCAATATTGGACATAGATTGTATTTGTACAACTACCCTATCATCATGAGTATGGCCTATTTTTTCTAGTCACTTGAGCCAATCTAGTGCTTCAATTTCAAAGGTGTCTTGGCCCTCTTTAGTAATGTGCCTTCCAAGTTACTGGCATGGGTTCATATGGTTCTTCGAACGATTCTTCCATCAGAATTTCCACTACTACTTCTGGCTCTCGATCTTCAAGTGGAGAGGGTGGTCTTTCATATTGGATGTAGTAGTCGAAATGGCCCTTCAATTGGAACATCAAGTAGGAGGATTCGTTGGAGATCTAGAATGGGCAAAGTTTGGGCAAAGTAAAGCTAACGAAGCGTTACAATAGGTTTTCTGTGTGAAGTGAAAAAATTCCGGACATGTAGCAGCCAATTGTGCTTTAAACCAAGTTTATTGTGCACTTTGTGAAAGCACTCAAGGATCTACAAGACAAGGAAGCCAACGAAAGGAGTCGGAGCAGAGAGAAAGAACAAGTAGGCAAGGCAGTGAGCGCAGATCCGACAAGTAGGCCAGTCAATTTTTTCAACCCAATCTCTTTTCAACAGTGATTTTCATCACTACATGAACATTGTAAATACCGTTTTTGGTAGATTCGACTCCATTTTCTTCAAGCCAAGGATTCCTCAAGCTTGAGGAGTATTAGAAGTATTTATATATCAATTTTCATAATTTTTAGAGCTCGTTTGAGCCTCCGAAATAGCCTAGGAACCTAATTTTTAACTATGCCAAACACTAGGTCTGGACAGGACCAAAGCTAGTAAAAAACTATAAAAAGAGCTAGAGAGCTCATTTTTGAGGCTAGCTTGTTAGTGATTTGAGCTTGAATATGAGACTTTTTGAATAATCCAAGAAACTCCATTGTTTCTCTCTTTGTCTTGCTTTGTGCATGCGTGTGTGTATGTGTGTGCATGTTCGTGTGATTCTCACTCACACACTTGTGCCATCACTTGTTCGAGGTCTTCATACCATCCTCACGTCTTCCCCGATTGACATTAAAAGAGGTGCTACTCACCACTGAGCTACACCAAATTTTGGCACCGTTGCCGGGGATCAAGCCTTGAGGATGCGCATGTGATGGTAAGATGTAGAGTTGAGACGTTGAAATCATAGGTATTTTCTTCACTTTGATCTATTTCTTTTTGTTCTCTTCAGCATCTTCATGACCATCATCACCATCTCTCGCCTTCATCTCCACCCTCGCAAAAATTCTAGTTTTTTGTTCATATCGCCCTTCTCATACCATTCCCTTCATTTCACTTGAGAGAGAGAGAGCGAGAGAGCGATTGTGTGCTTGTGCTTTGTGTGTTTTTTGAGATTTTATGCAGGAATCAGCATCCCAGCAGTTGTACCAGCTCCAGCAGGCAAATTTTTTTGATTGCGTAGGTCCCGAGGTGTTGACCTCTGTCAATTGCGATCGACAAAAAAATTGACTATTGGGCTAAACTAAGTGCATAAACATGATGTGTAGGCCTAGGGCATCTTAAAAGTCTGTTTAAAATTTTGAAATGCCTCAGATTTCTATCAATCCTGATTGACACATCAATCGCAACTGACAAACGATGATGGACACATCCCGACGGACCTGTCAATCACGATCGACACGTCGATCGTGACCGATAGAGTCCACGACCGATTAACCACAATCGATAGAACTTTTGCCTGCCACATGTCAATCATGACCGACCCATCAATCGTGAGTGACGCATCAATCGCGACTGGTAGCCCCGACAAACCTGTCCATTGCGACGGACCCGATCAACGATGGTTTCACCATGACTGATAGAATTTTTGGGCCACGTGTCAATCACGACCGATAGCCACGACGGACGTGTCAATCGCAACCGACCAATCGATCATGACTGACACATCAATCACGATTGATAGACCACTCGATCGTGATTGACAGACGAATTTGGCATTTTTTAGGGTAAAAGAAATTTAGTTTAGTTTTGGGCCAAAAATTTGGAAAAATGAGGGGTATTAGAGCATAATGAAGCCTTAGAAGACACTGTGAGCTATCCCTAAGTGCTTATTTCACATTAGGGGAAAAAGTGAACCTTGCATGGGCCTTGTAAGGATCTCTAATTTTTAGGGATTAAAATTAATCTTGTGGGAGTTTAAGGGGACACAATAAACTATTGGAGCAAGTCTATGACAAGCCTAAGTATTGGCTTGAGTCCCACAAAGTCATAGAAGAAGCTTTAAAATGAAGACTATGTAAAGTTCACTTGTGAACTACCTCTTGTAACTTTTGAAGAGTTTACTTAATGTAAAAGTGAAAGAATCTTAAGTGGTTGAGTCCACTTGATCAAGAATGGAAAGAGGAGCCAAAAATTCGTGATTTGTGGTAGGTACAGAATCAAATCAATCATTGATTGATTGGAGAGTGATTGAGGGAAGTTAGCCTCCCAAACTCAACTATAAATAGATGGCAGTTTTAGTCATGGTTAGAGAGACCTATGTGAAGACCTCCAAGAGCTGAGCTTTATGCCATATCAAGGTGTGATTACAAGGCACACATACGTATCAGTAAGTCATTGTATTTTACAAGCAATATACTTTCAATTTTCATGATTATTTGAGTTCATATGTCCATGTTCTTGTGAAGTGTACTACTCACTGCCATTACTCTCAGTTTTCTCAGTCAGATTGCAGAGATTGTTTCTCTGAGGTTGTTGCATCATTTTTAGTGACTTAACTTGGTAAAGTTAGCTCTATAAGTCTACTATATGATCACAAATTTTCATGGCATTTGGATGTTGCAATCTTCAGTTATGTTCAAATTCAACAGGGTCTGTTCATCTTCACTTCTCTGTCAGGTACCCGATTTTTTCATGCACATTTTCAGAGCCATTTCTCAGTGGTTACTTATCCAAATTCACTGATTTATAGCTTGTTGGATTCCGCTTACTGTCTAGTATAGCCATACAAATTTTCATAATCATTGGATTCCTACATTTTGATTTATGTGCATTTTTCTCCTCACTGGTCTCAAACTGTAGCAGCCCGTGAAAATCAGGATGATGTCATCACTTGTTAAAACTCATTCTCAGTGTGTGGTTTATTATTTTTGATGAGATTACTCTTGAAAGTTAGCTCCTTAAGCTACCTAGACTTCCCCAAGAGGAATTAAGCTAATTGCTGCTGTGCTCAGAGAATTATGCAAAACACTAGACAGGTGTATGAACCAAAATAGCAAGTTTTTCACCTTTGAGCTAACTCCAACTTATCTGTTTTGATCTATCTTTTTGAGAGTGATCTTCCAAGGTACATAGGGTGTCTAATACATCCATTTGCAAGCTAAAAGGGCCCACCATATACTCTTGGAGTTCATTTGGCTGGTGTAGATCAAGGATTTTGCAACACCTCTTCATCTTCAAGCACATACCTATCCATCTCTTCACAGTGGTATCAGAGCAAGGTTGGACAACATGGCAGATGGAGTTCCTTCATCAATTGACAAATTGGATAGAGGTAACTACTCAGCTTGTTCATTAAGAATAGAAGCTTATCTCCAAGCTAGAAGTCTATATGGTTATGTGGCTGGAGATGAAGTTATGCCAAGTTTTAGTAACAAAAGTCAACCAACACAAGAAGAGCAAGAGAGATTGAGCACATGGTGCTCCAAGGATGCACTTGCAAGGTCTTATCTCCTCAACTCTATCTCAGATTTTTTGTTGCCTCACATTAGAAGTTGTAAGACATCTCAGGAAGTGTGGGATGCACTTGAAGCTTTCTTTTCTTCAAGTAGCAAAGCTAGGAAGCATCAACTATGGCTGGATTTCACAACTCTCAAGAAGGCTCCCAAACAAAATGTCACTGATTTTGTCACAAAGCTCAAGGACATAGCAGATCAGTTGGGAAGCATTGGAGAGGTAATAGATGAAGAGCAAATTGTAAGGAAGGTCATCAATGGCTTGAAGGCAGATGACAAGTGGGAAGCATTCACCACAGCTATGGATTTGTACATGGACATGCATGTACCTGATTTCAACATAGTCATTGGAAAACTACTTACTCAAGAGGCAAAGCTTATCAAAAATGGAGAAAGCTCTAAAGGTAATCAATCTTCAGCTTTATACACTGATAAAAGCAAGTCCAAAGATAACAAAGGAAAGGCAAAGAAAGTGGATGATGAAGTAGGTACATATCAAGCTAACTATGTAGGTAGAGGAAGACATGGCAGAGGTAGAGGAAGAGGAGGTAGACAAGGCAGGGGGAGATCCCAAGACTCCAACTCATGTTCTATTTGTGGATTAACTAATCATACAACTGAAAATTGCATTAGGAATTCCAAGAATCAAGGAGGCAGAGGGTACAATAGAGGAAGTTATGGCTACTCAAGAGGAAGGTTCAATAATTACCATGGCAATTACAACAACTACAATCATTCAAACTATCAAGGAGGCTACAAAGGAAGGAGAGACTTCAATAACTACACAGAAGACTCAAACAAAGAGGATTCATTATTGATCATGAACATGGCTATTCCACAAGGTAAATCTGATGAGCATGTTTTCTACATAGATTCAGGTTCTTCAAATCATGTGGCAGGAAATGTGGCACTCCTATCAGATTTAGAAGATCGAAGGAATAAGCATGAGGTACAAATAGGAGATGATACAAAACATCCTGTGGAGAAAATAGGCAATGTCAAAGCACCTGATGGAAACATCAACCTACTCAGTAAGGTACTCTATGTCCCTACCATTACAAAGAATTTGATAGCTGTTGGGCAGATAGTAGAGAAAGGGTTGCAAGTCAGGTTCACAAAGGCAGGAGCCTTTGTTGAAGATCCAAGTCAAGGATTCAGAAAAATTGCAAAAGGTGAAAAGAAAGGTAGATTGTTCACATTTGAATTACAGGACACTAGAAACATTGCTCTCTTTAATTATGGTAGTCAGACACTCACAGAATTGGAAGTATGGCACAAAAGGTTAGCACATATTGGTGAAAGGTCATTAAAGCAAATTTGCAGGGACCAAAGTGTACTTGGACTCCCTAATTTGTCAAAACAACATATGATTTTTAAGTGTAGTGCATGTCAATTTGGAAAGTCTCACAGGTTACCATTCATGAAGAAAGGTTATATGCATGGAGATCTCTTCGAGTTGGTTCATACAGATGTATGGGGACCTACCAAGGAAGCTTCAATATCTGGATCAAGGTATTATGTTTCCTTTATTGATGATTGCAGCAGATGGACTATCCTATTCTTTATGAAACACAAAGATGAAGTTTTTTCATGTTTCAAAAGATATTTGGCTCTTGTGGAGAATCAAACAGGTAAATCACTAAAAAGGCTAAGGTTAGATGGAGGGGGAGAATACTTCTCCCATGAGTTTGATTCTTTTCTTCAAGAAAGAGGAATCAAAAGAGAGGTAACTACAAGGTACACTCCTAAGCAAAATGGAGTGGCAGAAAGGAGGAATAGGACAATTGTTGAAGCTGCAAGGTCTATGTTAAATGAAAAGCATTTACCTAATTACTTATGGGCTGAGGCTGTATCTACAGCCACTTACTTGATTAACAGGTTGCCTTCAAGATCCCTTGATGGGATGACTCCATATGAGGCTTGGAATGGAAGAAGACCAAGCTTAGATCATTGTAAAATTTTTGGATGTATTGCTTTTGCTCATGTTCCTTCACAGGTTAGAGGCAAGATGGATCCAAAGGCAGAAAGGTGTGTATTTATTGGATATGACAACAATCAAAAGGGCTACAGGTTATACAACCCTACGAACAAAGGATTCTTGGTAAGCAAAGATGTAGTTTTTTATGAGAACAATTCATGGTATGAAGATTCATGCAGGAAGGTCAATTTACCATACAATCTTGAAGAAGATTTTCCAAAGCTTGGTAGAGAACAACCAAAGATTGAAGAACAAGACACCTCAGAGGATGATGAAGAATCTCAGATGGAAAAGATCAAAGCATGGAAGTCTAAAGGTAAAGCAAAATTGCAAGAACTTGGACATGAGGCAGAATCATCACATCATGGCCTAAGAAGATCTATGAGGGAAAAGAAAAAAACCAGAAAGGTATGGGTTTGACACCTCATTAGTAACTAAACATTCTATCTACATAGCACATGATATAAACCAAGAGGAGCCATCATCATTTGAAGAGGCCAACGCAAAATCAGAATGAAGCATGCAATGAAGGAAGAGATTGAAGCACTTGAGGAAAACAACACTTGGGATTTGGTGCCCAAGACTTCATCCACGAAGGTAATAGGCTCAATATGGGTCTATAAACTCAAGAAGGATTCTGATGGTTCCATTAACAGGTATAAGGCAAGGCTTGTAGCAAAAGGCTTTGCACAAACTCAGGGAATTGATTATGAGGAGACTTTCTCTCCTGTGGAAAAGATGCCTACTATTAGGGTTTTGCTTAGTATTTCCTCTTCCAAGAATTGGAAGATACTTCAACTAGATGTAAAGAATGCATTCTTGAATGGTTGGATAACAGAAGAGCTATATATGGCACAACCACCTGGTTTTGAGAATCAAGTTTATCTTGATTATGTGTGTAAACTTAACAAAGCATTGTATGGTCTCAAGCAAGCTCCAAGAGCTTGGAATTTCAGGCTTGTTTCATTCTTGCAGGACAAAGGCTTTCAACCAAGCAAGGCAGATCCTTCACTCTTTATCAAAAAGAGTAACTCTGAGGTCATCTACTTATGTGTATATGTAGATAGATATTATATTGACAGGAAATGATGCAGATGGTATGAAGAAGATCAAAGATCAGATGAGAGAAGAGTTCAAGATAAGTGATTTGGGTTCACTTACCTACTTCCTAGGTTTGGAAGTTGTCTACAAAGATCATGGTTTGTTTCTCACTCAAAGAAAGTACATCAAGGACATGTTGGCAAAATTCAAGATGCAAGATTGTAAGATTGCAGGTACTCCAATGGAGGTCAATCACAAATTGAGCTCACATGAAGGTGAACTCATAGAGGACATCACATCATATCAAAGTCTAGTGGGTAGTCTCAACTATGCCACATTGACAAGAGTAGATATATGTTATAGTGTGAGTGTGCTAAGTCAATTTATGCATACACCAAGGAAACCACATATGGATGCTGCCAAAAGGATTCTTAAGTATCTCAAAGGAACCATAAATGAAGGACTTTATTATCCTTATGTATCTGATTTAGGTTTGAAGCTATTTTCTGATACAGATTGGGCTGGCTCCAAAGAAGATAGAAGGAGCACTTCAGGTTATCTTACCTTTGCAGGATCAAAGCTTATGTCATGGGCATTCAAGAAGCAACCCACGGTTGCTCTCTCTTCTACTGAATTTGAATATAGAGGTCTTGCCATAGCTACACAAGAAGCTATGTGGATGAAGACATTGTTCAAAGATCTTGGATTGGAGTTTGGAACTCCAACTATTTTTGGTGACAATATGAGTTCTATTCATTTGGCTACTAATCCTATTTTTCATGCAAGGACTAAACATATTGAAGTTCATTATCACTATGTAAGAGAGAAGGTTCTAAGCAAAGAGATTCAAATATCATATGTGTCCACTCATCAACAATGTGCAGATATTCAAACCAAAGCATTGGATGGTACAAAGCTTTGAAAATTCAAGGCTATGATTGCTTTGCAGGTAATCTTGGAAGATTGAAGACCTCAAGCATACTTGGCTTGAGGGGGAGCTGTTGGAGCAAGTCTATGACAAGCCTAAGTATTGGCTTGAGTCCCACAAAGTCATAGAAGAAGCTTTAAAAAGAAGACTATGTAAAGTTCACTTGTGAGCTACCTCTTGTAACTTTAGAAGAGTTTAATTAATGTAAAAGTGAAAGAATCTTAAGTGGTTGAGTCCACTTGATCAAGAATGCAAAGAGGAACCACAAATTCATGATTTGTGGTAGGTAGAGAATCAAATCAATCATTGATTGATTGGAGAGTGATTGAGGGAAGTTAGCCTCCCAAACTCAACTATAAATAGATGGCAGTTTTAGTTGTGGTTAGAGAGACCTATGTGAAGACCTCCAAGAGCTAAGCTGTGTGATTACAAGGCAGAGTTCATATGTCCATGTTCTTGTGAAGTGTACTACTCACTGCCAGTACTCTCAGTTTTCTCAGTCAGATTGCAGAGATGGTTTCTCTAAGCTTGGTGCATCATTTTCAGTGCTTTAACTTGGTAAAGTTAGCTTTATAAGTCTACTATATGCTCACAAAGTTTCATGTCATTTGGATGTTGCAAGCTTCAGTTATGTTCATTTGAAGTCAATAGGGTTTGTTAATCTTCACTTCTCTGTCAAGTACCCGATTTTTTGACGCACATTGTTAGAGCCATTTCTCAGTGGTTACGTATCCAAATTCAATGCTTTAAAGCTTTTTGGATTCAGATTACTGTATAGTATAACCATACAAATTTTCATAATCATTGGATTCCTACATTTTGAGTTATGTGCATTTTTCTGATCACTGGTCTCAAACTATAGCAGCCCGTGAAAATCAGGATGATGTCATCACTTGTTAAAACTCATTCTTAGTGTGTGGTTTATTATTTTTGATGAGATTACTCTTGAAAGTTAGCTCTTTAAGCTACCTAGATGTCCCCAAGAGGAATTAAGCTAATTGCTGCTATGCTCAGAGAATTATGCAAAACACTGGACAGGTGTATGAACCAAAATAGCAAGTTTTTCACCTCTGAGCTAACTCCAACTTATATGTTGTGATCTATGAAGAGTGATCTTCCAAGGTACATAGGGTGTCTAATACATCCATTTTCAAGCTAAAAGGGCCCACCATATACTCCTGGAGTTCATTTGGCTGGTGTAGATCAAGGATTTTGCAACACCTCTTCATCTTCAAGCACATACCTATCCATCTCTTCACATAAACCACTAGTGGTATTCCTACATTAAAAAAACATTTCATTCAAGTCCCGACAAACTTGTAGCCCCGACAAACATTTCATTCAATTAATCGTGATTGATTGGTACCCCGACAAACTTGTCCATTACGACGGACCCGATCAACGATGGTTTGACCACGACTGACGGAATTTTCGGGCCACGTGTCAATCACGACTGATAGCCACGAAGAACCTATCAATCGCGACCGACCAGTCGATCATGAGTGACACATCAATCACGATTGACAGACCACTCGATCGTGATTGACACATGGATTTGGCATTTTTTAGGGCAAAAGAAATTTAGTTTAGTTTTGGGCCAAAAATTTGGAAAAGTGAGGGGTATTAGAGCATAACAAAGCCTTAGAAGACATTGTGAGCTATCCCTAAGCGCTTATTTCACATTAGGGGAAAAAGTGAACCTTGCATGGGCCTTGTAAGGATCCCTAATTCTTAGGGATTAAAATTAATTTTGTGGGAGTTTAAGGGGAGAATAAACCAATAGTGGTATTCCTACATTAAAAAAACATTTCATTCAAGTCCCTCTTTGAATAGACAACAAAACAAATTCTAGCCATTGGATTTTGTAGATCCACGGTAGCGATGGATTTTTGTGGGAGTGGGGACAAGATGTCGAATTCTGCTCTGCGCCACATATCTGCAGAAATCTCCACCATCGGATGCGTACAAAATCAGAGGGCATATCGAAAATGGCGCTGATCTTATTTCTACAAGAAAATGAGCCCTTAGATCAAGCCTCCATTCAACGGATCACATGGAACGGCCCATTCACCTTTTGGGGGAGCTCTTTGAGCCTTCAGATTATGAGCAAGATCTATGGCTGAGAACAAATGGCGCCAAATTCAAATGCGGGATCGTATTAGCCATTCGACGAAAATCAAATCCAATGGTCAATATTCTTGAGCGCATCCTTCCAACGGCATTCTTTGTGAGCCACACGACTCATGAGATATCCAAGGGCCAAGAATGATTCCCTCCTTGACTTTTGCAAAAAGAGTTGAACCCTTGGATCTTTCAAGACATCTAACGGTAACAATTGATTTTCGTGCACTCTCATACCACCCACGCCTAGAAAACCATGATCTCATAGCAGTTTTGGAGGGTTTGACTACTAAGAAACAAGGGAAGCCTAGGCCTAGTCTATGTTATTGAGGAAGTAGAGTGTGGCCACCACCCTCTTCTCATTGGTCCATCACTAATCACTCATTAATCTAAAAGGCCCATGCAGGGTTCATTTTTTCCCCTAATGACCTGTTTCAACTCCCGAGTGCCTGACTAGCCATAACTTCTTCATACGAACTCTGATTGCTACAATTTTGGTTCCCTTGGAAAGCTCGTTGAGAATCCTACGTGGACAACGATTGGTTCTTTATAATAGTAATACGTGGGGTTATAGTATAGGTAATTTTTTGTTAACCATCAATCAGTACTAGGGAGTGAGAATACTGTTTAGTGCAAAAAAGGAAAGCAAAGGGTGTATACTTTTCAGTGAATGTTGAGGGTTGACTTTGTTTGTCAATCCCTTGTGGGAAAGTCCATTTCTAACCGATAAAATTTGCAGGTTCGGGTGCGCAAGCAAGGAGTTCAAGCAACCTTAGCAAGGTGTTGAAGATACAACATGTATTTCTTGGATCCACTTCATTTTCATCATCATTTGTACCTTTTTTCTACCTTTCATTCAGTTAATAAAGCACTCTTGTATAGGTGTGTGTGAGTGCCACACTAGAGAATAAGTGGGATTCATTCTCCTTTCAGTTTAGAAATCCTACATAGCATGCTTTTTTGCCATTTTGTATATAAAGAGGTCTCCACCTCTTCTTTTGGGGGAGCTTTTTTAGAAGTAATGAGATAATGCTAGTTTGTAGTTAGACTCTTGCTCTTTTGTCGTCATGATGTGCATGCGCGCTTGTTCTCTTCTTGTCTAACGCTTGTGACACGTTGATGTATGATTACGTCACTATTATACTCGTGATTACGATTATGTGCATCATTCACGATGCTTATGTTGTATCTTCTTGTTAATAACGCTGTTAATCATACGTTGACGAAGCGCCATTACGTCTGTTGAGTGCTTCTACACAAACATTTGGGTCTCATGAGATGCTTCCTGGTTTGACAAGTATGAGTTGTGATGCTACAATGTCAACAACTTTTGGCGCCATTGTCGAGGATCGTTCTCTTGTCACTTACGTGATGGTTTATGGCGTGAAAGAGACGTGTATGCAAGCTTTTCATGACGATTTTTGAGTTCTTCATTTCATTACGCTCTTGTGAGTATTTGCGACGTGCAAGATTTAAAATAACTTGTATGGGATGAGCTATTTGTGATGGTAAAAATCTCCATTTTGGAGGATAAACCATTCACTTATTGTGATCCATAGAGTTGCAAAACGATAAAATTAGTAGATTAGATTCCTTTTGTACATTATCATGTGTAGCTCAGTGATGAGTAGCACCTCCTTTAATGTCAATCCGGGAAGATGTGAGGATGGTATGAAGACCACGAGCAAGTGGAAGCACAAGTGCGTGAGTGAGAAGCACACAAGCATGCGCACACATACACGCACACGCACGCATACGGCAAGAACAAAGAGAGTAGGACAATGGAATCACTTCTATTGCAACCAAGTTCTCATACAAGCTCAAAACTATAAGAAGCTCCCCCAAAATGAGCTCTCTAGCTCTATTTATAGTTTTTGACTAGCTTTGACCCTGTCCAGACCTAGTGTCCGGCCTAGTTAAAAATTAGGTTCCAGGGCTTATTTGAGGGCTCAAACGAGATCTAAAAATTATGAAAATTGGCAGGCAACTACTTATAAGGCTCCTCAAGCTCGAGGACTCCTGGGCTTGTACAAAATGGAGCTACAAAAAGGTGAAAATGGTATTTACAGGGGTTTTTAGTGATGAGAATCACTTTTAAATGGTGTAGTGGTTTTGAAAAAAATAAAGGGTTGCCTTAGTGCTAGATCTGCTTGTATGCTCGTACTTGCTTCTTCTCGTATACGGCCAACACTCTCCCCCCCCCTAGCGTCTGTCGCCTCTAACAGACCTCTGCTCCACTGTTTGATCAATGTATTCCTGCAGGAGGTCGGTTACCACTTCTTGTTCCTTGATGCGTAGTCCCCGGATCAAGTCTCTCTGGAGGGCATCCCAATTGACCGCACCCGGCATATCAGGGTGTGGTGTGGTGTAGAGCTCTGAGTGCATGGTTTGTTCACACACAAATAGATGTAGCAGGTGGGTTGGGCGTGGTGCGAACACTTCGGAGTGTGACTCCCAAAACCCTGTGGTGAACATATCATCAAAGGTTTGCTTGTAGCAGGCAGGGAGATATCTTATTCGTGCATGCCATGCGTAAGCTACTCGAATGCTAGGGGTCGTGCTCATGTCATATAGCAAATCATAATTACCGTTGATGAAGCCCGGGATTGAAGGCTGGATGTTACGTACATTTCGAAAGGTCTTTAGGACCACTTGCATCATGTCCAAAATTTTGAGCATCATTTGACCGGCGACATCCGGCATGGGGTGGAGGCGTGGCATCCAATGTCCGATGGTGGCTATCATGTATGATACTGTAGGTGTGCCGGTTGGGGGTGCGATTGCGGGGTAATTGAGCCATTCTTTACAATTTGTGTTGTTCTGAACCTTGATGGCGAAGGCCTTCCATGATCTTCTTCTTTGTACTGGCCCATAACAGGGGTTATAATTCAAATGCATGGGAGCGTGATCCCATGTTCTCAGCATTTCCGGGTATGTTTCCAGTAATCTTTGCCTCCAAGTAGGTTGAAAAATCGCCCCTTTTCTGGCTGCCTCTGGTATATCTTCTGGTTCGAACTGGGTGGCGAAGGTAGGGCACTTGTTGGTGACTCTTTTGATCTCTGCGTTGTAGTCGGCCAACAATACAAAATATGGCTTATATTGTAATTCTGAGCTCGTGATGAGTCGTCTAGGAGCAAGGTGCCTGAAATACTCAGATTGAAGTATGGTTTCTTCAATGGCCTTCATTGCTAGCATCTGAGTTGCTACGCGCTCCTCGTGAGTGTGGCCCATCTCCTCTACCTGCTTCATCCATGCTGACGGGGGTTCCTCATATGTATCCTAGCCTTCCTCCATAATTCTGCCTCCTGGAAGGGGTTGAGGCTCGTAATTGTCTTCAAATGTCTCCTCCACTGGAATGACTACTGTGTCTTCTTCTATGGTTTGATCAGGTGGAGAGGGAGGTCGTTCATACTGTAACAATTTAATTTTTAGTTCTGCCACCTGTTGCCGTAGCTCAAGTACCTCATTGGTTACTGATAATTCTGGCTCTGGTGAGGTTGTAGCGTTGGCCATCTCTTTAGGTTCTTGTTGGTGTGGTGCAGGCACTTGGGCTTTCTGTAGGTCTTTGACTTGGTCAGCAAGCTGATCATGAGCTTCTAAGAGAGTGGCATAGGTTTCTAATATTTGTTGTATATTCTCTGAGGGGATGGCTTGGAATTTAGCAGGGTCGATGGGTGCCCCTGGAGTATTTTCCATGGCTGCTTCGAGGTTGTCTTGATTTTGTTGCTGTAGTCTTTTGTTTTCTTCTTGGGCAGCCGCTAAATGGCGTCGGAGTAGAGCCATGTTTCGTTGTAGTCTAGCGTTACGGGCTAGCTGATCTCTAAGTTGTTCTTCCGTTGCCCTACTCTTCTCTGTATGTGTGAACTCGAGCTCCACCTGATATTGTTGGAGGGTGGTCACCTCCTGCTGTAACTCCGTATTAGACAACTCCAAGGCAGTGACACGTGCCTGGAGGTGGGATGACAATGTATAGAGCTCCTTATTGTTTTCTTCTAATAACCTGTATTCCTGTTTAAGTTGGGCAACAGCTTCGAGCATGGTGTTGAGTGCATGAATAAATGAGGTGGGTGCAGGGGTGAGGGTGGAAGATGCAAGGGGTCGGGAGATGGGAAAGGGAAAAGTGGATGCTGTGCCTACAATGTTTGGAAATGGGGACGTAAGTGAAATGACACGTGGTGATGTTGGAATAACAGTGGTGGTGGGTGATCCCGTGGATGGTGAGATGTCCATGGGATTGGACGTGAGAGTGTGTGATTCGTGAACTGTGAATACAGGAATGGTGGGTGGTGTGATAGTGGTGGCAGTGAATGTGGGGGAGTGGGGTTGGGAAAGGGACTTTTTATTATAATTATCCACCTGCTGGAGTATATTTACAAGGTTCGTCCAGAATGACGGTTGTGTGACTTGGTTTGAGGATGAGGCGGTTACTAGGGAAGTGGTGGATAGGGTTTGGGTGTGGGTGAATGGAAATGGATGGGATGAGGTCTGGCTAGTGGCAAGTGGTTGTCCAAGCGCGGGGAGATAGGAAGGGTGACCTATTATGGTTTGATCGGTGGCAGGATGACCGGTGTGGGGTACAAAAATTTGTGTGGAAGTGATGGATGTGGGTAAAGGGAAGGATGTAACAACAGAGGTGTGTACAATGGTTTCATGATGGGTGGACATCGGTTGTTCAGAAAGGCTAGTGGAGAAGGGTTCTGAGGGTCGAATGGAAGGTGACGGTGGAGATGGTACCTGAGTAATTACCTCTTGTTCGTCAGCGGGACTTGGGCTCGTCATGTGAACATCCTCTGAAATGGTGGTAGGCAAGGCAGTAGAGACTTCCATTTGAATCATTTTCCCTCGGCGTGGCCGTGTATCAATCCTTCGTTGATCATAGATAGGGTTTTCCTGATAGACCATTGTCCTCAATGCTTCCCCAATCCCACATGTCTCTGCCAATAGATTCAATGATTCCACAAAGTGTGAGTTGACATTCTCGGTTTGAAGCATCTGGTTCACTAGAGCTCTATTCGCCTCTTCTGTCATCTTATGTCTTCTCTGTACCTGCTTGATTGTCTTGTACAGCCGTCTGAGTTGTGCTGTGTAGGCAGGGGCCTCCTCTTTACTGTCTTCAGGGTCATTTCTTTGTGCACCTTCCTGAACTTGTGTGTTTGGGTCATGAGGATGTTGTGCCACTTCTTCCCCATGTACTCTGCTCGTCTCGCCCCGTGGCTGTTCTCTTTGGACTGATGCACCCGGATCAACATTGTTAGGGGAATCTTCACTGTCTGATAGGGGGACCGTCTGTAGGAATCTTTCAAAATCGAAGTTTGGATCTTCTGTGAAAGTGGCCATAGATGCAAACTCTACATCGGTAGGTAGTGGAGGGGCGGATGGAACGGGTTGTACCACCTCCCCAGCTTGAACTCCTTGAAGATGGATCGTGAAAGGTGTGACCTGAGCTTCTGGTCGGGGAGAAGCTTCGGTCGTGGCTTCTTGAGGGATCGTTACCTGGGAGAGCGATCCACGCATTCATTTTGCAGGCTGGCTCCCTGACTTCCGCCCTTTGAACAACTCCAGTTGTGCATACTTTAGGGCTCTGGCAACTGGCACATCATATGCAAGACATCTATAGATAATTCTTGTAAGCGCACAACAACCATGTAGAGTAGGCTTTCTCACTCCCCGCTTGCCTGCCTCATACACTTGGTCTAAGATCCATACCGGCATCTTAATGGGCAAGCTTCCAGTCTCTGCTAGATATAGCCCATACCATATTTTCTTGTGAGGTTGAGTGAAACGGTCCTGAGCGGGGAATGCGAAGTGTTGGAGGCACATCCGCAAAGGTATGGCAATGTTGGGGGTGAGGGCGCACATTTCTTTTAGCTTCTTGATTCTATTGCTTTTCATGGACTCAGGTATCAAGGGGTCGCGGTCAGAGGGTACATGCGTGCCATACATCTGAAGTGCTTCCCTGATTAAAGTAACATTCAATTCAAACTTCCTCATTTCCTCCAGATTTGACAAGGAGGGCACCCAGAATGTGCCTGAATGATCTTTATCCCCTGTCGGCTTCAGCGTGGCAATTAGGTAGTAGCACCTGAGGAAATCGGGTTTAGGCAGAGCTGCACTAAAATACGTTTGTAATCCTGCTTTTTGCCAGATATCTTGAAGTGGAGCTGCATTTTGCAATGCTTCGAATTCTCGTGAGAAGAACTGGAAGGTCCACCACACTCCTCCACATTCCATCTTGGATTCCCAGATGTGATCCGCGTCTCCCAAATCTCCTGGCATCTCATTGAACCAGTGAGAATGCCCCTTTACTCTTTCGGTTAGGCCATTGGGTGGATCTGGAATAGGAATTCTCCGCACATTCACGAACTCTTCAGGCCGAGCTATTGGTGGGGCCTCCACTGGCATGGCATCCCAATTGATTGGAGCACCAGAGCCTGCCTGAGAGCTTGTGCCTGCCGCTATTGCCATGAGAGTAGGTTGCTTATCTGCTCGAAGAAGAAAGGCACATTAGTGTTGCATAGGAAACAAGATGTAATGGTGTTCCCTTCACAATACTAACATGACAGTCCCGGAGGTCAGTGGTTAGTGGTGAAGTGTTTGTGATAGGTGTGAGTGGTGATTAGAGGTCAGTGTCATCCTAGATGCATACTTTGGTTATGCAATGGGCTCAGAATGCTCCTGTGTTAGAGTAGATGGATTTACAGAATTGGGTCAGGGGGTTTAATACACAGTTTAATTCTCCAAACTTTGATAGCGGATTCGTAACTCTTAGAGCTAAAGACAGGTGAAGATTTCTGGATGAGAGTGTGATGTATTTGGGACCTTTTGGGTACCCATTTCCAGACATTCCTAGGGTTGATGGGAGTGGATACAATGAGTGGTGTAGGTATCTTTTCGTTTTCTGAGTTGTTGGCCACGAGTGCTTGTGAATGTTGCTTCATCCTAGTGCCTGAAGGTGAAGTAATTTGGGCTTGTAAGCAGGCCTTGGGCACCCATATCTGTCTAGCATTAGGGATGGCTTTCATTGACCGCTTAGGAACCCAAATAGAAATGGTATGCCTAGGGGTTATCCTAGAGGGCTTCTTCACTTTGTTCCTTGATGGTGAGGCTCGTTTCTTGTCTCCTTGAGAGTCTGCTATTAGAGTTGTGGGTTTTCCATCCTTGCGTATCCAGATCTGCTTCGCGCCACGAGATGCTCCATGTTGCACGGGTTGGCGCTCCTGCCTCTTGATCAGCAGCCTCCTGCATGTCGAGTGATGTTCGGTCTGCTCATTTAGAATCTTCTTTGGATCAGTTAGGAACTCCTTATTGGCTCCTGTACCTTCAGTAAGATTGACAATCCTCTGCACCATAGAAGTTTGTACAAGAACAGCAATGTTATCTTCATGTGGATTCCTGGAGGGACCAGGAGTTGGTGCCTGTTCTATTGGTTTGAGTGCTTGTTTTTCTAATTCAATCGTGAGACGGCCTTGGCCTACCCAAACCTGAAGAAGTCCACTTCTTAGGTTGATGTTGACTGCGTGGTCATAGATCCAGTCTTGGCCTAAGACAAGAGGTTCGGTCAGATCCTCGTCTACACACACTAGCACTTTTGCTGGCATAAGGACCTCTTGTATGTAGAGGGGAAGATCCACCTCTCCCATGCAAGGGATTTCAACACCTCCTAATCCTATCAGATATGCTTCTAGGGGTTTTACCTCCAATTGCAGCTGCTGGCAATAAGAAAGCCGAACTGCACTTGTGGCTGCTCCTGAATCAATTAAAGCTCTCACGCTTGTTGTGCTGTCTCTTTGTCCTATTTCTAGGGTCACAAAAGGTCGTCGATCCACTATCTTATGCGTACGTTTGCCTGAAGCCTCACACATGGCCATGTGATAGCCTGGGGACTCTTGAGTGTCAGTCATAGGCTGATCCCTCCCTTGTCTCCTCAACCTCATTCGTCTGATACACTCTAAGGCCTCTGCTTGAGCTTCTTCTCGAATTCGTTTTTCCTCCTCTTTACGTTGCTTAGCAGTATTGAGTCGACTTAGCATTTCCTCCATGAGGGGTTCCTGATACAGCTTGACTCTGCATCCGCTAATATAGTTTGGGAGAACATCCCCCTCTAGAGTGGCTAGTTGTACTGCTCCACTCGTGGAGATCCTATTGACGATCATAGGTCCGTAGCCTCTCTTTTCTAGCTTTCTTGCCTGTTGTTTCAATGTGTAGACTAAAACTAGATCTCCTGCTTTCAAGCCCGTATCCTTCACATGGGCATCAAAGTATGCCTTCTATCTCTTCTTAGCTGCATATATCCCTGCAGCTGCTCTCAGTCTTGTTTCTCCTAATCGTTCAAGGTCAAAAAGTCTAGAGGAGAGTTCATGACCCGTCCATTCGTGCTCTTGTGCTACTTTTAATGTAGGTATTAAGAAGTCCAACGGTAGCACTGCGTTTTGGCCAAATACCATCTGAAAGGGGGTGGCTTGGAGTACCGTTTTGTAGGCGACTCGGTATGCCCAAACAGCATGGTGTAGCTGTTTGTCCCAATCAGAGCGTTTATTGTTCACTAATTTTGTCAATACATTGCATAGGATCTTATTGGTGCTTTCGGCTTGCCCATTGGCTTGAGGGTGATAGGGGGCAGACTTCTTATGCACTACCAAGAATTCTTGGAGCAGATTTTCAATAACTTCATTCAAGAAGTGAGTGCCTCTATCACTAACTAGCTCTATGGGTAGCCCGTATCTTGTGAATACATTCTCAAACAAGAATTTAGCAGTTGTCTGAGCGTCGTTCTTCGTTGTGGCTTTTACCTCTACCCACTTGGTTAGATAATCCGTGGCAACGATGATATACTCAGCATGGGAACCCTTAGCTGGGGGATTGATAGGACCTAGAAAGTCTATTCCCCACTTAGAGAATGCACGTCCGCCCATCATGGGCTTCAGTGGCATCTCATCTCTGCGTATAGGATACTGGGTTCGCTGACAAATCTCACACCTCTTCACATAGGTATGTGCGTCCATGTGAAGGGTGGGCCACCAAAATCCTGCAAATAGAATTGCTTTGATCACCCTATCTGGACCAAAATGTCCTCCTGCTACACCCTGGTGAGCTGTTTCCAAGATCTTTAGGTATTCACCTTCATGGACACATAGTCTCAGGTAACCATCCTTACCCCTTTTGTATAAATTATCACCAATGATGGTGTAATCCAAGGCTTCTTGTTCCAAACTTCTTTGCCTGGCCAAAGTCATATCTTGAGGAAATGTTTTCGTCCTCAAGAAGGATACTAGGGGTTCACTCCAATCAGGCACTATGGACACTTGATAAAGAGTGGCATGTTCCACAGGTGGTTTAGTGCAGCAGATTGGGCATTCCTTGCACAACTTCTGGACATCCGCTTCCATGGTCGGCCAATGCACTCCTAGTCTCCTCAGGGTCTGTAGGGTTCGTTGTTTTGAGTAGTGTTGCTCTAATGCACCTACATGTGCTAATTGCAACCACTTAGCGTACTCGTCCTCTTCTACACAACAGGCCAAGATTCCTTGATCCGTGTGCTTGTACATACTTCCAGCCATGATGTGGTACTTTTGAGCTTTGACTGCCTCCTTATCCTGTGTGTTTACTATTGGATGATTAGGTCCATATGTAAGTATCGGCACTAAGGGCTTGGCCCATTGGGGCACCACTTCCAAATTGAACAAGTATGCATCAGGTAAGTCATCTGACACGCCTTGTGGGGCCTCTCTGGATGTGAGCCTAGAGAGATGGTCTGCTCTCAAATGAGTCCTACCTTTCCTCACCACAACCTCAAAGTCATACTCCATTAGTAAGAGAAACCATCTTACTAGCCTTCCGGTGTTGCATGGTTTGTTTACCAGGTATAGTAATGCTTGATGATCAGTAAAAAAACTTAAACTTATTTGCAAGCAAATAATGTCTAAACTTTTTAACCGCATACACCATGCCTAGTCCTTCTCTCTCAGTGGTGGTATAGTTCCGTTCAGCTGCATTTAGTTGTCTACTAGCATAGGCAATAGGGAGATCCACGTTCCCTTCACCCGTAGGTTGTGCAAGTACGCATCCAATAGCATAATTGGAGGCATCCACATGAACATGGAATGGTTTGCTCCAATCTGGTGTGGTCAAGATTGGTGCAGAACACAATCGCTTCTTCAGCTCATTGAAGGAGTTCTCACACTCATTAGTCCACTCAAAATTTGTCAAAAGTCCGTACATGGGCTTTGCAATGACAGCATACATGTGAATGAATCGGCGGTAGTAACCACAATGCCCCATGAACGCTTGTACTTCCTTGACATTCCTTGGCCTAGGTAGCTCTGCTATGGCTCTCACTTTCTCTTCGTCAGTGGATATGCCGTTCTTGGACACTATGTGTCCTAGAATCTTGCCTTGCCTGACCATGAAAACACACTTTTCTGGGTTCAGGCAGACTTGATATTCTCTACATTTATCAAAGATCTGTCTGAGTTCGGGTATATGGGTCTGCCTTATGTTGGAATGAGCACAAAGATCATCAACATAGACTTCTAAGTTCTTCCTCAGGAACTCCTTAAATACATGGCACATCAGCCTTTGGAAGGTTGCGGGAGCATTGGTCAGCCCGAATGGCATTACCCTAAAAGCGAATATACCCCACTTTGTGGCAAAAGCCGTTTTATGCTGATCTTTTGGTGCAATGGCTACTTGATTGTAGCCCGAAAACCCATCTAGGAAGTTGTACACTTCCTTGCCTGCTACCCTTTCTAATAGATGCTCAGTGATAGGAAGTGGATAGCTATCTCTAATAGTGGCTGCATTAACCTTCTTCAGGTTTATGCATACTCGTAATTTGCCGTTCTTCTTGGGCACCACTACAATCGGGGATACCCATTCAGTGTGCTCAATTTCATAGATAAATCCGGCTTCCACCAAGCGGTCTATCTCTTCTTTGATCTTAGCAGCATAGTTATCATTATATGTGTATGGCTTTTGCTTAGAGGGTTTAGCATCTGAGCTCATGGGGATTGTGTGTGAGCATATGTCTGGGTCAACACCCTTCAAATCCTTGTAGCTCCAAGCGAATACATCTCGGTATTCTCTTAGGAAGGCTATCAGCTCTTGTTCTTCCTCTTCTGTTAGGTCATGACCTATGTATGTGCATCTTTCTTCTCCTTCCTCGATGGCGACAACTATTTTCTTGGTAGTTTCCTTGCTATCATAGGCTTCTCCTGCTTGTGCCTCACGTTTAGGCATTCTTATCATGACCCTCCTATCGTCTATCTCATATTTTTTAAAGTTTTCAGGGACCTCAAACAAAGGTTCTTCTGCCTCCAGAGTGACTTCCTTCTTCTTTCTTTTCTTTCCTCCGCTTTTAGAAGCTACTTGTGTGGCTAAGCTCACCTCATTTGTAAGCTCTCCATGCCTCTGGGGTTGAAATTCTACTTCATAGAAGTATTCTTCATCTGATGCAAAGGGTGGGTCCATAATGATTGACTCTAGATCGGAGTCACTTGCATCCTCAAAGGCATCAGGGCTAGGTTCGCATTCTTCTAGAACTGCCTCTCCCATGATTGGCTCTATGGAGAAGACTGAAATATCATAGCCATCCTCATCACAGTGGGGTGTCCATTGTTCCTCATTGATGGCTACATCCATGGTTGCTAGAATTTCTGCCCAGCTGTGGGGTTCAAATTCTTCATCCGAAAAGACTACAGGTGCATAGGCTGGGTCTTGGATTGATCTATGGGTTTCTTTTGCACCTACCTCTCTGGCTTTTTCTCTTTTCTCTTCTTCTACTGCCACTTTGCACATCCATAAGTGGGTGTCTTCATGCATCCACGAGGATCCGGATCCTATGGAATGCACAGACTCAGTCTCCTCTTTGGCTCTATGGAT
This sequence comes from Ceratopteris richardii, assembly GCA_020310875.1. Lineage (NCBI taxonomy): Eukaryota > Viridiplantae > Streptophyta > Polypodiopsida > Polypodiales > Pteridaceae > Ceratopteris > Ceratopteris richardii. The sequence continues at coordinate 9,616,283 of CM035411.1, forward strand.
GGGATTCCATTGAATAGGTGGTACGTCTCTATGAGAGTAATCCTTAAGATTGACTTTGGTTGTGACACCTAGATGTTGCAAATACAAGGAATTGGTTCCCCAATCCTGTACCACTTGCAACTGCCGCAGAAATGCTCTTCCCAAAATCATTTCATAGGCATGATTTTTGCTAAAGTCACATATAGCAAATGTATGTTCAAACTCGACACCACAGGTGGTGAGAGTTATTCCTTCTAGCAATCCTAAGGGTCTCTCAATATGACCATTGGCCATCTGCAATTTCATTCTCGTTGGCCTGAGTGCTGGCTTGCCCCAACGCTTCCATAGGGAAGTGGTGGCAATTGCAACTCCTGCACCTGAGTCCAAAATTGCCTTGGTGGTGTACTCCTGGTAGGTAATGGGAAGATAGGTGTTCCCTTCTTCACCTTCACACACATCTCCTATCTTATCCAAGGGTATCTCTGGCACTGTCCTATGTGATTCTACCTGAGAAGGAGGTTTTGCTATCTCGGGCACTTGGTTGGCTACATGTTTCCATACTTCTGGTCTAACCTTGAGTAGCTCTTCTAACTTGAGATTGCACTGCACTTTAGTGTTTTTCACTACCTCTGTGTTCCTAGGTAAGACTGAGTCCTCATTTCGTACCATGACCGTGGGTGCTCTCATACAAGTAGACTTAGCTTCCCATGGGCCTGTGAAGTGGGGTAACTCTTGTAGAGAGTTAGACTCGAAGTCCAATCTTTCTTGAGATTGGGTACTCTCCTGTTCCCCATAAATGGATGGAATGTCTTGTGGGAATTGGTCATGTGCATCATCCACAAGTTCAATGGGAGGAGGCACTTCACTTTCTTTAGCCCATTTGTCTTCTTGAATCTCTCGTAGGAATTCTGGTGTGAATCGATTCATAGAAGATGATGTGTCTAGCTCCGTAGAGTTAGGCACATAAGCTTCAGGCACATAAGCTTTCTAGGTAGGAAGACCTGCTCTTTCACTGGCCTTGTCATGGTGTTGAGGGGCGAGTTCCTTTTGTGATTGTGCCAGTAGATTCTCCATTCTTTCTAGTGAAGGGGGGTTGTCGGGTTCAGTGGAATTGGGCACATAAGCTTTTGATGGGGGATGGGTCATGTTTTTGCTTGCTTTATCTCTTTCTTGGTTTTTTTCTTCCTTGGCAGATCTTTCAATTATGCCCTCTAACTTCTCTAGAAGTCCATCCAAGTGTAATTGCGTCTTGGCTGAGCCCGAGTAATTGAAAAGGCGACTGGCTTCGAACATAGTCTGAGCCAATGCGACCATTTTCGCGCAAAGCTTGGTTATTTCTATCTCTAGGTCAGCTCTAGGGTAGCACTTGTTATGATCCGTTACATTTGGCCCTTCTTGGATTCTGGCCTGATATGCTTTAAGCATCATGTCTATGTCTTCAGGAGTGGGATCGGCTAATATTGATCCTACTCGGGGTGGTGGGTGGGATACGTGGGGTGTATTAGAGGGTGGAAGGATGGAGGGTGATGGGGATGGTAGCGGTGGGAATGTGTGAGAGTGCGGTTGAGATGTGATCTCTATGATTTTTGCTTTGGTTTTTCTCAAGCTTTCTTCAAGTTCGCTCATCTTTTTTGCCCATTGCCTTTTCATTCTTTCACGACTATCCTTCCAGGCTCTAGTTCTCTTTTTGGTTATGCTCTCTGTTTCACTCACCTCGGGGCTCTTTTCCTGACCAACACCTTGGTTTTGTTGTAGTGCCTGGGCTCTTGTGATCACCTGCGCCGGTGTAGTGGAAGTCACACTCCCTGTGGAGTCTACAACTAACCCAACAACATTGATAGGAGTGATTTTAGGCATGTTATTAGGGTTCTTTGGGCAATCTCGCAGGAGATGCTCTTTCCCGCAGTCTTGACAGAACCCTTGAATGGTTACTGGTTGAGGTTGTGTAGGGGCAGGCAGTGGACAATCACGTATAAGGTGATCTCCCTGACATCTGAAGCATGGTCCTCTAGGAAATGGGGGTCGTACCTGCCTAGGTTGAAGTCTAGAGTTGCGGTTTGTGTACATGACATTAGCATACTCAGGTTCCCCACTATTTTCACTTGGGTCCTCATAATAGTATGACTCGTTATGCTCGGGTGACTGCATGTAGTAAGCCTGTGGGCTATCAATATGTGTGGAGTCAAAACTATGGTCACTTGGATCACTGTCTGATAGCAATGGGGTGACTGGGACTATGGCTCTATTCGGATTTTCTTCAGCAGCTGCATATTTCACTGGGATCACATTGGTTGGAGCAGGGGATTGCTGTACTAGGAATGGTTGAGGTCTCTGCTGCCCTTGATAAGGTGGCTGATAAGTTTGCTGTGGTCTGTTGTATTGTTGTGGTGGGTACTGATTCTGGTATCTACCCTGTTGTGGATATGGCTGAGGGTAATTTTGCCTAACAGTTTGTTTGTTATATGGGCAGTCTTGTGCAGTGTGGTTTGTGTACCTGCGCTCTATGGTGCAGTACTGGCTACTAGGATTCGCCTGGGGTTGGGCCATAATGGGACATACATTTGCCATATGGTCACCGCCACAAGTGTAACACCGCTTAACTGGGGCAAATCTCGGAATTTGTTTGCTAGAGATACCTAGTTTTTGAGCTACCTTCTCTGCAAGTTCCTCAATGGATGTGGATTGACAAGATGTGAGGCTACTAGAGCTATCAGAATCCTTATAGATTTTTGATAGTTCCAATTCCTCACCTAGATTGTCCTCAATGTCTATGCACATGCGCACGCACTCTTCTATCGTTCTGGGGTCCTTTAAATACACATATGACTTGAGCTTGGTGCTCAACAATCCATCTAAGAACAAGGCCACTTGTTTGGCTGGTGTGGGTAACTCCGGCATCGGGCATCTCTCCAGGTACTGCCTAAATCTTCTTCCAGCTAGTCTAACCGTCTCTTGAGGTGTTTGTTTGAAGCTATGAATTAGTGAGGAGGTGTTATGCCTGATTCCACTCTTAGAAAACTCAATGATAAATGCCTCTAAGAGCTGGTCTATGTTTCTGAAATGCCTCTCGTTTAGTGGTTGGAACCACGTAAGGGCAGTGTTCCTAAGGGTTAGACCAAAAGCATTATATTGTGTGAATAGGTCCTCTACCTGCTCAGCTTTCAAGACTTGCCGAAATTCTGCCACATGATCATAAGGGTCTCCAGTGCCATCGAAGTAATTCTTCATGGACTTCACCAGTTGAGTTGGTCGCAGGGTCCTAGTGTGTTCTCTCGGCCTTGGAAAAGGAAAATCGTCAGCATTCCTTTGATTCCATGGGGTTCTATGTCTCTCAGGTTCCACTCTATTCCTTTCCGTTCCCGTTCTTTCTCTTCCCAGGGAGTTGGCAAAACTTACCTCAGGTTTGTCTCTACTTCTATCTCTTTGAGCTCCATGAGCTTGGGAGGTCCCAGCTCCTTGGTGACTGTATGACACATTAGTCCGAGGTTGGGGGAAAACAAATTCACCCTTCCATGTGTAGGCATGTCTGCCATGCTCGGTGACCACAAAGATCCTCTCTCATGTATTGTCTAGGTATGTTACTTTACCTGGGCAGTCAAGGTCTTTAAACTCATATATTGTGAGGGCACTCACTTCCTGAGGTTGAGCAGATTTATATCTCCAAAAAGCCTCATCAGTTTCTCGGTTTAAAAGCAGATCTATGCTTTTATTATCCTGTGGAATCCACTCTGGAGTCATGATTCTGATCAAGACAGATTTACCACGGGGGGTTCTTGGCTCTCTCCCAAAGTTCCCTTGCTCTATATTACCCATGTCGGTCTCAGCAATCACATTTCCAAACTCATCAGTTCTATCAGGAAGAGTCGTGACTACATATATAGTCCCCTCTTTATCTAGGTATGCTCCATTCTCAAACTTGACTATTGGGTGGTCTAATCCATGGGGTTGATCGGGGTTCTTAATCTGGACCACCGATCTTCTCAGGCCGTCTTCATAGATGTGAGCACCTAGACAATTCGTCCTGATGTATTCCAGTTGAGTCTTGTATGGTCCTTCTGGTTTTTCTAGATAAGCCAACCCTGAACTACCTACTGGTCTCTCCATGTGATAGGACATCTCAGAATCACTTGTTTCTGATCTGGGAGTGTATGGGTAATCACTCAACTGTTGGGCCCAAGACCTGGCAGTGTGATTGACACTAGCTTCAAAAGATCTGAGGCTTTGTCTGTCTCGGCCTAAGTGTCTGCCTGACCTAAGGTTCATATGCCTTATTTATCTACCCCCTTGGACCCAAGCACACTCTCGTTGCAGGTTAATTTGCACCAATCACTTTGTTCTTTTGAGTTGAATATTATGTTTACGGTCTTGTCTGAAATCGCGTCGTCAGGAGTACTTAAGTGAATTTCCGCACTTGATAAGTGATCGATTCCAATTTACCTTTTGTCCCTTAGAGTTTTCGCACTTAAGAGCTACTTAATTCTTGCACTTGGTTGATTAATACTCTTGGACTTGATTCGTGCCTAACGTTGCCCTAATTAATTACCACACCTAAGTCGTACTTAGCCTAGGCTAGGAATTGACAAAGGAGGGTTGAGAGATCTTCCAACCTCAATTAGTTGGTTGACCAGACTGCTACACAAGCCCAGGAAGCCTTCTCCCAAGCTTGGTACTCACTCTTGCTAGCTTGCTTTGGATTGCCTTGAGTGCACGCAATGTTCCTGCAAAAGCTCACCAGTCAGTATAGCTCTCTTACCACGAGTAATTGACAGACACACATCAATATTTGTAGTCCCCCTGGAGTAACTCACTATACCCCCTCAATCTTAGGACCACCTAGCCTCACCTCAAGGCCAACTTGAAAATACATGTTCTAAAACTCCACGTATGATTCTACAAAAAACCAGTCGAGGTCCACATAGGATTTTCAACAAGCTTCCCAACGAGACCAAAATCTCATCAATCGGAGTTCGTATAGTCAAGTTATGACCATTCAGGCATTAAAGGGTCAAAACAGGCTCTCAAGGTTCAGGAGATCCCTCTCTGGTTTCTAGGTCTTTTGTCCACTTCCAAGGTTCTAAGGTTATACCAAGGTGCCTAAAATTAAGCTCAACTACCCTTCCAATCACTCAAAAATAACCCTAAATTTTCATGCGTTAAAGGTCGTGTATCGCGATAGGTCGGGTCGAGGTGTCGCGATAGGTGGGAAGTGTCGCGATAGCTCGTGAGGTGTCACGATAGGTCGAAGTGTCACGATAGCTCGTGAGTGTCGCGATAGCTCGTGAGGTGTCGTGATAGGTGGTGAGGTGTCGTGATAGGGCGAAGTGTCGCGATAGCTCGTGAGTGTCGCGATAGGTCGAAGTGTCGCGATAGCTCGTGAGGTGTCGCGATAGGTCGTGAGGTGTCGCGATAGGTCGAAGTGTTGCGATAGGTCGTGAGGTGTTGCGATAGGTCGTGAGGTGTCGCGATAGCTCGTGAGTGTCGCGATACCTCGAGGTGTCGTGATAGCTCGGGATATGGTGAATTTTCTTGTTTTGTCTAGTGATCCTGGGAGCTCTAGGCCTGCGCAGTGTCGTGGTGCACTCAGAATCGTGATTGGGTGAAATTTTTGGAGTGTCACGATAGCTCGAGCTCAACGCCTCGGGGACTATGCAGACAGATTCTGTACCTGCTGAGCTTGCTGGAGATGATGATGGAGCTGCCACCTGCAAGAAACATGCAAAAAACACACAAAACAAGAACACACACGCTCGCTCTCTCTCAAACTCGCACACAACAAATGAGGGAATGATAAGGAAGAGGGAATATGTAGTGGAGAAGGAGGTGGAGGTGGAGATGGAGAAGGAGGTTAAGATGGAGATGGAGATGGAGATGGAGAAAAATCAGAAATTTACCAACTACTTACCATTCCAACGCGTCCTCTCTACGTCTTACCATCACACGCTCGTCCTCAAAGCTCGATCCCCGGCAACGGCGCCAAAATTTGGTGTAGCTCAGTGATGAGTAGCACCTCTTTTAATGTCAATCCGGGAAGACGTGAGGATGGTATGAAGACCACGAGCAAGTGGAAGCACAAGTGCGTGAGTGAGAAGCACACAAGCATGCGCACACATACACGCACACGCACGCATACGGCAAGAACAAAGAGAGTAGGACAATGGAATCACTTCTATTGCAACCAAGTTCTCATACAAGCTCAAAACTATAAGAAGCTCCCCCAAAATGAGCTCTCTAGCTCTATTTATAGTTTTTGACTAGCTTTGACCCTGTCCAGACCTAGTGTCCGGCCTAGTTAAAAATTAGGTTCCAGGGCTTATTTGAGGGCTCAAACGAGATCTAAAAATTATGAAAATTGGCAGGCAACTACTTCTAAGGCTCCTCAAGCTCGAGGACTCCTGGGCTTGTACAAAATGGAGCTACAAAAAGGTGAAAATGGTATTTACAGGGGTTTTTAGTGATGAGAATCACTTTTAAATGGTGTAGTGGTTTTGAAAAAAATAAAGGGTTGCCTTAGTGCTAGATCTGCTTGTATGCTCGTACTTGCTTCTTCTCGTATACGGCCAACATCATGTTGTTAATTTCTAAGTTTATTTGTCTTTTTATCATGCGGGAATAAATGTTCATAGGGGTTCACCAACAAGAAAACAATGGACTACTTGCTTCAGAGGAAGGCGTCAACGATTTGGAAGGAAGATGATGGGTAACAAAAGCAAGGTATGATCTTGATGACCTATGTGTGCACACACATGTATCTGTTGGGGATCAAAACCATATGGGTCAAGAGTTTACATATCATAGGCTAAAGAAAGAGCTATTGAGAAAAGCTTCTCAAAATGCTCTCCCGCAGAGCTATAGCGACAGTGTCATGGAATCTCGCTTTCTCTTCATCTTCTAATGGAAGTCATATTGTCTTTCAAGAGTTCCCGCCACAGAGAGAACTATCAGCAAGAGTTAAGGAAGCAAAAGCTTATCATCCTAGGCAAGACAAAGTAGATTTAGAGCAGTGCTGAAATTTGAAGGTTGCAATGGCCTTTTGAGCCATTTTAACCTTCGTATGAAGGCACAAAAAAAAATTGGGAATCATTTGAAATTCAGTCTTTGGATTGGGCCTTTTTTACAAGAAGGCCTATGATAAATTTAGTTTGCCTGTGAATGCCTAGAAGTAAATTAGCCTTCGTTTGAAGGCTTATTTTGTGTAGAACCTTGATATTTTTTGACATATGGATATGTTATGTAAAAGTTAAAACTTTAAAGTTTAGGACTTCAATCTTTGACGAGTCACGAATTCATCTCCACCAGGTGGCCTCGACACCGCAAAATCTAGATTCAACTGCAATTTATAACTCCTTGAAAAATAAAAAATTCATTTCAAATTGCTTATCAGAAATATCTAGTTGGCATTGTCCATGTGAGTTTTGGCGGGAGCTCAAGTCTTGACGTGAAATTGAATGTTGGAGTTTGAACAAGCCGAGTAACCAATCAAAACGAGCTCAAACATGTGGTCCTCTCTGTTTCTGAAAATTAATACCAAAATTAGAACTCGTGAGTTGGTGCGACTGCACCACTTTTGTAATTTGGTATCTATACCAACTTCTAAAAAGCAAGATGTAGCTCAGTGATGAGTAGCACCTCCTTTAATGTCAATTCGGGAAGACGTGAGGATGGTATGATGACCTCGAGCAAGTGAAGGCACAAGTGCGTGAGTGAGAAGCACACAAACATGCACACACATACAAACACACGCGCACACACAGCAAGAACAAAGAGGAAGACAATGGAGTTCCTTTAGATTACTTTCAAAATGCTCATACAAGTTCAATTCAATTACAATCTAACCTCAAAAATGAGCTCTCTAGCTCTATTTATAGTTTTTCACTAGCTTTTGGCCCTGTCCAGACCTAGTGTCCGGCCTAGTTAAAAATTAGGTTCTAGGGCCTATTTGGAGGTTCAAACGGAGTCTAAAAAATGTGAAAACTGATAGGTAGGTACTTCTAAAGCTTCTAAAGCTCAAGGACTCCTTGGCTTGCACAAAATGGAGCTACAAAAATATGAAATGGTATTTACAATGGTTTTTAGTGATGAAAATCACTATTTTTGTAGGGATTTCTTCTAACATTTTGACATACATTTCCTGGAGCTCCCTACTTGCTCCTTCTTCTTGTGTGCCCAACTCTTTGATGCATGAAAACTCCGACTCCCTTCGTAGGCTTCCTTGTCTTGTGAGTCCTTCAGTTCCTTGACTACTGCCAACACCCCCCCCTCTCTCGCGTCTATCGTCTCTGACAGACCCTTGTCTAGCTGTGCGTTGGACATAATACTGAACCACATCGAAAGCAAGGTGGTGTTTGTTGGAGCAAGTCTATGACAAGCCTAAGTATTGGCTTGAGTCTCACAAAGTCTTAGAAGAAGCTTCAAAAAGAAGACTATGTAAAGTTCACTTGTGAACTACCTCTTGTAATTTTTTGAAGAGTTTACTTAATGTAAAAGTAAGAGAATCTTAAGTGGTTGAGTCCACTTGATCAAGAATGGAAAGAGGAGCCACGAATTTGTGATTTGTGGTAGGTAGAGAATCAAATCAATCACTCATTCATTGGAGAGTGATTGAGGGAAGTTAGCCTCCCAAACTCAACTATAAATAGATGGCAGTTTTAGTCATGGTTAGAGAGACCTATGTGAAGACCTCCAAGAGCTGATCTTTATGCCATATCAAGGTGTGATTACAAGGCAAACATATGTATCAGTAAGTTCATTGTATTGTAAAAGCAATATACTTTCATTTTCATGATCATTTGAGTTCATATTTCCATGTTCTTGTGAAGGGTACTACTCACTGCCATTACTCTCAGTTTTCTCAGTCAGATTGCAGAGATGTTTTCTCTACGCGTGGTGCATCATTTTCAGTAATTTAACTTGGTAAAGTTAGCTCTATTAGTCTACTATATGCTCACAAAGTTTCATGTCATTTGGATGTTTCAATCTTCAGTTATGTTCATTTGAAGTCAACAGGGTCTGTTCATCTTCACTTCTCTGTCAGGTACCCGATTTTTTCACTCACCTTGTCAGAGCCATTTTGGAGTGGTTACTCATCCAAATTCCGTGATTTAATACTTGTTGGATTCAGCTTACTGTCTAGTATAACCATACAAATTTTTATAATCATTGGATTCCTACATTTTGAGTTATGTTTATTTTTCTGCTCATTGGTCTCAAACTGTAGCAGCCCGTGAAAATCGGGATGATGTCATCACTTGTTAAAACTCATTCTCAGTGTGTGGTTTATTATTTTTGATGAGATTACTCTTGAAAGTTAGCTCTTTAAGTAATCTAAGCTTCCCTAAGAGGAATTAAGTTAATTGCTGCTGTGCTCAGAGAATTATGCAAAAACACTCGACAGGTGTATGAACTAAGAATAGCAAGTTCTTCACCTCTGAGCTAACTCCAACTTATCTGTTTTGATCTATCTTTTTGTGAGTGATCTTCCAAGGTACATAGGGTGTCTAATACATCCATTGACAAGATAAAAGGGCCCACCATATACTCCTGGAGTTCATTTGGCTGGTGTAGATCAAGGATTTTGCAACACCTCTTCATCATCAAGCACATACCTATCCATCTCTTCACAGTGGTATCAAAGCAAGGTTGGACAACATGGCAGATGGATTTCCTTCATCAATTGAAAATTTGGACAGAGGTAACTAATCAGCTTGGTCATTAAGAATGGAAGCTTATCTCCAAGGTAGAAGTTTATATGGTTATGTGGTTGGAGATGAAGTTATGCCAAGTTTCAGGAACAAAAGTCAACCAACACAAGAAGAGCAAGAAAGATTGAGCACATGGTGCTCCAAGGATGCACTTGCAAGGTCTTATCTCCTCAACTCTATCTCAGATTTTTTGTTGCCTCACATTAGAAGTTGTAAGACATCTCAGGAAGTGTGGGATGCACTTGAAGCTTTCTTTTCTTCAAGTACTAAAGCTAGGAAGCATCAACTATAGCTTGATTTCACAACTCTCAAGAAGGCTCCCAAACAAAATGTGATTGATTTTTTCACAAAGCTCAAGGACATAGCAGATCAGTTGGGAAGCATTGGAGAGGTAATAGATGAAGAGCAAATTGTAAGGCGGGTAATCAATGGCTTGAAGGCAGATGACAAGTGCGAAGCATTCACCACAGCTATGGATTTGTACATGGACATGCATGTACCTGATTTCAATACACTCATTGGACAACTACTTACTCAAGAGGCAAAGCTTATCAAAAATGGAGAAAGCTCTAAAGGTAATCAATCTTCAGCTTTATACACTGATAAAAGCAAGTCCAAAGATAACAAAGGAAAGGCAAAGAAAGTGGATGATGAAGCAGGTACATATCAAGCTAACTATGCAGGTAGAGGAAGACATGGTAGAGGTAGAGGAAGAGGAGGTAGACAAGGTAGGGGGAGATCCCAAGACTCCAACTCATGTTCTATTTGTGGATTAACTAATCATACAACTGAAAATTGCTTTAGGAATTCCAGGAATCAAAGAGGCAGAGGATACAATAGAGGAAGTTATGGCTACTCAAGAGGAAGGTTCAACAATTATCATGGCAACTACAACAACTACAATCATTCAAACTATCAAGGAGGCTACAAAGGAAGGAGAGACTACAATAACTACACAGAAGACTCAAACAAAGAGGATTCATTATTAATCATGAACATGGCTATGCCACAAGGTAAATCTGATGAGCATGTTTTCTACATAGATTCAGGTTGTTCAAATCATGTGGCAAGAAATGTGGCACTCCTATCAGATTTAGAAGATCCAAGGAACAAGCATGAGGTACAAACAGGAGATGATACAAAACATTCTGTGGAGAAAATAGGCAATGTCAAAGCACCTAATGGAAACATCAACCTACTCAGTAAGGTACTCTATGTCCCTACCATTACAAAGAATTTGATAAGTGTTGGGCAGATAGTAGAGAAAGGGTTGCAAGTCAGGTTCACAAAGGCAGGAGCATTTGTTGAAGATCCAAGTCAAGGATTCAGAAAAATTGCAAAAGGTGAAAAGACAGGTAGATTGTTCACATTTGAATTACAGGACACTAGAAACATTGCTCTCTTTAATTATGGTAGTCAGACACTCACAGAATTGGAAGTATGGCACAAAAGGTTAGCACATATTGGTGAAAGGTCATTAAAGCAAATTTGCAGGGACCAAAGTGTACTTGGACTCCCTAATTTGTCAAAACAACATATGATTTATAAGTGTAGTGCATGTCAATTTGGAAAGTCTCACAGGTTACCATTCATGAAGAAAGGTTATATGCATGGAGATCTCTTCGAGTTGGTTCATAGAGATGTATGGGGACCTAGAAAGGAAGCTTCAATATCTGGATCAAGGTATTATGTCTCCTTTATTGATGATTGTAGCAGATGGACTATCCTATTCTTTATGAAACACAAAGATGAAGTTTTTTCATGTTTCAAAAGATATTTGGCTCTTGTGGAGAATCAAACAGGTAAATCACTAAAAAGGCTAAGGTCAGACGGAGGGGGAGAATACTTCTCCCATGAGTTTGATTCTTTTCTTCAAGAAAGAGGAATCAAAAGAAAGGTAACTACAAGGTACACTCCTGAGCAAAATGGAGTGGCAGAAAGGAGGAATAGGACAATTGTTGAAGCTGCAAGGTCTATGTTAAATGAAAAGCATTTACCTAATTACTTATGGGCTGAGGCTATATCTACAGCCACTTACTTGATTAACAGGTTGCCTTCAAAATCCCTTGATGGGATGACTCCATATGAGGCTTGGAATAAAAGAAGACCAAGCTTAGATCATTGTAAAATTTTTAGATGTATTGCTTTTGCTCGTGTTCCTTCACAGGTTAGAGGCAAGATGGATCCAAAGGCAGAAAGGTGTGTATTTATTGGATATGACAACAATCAAAAGGGCTAAAGGTTATACAACCCTACCAACAAAGGATTCTTGGTAAGCAGAGATGTAGTTTTTGATGAGAACAATTCATGGTATGAAGATTCATGCAGGAAGGTCAATTTACCATATAATCTTGAAGAAGATTTTCCAAAGCTTGGCAGAGAACAACCAAAGATTGAAGAACAAGACACCTCAGAGGATGATGAAGAATCTCAGATGGAAAAGATCAAAGCATGGAAGTCTAAAGAAAAAGCAAAATTGCAGGAACTTGGACATGAGGCAGAATCATCACATCATGGCCTAAGAAGATCTATGAGGGAAAAGTAAAAACCAAAAAGGTATGGGTTTGACACCTCATTAGTAACTAAACATTCTATCTACATAGCACAGGACATAAACCAAGAGGAGCCATCATCATTTGAAGAGGCCAAAGCAAAAACAGAATGGAAGCATGCAATGAAGGAAGAGATTGAAGCACTTGAGGAAAACAACACTTGGGATTTGGTGCCCAAGACTTCATCCATGAAGGTAACAGGCTCAAGATGGGTCTATAAACTCAAGAAGAATTCAGATGGTTCCATTAACAGGTATAAGGCAAGGCTTGTAGCAAAAGGCTTTGCACAAACTCAGGAATTGATTATGAGGAGACTTTCTCTCCTGTGGCAAAGATGCCTACTATTAGGGTTTTGCTTGGTATTGCCTCTTCCAAGAATTGGAAGATACTTCAACTAGATGTAAAGAATGCATTCTTGAATGGTTGGATAACAGAAGAGGTATATATGGCACAACCACCTGGTTTTGAGAATCAAGTTTATCCTGATTATGTGTGTAAACTTAACAAAGCATTGTATGGTCTTTAGCAAGCTCCAAGAGCTTGGAATTTCAGGCTTGTTTCATTCTTGCAGGACAAAGGCTTTCAACCAAGCAAGGCGGATCCTTCACTCTTTATCAAAAAGAGTAATTGTGAGGTCATCTACTTATGTGTATATGTAGATGATATTATATTGATAGGAAATGATGCAGATGGTATGAAGAAGATCAAAGATCAGATGAGAGAAGAGTTCAAGATAAGTTATTTGGGCTCACTTACCTACTTCCTAGGTTTGGAAGTTGTCTACAAAGATCATGGTTTGTTTCTCACTCAAAGAAAGTACATTAAGGACATGTTGGCAAAATGCAAGATGCAAGATTGTAAGATTGCAGGTACTCCAATGGAGGTCAATATACTACCTTTATTGAGGGGGTAGTGCTCATGTCATATACCAGATATTGGTTTCTCGCAGTGAAGCCAACTCCTGAAAAGTGGGGGTCCTTGATATTCTTGAATGTCCTGAATGTGATGAGCATTAATTCGAAGATCTTCATGCACATTTGTGCCATCACATCAAGGGTGTTCCGTAGGCGAATGCTCCAATGACGGATTGTAGAAATCATGTAAGCAACAGTAGGAGGTCCTTGTGGAGGTGCTAGATAGACATAATTTAACCACTTTGCACAACCTTTGACGTTCTTTACAGCAATGGTAAATTTGGGCCAGGTGCATCTACGGAAGACTGGAACATAACAGGGGTTGTATTTGATAAATAGCGGCATGTTAGTCCAAGTACAAACCATCTCGGGATAGGTCTCAAGAAGACGGATCCTCCAGGTGGGTTGATGAATGGATCCTTTTTTTAGCACTCTCTGGGATATCATCGGGCCCAAATTGTGTGGCAAAGGTTGGAGCCTTGCCACATCGTCGTTGAATCTCTACGTTGTGATCTGCCAGGAGTACACAATATGGCACATATTGATCGTCGTTGGTGCCTATCCATCTATGATGCGACATACTGCAGAAATATTATGACTTTATGATGGTGTCTTCTAATTTGGCCATTGATTGGATTTGGATTGCCACTCGATCTTCATGGGTTTTCGCTGTCTTTTCGAGTGTCTGGAGCCATTCGAGTACTTCAACTTCCAAGGTGTCCATTCCTTCTGAGGTTTGCTGACCTCCTGGCATCGGCATAGGAACATATGGTTCCTCATACGATTTGTCCACCTCAATGGGTACCAATTCATCTGGCTCTGGTTCTACAACTGGAGAGGGCTGTCTTTCATATTCCAGTAACTTCTTTTGCAATTCTGCCACCTGCTTTGTTAATACCTTTACTTCCTCTGAAGTCGTGGTTGTTTCTATGACTTTGGGTTGTGCCTCCTGTTCCCTGGGCTGGCGGCGTAGCGCATCCCATTCCTTTTCCAAATCGTCATGTGCTTCTAATAGATCTGCATAGCTTTCCAAGATTGTCTTCATTGTTTATGAGGGGACTGCTTTGAATTGTTCTGGGTCGATTTCGTGGGGAGAGCCTTCCATGGCAGCTTCCAGGTTTTCTTCGTTTTGCTTCTGCAGACGCTTGTTTTCTTCAAGGGTGGTAGCCATGTGTTTTCTGAGTAGAGTCAAATTACGCCGGACTCTTAGATTATCTGCTTGGTAGACTTCTAGTAAAGCTTCAAGTTGTTTGACACCTAGCACTTGTGATGGTTGGGATGTCTCCAGGAGGGTTTGATGAGCTTGCTCGAGTGTGGTGTAACATTGATTGAGGTCTTCATTTTCTTCTTCTATAATTGTAAGACGTCTCTGTAGTTGTTGGTGATTCGTACTCAGTTGATGATGACGGTCTTCGAGAGCCTGATACTCACTCTGAAGTTGATACACACATTGATGTAATGCCATGAATATACTATTTACATTAAACGATGCAGGGAAAGATGAAGATGCAGGGGGAATGGGGAAGGGGAAGGGAGTTGTGAATGCTGTAGAGTCAAGTGGTGAGGTAGGTGGAGGGGGTATGGGAGATTGAGGCTGCGTGGGGGGAGGGAGTGGTGTTGTGGCTGGTGATGTTTCCATTGTGTCGAACGTGTGTGTGACTGTGTAGATGGGGATAGTGGGTGGGGTGGATGTGATATTTGTGAAGAGTGTTGTGAAAGTGGGCATGGTAACTCCTCCGAATTGGATGTCGAGAGAGAGAGGAATTCCCATGACGAATGTGGTAATGGCAGAAATAGGCGTGGTAGTGCCAGGTGGTGAGGTGACTTGTGTAGTGAGAGGTGAGGTGGGTGGTGAGAGTGGTTCTGCCTGATGTTCTTCTGTTTGTGTGTTACCTCCTGGTTCTGATACATTGATGTGGATTTGTTTGCCAGATTGCATGGGGCGAGTAGGCACTCGTTTCTCAAATCGATGAATATAAGCCATGGCTACATGAACAGCCTCATCTAAGCCTACCGTGTCTGCATGCAGGTTCATTGATTGAATAAACATGTCATCCACACCTTCCTCGTCTAACATTTGGCTCATGATCATCTTTCTTGTCTCGAGCGACAGTTTGTGTTGTTCTTGGACTCGCTTCATGGTTTCGTATAATCTTTTTATTTGGGCCGAGTATGCCGAGGCACTTGCTAGTTCTAAAAGTTCGTCATATTCTTGATCATACTCCTCGTTTGCTTCTTCTTCTTTTGTCTCTTCTTCATCCTCTTCTACTTCTACTACTCTCGGTTGGGTCGAGGCAGAAGTTGTAGTAGTGGGTTGTGGTCCTTGGGTCTGCTCTGCTTCTGTCTCCAGGTTAGACTCATTGATCAAATGGGCAATTTCTTCATTTGTCAAATCAGCAAGGGTGTAACCTTGTGGGAACTCCAAGTCCGATGGAATCGGAGGGAACACCATATTGGGTCCTTCGGTGCTTGGCCTGGGTAGGCGAATGGTAAATGGTCGGACACGTCGCATTTGTGGAGGGGTCACCTCTGGTGTGGTGGTGGCTCCCCTTGCTTGAGCACATGGTAATTGAACTCCCCCTCTCATTTTCTTCGATGGAGGGCCTACCGTTGACTGGAATTCTTGGGCCCTGGACCATACTAGTGCTCTTTGAATGGGCACGTCGTACGCTAAGCACCTGTAAATTATTCTTGTCAGAGCACAGCATCCATGAAGCACATTCTTCTGTTTCTTATTCCATCGCTGATGGGCTAGGTGGATCTGATCTATGATCCAATGTGGTATATTGATGGTGAGATTCTCTGTCTCCGCTAGGTATAAGCTAAACCATATCTTTTTTGGTGGCATACTGAAGCGTTCTTGGGCGAGAAAAGCAAAGTGTTGCATGATCGTTCGTAGGTGAAGAGCAATGGTAGGTGTCATTGCCACCATGTCCTTCAATTTATTGAGATCCTTATGCTTCATCCTGCCTGGAACCATTGTTTCTTTCTCAGTGGGAATATGCATACCTTGCATGTTCAATGCTTCCCCTACCAGATTGAGGGTCAGTTTGAATCTCTTGAGTTCGTGGCCTGGGAACAGTGAGGGTAGCACAAAAGTACTATCGCCTCCCTTGGCCCTACTAGGAGTGATGGTACTGATAAAGTGGGAGTAGCATAGGAAATCTAGCTTAGGCAAATGTGCTCTAAAATAGCTATCCAAGCCCGCTTTGGTCCATACCGATCGCATTACTTCCGCATTCTGATATTTCTCAAATTCGCGAGTGAAGAAATGGTAGCGTCCCCATTTGCCATTGAACTCAATTTCTGCTTCCCAAAAGTAGGTGCCATCACCCAATGGCCCTGTGACATCTGTTGAGAGCAGTATGGGCACCCAAGGACTGACTAGACAAGGAAGCCAGCGGAGAGAGTCAGAGCGAGGTGAAGGATTAAGTAGACAGAGCAGTTGATGCAAATCTGGCAGATAGGCCCTTCAAATTTTTCCAAATCAACATCTTTACAACTGTGATTCTCATCACTAACAATCATTGTAAATACCATTTCATAATTTTGTAGCTCCATTTTGTGCAAGCCAAGGAGTCCTTGAGCTTGAGGAACTTTAGAAGTACCTACCTGTTAGTTTTCACATTTTTTAGACTTCGTTTGAACCTCCAAATAGGGTAGAGAACCTAATTTTTAACTAGGCCGGACACTAGGTCTAGACACGGCCAAAACCTAGTCAAAAACTATAAATAGAGCTAGAGAGCTCATTTTTGAGGTTAGCTTGTAATTGATTTGAACTTGTAAGAGCTTTTTGAAAGTAATCTAAGAACTCCATTGCTTCTCACTCTTTGTCTTACCATGTGTGTGCGTGTGTGTGTATGTGTGTGCATGTTGGTGTGCTTCTCACTCACGCACTTGTGCCTTCACTTGCTCGAGGTCTTCATACCATCCTCATGTCTTCCCCGTTTGACATTAAAGGAGGTGCTACTCATCACTGAGCTACACCAAATTTTGGCGCCGTTGCCGGGGATCGAGCTTTGAGGACGAGCGTGTGATGGTAAGACGTAGAGTTGTGACGTTGGCGTTGTAGGTAATTTCTTTACTTTTCCTTACTTTTCTCATCCTTACTTCATCATCATCATCACCATCATCATCCCCATCATCTTCCACCTCCATCTCCATCATCGCAAAAATTTCAGTTTTTTGACTATATCTCCTTCCCCCTTTCATTTCCCTCATTTCACTTGTGAGAGAGAGTGAGAGAGCAATCTTGTGTGCACTGTTTTTGCATGTTTTTTGAGTTTTCTTGCAGGTATTGGCCATCCCATCATCTCCAGCACATCGCGCAGGTACGGAAATGTGCAAAAATGTCTCTATGTCGCAAGCTTCTGTCCATCGCGATTGACAGAAAATTTCATCTATTGGTAAAATTAAGTGCACCACAGTAGACTAGAGACCTACACATCACAAATCCAAAAAATTTTTTGGAAAATTTGCATTTTTTCAGTCCATCGCGATTGATAGCATCAATCGCGATTGACACTGTCCATCGCGACGGACAACCAGTCCATCGCGATTGACAGACCCCGACGGACACGTGTCCATCGCGACGAACACCCCTATCCATCGCGACCGACAGAAAAATCGCGATTGACACCCCCTTTTGCCGCGATTCTTGTCCATCGCGACATATAGAGCCCCGATTGACACAAATTCATGGAAAACACCAAAAATTCCAGTCCATCGCGACTGACAGCAGTCCATCGCGATTGACACCAGTCCATCGCGATTGACACCAGTCCATCGCGATTGACACCAGTCCATCGCGATTGACACCAGTTCATCACGATTGACACCAGTCCATCACGACAGACACCAGTCCATCGCGACGGACACCAGTCCATCGCGACTGACAGCAGTCCATCGCGATTGACAGCCAATTTTGGCCAATTTTTTAGGGTTTTTTAATCTGAGGATTTTGGCTAATTTTGGGCATGAACACTTCACTCTAAAGCACATAAGGAGGCCATAAGAAAATAACTTGAGAAGTCCTATTTGCCTGATAGCCTGTTTGAACCCTGTTTTAATCCCTGAAGCCTGAACTGACATAACTTTCTCATACGAAATCTGTTTGCTGTGATTCTTGTTTTGTTGGAAAGCTCGTGGGGAGTACAACCAAAACTTCCACTGGTTATGTGAAAATTAATATCATGATTATTAGATAGGGTATTTTGAAGTTGACCATACCTTGAGGTAGGAAAAGTGAGGGATCCTTGGGATTGTTTTCCATAAAGGCAAAGGATAATTTGGTCTGTGAGTTACATTCATGAAAGTGGTCTATTATGTCATTTGAACCTAAGTCTTGAGCTAACCGTGGGACTTTTATAGGTCCAGTAAGAGCACTTGAGGGCATTCTAAGCAAGAGTAAGTGCAAGCTTGGGAACACGCTTCCTGAGCACTCAAGGGCAACCAAGGAGGAAACAAAAGGTTGGAAATTCTCAACTCCCTTTGTCAATTCCTAGCTTAGGCTAAGAACGACTAGTGATAGGAGTAAGCCAGGGCGGTGATAGGCATTTATCAAGTTGAAGACTACCTAAATACTCAAGTTCAAGCTAACGACATAATCTTTGTACGGTCGATAACTCTAAAGGAAAAGAACTTAACGTGGAACGATCAACTTCAAGTGCGAAAATTAACTCAAATATTCCTGACGACATGATTTCTGACAAGAGCATAAACACGGTAACCACTAAAAAGAATCAAGTAACTGATACAAAAGAACTCAACAACGAGGTTGTACTTGGGCAAATTTGGGCTATTCAATTAGGCTTATGAACCTTAGATCAGGGCGACATCTAGGGAGAGATAGACAAAGTCTTAGGTCTTCAGAGGCTAGTGTCAACCACACTGCTAGGTCTTGGGCCCAGCAGTTGAGCCACCACTCATACTACCCTAGCTCTGAGACTAGTGAATCAAAGATGTCTCAAGGCATGGACAAACCTACGGGAAGTTCAGGAGTGCCATACTTGCACAGGGTAGAAGGCCCGTACAAGACACAGCTGGAATACCTTAGAACCAACCGATTAGGTGCTAGCATCTATGAGGACGGCCTAGGAAGATCTGTGGTCCAAATCAAAAACCCAGACCAATCTATTGGGCTAGAGCACCCTGCTGTCAAGTTTGAAAACGGAGCATACCTAGACAAGGAAGGGACAATATACGTGGTCACTAGTCACCCGGAGAGGACAGATGAATTCGGGAATGTGATCCCTGAGACGGACATAGATGACCTAGAACAAGGAAACATGGGTGCAGAGCCCAGGACCCCTCGAGGGAAATCTATTCTTACTAGAATCCTCAATCTCGAGTGGGTTCCCCAGGACAACAAGAGCATAGATCTGCTTCTGAACCGAGAGACAGACGAAGCCTTTTGGAGGTATAAATCTGATCGGCCAAGTGATATAGGAACAATCATGATCTATGAGTTTAAAGATCCAGATAGCCCAGGTAGAGTGACCTACTTAGATCACGCTTCAGAGAGGAACTTTGTGGTTACAGAAAATGATAGGCATGCTTACACTTGGAAAGGTGAGTTCATTTTCCCCCAACCAAGATCGAATGTGTCCTATGGTCACCCTGGACCTGGAACATCCCAAGCTCATGGAACTCAAAGAGACAGACATAGAGATAGACCTCAGGTAATGTTTGCCAACCCAGGGGGCAGAGAAAGAACGAGGACGGAAACAAATAGAGTAGAACCTGATGTACTTAGAGCTCCTAGGAATCAAAGAAATGCTGATGAGTTCCCTCTACCACGACCTAGAGAGCACACAAGGACTTTGAGACCAACTCAGCTAGTTAAGTCCATGAAGAACTACTTCGATGGCACTGGAGATCCATACGATCATGTGGCTGAGTTTAGGGAAGTCTTGAGAGCTGAACAAGTGGAGGATCTATTCACGCAGTACAATGCCTTTGGTCTAACCCTTAGGAACACAGCCCTTACGTGGTTTCAACCATTGAATGAGAGACAATTCAAGAGTATAGACCAACTCCTAGAGGCTTTCATCATTGAATTCTCTAAGAGTGGCATAAGACATAATACCTCCTCGCTGATTCACAGCTTCAAGAAAACCCCTCAAGAAACCGTGAGACTTGCAGGAAGAAGATTTAGGCAATACTTAGAAAGATGCCCTGTTTCGGAGCTACCCACACCAGCTAAGCAAGTGGCTTTATTCTTGGATGGATTGCTAAGTACCAAATTGAGATCTTATGTGTACTTGAAGGACCCTAGGACCATAGAAGAGTGTGTACGCATGTGCATTGACATCAAGGATAACCTAGGGGAGGAGTTAGAGCTTTCCAAAATATACAAAGATTCAGATAGTGCCTCTAGCCTCTCTTCCACGCAATCCACATCAATTGAGGAACTCGCTGAGAAAGTGGCACAAAAACTAGGTGTCTCTAGCAAACAAATCCCAAGGTTTGCCCCTGTGAAAAGATGTTATACTTGTGGTGGCGACCACATGGCGAATGTATGTCCCATTATGGCTCAACCCCAAGTAAATCCTAGTAGCCAGTACTACACCATAGAACGGAGGTACACCAATCACACCGCGCAAGATTGCCCCTACAATAAGCAAACCGTTAGGCAGACGTACCCACAACCATACCCTCAACAAGGAAGATACCAAAACCAGTACCCACCTCAGCAGTATGCGAGGCCTCAACAAACCTACCAACCCTACCAAAACGGCAACAAAGGCCTCAGCCTATGCTAGCACAACAACCCCCTGCTCCAGCTAATGTGATTCCGGTAAAGTATGCTGTTGCAGAAGAAAACCTGAATAGAGCTATAGTCCCTGTAACACCAGTGCTTTCAGAAAGTAATCCTAGTGACCATAGTTTCGATTCTACACATGTTGATAGCCCCCAGGCCTACTACATGCAGTCTCTTGAACATGGTGAGTCCTACTATAGTGAAGAGCCAAATGAACCTAGTTGGGAGTCAGATTACACAAACGTCATGTACGCAAACCCCAACCCTAGACCTCAACCTAGGCAAGTAAGACCTCCATTCCCTAGAGGACCATGCTACAGATGTCAAGGAGATCATCTCATTCGTGATTGTCTCGTGCCTCCACCTACACAACCCCAGTCAGTGATGATCCAGGGCTTTTGCCAAGAATGTGGAAAGGAGCATCTCTTACGAGATTGCCCAAAGAACCCCAATAATATGCCAAAAATCACTCCTATCAACGTTATTGAGTTAGTTGTAGACTCCACAGGGAGTGTGACTTCCACTGCACCAGTACAAGTAATCACTAGAGCCCAAGCCTTGCAACAGAACCAAAGCGTAGGCCAGGAAAAGAGCCCAGATGTTAGTGAAACGGAGAGCATGACAAAGAAGAGGACTAGAGCTTGGAGAGATAGTCGTGAAAGAATGAAAAGGCAATGGGCAAAAAAGATGAGTGAACTCGAGGAAAGCCTCAGAGAAACAAAGGCCAGGATAACTGAACTCACATCTCAAACTCCCTCTCACACTACTCCACCTCCACCATTCCCAACTCCATCCGACCCGCCACCTTCCAACCCGCCTCACCTAATTCCACCACCCCCTAGAGTAGGATCAGTCCTAGCAGATCCCACTCCCGAGGACCTTAATATGATGCTTAAAGCATATCAGGCTAGAATCCAAGAAGGGCCAAACGTAACTGATCATGAAAAGTGTTACCCTAGAGCAGAACTAGAGCTAGAACGAACCAAAATTTGTGCTAAGATGGTGGAATTGGCTCAGACCATGTTTGAGGCCAGTCGCCTATTTAACATCTCTAGTTCAGCGAAGACACAGTTGCACTTTGATGGACTGTTAGAAAGAATAGAGAAGCTGATTGCACAATCAGAAAAGGAACTCACCTCTCAACACAAGGACAAGGCAAGTGAAAGAGTAAGCATTCATGCCCAGGAAGCCTATGTGCCTGAAGCCTATGTGCCTAACTCTACGGAGCCAGACACATCATCTTCTATGAATCGGTTCACACCAGAATTCCTACGAGAGATTCAAGAAGACAAATGGGCTAAGGAAAGTGAAGTCCCTCCTATTGAACTTGTGGATGATGCACACGACCAATTCCCACAAGACATCCCATCTATTTATGAGGAGCAGGAGAGCACCCAATCTCAGGAAAGATTAGACTTTGAGTCTAACTCTCTGCAAGAATTACCCCACTTCACATGCCCATGGGAAGCTAAGTCCACTTGTATGAGAGCACCCACGGTCATGGTACGAAATGAGGACTCAGTCATACCTAGGAACACAGAGGTAGTGAAAAACACTAAAGTACAGTGCAACCTCACCTTAGAAGAGCTACTCAAAGTAAGGCCAGAGCTATGGAAACATGTAGCCAAACAAGTACCAGAAATAGCCAAACCTCGTTCCTAGGTAGGATCCCAGAGAACAGTGCCAGAAATACCATTGGACAAGATAGGAGACATGAGTGAGGGCGAAGAGGGAAACACATATCTTCCTATCACCCATCAAGGATACACCACCAAGGCCATTCTAGACTCAGGTGCAGGAGTTGCAATTGCTACCACTTCCCTATGGAAGCGTTGGGGCAAGCCAGCACTCAGGCCAACGAGAATGAAATTGCAGATGGCCGATGGTCATATTGAGAGGCCCTTAGGATTGCTAGAAGGAATAACTCTCACCACGTGTGGTGTCGAGTTCGAGCATACATTTGCTATATGTGATTTTAGCAAAAATCATGCCTATGAAATGATCTTGGGACGACCCTTTATGCGACAGTTGCAAGTGGTACAGGACTGGGGAACCAACTCCTTGTACCTGCAACACTTAGGTGTTACGACCAAAGTGAATCTTAAAGATTACTCTCATAGAGATGTCCCTCCTATCCAATGGAATCCCATCCATAGAGCCAAAGATGATACGGAATCTGTGCATTCCATAGGATCAGGATCCTCATGGATGCATGAAGACACCCACTTATGGATGTGCAAAGTGGCAGTAGAAGAGGAGAAAAGAGAAAAGGCCAGAGAAATAGGTGCAAATGAAACACATAGACCCATTCAAGACCCAGCCTATGCACCTGTAGTATTTCTTGATGAAGAATTTGAACCCCATGGCTGGGCAGAAATCTTAGCAACAATGGATGTAGCCATCAATGAGGAACAATGGACACCCCACTGTGATGAGGATGGCTATGACATTTCAGTCTTCTCCATAGAGCCAATCATGGGAGAGGCAGTGTTAGAAGAGTGTGAACCTAGCCCTGATGCATTTGAGGATGCAAGTGACTCTGATCTAGAGTCAATCATTATGGACCCACCTTTTGCATCAGATGAAGAATACTTCTATGAAGTAGAATTTCAACCCCAGAGGCACGGAGAGCTTACAAATGATGTAAGGCTAGCCACACATGTAACCCCTAAGGAAGAAGGAAAGAAAAGGAAGAAGAAAGAAGTCACACCAGAAGAGGAAGAATCTTCGTTTGAGGTCCCGAAAAATTTTAAGAAGTATGAGATAGATGACAGGAGAGTCATGATTAGTATGCCTAAACGAGAGGCGCAATTGGGGGAGGCCTATGATAACAAAGAAACCACGAAGAAAGTGGTTGTAGCCATCGAAGAGGGAGAAGAAAGATGCACGTACATAGGCCATGACCTGACAGAAGAGGAAGAACAAGAGCTAATAGCCTTGCTAAGAGAATACAGAGATGTATTCGCTTGGAGTTACAAGGATTTGAAAGGAGTGGACCCTGACATATGCTCACACACTATCGCCATGACCTCAGATGCCAAGCCTTCTAAGCAAAAGCCATATACATATAATGATAATTATGCTGCCAAGATCAAAGAGGAGATAGATAGACTGGTTGAAGCTGGATTTATCTATGAAATTGAGCATACAGAGTGGGTATCCCCCATCGTAGTGGTGCCCAAGAAAAATGGAAAGCTGCGTGTATGCATTAACTTGAAGAAGGTTAATGCAGCCACAATTCGAGATAACTATCCGCTTCCTATCACAGAGCATCTCTTAGAAAGAGTAGTAGGCAAGGAAGTGTACAGCTTCCTCGATGGATTTTCGGGCTACAATCAAGTAGCCATAGCTCCAGAAGATTAGCATAAGACAGCTTTTGCCACAGAGTGGGGTATATTTGCCTTTCGTGTAATGCCATTTGGGCTTACCAATGCTCCTGCAACATTCCAAAGACTAATGTGCCATGTATTTAAAGAGTTCCTGAGGAAGAACTTAGAAGTCTATGTTGATGATCTTTGTGCTCATTCCAACATCAGACAACCCATATTCCTGAACTCAGACAAATCTTTGACAAATGTAGAGAATATCAAGTCTGCCTAAACCCAGAAAAGTGTGTTTTTATGGTCAGGCAAGGCAAGATTCTAGGGCACATAGTGTCAAAGAATGGCATATTCATTGATGAAGAAAAAGTGAGAGCTATAGCCGAGTTACCTAGGCCTAAGAATGTCAAGGAAGTACAAGCTTTCATGGGGCATTGTGGTTATTACCGACGGTTCATTCACATGTATGTTGTCATTGCAAAGCCCATGTACGGACTTCTGACTAACTTTGAGTGGACTGATGAATGTGAGAATTCCTTCAATGAACTTAAACGGCGATTATGTTCAGCACCAATCTTAACCACACCAGATTGGAATACGCCTTTCCATGTTCATGTGGATGCATCCAATTATGCTATTGGGTGTGTACTCACGCAACCTACTGGTGAAGGTAATATGGATCTTCCAATTGCCTATGCTAGTAGACAATTGAATGCAGCTTATCAAAATTATACAACCACTGAACGAGAAGGATTAGGCATGGTATATGCAGTTAAAAAGTTTAGACATTATTTGCTTGAAAATAAGTTTAAATTTTTTACTGACCATCAGGCACTGCTATATCTCGTGAACAAGCCATGCAATACAGGTAGATTAGTAAGATGGTTTCTCTTACTAATGGAATACGACTTCGAGGTTGTGGTAAGGAAAGGTAGGACTCACTTGAGAGTAGACCATCTCTCTAGACTCACATCTGGAGAAGCTCCACAAGGAGTGTCAGATGACCTTCCCGATGCTTACTTGTTTAATTTGGAAGTGGTGCCACAGTGGGCTAAGCCACTAGTGCCAGTATTGACATACGGGCCTAACCATCCAGTAATAAACACACAGGATAGAGAGGTAGTAAAAGCCCAAAAGTATCACATCATGGCAGGAAGTATGTACAAACACACAGATCAAGGGATCTTGGCTTGTTGTGTGGAAGAGGATGAGTACACTAAATGGTTGCAACTAGCACATGTAGGTGCATTAGAGCAACACTACTCAAAGCAACAAACCCTACAGACACTAAGGAGACTCGGAGTGCATTGGCCGATGATGGAAGTTGATGTCCAGAAGTTGTGCAAGGAATGCATAATCTGCTGCACTACACCACCTGTGGAACATGCCACTCTTTATCAAGTGTCCATAGTGCCAGATTGGAGTGAACCACTAGTATCCTTCCTGAGGACGAAAACATTCCCTCCAGACATGACTATGGCTAGGAAAAGGAGTTTAGATCAAGAAGCCCTAGATTACTCACTCATTGGTGATAATCTATACAAGCGTGGTAAAGATGGTTACCTGAGACTATGTGTCCATGAAAGTGAATATCTCAAGATCTTGGAAACTGCTCACCAAGGTGTAGCAGGAGGACACTTTGGACCAGATCGGGTGATCAAGGCGATACTATTTGCGGGCTTCTGGTGGCCCACCCTTCACATGGACGCACATACCTACGTAAAACGGTGTGATGTTTGTCAGAGAACTCAGTATCCTATACGCAAAGATGAGATGCCACTGAAACCTATGATGGGTGGACGTGCATTCTCTAAGTGGGGAATAGACTTCGTAGGTCCTATTAATCCCCCAGCTAAGGGTTCCCATGCTGAATATATCATTGTTGCCACGGACTATCTAACCAAGTGGGTAGAGGTAAAAGCCACAACGAAGAACGATGCTCAAACAACAGCTAAGTTTTTATTTGAGAATGTGTTCACTAGATACGGGCTACCTATAGAGCTAGTTAGTGATAGAGGCACTCACTTCTTGAATGAAGTTATTGAAAATCTGCTCCAAGGATTCTTGGTAGTACATAAGAAGTCTGCCCCCTATCACCCTCAAGCAAATGGCCAGGCTGAGAGCACCAATAAGATCTTATGCAATGTACTGACGAAATTAGTGAACAATAAACGCTCTGATTGGGACAAATAGCTACACCATGTTGTTTGGGCATATCGAGTGGCCTACAAAACGGTAGTCCAAGCCACCCCCTTTCAGATGGTATTTGGCCAAAATGAAGTGCTACCGTTGGATTTCTTAATACCTACATTGAAAGTAGCACAGGAGCATGAATGGACAGGTCATGAACTCTCCTCCAAGATCTTTGACCTAGAACGATTAGGAGAAACAAGACTGAGGGCGGTTGCAGGGATATATGCGGCTAAGAAACGACAGAAGGCATACTTTGATGCCCACGTTAAGGATAAAGGTTTGAAGGCAGGCGACCTAGTACTAGTATAAACTTTGAAACAACATGCGAGGAAACTAGAGAAAAGAGGCTATGGACCCATGATCATTAATAGAATCTCAACAAGTGGAGCAATGCAACTAGCCACATTAGAAGGCGATGTTCTCCCAAGCTACATAAGCGGATGCAGGGTCAAGTTATATCAGGAACCTCTCACAGAGGAAATGATAAGTCGACTCAATATTGCTAAGAAACGCAAAGAAGAAGAAAAGCGAATTCGAGAAGAAGCCCAAGCAGAAGCCTTAGAGCGCATATGGAGAATGAAATTAAGAAGACAAGGTAGAGAGCAACCTAGGCCAGATGCCGATGCAGATCAAGGATATCACATGGCTATGTGTGAAGTTTCAGGTATTAGCTCCCATAGGATAATTTATCGACGTCCTTTTATAACCTTAGATATAGGACAAGGAAAGGGTGCAAGGACTGTAAGAGCCTTGATTGACTCAGGTGCAGCCACTAGTGCTGTTAAATTGTCTTACTGTCAAGAGTTGAAATTAACTGTCAATCCTATAGAAGCATATATCATAGGATTGGGAGGTGTGGAAACCCCTTGCATGGGCGAGGTGGAACTTCCCCTCTACATTCAAGACGAAGTAATGACAGTCAAAGTACTAGTGTGTCAAGATGAGGACCTCACTGAGCCTCTTGTCTTGGGTCAGGACTGGATCTATGATCATGCAGTCAACCTAAACCTAAGAAGTGGACTTCTTCAGGTATGGGTAAATCATAGTCGAATTACAGTTGAACTGGAAAATGAGACACTCAAGGAACTAGGTAAGGCACGAACTCCTGGTCCTTCCAGGGGTGCACATGAAGTTGACCATGCTATTCTTGTCCAAAAATGTATGATGCAGAAAGAGGATTGTCTCAACAACGGAGTCAAGGATAAGTCAGGGCCAGAAGGATGCAGTAGCCAACGGCAGATCAAATACAGAAGAAGCAGAACACTACCTATACTGGAGGCCAAAAAAAGGAGCAAAGCAGATTGTTTCAGCCGATGAAACAAGTATGGAGGCGAAAAGGCGAACACCCTGTTCCGACCAGGCCAACACAACAGCCAAAACCTCTTATTAGTAATCAACAACATGACACTAATAAGAAGTCCTTCATAAATTCTTCTGCGAAAGTGAAGTCTATTTGGGTACCCAAGAAGTCAATGAAGGCCAGCCCACAATCACGACAAATCTGGGTGCCTAAGGCTTGCTTGCGGGCTCAAATAGCTACACCAAGGGCAAACCTTGTACAACATGTTTCACTCATGCAAACATCTGAGGCCCAGTCTTACACATCATGCACTAACACGTATTCTTCCATGAGCACAAGTAGAATCACTTGTAAATGGGTCCCTAAAAAGCCCCATTCTTCAAGTAAATACCCTATCACACTCTCCAGAGTCTCCACAAAGTCAAAATCAAAACCTATCCATTGCATTTGGCAACCTAAAACTTGTAATAAACCCCCGGACCCCAATTGTAAATCCATGTCCACCTACTAACTACTTCACTCTCACACCACATCATTCCGCTTAGCTCTTAGGTCTACCCAATTCCTAACTACACACACAAGCACCGAGCACTTACTAACCCCCTAACCTCTCCCGAACCTCATGTTAATGTTGTAACAGGGGACATAGTGTCATATTTGTGTCCATTGCAATGTTAACATTTATTCATATATTCTCACATAACCAGCTGCGAAGTTTTCAACATGGCTGAGGTAGCAGGAACTAGCTCTCAAACAGAAACGAGCCAGCAAGTGGTGGACTTAGACAGTTTACCCGTTTTGCCTGAGACAAATGAAAGACCAGAAGAATTGCAGGCCATCAAAATCATACCTATAGCGTACCCTCCCAGTGGCCATACCATGCCCCTAGGAAAAACTTCCCACTGGTTTAGTGAAGTGGCAGGACCCTTGGGAGAGGGAACATACCTATGGGAATCAGAGTTGGACTTCAATGGGAAGCAAGGTAAATACAATTTCTTTACAAGAGAATTCGAGAAGTTACAAAATGCAGAAGGTCTACGTTCGGTATGGGAAAAGGCAGGATTGGATGCATATTTCAGTGCACGGCTCCCAAAGCCTGACTTCATGCGATGCTACTATCTCATCAACACCTTGACTCCAAACAAGAACCCAAAAGGCGCAAGCTCATTTGTGATTCCATCTCTGACAAAAGGAAATGAGCTCAAAAGGTTTAGGTTATCCAACAACTTGGTAAGGGAGGCCCTAGATATGCGCGGAATGCATATTCCTACAGAGAAGGAAACCCTAGTGCCGGATTACATGAAGAATCGAAGCCTCACCAAACTCAAGGACATGGTGTCCATGACGCCTAATATTGCAATACACCTTCGCATATGCATGCAACACTTTGCTTTTCCTGCACAAGATAGATTCACCATGCCGCCCAAAAAGATTTGGTTTAGTTTGTATCTGGCAGAGACACAGAGCCTCACCATCAACTTACCCCACTGGATAAGTGATCAGATACACCTGGCTCACAAACGATGGCCGCGGAAACAGGTTTTATATGGATGTTGTGCTCTGACGAGAATCATTTATAGGTGTTTGGCTTATGACATTCCTATTCAACGAGCCCCGATGTGGAATCGGGTGGAACAATTCAGAGGCAGGACATCCACTGGACCCCCTTCTAAGAAGATGAGAGGTATTGTCCAAGTCCCTTGTGCTCAACCACGTGGAGCCACCCTAACACCAGACGTTACCCCTCCACCCCGGAGAGTTCGGCCTTTCACACTACGACTTCCAAGACGCAGCACCGATAGGTCTAACTTGATATTTCCTCTAGTCCCAACAGATATTG
Source organism: Ceratopteris richardii (assembly GCA_020310875.1). Classification (NCBI taxonomy): domain Eukaryota; kingdom Viridiplantae; phylum Streptophyta; class Polypodiopsida; order Polypodiales; family Pteridaceae; genus Ceratopteris; species Ceratopteris richardii. The sequence goes on from CM035411.1 coordinate 9,645,841, forward strand.
AATTTCCCAGTGGGGCACCTTTGGAAGAACTCACGAATGAAGACTTTGAACAATTATTACAAGATGTAGAGCTGGAGGTAGAAGAGGCACAACAAGTGCAGAATGTGCAAACGCAGGCAACAAACTCCCAAGTACCTGTCACCACAGTTGAAGTGGATGAAGAGGATGATGAAGATGAAGAACAGGAGGAAGATGAGGAGGATTATGATCAAGAGCATCAAGATGAGCAACAAGAAGTGCCAGAACTTGTAGGTGCACCAACATATACAGCTCAACTACAAAGGTTATATGACACAATCAAAGCAGTACAAGAAAGGCATCAACTCCCTCTTGTGTCAGGTCAAGCTTTGATGCAAGAAATGCTATCAGATGATGGGGTGGATCAACATTTCATTGACACCCTCAAATTAGTGTCAGAATCTTTAGGAGTTCCGGAGGCTGTCCACACAGCAGTCCGCCAGTCCGTGAGGTATGACAAACGCGGAGTTGACACATTACCACGCGCAGGTAAGACTATCAGGATACCCGTCACAGAACAAGAAGTACCCATTGAAACCACAGCTACCCCCACCACCACCATTGACCTCTCTGCTGAAACCTTCGTTCAGACATCACCCATCTCACCCCAGCATCCCCCATCACCACCTTCTCCACCCCCACCACCACCTCCCACCATGGAAGAAACGATAGTCATCACCTCTACCTTCACTTATAACCCATCCTCATTCACATCATTCTCATTTCGAGAACACACCTCACAAGACACCCTCTTCTCTTTCATCACCAATCCCTTGTACACTTCAACCCTTCTATCCTCCGAACCCATAACTGGCCATCCCATAATCCCAAGTGTGGTTGGAAACCCAGCACCCACAGAAGGCACCCTGTGTTTCCCAGCCTATCCCCCAATACGGGTACCTCCATTCCATGACCCTCACTTCCCATCTGGACCCTACACCTCTTTCAACCTGACCTCACCACCCCAATACCCGTCCTTTGTGGAGTAGTTCATCCGCTCTCCAATGTTTCAAGGGCACATTTCCTCGACGTTCGCAACGACATCAATTTACACGAACACCACACTCACTTCACCTACCATACCCACCTACATGGTAGCCCCTATACACACCACTCTGTCTGACCCAATGGACATTTCACCCACCACAGCACCTCTCCCCACAATTCCACCCTCTTCCCCTCCACTACCCCCCACCTCACCACTCACCACATCAGTGGCACACACAGCATTCACTACCTCCCTCCCCAATCCCACCTCCCCTGCATTTCAAAATTTTCCCCTTGCATCTCATAATGTAAATAGCACGTTCAATACATTACTTCAGTGTGCACATCAACTACAACAAGAATACCATCAATTGGAAGAACGCACTGCTGCTCTCCAGGCAGAAGCTCAGCATCTGCAAGCTAGAGTCAACAATCTTGAAGCTGATTACCAAACGCTCCTAACCGAGCATACCACCTTACAGCAGGCTCACTCCGAATTGGAATCAAAGACATCGATAGTAGATGATCAAGCAGTCAAGGAACTAGAAACAGTGCTCCAAGCGCAAATGATATCTAATGCTACACTCAGACGCAACCTTGGGCTATTAAGAAGCATATGGCAGCAGCACTAGAAGAGAACAAGAGGCTTCAACAACAAAACCAAGACAACTTTGAAGCGGCAATGGAAGGAACTGCAGGAGCAACCATTAGCCCTACCAAGTATAGAGCAGTCCCATCGGAAGACATTCGTATCTTACTTGAGGAGCATGCAAATTTCTTGGAGTCATATGAAAAGTTAGAGACTGAATGTGCAGACCTAAAGAAACAGATAGCCAGTGCCCCCACAGCTCAACAGGAGCCGATAATCTTGCAACATTCTACAGAAGAAGTAGAGACCCTCCGAAAACAGGTGGCAGAACTCCAAGCACGCCTCTTACCATATGAAAGGCCACCCTCGCCCAATGAAGAACCAGAACCTGAAACAGTAGTGGAAATCCCCGTCAATGACAGCTATGAAGAGCCGTACGAGCCAATGCCAACACCCGGTGGTCGGACTACAGAGGAAGGACAGGACACTTTAGAAATTCAAGTTCCAGATTGGGTCCAAAGGGTCGAGAAAGTGGGTAAGACACATGATGATCGTGTTGCCGTGCAAACGCAATCTCTCACAAATCTGGAAGAAACTGTCCTTCGGTCTTCTTACTTTCAGAACCTATCCCACCAACGGTTAATCACAACATCAGAGTCGCAATACATGCCTTATTTTGTCTTGCTACATGATTATAATGCAGAAGTTAAAAGACATACAGGGAAGGAGCCCACATTTGCCACTCAATTTGAGCCAGAGGACTTATCGACAGATGCGCGTGCTGGCTCGATCTTCCAGCCTAATTGGCGTGCACGTCTACTAACCAATTACCCTGAGATGATGAGCACCTGGGCAACCATGCCACTATATATCAAGTATAATCCATGTTATTGCCCAATGGTACGTCGCAGATCATGGCAAGCATTTGCGATCAAGGTACGCAACAATAAAGAATGCTCGGCTTGGGTTAACTATCCATATTTTGCTCCACCTCGAGGGACCCCAACCGTAGCCTACATGATATCAACAATTCGGCACTGGTCTACACATCTAAATAATGTACCCGACATAGCAGCGAAAATGTGTATGAAAATATTCGAGCTCATGACCATTGTCTTCAAAACCTTTCGGATGGTACAAGCTCCATACATCTCTGCCCCTGGATTCTCTCAAGGTAACAAGGATTTAGTCTACGACATGAGCCAGACTCCCTCAGTCACTATAATCTTTGCCTGGCATGCACGAATAAAGTACTTACCTGCATGCTTCAAGCAGACATTTGAGGAAATGTTCTCTACGAGATTCTGGGAATATCATTCAGAAATTTTCATTTCCAGACCCACCCATTTGCTACATCTATTCGCAGTAGAACAAGCGATCCATGCAGATCAGTTACGTCTGCCACATCCGGACATTCCAAGACCAATTGATTGGGATCGTATGATGACAGACTTGGCCAGAGGACTATGCATACAAGAACATCAGCTTGCCACTCAGGTTGTGGAATATTACATCCAACACTCCCAGCAACAAGGGTCTGTCAGGGACGACAGACGCGAGAGAGGGGGGGGGGGTGTTGAGAGCAGTATGGGCACCCAAGGACTGACTAGACAAGGAAGCCAACGGAGAGAGTCAGAGCGAGGTGAAGGATTAAGTAGACAGAGCAGTCGACGCAAATCTGGCAGATAGGCCCTTCAAATTGTTCCAAATCAACATCTTTACAACAGTGATTCTCATCACTAACAATCATTGTAAATACCATTTCATAATTTTGTAGCTCCATTTTCTGCAAGCCAAGGAGTCCTTCAGATTGAGGAGCTTTAGAAGTACCTACCTGTCAGTTTTCACATTTTTTAGACTTCGTTTGAACCTCCAAATAGGGTAGAGAACCTAATTTTTAACTAGGCCGGACACTAGGTCTGGACACGGCCAAAACCTAGTCAAAAACTATAAATAGAGCTAGAGAGCTCATTTTTGAGGTTAGCTTGTAATTGATTTGAACTTGTAAGAGCTTTTTGAAAGTAATCTAAGAACTCCATTGCTTCTCACTCTTTGTCTTACCGTGTGTGTGCGTGTGTGTGTATGTGTGTGCATGTTGGTGTGCTTCTCACTCACGCACTTGTGCCTTCACTTGCTCGAGGTCTTCATACCATCCTCATGTCTTCCCGGATTGACATTAAAGGAGGTGCTACTCATCACTGAGCTACACATCACTAAACCAATGAGCGTGTTTCCCCAGTTGGGAAGTGTGTCCCTGAGGAGGGTCTTGAATAGGTAGCACATGCACCGCTTGAAGTTCTTGAGGCCTCTCAGTGAGTTGAGGTTCAAGGAGGAGGGTTTCACTGTCCACAATCTGTGTGCTAGACCCTGCCTGGGAACTGATGCCTCCTGCTTCTACCATGTTATTGCTTGCTTGTTGGTTCTGTGAGAATATAGAATCATGTGTTAACATTGTAGTGGACAAGATAGAACAATTTTTGTCCCCGTTACAACATTACCATGAGGTGAGTAATGGGTTAGTGGGTCGGTGAGTGCTCGATGATTGTGTGTGTAGTTAATGAATGGATAGTCCTAAGAGCTAGATGGAAAGATGCAGTGTATGAGTGATGTAGTTAGCAAGTGGAGATGAATTTACAAATGGGGGTCGGGGGTTTATTACAAGTTTTAGGCTGCCAAACACAGTGGATGGCTTTCAGTTTTGGTTTTGTGGAGACTCTGGAGGGCTTTATGAGTATGTCTGCTTGGAAATGAGGCTTTTTAGGGACCTATTTGCAAGTGATTCCACTCGTGCTCATGTGTGAATATGTGTTTGTGTGTATTGGTTGAGAGTGGGCATCGGCTCTTTTGAGTGAGTGAACCCTGTTGTACATGGTGTGATTTGTGTGGGACTAGTTGAGCCCGCAAGCAAGCCTTAGGCACCCAAATTTGTCTTGATTGTGGGCTAGCCTTCATCGACTTCTTGGGTACCCAGATAGATTTCACTTTCTCAAAAGAATTTTTGGAAGTCTTCTTATTAGTATTATGTCGTTGATCACTAATAGGAAGTTGAGATAGTTGTTGTGGCTTGACCACAATAGGACGCTCGCCTTTCCACACCCACAATTGTTTCAATGGCTGAGTCATCCTGCTTCGCACGTTCTTTTGGCCTCCAGCATAGGTAATCTTCAGTAATTGATCTGCCTTTGGTTGCTACCTCCCTCTGGCCTTTGGAAAAGAAGGGAGTTTCGTTGAGTCCTTGACTTCTTTATTGAGATCATCATTCCTCTGCATCACATAGCTTTGGAAAAGAATAGCATTGTCAACTTCATGTGTACCCCTGGAAGGATCAGGAGTCTGTGCCTTTCCTAGTTCCTTGAGTGCTCCATTATCTAACTCAACTGTAATTCGACTCTGATTTACCCATACCTGAAGAAGTCCACTTCTTAGGTTTAGGTTGACTGCATGATCATAGATCCAGTCTTGACCCAAGGCAAGAGGTTCAGTGAGGTCCTCATCTTGACACACTAGTACTTTAACTGTCATTGGAACATCTTGAATGTAGAGGGGGAATTCCACCTCACCCATGCAAGGGGTTTCCACACCTCCCAATCCTATGAGATATGCTTCTATAGGATTGACTTTTAATTTCAATTCTTGACAGTAAGAGAGTCTAACGGCACTAGTGGCTGCACCTGAGTCAATTAAGGCCCGTGCAGTCCTTGCACTCTTCCCTTGTCCTATCTCCAAGGTTACAAAAGGACGTCGGTCAACTATTCTATGGGGGCTTACACTTGAGACTTCACACATAGCCATATGATATCCTGGGTTCGCATCGTCACCTATCCTTGGCTGATCTCATCCTTGTCTTCTCATCTTCATTTTTCGGATGCGTTCCAAGGCTTCTGCCTGTGCTTCTTCTCGAACTCGTTTTTCCTCTTCTTTACGTTTCTTGGCAGTGTTGAGTCGATTGAGCATTTCCTCGGTGAGAGGTTCCTGATATAACTTGACTCTGCATCCACTTATGTAGCTCGGGAGAATGTCGCCTTCGAGTGTGGCTAATTGGACTGCTCCACTAATCGAGATCCTATTTATGATCATAGGTCCATAGCCTCTCTTCTCTAATTTTCTCGCATGTTGCTTCAGAGTGTAGACTAACACTAGGTCCCCTACTTTCAATCCTTTATCCTTCACATGGGCATCAAAGTACACCTTCTGCCTTTTCTTAGTTGCATATATTCCTGTTGGAGCTCTTAGTCGTGTTTCACCTAATCGTTCGAGGTCAAAAATTCTCGAAGAGAGTTCATGACCTGTCCACTCATGCTCCTGTGCTACCTTTAGTGTAGGTATCAAGAAGTCCAATGGTAGCACTGCATTTTGGCCAAATACCATCTGAAAGGGTGTGGCTTGGAGTACCGTTTTATAGGCAACTTGGTATGCCCAAACAGCATGGTGTAGCTGTTTGTCCCAATCAGAGCATTTATTATTCACTAGTTTAGTCAACACATTGCATAGAATCTTATTTGTGCTCTCAGCCTGGCCATTAGCTTGTGGGTGATAGGGGGCAGACTTCTTATGTATCACCAAAAATTCTTGGAGAAGGTTTTCTATGACTTCATTCAAGAAGTGTGTGCCTCTATCACTCACAAACTCTATTGGCAATCCGTACCTCGTGAACACATTTTTAAATAAGAACTTTTTTGTTGTTTGAGCATCATTTTTTGTAGTGGCTTTCACTTCTACCCACTTGGTTAAATAGTCTGTGGCCACAATGATATATTCAGCATGTGAACCCTTGGCTGGGGGATTAATAGGACCTACAAAGTCTATTCCCCACTTAGAGAATGCACGTCCACCCATCATGGGTTTTAGAGGCATCTCATCTTTGCGTATAGGATACTGAGTTCGCTGACAAACATCACATCTCTTCACATAGGTATGTGCGTCCATGTGAAGGGTAGGCCACCACAACCCTGCAAATAGGATCGCCTTGATCACCCGATCTGGTCCAAAGTGTCCTCCTGCTACACCTTGGTGAGCAGTTTCCAAGATCTTGAGATATTCACTCTCATGGACACATAATCTAAGGTAACCATCTTTACCACGCTTGTATAGAGTATCACCAATGAGTGAGTAATCTAGGGCTTCTTGTTCTAGACTTCTTTGTCTGGCCAGTGTCATATCTTGAGGGAATGTTTTCGTCCTCAGAAAGGCTACTAGTGGTTCACTCCAATGTGGCACTATGGACACTTGATATAGAGTGGCATGTTCCACGGGTGGTTTAGTGCAGTAGATCGGGCATTCCTTGCACAACTTATGGACATCAACTTCCATAGTAGGCCAATGCACTCGGAATCTCCTAAGTGTCTGCAAAGTTCTTTGCTTTGCGTAGTGTTGCTCTAATGCACCTACATGTGCTAATTGCAACCATTTTGTGTACTCATCCTCTTCCACACAACATGCCAATATCCCGTGATCGGTCTGTTTGTACATACTTCCTGCCATGATATGGTACTTCTGTGCTTTTACTACCTCTCTATCTTGAGTGTTTATGACTGGGTGATTAGGCCCGTATGTCAGTACTGGCACTAATGGCTTAGCCCACTGAGGTACAACTTCCAAATTAAACAAGTAAGCATCAGGAAGGTCATCTGATACTCCTTGTGGGGCTTCTCCAGATGTGAGCCTAGAGAGATGGTCTGCTCTCAAGTGAGTCTTCCCTTTCCTCACCACAACTTCAAAGTCGTATTCCATTAGTAAGAGAAACCATCTTACTAATCTACCTGTATTGCATGGCTTGTTTACCAAGTACAATAGTGCTTGATGATCAGTGAAAAATTTAAACTTATTTGCAAGCGAATAGTGTCTAAACTTTTTAACAGTGTATACCATGCCTAACCCTTCTCGTTCAGTGGTGGTATAATTTTGTTCAGCTGCATTCAACTGTCTACTAGCATAGGCAATTGGAAGATCCATATTACCTTCGCCCGTAGGTTGTGCGAGTACACGTCCAATAGCATAATTGGATGCACCCACGTGAACATGAAATGGCTTATTCCAATCTGGTGTGGTCAATATTGGTGCTGAACACAATCTTCTTTTGAGCTCATTGAAGGAGTTTTCACATTCATCAGTCCAGTCAAAGTTAGTCAAAAGTCCATACAGAGGCTTGGCAATGATGGCGTACATGTGTATAAAGCGTCGGTAATAGCCACAATGCCCCATGAAAGCTTGTACTTCCTTGACATTCTTTGGCCTAGGTAACTCGGCTATGGCTCTTACTTTCTCTTCATCGGTGGATATGCCATTCTTTGACACTATGTGTCCTAGAATCTTGCCTTGCCTAACCATGAAAACACACTTTTCTGGGTTCAATCAGACTTGATATTCTCTGCATTTGTCAAAGATTTGCCTGAGTTCAGGTATATGTGTCTGTCTAATGTTGGAATGAGCACAGAGATCATCAACATACACCTCCAAATTCTTCCTCAAGAACTCTTTAAACACGTGACACATCAGCCTCTGGAAGGTTGCAGGAGCATTGGTAAGCCCAAATGGCATTACTCTAAAGGCAAATATGCCCCACTCTGTGGCAAAAGCTGTCTTATGATGATCTTCTGGAGCTATGGCTACTTGATTGTAGCCCGAAACTTTATCAAGGAAGTTGTACACTTCCTTGCCTGCTACCCTTTCCAATAGATGCTCGGTAATTGGAAGTGGATAGTTATCTCGAATTGTGGCTGCATTAACCTTTTTCAAGTTAATGCATACGCGTAGCTTTCCATTCTTCTTGGGCACAATTACAATGGGGGATACCCACTCGGTGTGCTCAATTTCATAGATGAATCCAGCTTCGACCAAGCGATCTATCTCTTCTTTGATCTTAGCAGCATAATTATCATTGTATGTGTATGGCTTTTGCTTAGAAGGTTTAGCATCTGAGGTCATGGGGATAGTGTTTGAGCATATGGCTAGGTCTACACCTTTCAAATCCTTGTAACTCCAAGCAAATACATCTCTGTATTCTCTTAGCAAGGCTATTAACGCATGCTCTTCTTCCTCGGTTAGGTCATGGCCTATGTACATGCATCTCTCCTCTCCTTCTTCTAGGGCTACCACTATTTTCTTGGTGGTTTCTTTGTTATCATAGGCCTCTCCTGCTTGTGCCTCGCATTTAGGCATTCGTATCATGACTCTCCTGTCGTCTATCTCATACTTTTTAAAGTTTTCAGGGACCTCAAACAAAGATTCTTCCTCTTCTGGTGTGACTTCTCTCTTCTTCCTTTTCTTTCCTTCATCCTTAGGGGTCACTTGTGTGGCTAATCTTACATCATTTGTAAGCTCTCCATGTCTCTGAGGATGAACTTCTACTTCATAGAAGTATTCTTCATCTGATGCAAAAGGTGGGTCCATAATGATTGACTCTAGATCGGAGTCACTTGCATCCTCAAATGCATCAGGGCTAGGTTCGCATTCTTCTAAAACCGAATCTCCCATGATTGGCTCTATGGAGAAAACTGAAATATCATAGCCATCCTCGTCACAGTGTGGTGTCCATTGTTCCTCATTGATGGCCACATCCATTGTTGCTAAGATTTCTGCTCAGCCGTGAGGCTCAAATTCTTCGTTAGGAAATACTACCAGTGCATAGGCTGGGTCTTGAATTGATCTATGGGTTTCCTTCGCACCTATCTCTCTGGCCTTTTCTCTCTTCTCTTCTTCCACTGCCACTACACATCCATAAGTGAGTGTCTTCATGCATCCATGAGGATCTTGATCCTATGGAGTGCACAGACTCCGTGTCATCCTTGGCTCTATGGATGGGATTCCATTGAATAGGCGGTACATCTCTATGAGAGTAATCCTTGAGATTGACTTTGGTCGTAACACCTAAGTGTTGCAAATACAAGGAATCGGTTCCCCAATCCTGGACCACTTGCAACTGTCGCATAAATGGTCTTCCCAAAATCATCTCATAGGCATGATTCTTGTTGAAATCACATATGGCGAAAGTGTGCTCAAACTCAACACTGCATGTAGTGAGAGTTATTCCTTCCAGCAAGCCTAAGGGTCTTTCTATGTGGCCATCAGCCATCTGCAATTTCATCCTTGTGGGCCTGAGTGCTGGCTTGCCCCAACGCTTCCATAGGGAAGTGGTAGCAATAGCAACTCCTGCACCTGAGTCTAGAATTGCCTTGATTGTGTACCCCTGATGGGTAATGGGAAGATAGGTGATTCCTTCTTCACCTTCACTCATATCTCCTATCTTGTCTAGAGGAATTTCTGGCACTGTTCGATGAGAACCTACCTGGGAACGGGGTTTCACTACTTCTGGCACTTGGTTAGCTACATGTTTCCATAATTCTGGCCTAACTTTGAGTAGCTCTTCTAAAGTGAGGTTGCACTGCACCTTAGTGTTTTTCACTACCTCCGTATTCCTAGGTATGACTGAGTCTTCGTTTCTTACCATGATCGTGGGTGCTCTCATACAAGTAGACTTGGCTTCCCATGGGCCTGTGAAATGGGGTAATTCCTGTAGGGAGTTAGACTCGAAGTCTAACCTCTCTTGACTTTGTGCACTCTCCTGCTCTCCATAAATGGAAGGAATATCTTGTGGGGATTGATCATGTGTGTCATCCACAAGTTCAATGGGAGGAGGGACTTCACTTTCATTAGCCCATTTGTCTTCTTGAATCTCTCGTAGGAATTCTGGTGTGTACCTATTCATAGAAGAGGAGGTGTGTGGTTCAGTGGAATTGGGCACAAAAGCTTCCTGTGGGGGAAGGCTTATTCTTTTACTTGCCTCATCTCTTCCTTGATTTTTTTCTTCCTTGGCAGATCTTGCAATTATGCTCTCTAATTTCTCTAGGAGTCCATCCAAGTGCAATTGTGTCTTAGCTAAGCCAGAGTAGTTGAAGAGGCGACTGGCTTCAAACATGGTCTGAGCCAACGCGACCATTTTCACGCACAGCTTGGTTCTTTCTATCTCTAGGTCAGCTCTAGGGTAGCACTTGTCATGATCCGTCACATTTGGCCCTTCTTGGATTCTGGCCTGATATGCCTTAAGCATCATGTCTATGTCTTCAGGAGTGGGGTCAGCTAATACTAATCCTACTCTAGGGGGTGGTGGGATGGTCTGAGGTAGGTGGACAGATGGTGGGTTAGATGGTGATGGAAATGAGGGTGGTGGTGGTATGTGAGAGTTGGTTTGAGAGGTGAGTTCAACAATTTTGGCTTTTGTTTCTCTTATGCTTTCTTCTAGGTCGCTCATCTTTTTAGACCATTGTCTTTTCATTCTCTCTTGGCTATCCCTCCAGGCTCTCGACCGTTTCTTGGCTATGCTCTCAGTTTCACTAACCTCTGCACTCTTCTCTTGACCTACTCCTGGGTTTTGTTGCAAAGCCTGGGCTCTAGTGACCACTTGCACTGGTGCCATGGAAGTGACACTTCCTGTTGAGTCTACAACTAAGCCAATAACGTTAATTGGAGTTATTTTTGGCATATTATTGGGATTCTTTGGGCAATCTCGTAAGAGATGCTCCTTTCCACAATCTTGGCAAAAGCCTTGGATTGTCACTGATTGGGGTTGTGTAGATGGAGGTAAGGGGCAGTCACGAATGAGGTGATCTCCTTGACATCTATAGCATGGTCCTCTAGGGAATGGGGGTCTTACCTATCTAGGTTGAGGTCTAGTGTTGGGATTTGCATACATGAGATTTGTGTAATCAGGCTCCTAACTAGGTTCATTCGGTTCTTCACTATAGTAAGACTCACCATATTCAGGAGACTGCATATAGTAGGCATGTGGACTATCTATGTGAGTGGAATCAAAACTATGATCACTCGGGTCACTTTCTGAGAGCAATGGAGTCACTGGGACTATGGCTCTATTCAAATTTTCCTCAGCAGCTGCATACTTTATAGGAATCACATTAGCTGGGGTTGGAGGTTGTTGAGCTAACACAGGTTGAGGCCTTTGTTGGTTTTGGTAGGGTTGTTGATAGGATTGCTGTCGTCTACCATATTGTTGTGCAGGGTACTGGTTCTGGTATCTTCCCTGTTGTGGATAGGGCTGAGGGTAGGTTTGCCTCACTGCTTGCTTATTGTATGGGTAGTCTTGTGCTATGTGGTTTGTGTATCTCCATTCTATGGTGCAATATTGGCTACTAGGGTTCACTTGGGGTTGAGCCATGATGGGACATACGTTCGCCATATGGTCCCCACCGCAAGTATAGCACCTCTTTACTGGGGCAAACCTTGGGATTTGTTTGCTAGTGACACCTAGTTTTTGAGCTACTTTCTCCGCGAGTTCCTCAATTGATGTGGATTGTGAGGAAGAGAGGCTAGAGGCACTATCTGAATCTTTGTAGATTTTGGAAAGCTCTAACTCCTCCCCTAGGTTATCCGTGATGTCGATGCACATGCGTACACACTCTTCTATAGCCTAGGGTCCTTCAAGTACACATATGACCTCAATTTGGTACTTAGCAATCCATCCAAGAATAAAGCCACTTGTTTGGCTGGTGTGGGTAACTCAAGAACAGGGCATCTCTCAAGATATTGCCTAAATCTTCTTCCTGCAAGTCTCATGGTCTCTTGAGGGGTTTGCTTGAAGCTGTGTATCAATGAGGAAGTATTATGCCTTATCCCACTCTTAGAGAATTTAGTGATAAAAGCCTCTAAGAGTTGGTCTATGCTCCTGAACTGTCTCTCATTCAATGGTTGAAACCATGTAAGGGTTGTGTTCCTAAGGGTTAGACCAAAGGCATTATATTGCGTGAATAGGTCCTCAACTTGTTCAGCTCTCAAGACTTGCCTAAACTCGGCCACATGATTGTTGGCAGTAGCTAGAGGCACAGAAGACACGGAAGCATGTAAAGACAGAGAAGGGAGCCAATTGAATCAATTTTTCAAAGATTCATGTTTTATAAATATTCTTCAAAACCTCCAACAGTGATTTTCATCACTATTGTAACATATGTAACATAGAAAAAAACCCTTTTTGTAATCCATAGCTCCATTTTGTGCAAGCCGAGGAGTCCTCGAGCTTGAGGAGCTTAGGTAGAATGAGCATATCAATCTTGGTTATTTTTAGACACCGTTTACCCCTTCAAATAGCACTTAGGACCTATTTTTTAACTATGCCGATCACTAGATGTGAAACCGGTCAAAACTAGTCTAGAATCTATAAAAAGAGCTAGAGAGCTCATTTTTTAGGCTGGTTAGTGTGAGCTTAGAGCTACTTGAGCTTGTAATTGAGATCTTGAGCAATAGAGTTGATTTCTCACCTTCCATTGTGTCTTGCTTGTCTCTTCGTAGTGTGTGTGTATGTGTGTGTGCATCTCTATGCTTCTCACCTTCACTCTCACTTCATCTCACATTCACGATCTTCATATCACTCCTATCTCTTCCGTGGATTGACATTAAGGAGGTGGAGCTTCTTAATGTAGTTCTCACCATTGTGCTAGAGCAACACCAAATTTGGCGCCGTTGCCAGGGATCGAGTCTAGGACGAATGTGTGATGGTAAGAGTATAGCAAGAAGTGGCGTTGGAAGGTAAAAAATTTCTTTGTTGTTGTTTTTACTTAGTTTTTAGTGTTTTTCACCTCCCCCACACTCCATCTTCATCACTGCATCATCATCTTCATCTCCAAAAAAATCAAAAAATTCACCATATCCACCCATTCTCCTCATTTCCCCTCATTTGTCCATGTGCAACAGAGAGAGAGAGAGTTTTTGTGCTTGTGTGTACTTGTGTGTTTTTGAGTTTTCTTGCAGGTACAGAGCTCCAGTGCATCAGGAAAGCTTGGAAAAGGTAAAAATTCACTTTCTGTCAGGGATCTGCCGTAGGTGTCAGACCATCACGATGGTCTGCCAACTTCGGTATTTTTGGTAGGCGAGTTCATAAGCGTGTAGGCGACCCTTACGGGTGTAGGAATCCATTGTTGCGTTTGCAAAATTCACACTTTGGTGGACCATCGCGATTGGCTCAGACCATCGTGATTGTGTCACACCATCGCGATTGGCTCACACCATCACCACGGCTCGGCCGGACCATCGCGACGGTCTCGCACCATCGTGACGGCTCACTTGAGCCATCACAACGGTTCACTTGGACCATCAAGACGATCCCGTCGACCCCACGCCATCGTGATTGGCCCATGACATCGCCTCGATAGTGCCACGTGTCAAATTAGACCATTGCGATAGCTCACTAGCCATGCCATCGCGATGAGACCCTTACACCATCGCGACAGCTCAAAATTTGGACCATCGCGATTGGCTCACGCCATCGCATCTGTGACCATCGCGACGGTTCACTTTGGACCATCGTGACGGTTCACGTTGACCGTTGACTGACGCCATCGTGATTGTTCACTCAATCGGACCATCGTGACACTGTCGGGATGAAATCCCGCAGGGAGTGTGCACTGAGTTTTTTTCAAAAGTTCATTGTTTTTGAGTTTTTGTGTGATGTTTTGATCGAGAGAGTGGTATATTTTGTACATATTTTGGCCGAATTAATTGATTGTGCGATGCAAAAACATGTTTGAGATGTATGTTAGACCTGTGTAAATAAATAACTGACATTTGACCCATGAAAACATAGGTTTGGCCCTTCAAAACCCCCGAAAACCTGAACTTACCTCCCTGAAATTGCGGGTTTACCCCCTGAAAACCGGACTTGAACCCTTGGAAACCCTTGTATTTTAGGTCCGAACTGTAAATAAACCCATGAATTGGCAAGTTTGAGATAATTGTGAGCAAACGCTAAATTTTCCCGACCAAAAACCCTAGGTCGGACCCCTGGAAATGGCAGTTTCTGTAGGTCAAACCCTAAAACCCAATTTAAATTGCAAACATCCAATGTGAAATGGAAACCTTAGTCTAGGGAAAAATTAAAAGACTGCCAAAGATAAAAAGTTCATTGAGGAGGTTAGAACGTTCTAGAAGGAAGTCCTAGGGAGGGGCCTATAAATAAGTCCAAACTCATTTGTTTTTTCCCATCCTGTGGATTGCCCTTGTGGATCGTCTCCTCCAGGTATGCTCCTTGACCTCACTTGTTCATTTATGTTTTGCTTTCTTTTTCATACTTCCATGGGGATGCCTCGAGAGGGAGAAGGTCTTTCCATTAGTCACCCGAGAGAAAAAGAGATGAGCATTGTTCTTCTATCTTGAACCTGCACGGGATGGTTAGGTGTAACGATTGGTGTTTCTTCCTACTCTGTTGGAAGGATTGTTTTGCCCAAGCTCCGCGAAAGAGATGGGGTTTGTTTGCTATTGCGGTGGAGAGAGGTGAAAAGCGGCAGAGAGAGAAAACTTCTGAAGGAGGGATACTGTCGGCGACGTGGCAAATAAGAGAGAGAGAGAATCAAAAGTGAGAGAGAGATTCGGTTGGAGGCGCCATCACAGAGAGGATGTAGAGGGAGAGTGAGACTGTCGGCCTCTTGATGTTGATGCTGTTGCAGAATGCGTGGAGATTGTCTGGCAGCGCTACTGAAATTGAACGGAGAGAGAAAGAGTTTGATGACACACGCAGAGACTGGGGTCAACACGAGAGGAATTTGGCTGGAGGTGAATGGAGAGAGAGACAAAGAGTCGGTCACCGCCCAGAGAGTGAAGAGAGAGAGAGAGAGCGAGAAAGAGGAGGATTGTGTGGCGGCTGCTGCTCTCGTCGAGAGAGAAGACAGACATGCGTAGAGAGAAAAGTGGCGCTGAATTATTGGTGAGGCGCAAAAAACTCTGACAGAGAAACGCTTGTGCGCTGTTGGCAGCTGTCGTTGAGAGAGAGAGGGAGAGAACGGCACTGTTATCGGGTCGTAGAGAGAGAATAGGAGAGAAGCCCATTTGGCAGTGCAAATAGATGAGAGAGACAGAGATTCAGTTGGCACAGGTAATTCAGGACCGGGCTTACCTCGTCAGAGTGCTATGGATGAGGAGAGAGTCCGATGTGGCGGCGGGAGAGACAAAGAGAGAGAAACGTGTAGACACCCGCTGACTCCATGAGAGAGAGAGAGGCGCCAGATTTTGGAGAGATGTCGAAGATGCGTAGATTCAGATCATGGATGGAGAGAGAGAATTAGGCTATTGTTGACGCCCCGACAGATATGGCTGCTGACAAAGATGGAGCACAAGGCCTCGAGCAGAGAGAGAAATATGGGTGATGACATAGCCGCAGTGAGAGAAAGAGGGAGAACGTGAAGAGAGAAATAGAGAGAGAGAGAGAAAGAGAGAGTGGTGGTGCGTGGAGAACGTGAAGAGAGAGATCAAGAGAGAGAGAGAGAGAGAGAGAATTTTGAAGTTGGCGCAAGAGGATATTTGAGAGAGAGAGAGAAAGAGAGATATATTGGACTGCAGTAGTAGAGAGAGATTTGGGGAATTCGAAAGAGAGACATGAAAGAAAAACTCGCTTTTTGTTGAGAAACCATAACATGAAATCAATCCAAAGGTTCAAAAGAGGGGAAAGAGAAATGGAGGGATGAAGAAAAGAGATGAGGAAAAGAGAGGAAGGAAGAGGGGAAAAGAAGAAAGAAGGAGGGAAGAGAAAAGAGTGTTTGTGACTATGCATGTGTTTTTTCCCATATATCTATGTGCATGAATGCCTTGCAATTTCAAAAAGAAAATGCCTGTGGATTGCCCTTGTGGATCGTCTCCTCCAGGTTCATGAAGGTTTATGAAGTATATCAAGTGATTGAAGATCGAAGTAAAGAGTACCCCACCTCGTTGATCTTCTTGGTGCGTCTACTCTGCAGGTTTATGCAGTTTCTGATTATTTGAAGTAAAAAGAAGGAAGGCCACTGCTGAGGGTACCTGAAGTAAAGAGCGGACCGAAGACTTGAAGAAAAGCTTGGACCGCGAAGACCAAAGCGGAATCCTGTAGGTGATTTCTCGCACTGTAGCGAGGGATCTATTTTATATACTAGCCGGCCCGCACTGTAGCGGCGGCTTTCATATTGTATCATCGCACCGCACTGTAGCGGTTTTATTGTACCATCGGCCCACACTATAGCGGCCTGTCTGTATCATTCATTTTATTGGAGGCTTCAGTTTCATTTCCGATTGTATCTTTGAGCTTGATCTACATCACGTGTATCACTAGCGTATCCGATAGTCTCTTTCCCGACGCCTACGGTCCCACGTCTCGACACTTCCGAGGGGCAAGGGACCCTACGAGGATCGCGCACGCTCCGGAGAGCACAGGCGAGGCGCCCAGCGCGCAGACGCCGCTCGCAGGACAGCGGGAACAGCGCACCAGAGCGGGGCCTGATCCAACCCCAGGCGCCAGCTTCCTGCCACGACCTCCTTCTTCCCGACAACGCCTCACCCCGACCATCACGATTTCTCACATTTAGACCATCGCGACCGTGCACTTCATACCATCGCGACGGTTCGCCTGGACCATCGCGACGGTCCCAGACCATCGCGATTGCTCACCCAAACGCAAATTTTAGGGTTTGATTTTTTGACCAATTTTGGGGCTATTTTTTGAAAAATTTTGGATCATTGCACTCATAGGAGACCCCTTAGCTCATATTTGAAGAAAAACTTGTTTGTGAGTTTTTACCCCCCGAGAGCCTGAACGGTCATATCTTTTTCATCCGAAGTCCGTTTTTTGAGCTTTATAGCTCGTTAGAAAGCTCTTTACGAGTACTACGTGACCTCAACTGTTTTTTCATAAAGAATACGTTGATTTTTAGATAAGCTAGTTTGAGGTTGACATAGTTGGGACTAGGAAGCCAAGGGGCAATCATTGGAATTTTGGGCAAAAGGGAAAGGACTTTTAAAAGTGTATATACTCAAGTGCTTAATCATCCATTTGTGAAATTGGTATAAACATTGAATTTTGGCAGGTCTACCAAGGACAATCAAGGGCAATCAAATCAAAGCAAGGCAAGGCAGTGAAGGGCATAAAGCTTGGGAAGCGCGGCTTCTTGGGCATCAGAGCAACCAGAAAAGCTGACTCGAGGTTGGAAGATTACTCAACCCCCTCAGTCAATTCTTAGCTTAGGCTAAACGGTAGCTTTGTGGATTAACGACGATAGGAACACATCAAGTATAAGAGACTTAAATTTATCAAGTCTAAGACTAAAGATAAAGGTGTGTGATACGAAAACTTAAGGGAAAGAACATAAGTCTGACGGAACGAGAACTCAAAGTACCACAGAAAGTCGAATTCCTGACGCATACATCTAGACAAGAATCTAAAGGGATTTAAAAAGAATCAAGAAAGTAAGAACAAAGAATCATTGACGATCTGAGCGTGTACTGAGTGTGCAAGGAAGTAAATTAATGAACCTTAGATCGGGCAAACATATAGGTAAGTCTGACCGACGAAGCCTTAGATCATCAGAAGCAAGTGTAGGCACTACTACTCAATCGTGGGCTCAGCAATTGAATAGTAATTACCCCTACGAGAACTTAGACACGAGTGAATCAGAAATGGCATTTAGCACTGAAAGACCAGAAGTAGGGTCGAATGTAGCTTACTTGGAAAAGCCTGAAGGACCCTATAGGACTCAATTGGAGTTTCTTCGAACCAACCGCTTAGGTGCTTGCATCTATGAGGATGGTTTGAGAAGACAAATGGTGCAAATGCACAACCCTGATCAACCCATTGGATTGGAATGTCCAGTGGTGAAATTCGAAAGAGACGCATACATAGACAAGGAAGGAATGATGTACATCTTAAGTAGGCAGCCAAACAATACCAATGAGTTTGGCGTAATTCAGCTGGAAACAGAAGCGAGAGCACAAGGAAAGGAACCATTGGAAGAACCTAGAACACCTAGAGGGAAATCTGTACTGACAAGAGTACTAGTTCCAGATTGGACCCCTCAGGATAATAGAAGCATAGAGTTGTTTGTAAATAAAGAGACAGATGAAGCATTTTGGAGGTACAGAACAGAACAACCTAGCGAGGTAGGCTCCATCATAATCTACGAGTTCAAGGACCCGGATACACCCCGAAAGGTTGTATACCTAGATGAAACTTCAAAAAGATTCTTTGTGGTACCAGACCACGCTAGAAATACATACACATGGAGAGGCGAATTGGTATTCCCTCCATCACGAACAAACGTAAACGTGAACCAACAAGGGGTAGGAACATCCTCAGCCCATGGCATGCAAAGAGAGAAAAACAAAGATAGACCTGAAGTAAGCTTCAATCATCCCATAGGGAGAGATAGAACAACCACGGACACTAATAGAGCTGATAGACAAAGGGAACATGGAATATTAGGTGGTAGAGATGATTTTCCTCTACCGAGACCACGTGAACATGCAAGAATATTAAGACCCACTCAGTTAGTAAAATCCATGAAAAATTACTTTGATGGGACAAGAGATCCATATGACCATGTCGCAGAATTCAAGCAAGTACTAAGAGCAGAACAAGTCGAAGACATGTTCACGCAATATAACGCATTTGGACTAACGTTAAAGAATACCGCTTTAACATGGTTCCAACCATTGCAACAAAGGCAATTTAGAGACATCCATCACTTTTTAGAGTCATTCATCACTGAATTCTCTAAAAGTGGAATCAGACATGACACGTCTTCGTTGATTCATAGCTTTAAACAGACCCCTCAGGAAACAGTTAGACTCGCACGACGTAGGTTTAGACAATATGTTGAAAGATGTCCAATGCAAGAGCTACCCTCACAAGCCAAACAAGTGTCATTGTTTCTAGACGGCTTGTTGAGCTCTAAACCACACTCCTATGTATACCTGAAGGAACCCAGAACGCTAGAGCAGTGTGTGAGGATATGCATAGACATTGAGGACAACCTTGGAGACGAGTTGGAACTCTCAAAAGTCTATGTTAGCAGCAGACAAGGGACTGAAGGACTAACGAGGCATGGCAGTCAGAGAAGAGAGTCAGAAGGGAGAGAAGGCACAAGCAGACAAGGGAGTCAACGAAGATCTGGCAAATAGGCCAATAATTTTCTTCAGGAAGAAGTACGTATGAGCATTCACGCAGATTTAGCACTAAGGCAACCTTAATTTTTCAAAACCTCTACACCAATTAAAAGTGATTCTCATCACTAAACACCATTGTAAATACCATTTCATCTTTTTCTAGCTCCATTTTGTGCAAGCCAAGGAGTCCTTGAGCTTGAGGAGCTTTAGAAGTATCTACCTGCCAATTTTCGTATTTTTTAGATCTCGTTTGAGCCCTCAAATAAGCCCTGGAACCTAATTTTTAACTAGGCCGGACACTAGGTCTGAACAGGGCCAAAGCTAGTCACAAACTATAAAAGGAGCTAGAGAGATCATTTTTGGGGCTAGATTGTAATTGAAACAAACTTGTAAGAGCTTTTTTGAAAGTAATCTAAGAACTCCATTGATTCTCCCTCTTTGTCTTGCCGTGTGTGCGCGTGTGTGTGTATGTGTGTGCATGTTTGTGTGCTTCTCACTCACGCACTTGTGCCGCCACTTGCTCGAGGTCTTCATACCATCCTCATGTCTTCCCGGATTGACATTAAAGGAGGTGCTACTCATCACTGAGCTACACCAAATTTTGGCGCCGTTGCCGGGGATCGAGCTTTGAGGACGAGCGTGTGATGGTAAGACGTAGAGTTGACGCGTTGGAGTTGTAGGTATTTTCTTCACTCTCATCGATTTTCTTTTACTTTCTTCACCACCTT
Organism: Ceratopteris richardii; assembly: GCA_020310875.1. Lineage (NCBI taxonomy): Eukaryota > Viridiplantae > Streptophyta > Polypodiopsida > Polypodiales > Pteridaceae > Ceratopteris > Ceratopteris richardii. Next base: position 9,666,064 of record CM035411.1, read on the forward strand.
CATCACCATCATCATCATCACCATCTCCCACCTCCATCTCCATCATCGCGAAAATTTCTGTTTTTTTGATCATATCATCATCTCCACCTCATTTCCCTCATTCCACTTGTGAGAGAGAGCGAGAGAGCAATATTGCGTGTGTGTTTTCTTGCATGTTTCTTGAGCTTTTCGCAGGACCTTGCTGAATCACCATCCCCAGCTTCCTGCACAGGTACGGAACTTGTCGAAACTGTCTCGCGGTCGCAGGCTTCTGTCGATCGCGACTGACAAAAATTTTTGGTTTTTCACAAAATTGAGTGCACCACTAGAACAAGCACAAGGAGCACATCCTAAAACACTAAAAACAGTAGAAAAATTCCGAGGTTTTCTGTCAATCGCGACCGACAGCCTCTGTCAATCGCGACCGACAGACCCTGTCAATCGCGACCGACAGACCCTGTCAATCGCGATCGACAGACCTCACGACCGACAGACTGCCACGTAGGACCCTGTCAATCGCGATTGATACCGTCGATCGCGATCGACAGCCACGACCGACACCTCTGTCAGTCGCGATTGATACCGTCAATCGCGATTGACAGCCACGATCGACACCTCTGTCAGTCGCGATTGACACCGTCGATCGCGACCGACTGAAATTCAACGACTGATTGACTTTTACACGTAGCCACGTGTCCATCGCGACTGATAGGCCCCCGATTGACTGAAATTTCGGTGAAAAATCCGGAAAACGTGTCGATCGCGATTGATACTGTCGATCGCGATTGACAGCCACGATCGACTCTGTCGATCGCGATTGACACTGTCGATCGCGACTGACAGCCCCGACGGACACCTCTGTCAATCGCGATTGACAGACCTGTCGATCGCGATTGACAGGCTTTTCGACCAAAAATTAGGGTTTGCTTTTGTTCAAACTTTGGGATAAATTTTGGGGCAAATAGTCAATCCATTGGCATAATTGGAGGTTCATACACTTGTGTTTTGGGAGAAAATCATAGGATCCGTCAGCCAGATTGAATCCTGTCCTAACCCCTTAAACCCTGAACAGTCATAACCTCTTCATACAAAATCAAATTTTTGAGCTCTAGGGCTTGTTGGAAAGCTCGTGGCATCTACTACACGCCCTCAACTGTTTTTTATAAAGATAATGCGTTGATTTTCAGATAGGGTATTTTGAAGTTGACCATACCCAGGGGGATCAAAGTCAGGGGTCTTTAGAATTGTTTTCTTAAAAAATCACTATGCAAGTTTGTGTTTGTGCTACAGGAATGAAAATACTTGTTCTGGCTTTGGAATTTAAATCTTTAAGCTAAGTTTGGAACTTTTACAGATCCTTTGAGAGCATCGCAAGGCGTTCTAAGCAAGTGTAAGTGTAAGCTTGGGAACACACTTCCTGGGCACTCAAGGGCAACCAAGCAGGAAACAAAAGGTTGGAAACTTTTAACCCCCTCTGTCAATTCATAGTTTAGGCTAAGAACGACGAGAGGTAGGAGTAAGTCAGGGCGACGATAGGCAGGTATCAAGTTGAAGACTACCTAAAAACTCAAGTCCAAGCTAAAAACCTAATCTCTGTACTGTCGATAACATAAAGGAAAAGAACCTAACGTGGAACGATCAACCTGAAAGCACGAAGAACATTCAAGTATTCCTGACGACGTAAAATCAGACAAGACCGTAAACACGAGAAATAAATAAAAAGAATCAAGTGACTAATATAAAGTAACCAGCAACGAGGTTGTACTCTGGGCAAAGAATTGGGCTACTTAGATAGGCATATGAACCTTAGATCAGGACGACATCTTGTAAGGGAGAGACAAAGCCTTAGGTCTTCAGAGGCTAGTGTTAACCACACTGCTAGGTCTTGGGCCCAGCAGTTGAGCCACCACTCGTACTACCCTAGCTCTGAGACCAGTGAATCGGAGATGTCTCAAGGTATGGAGAGACCTATAGGAAGTTCAGGAGTGCCATACTTGCACAGGGTAGAAGGCCCTTACAAAACACAGCTGGAATACCTTAGGACCAACCGATTATTTGCTAGCATCTATGAGGACGGCTTAGGAAGATCTGTGGTACAGATTAAGAATCCTGATCAATCCATTGGATTAGAGCACCCAGCAGTCAAATTTGAAAACGGTGTGCATACCTGGACAAGGAAGGAACCATATACGTGGTCACCAGTCACCCAGATAGGACAGATGAATTTGGAAATGTAATCTTTGAAGCGGACTTAGGTGACCTGGAACAAGGAAACATGGGTGCAGAGCCTAGAACCCCTCGAGGCAAATCTGTTCTCACTAGGATTATCACGCCTGAGTGGGTTCCCCAAGACAACAAGAGCATAGAGTTGCTCCTCAATCGAGAAACTGATGAAGCCTTTTGGAGATATAAATCTAATCAGCCAACTGATATAGGAACTGTCATGATCTATGAGTTTAAGGATCCGGATAGCCCAGGTAGAGTGACCTACTTAGATCACACTTCGGAAAGGATCTTTGTGGTGACAGAAAATGATAGGCATACTTACACTTGGAAGGGTGAATTCATTTTTCCCCACCCAAGATCGAATGTATCCTATGGTCACCCTGGAGCTGGAACATCCCAAGCTCATGGAATGCAAAGAGACAGAAGTAGAGATAGACCAGAAGTAAGCTTTGCCAACCCAGTGGGCAGAGAAAGAACGAGGACGGAAACAAATATAGTAGAACCTGAGATACTTAGAGCTCACAGGAATCAGAGAAATATGGATGGATTCCCTCTGCCGAGACCTAGAGAGCACACAAGAACTCTGAGACCAACCCAGCTAGTTAAGTCCATGAAGAATTACTTTGATGGCACAGGAGATCCCTATGATCATGTGGCGGAGTTCAAGCAAGTCTTGAGAGCTGAACAAGTGGAGGATCTATTCACGCAGTACAATGCCTTCGGTCTAACCCTTAGGAACACAGCACTTACATGGTTTCAGCCATTGGATGGTTTCAGCCATTGGATGAGCGACAGTTCAGGAGCATAGACCAACTCCTAGAGGCTTTCATCGTAGAGTTCTCTAAGAGTGGCATAAGACACAATACCTCCTCACTGATTCACAGCTTCAAGCAAACCCCTCAAGAGACCGTGAGACTTGCAGGAAGAAGATTTAGGCAATATCTTGAAAGATGTCCTGTTTCGGAGCTACCTACACCAGCTAAACAAGTAGCCTTATTCTTGGATGGATTGCTGAGTACGAAATTGAGATCCTATGTGTATCTGAAGGACCCTAGGACTATAGAAGAGTGTGTACGCATGTGCATTGACATTGAAGATAACCTAAGGGAAGAACTAGAGCTTTCCAAAATCTACAAAGATTCAGATAGTGCATCTAGTCACTCTTCCACGCAATCTATATCAATTGAGGAACTCGCAGAGAAAGTGGCCCAAAAACTAGGCGTCTCTAGCAAACAAATTCCGAGATTTGCCCCTGTGAAGAGATGCTACACTTGTGGTGGCGACCACATGGCGAATGTATGTCCCATTATGGCTCAACCCCAAGTAAACCCTAGTAGCCAGTACTGCACTATCGAACGAAGATACACAAATCACACCGCACAAGACTGCCCATACAACAAGCAAGCAGTTAGGCAAGCCTACCCTCAGCCATACCCTCAACAAGGCAGATACCAAAACCAATACCCACCACAACAGTATGCTAGACCTCAACAAACCTACCAACCACAATACCAAGCCCAGCAAAGACCTCAGCCTGTGTTAGCCCAACAACCTCCAGCTCCATCCAACTTGATCCCTGTAAAGTATGCAGCAGCAGAAGAAAACCTAAACCGAGCTATAGTCCCCATAACACCATTGCTTTCAGAAAGTGATCCCAGTGACCATAGCTTCCATTCTACGCATGTTGAGAGTCCCCAGGCTTACTTCATGCAGTCTCCTGAACATGGTGAGTCTTACTATAGTGAAGAGCCAAATGAATCTAGTTGGGAATCGGATTACGCAAATGTCATGTACGCAAACCCCAACCCTAGGCCTCAACCTAGGCAGGTAAGACCTCCATTCCCAAGAGGACCGTGCTACAGATGCCAAGGAGATCACTTCATTCGTGATTGCCCCTTACCTCCACCTACACAACCCCAGTCAGTGACGATCCAAGGCTTTTGCCAAGATTGTGGAAAAGAGCATCTCTTACGAGATTGCCCAAAGAACCCCAATAATATGCCAAAAATCACGCCTATCAACGTTATTGGATTAGTGGTAAACTCCACAGGAAGTGTCACTTCCACTGCTCCGGTACAGGTAGTCACTAGAGCTCAAGCATTGCAGCAAAACCAAGGGGTAGACCAGGAAAAGAGCCCAACAGCTAGTGAAACTGAGAGCATAACCAAGAAAAGGACTAGAGCGTGGAAAGATAGTCGAGAAAGAATGAAAAGACAATGGGCTAAAAAGATGAGTGAACTTGAGGAAAGCATAAGAGAAACCAAAGCCAGGATAACTGAACTCACATCTCAAACTCCCTCTCACACTACCCCACCACCACCTTTCCCATCGCCATCCGGCCAGTCACTTTCCAACCCGCCTCACCTAAACCCACCACCCCCAAGAGTAGGATCAGTCCTAGCAGATCCCACTCCCGAGGACCTTAATATGATGCTTAAAGCATATCAGGCCAGAATCCAAGAAGGGCCAACCATAACCGATCATGAAAAATGCTACCCTAGAGCCGAGCTAGAGCTTGAACGAACTAAAATTTGTGCCAAAATGGTGGAATTGGCTCAGACCATGTTTGAAGCTAGTTGCCTCTTTAACATCTCTAGCTCAGCTAAGACGCAGTTACATTTTGATGGACTGCTAGAAAGAATAGAGAGGCTAATTGCACAATCAGAAAAGGAACCTGCCCCTCAAAGAAAGGAAAGGGCAAGAGAACGGATAAGCCAGCCTCTTCAGGAAGCCCATGTGCCTCCTCAAGAAGCTTATCTTTCCCCCCAAAAGGCAGATGACCTCCCTCGAAAGCTCACGTACCTCCACAGGTTGCCTACATTCCTTCTCAGGGAGCATATGAGCCTGTTCGGAAAAGTAATAGAATAAGTAATCCCCCCCAGGAAGCTTGTGCTCCAAACATCTATGAAAGCGAGGAAAGAGCCAATGATAGAATAAGCCCTCCTTCCCAGGTTGCTTATGTGCCTAATTCTACGGAGCCAGACACTTCTTCTTCTATGAATCGGTTTGCACCAGACTTCCTACGAGAAATTCAAGAAGATAAATGGGATAACGAAAGTGAAGCCGCCCCTCCCTTTGAACTGGTGGATGATGCACACGACCAATTCCCACAAGACATCCCATCTATTTACGGGGAACATGAGAGCACCCAATCTCAAGAAAGATTAGACTTCGAGTCTAATTCTTTACAGGAATTACCCCACTTCACGCGCCCATGGGAAGCCAAGTCCACGTGTATGAGAGCACCCACAGTCATGGTAAGAAACGAAGATTCAGTCATACCTAGGAACACAGAGGTAGTGAAGAACACTAACGTGCAATGCAATCTCAAGTTAGAAGAGCTACTCAAGGTTAGACCTGAATCGTGGAAACATGTAACCAAACAAGTACCTGAGATAGCAAAATCTCGTTCCCAGGTAGGATCACATAGGACAGTGCCAGAGATACCCTTGGATAAGATAGGAGATATGTGTGAAGGTGAAGAAGGGAACACCTATCTTCCCATTACTTATCAGGAGTACACCACCAAGGCAATTTTGGACTCAGGTGCAGGAGTTTCAATTGCCACCACCTCCCTATGGAAGCGTTGGGGCAAGCCGGCACTCAGGCCAACGAGAATGAAATTGCAGATGGCCGATGGTCACATAGAGAGACCCCTAGGATTGCTAGAAGGAATAACTCTCACCACTTGTGGTGTCGAGTTTGAACATACCTTTGCTATATGTGACTTTAGCAAAAATCATGCCTATGAGATGATTTTGGGACGACCATTCATGCGACAGTTGCAAGTGGTACAGGATTGGGGAACTAATTCCTTGTACCTGCAACACTTAGGTGTTACGACCAAAGTCAATCTCAAGGATTACTCTCATAGAGATGTCCCTCCTATCCAATGGAATCCCATCCATAGAGCCAAAGATGACACGGAATCTGTGCATTCCATAGGGTCTGGATCCTCATGGATGCATGAAGACACTCATTTATGGATGTGCAAGGTTGCAGTAGAAGAAGAGAAGAGAGAGAAAGCCAGAGAGGTAGGTGCAAAAGAAACACATAGATCAATTCAAGACCCAGCCTATGCACCTGTAATTTTTCCTGATGAGGAATTTGAACCCCATGGCTGGGCAGAAATCCTAGCAACAATGGACGTAGCCATCAATGAAGAACAATGGACACCTCACTGTGATGAGGATGGCTATGATATTTCAGTCTTCTCCATAGAGCCAATCATGGGAGAGGCAGTTCTAGAAGAATGCGAACCTAGCCCTGATGCCTTTGAGGATGCAAGTGACTCCGACCTAGAGTCAATCATCATGGATCCACCATTTGCATCAGATGAAGAATACTTCTATGAAGTAGAATTTCAACCCCAGAGGCATGGAGAACTCACAAATGATGTAAGATTAGCAACACATGTGAACCCGAAGGAAGAAGGAAAGAAACGAAAGAAGAGAGAAGTCTCACCAGAAGAGGAAGAATCTTTGTTTGAGGTCCCAGAAAATTTTAAAAAATATGAGATAGACGATAGGAGGGTCATGATAAGAATGCCTAAACGTGAGGCACAAGCAGGAGAAGCCTATGATAGCAAGGAAACTACCAAGAAAATAGTTGTCGCCATCGAGGAAGGAGAAGAAAGATGCACATACATAGGTCATGACCTAATAGAGGAAGAAGAGCATGCGCTAATAGCCTTGCTAAGAGAATACAGAGATGTGTTCGCTTGGAGTTACAAGGATTTGAAAGGTGTTGACCCTGACATATGTTCACACACTATCCCCATGACCTCAGATGCTAAACCCTCTAAGCAAAAGCCTTATACATATAACGATAACTACGCTGCCAAGATCAAGGAAGAGATAGATAGACTAGTTGAAGTTGGATTACTCTATGAAATTGAGCACACTGAATGGGTATCCCCCATTGTGGTGGTGCCCAAGAAGAACGGAAAATTGCGTGTATGCATTAACTTGAAGAAGGTCAATGCAGCCACAATTCGAGATAACTATCCGCTTCCCATCACAGAACATCTCCTAGAACGAGTAGCAGGAAAGGAAGTGTACAGCTTCCTCGATGGATTTTCGGGCTACAATCAAGTAGCCATAGCTCCAGAAGATCAGCATAAGACAGCCTTTGCCACAGAATGGGGCATTTTCGCCTTCAGAGTAATGCCATTTGGGCTTACCAATGCACCAGCTACCTTCCAGAGATTAATGTGCCATGTGTTTAAGGAGTTCCTGAGGAAGAATTTAGAAGTCTACGTTGATGATCTTTGTGCTCATTCCAATATTAGACAAACCCATATTCTTGAACTCAGACAAATCTTTGACAAATGTAGAGAATATCAGGTCTGCCTGAACCCAGAAAAATGCGTTTTTATGGTCAGGCAAGGCAAGATCCTAGGGCACATAGTGTCAAAGAATGGCATATCTACTGACGAAGAGAAAGTGAGAGCCATAGCAGAGCTACCTAGGCCAAAAAATGTCAAGGAAGTACAAGCTTTCATGGGGCATTGTGGTTATTACCGACGATTCATACACATGTATGCTGTCATTGCAAAGCCCATGTACGGACTTCTGACTAACTTTGAGTGGACTGATGAATGTGAGAATTCCTTCCAGGAGCTCAAACGACGATTATGTTCAGCACCAATCTTGACCACACCAGATTGGAATAAGCCATTCCATGTTCATGTGGATGCATCCAATTATGCCATTGGATGTGTGCTTGCTCAACCTACTGGTGAAAGTAATATGGATCTTCCAATTGCCTATGCCAGTAGACAATTGAATGCAGCTGAACGAAATTATACCACTACAGAGAGAGAAGGCTTAGGCATGGTATATGCAGTCAAGAAATTTAGACACTATTTGCTTGCAAATAAGTTTAAATTTTTTACTGATCACCAAGCATTGTTATATCTCGTGAACAAGCCATGCAATACAGGAAGATTAGTAAGATGGTTTCTCTTACTAATGGAATATGACTTTGAGGTTGTGGTAAGAAAAGGAAGAACTCATTTGAGAGCAGATCATCTCTCTAGGCTCACATCTGGAGAAGCCCCACAAGGAGTGTCAGATGACCTCCCTGATGCTTACTTGTTTAACTTGGAAGTTGTACCGCAGTGGGCTAAGTCATTGGTACCAGTATTGACGTACGGGCCTAATCATCCAGTGGTGAACACACGGAATAGGGAGGTTGTGAGAGCCCAAAAGTACCACATCATGGCAGGAAGCATGTACAAGCACACAGATCAAGGGATCTTGGCTTGTTGCGTAGAAGAGGATGAGTACGCTAAATGGTTGCAATTAGCACATGTAGGTGCATTAGAGCAACACTACTCAAAGCAACAAACTTTACAGACTCTAAAGAGACTCGGAGTGCATTGGCCAACTATGGAAGCTGATGTCCAAAAGTTGTGCAAGGAATGCCCAATCTGTTGCACTAAACCACCTGTGGAACACGCTACTCTGTATCAAGTATCCATTGTGCCAGATTGGAGCGAACCTCTAGTATCCTTCCTGAGGACAAACACATTCCCTCCAGACATGACTTTGGCTAGGAAAAGGAGTTTAGAACAAGAAGCCCTGGATTACTCACTCATTGGTGATAATCTATACAAACGCGGTAAAGATGGTTACCTGAGACTGTGTGTCCATGAGAGTGAATATCTTAAGATCTTGGAAATTGCTCACCAAGGTGTAGCAGGAGGACACTTTGGACCAGATCGGGTGATCAAGGCAGTACTATTTGCGGGCTTCTGGTGGCCTACCCTTCACATGGATGCACATACCTATGTGAAACGGTGTGATGTCTGTCAGAGAACTCAGTATCCTATACGAAAAGATGAGATGCCATTGAAACCTATGTTGGGTGGACGTGCGTTCTCTAAGTGGGGAATAGACTTCGTAGGTCCTATTAATCCCCCAGCTAAGGGTTCTCATGCAGAATACATCATTGTTGCGACAGACTATCTAACTAAGTGGGTAGAGGTAAAGGCTACGACAAAGAACGATGCTCAAACAACTGCTAAATTCTTGTTTGAGAATGTGTTCACAAGATATGGGCTACCTATAGAGCTTGTAAGTGATAGAGGCACTCACTTCTTAAATGAAGTTATTGAAAATCTGCTCCAAGAATTCTTGGTAATACATAAGAAGTCTGCCCCCTATCACCCTCAAGCTAATGGACAAGCCGAAAGCACCAACAAGATCTTATGCAATGTACTGACAAAATTAGTGAACACTAAACGCTCTGATTGGGACAAACAGCTACACCATGCTGTTTGGGCATACCGAGTCACCTATAAAACGGTACTCCAAGCCACCCCCTTTCAGATGGTATTTGGCCAAAACGCGGTGCTACCTTTAGACTTTTTGATACCTACATTGAAAATAGCACAAGAGCACGAATGGACAGGTCATGAGCTCTCCTCTAGGATCTTTGACCTTGAACGATTAGGAGAAACAAGACTGAGAGCAGCTGCAGGAATCTATGCAGCTAAGAAGAGGCAGAAGGCATACTTTGATGCCCATGTGAAGGATAAAGGCTTGAAAGCAGGAGATCTAGTTTTAGTCTACACCCTGAAACAACACGCAAGGAAACTAGAAAAGAGAGGCTATGGACCTATGATCATCAATAGGATCTCGACAAGTGGTGCTGTGCAACTAGCCACATTAGAAGGCGATGTTCTCCCAAACTATATTAGCGGATGCAGAGTTAAGTTGTATCAGGAACCTCTCACAGAGGAAATGCTAAGTCAACTCAACATTGCTAAGAAACGCAAAGAGGAAGAAAAGCGAATTCGAGAAGAAGCTCAAGCAGAAGCCCTAGAGCGCATACGGAAAATGAAATTACGAAGGCAAGGTAGAGATCAGCCTAGAACAAATGACTATGCAGATCAAGGATATCATATGGCAAGGTGTGCAATCGCAGGAACAAGCTCACATAGGATAACTGATCGACGTCCTTCTGTAACCTTAGATATAGGACAAGGAAAGAGTGCAAGGATCGTAAGAGCCTTGATTGACTCAGGTGCAGCCACTAGTGCTGTTAGAATGTCTTACTGTCAAGAGTTGCAGTTAACTGTCAATCCTGTGGAAGCATATCTCATAGGATTGGGAGGCGTGGAAACCCCTTGCATGGGCGAGGTGGAACTTCCCCTCTACATTCATGATGAGGCTATGACAGTTAAAGTACTAGTGTGTCAAGACGAGGATCTCACTGAACCTCTTGTCTTGGGTCAAGACTGGATCTATGACCAAGCAGTCAACTTAAACCTAAGAAGTGGGTTTCTTCAGGTTTGGGTCAATCATAGTCGAATTACAGTAGAGTTGGATAATGGAGCACCCAAGGAACTAGGAAAGGCACAGACTCCTGGTCCTTCCAGGAATACACATGAAGATGACCATGTTGTTCTTGTCCAAAACTATGTGTTGCAGAGGAATGATATTCGCAAAAAAGGAGTCAGGGATGCAAAGGAACTCCCTTCTTTTCCAAAGGCCAGAAGGAGGCAGCAACCAAAGGTGGATCAAATGCAGAAGAAGCAGAGTACTACCTATGTCCGAGATCAAAAGTACCTGCGCAGCAAAATGTCCCAGCAAGTGAAACAAGTGTGGGTACGGAAAGGCGAACGCCCGGTTGCACTCCCGCCAACTACACGGGCTAAGTCTGTTATTAGTAACCAACAACATGACATTAATAAGAAGTCTTGCAGAAATTCTCCTGCTAACGTGAAAGCTATTTGGGTGCCCAAGAAGTCGATGAAGGCTAGCCCACAATCAAGACAAATTTGGGTGCCTAAGGCTTGCTTGCGGGCGCAAATGGCTACGCCGAGGCCACAACCTACACAGTGTAACCCATTCACTCGCACAGCCAGCATTCACTCGTTTTCAACACTCAAGAACACACCAAGGCCCATGCGCACGCACATAATCACTTGTAAATGGGTCCCTAAAAGGCCTCATTTTCAAACCGAGACACCGATAAAACTCTCTAGAGTCTCTACAAAACCAAAAGCAAAACCCATCCACTGCATTCGGCAGCCTCAGACTTGTAACAAACCCCCAGACCCCATTTTGTAAATCCATGATAACTTACTAACCACATCACTATCACTTTACATCATTCCACTTAACTCTTAGGTCTACCGAACGACTAACCACACACACACTTGCACCGAGCACTTACTAACCCATTATTCGCTCCCGACCCTCATGTTAATATTGTAATGGGAACAACAACGATCCTCCCTTGTCCTGTACAATATTAACACGTGTTGGTATATTCTCACAGAGACAGGTAGCAAGAAGTAACATGGCAGATACGGTTGGAACTAGCTCCCAGGCAGGCACCAGCCCCCAAGTGGTGGACATCGAAAGCCTTCCGGTCGAGGAGGAATTAAAGGAAAGACCAGTAGGATTACGGGCATTACATGCCATACCAATTCAGAATCCTCCACAGGGTCATACAATGCCGGTGGGCAAAGCTTCACACTGGTTCAGTGACGTTGCTGGACCTCTGGGTGAAGGCACATATATGTGGGAGTCCAAGGTAGAATTCAATGGACGTTGGGGTAGATACCATTTCTTTACCAGGGAATTTGAAAAGCTACAGAACGATGAAGGACTGAAGTCGATATGGAAGAAGGCGGGGCTTTATGATTACTTCAAGTTCCAACTACCAAAGCCAGATTTTCTAAGGTGCTCATACTTAATTAGTACCCTCACTCCCAGCAAAGACAAGAAAGGATACAGCTCCTTTGTGCTCCCATCACTCACAAGGGGCAATGAGCTGAAGCGTTTCCGCTTGACTATCAACTTGGTAAGAGAAGCACTCGACATGAAAGGTATGCACATCCCAACAGAGAAAGAGACTATGGTTCCAGACAATATGAAGAACAGGAATCTGACGAAGTTGAAGGACATGGTTGCGATGACACCTACAATTGCCATTCACTTACGCATGGTCATGCAACATTTCGCATTCCCCGTGCAGGAGAGATTCACAATGCCTCCCAAAAAGATCTGGTTTAGCCTCTACCTGGCGGATGCTTTTGAATTGTCCATCAATATGCCCCACTGGATTATCGACCAGATTCATATGGCTCATCAGAGATGGTATAAGAAGCAAAAGTCTGTGTTGTATGGTTGTTGTGCACTTACAAGAATTGTATACAGATGTCTCGCATATGATGTACCGGTGCAGAGGGCTCTCATTTGGTCCAGAGCACAGGAGTTTCAACGCAGATTGTCAGCTGTGGGGCCTCCCTCAAAGAAGATGAGAGGCGATGTCCAGATGCCTTGTGCACAAGCTCGCGGTGCAACCCTAACGCCTGAAACAACCCCAAGACTTCCCCGACGAGTGCAACCATTTACTATCAGGTTACCCAGGCACAGCACAGATGGCCCTAACCTTGTGTTTCCACCAGTACCGACTGATCTGGAATTCCCGCATGGATTCACTCTGGAGGATCTAACGGACGAAGAAGTTGCTAGAATCATCGACGCTGTAAATGCGGAAGTTGAAGCAGAGCAAGCTGGTGGACAGCAAACTGCCCCAGACCAAGCCCAGCCCGGCCAACCGGACGTAGTCAATGTGGACGATGAAGAAGAAGCACATGAGGAGGCACAGGGTGGACAATCAGAAGCAGAAGAACAAGAGTATGATCAGGAAGCCCTACAAGTACTGGAAGGTGCCCCCGCCTATACTAACGCATTAAAGAAGCTCTACGATACGATGAACCGAGTCCAAGAGCAACACAGGCTATCATTAGCTGCAGGTAAAGCCCTCATGAACCAGATTCTGGAGGAGGAAGGCGTGGACGAGCAATACCGTGCCACCCTGGAAATGATATCAGATGCTTTGGGAGTACCTGAACGGTGCATACTGCACTAGCGCAATCACGAAGGACAGAGAAAAGATATGGAAGACGCCCCCCACGAACGGGAAAACGAATGAATGTATTAGGATCAGGACCACAAGGCACCCCCACAACCATTGGCACAGCACACACTGTTCACGACACCGAGGAAGCCCACACATCGAGTGCACCTCCATCACCTCCCTTGCCACCCTCTCCCCCACATCAGCCCCCTTCACCTCCCCCTGCCACTGTAACCTCTACTGTCACCACCTCCGAACCCACTACACACACTGACGCACAAACCATCAGTCAACCCACATACTCTATTTCCACGGGAAACATAAGTCTAACCACAACCACGGTAAGCCCCACTCCTCCGATCACACTTCCTGGGAGTTCACAATTACACACCCCTCTATACACGTTCACAACTCTCACCGCAACCACAATCCCCATGTTCACAGTCACTCCCACCACGGCCTCCACTTTTGAATCCATGGAGGTGTCACCCACCTCTGCACCTCTCCCACCCCCCATTTACCCACAATCCCCCATTCCCCCACCTCCCCCCTCACCCTTCTCTAGTACTGCATCCACACTTCCCTTTCCCTTCCCCTTCCCCTCTGCATTCAACACCATTTCTCCCACCATTCCTCTTAATAATGTATTTAATAATATGTATCAATGCATGTCCCAACTTCAGCAACATTACCAACACCTTGACAACCAACATACAAGGCTTTTCCGAAGCCACGAAGATCTCCAAGCACGATGTAGGGATCTTGAAGAGCAGAAGCAGCTACTACAACAGCAGCACGTGACCTTACAGGAACAATATGCACAATTAGTAGCCAACCCACCCCAAGCAGATGATGAAGAGCGACGACACATGGACGAGTTGCTACATTCTCAGATCACGGACAACTTGAAGCTTCGACGGAACTTGGGCCTCCTACGCAAGCATATGTCTACAGCGCTAGAGGAGAATAAACGATTACAGAAACAGAATGAAGAAAATCTGGAGGCGGCCATGGAGGGTTCCCCACAGGAGATTGACCCAGAACGATTCAAGGCAATTCCCTCTGAGAATATGAAAGTGGTGTTAGAAACTCATGCAGATCTAATGGAGGCGCATGCCACCTTAGAAAAAGAGAGAGATGATTTGCTAAGGCAGTTGGCCACCCGACAGACATCACCCAGCAAACGCACAACCGCAGAAGATACATCAGAAGAGATCACTAAACTCCGGGCCGAACTTGAGGAATTACGTAGCAAGGTCATGGAATATGAGCGTCAGCCCTCCCCTCTGGTAGAGCCCGAGCCTGACGATCTTGTGCCAATTGAAGTAGAAGAAACATTCGAGGATCCCTATGTTCCGATGCCAACACCCGGGGGTAAGCGAACAGAACAGGGCATGGACACAATTGAAATTGAGGCACCTGAATGGATGCAAAAATTAGAGAAAGTAGCCACGACGCATGATGACAGGGTGGCAGTCCAAATCCCATTGATGTCAAAATTGGAAGAGGTTGTAATAAAATCCGATTATTTTCAGAATCTCTCACACCATAGGTGGATCGGCCCATCGGATGACCTGTATGTTCCTTTTTGCGTGCTAATGGCGGATTATAATGCAGAGATCAAGCACCACACATCAAGGGAACCCACCTCTGCCACCCAATTTGCACCTGACGACATCCCAGAAAGTGCCAAGCAGGGACATATTCGCCAACCGATGTGGAGAATTCGGCTGCTTGAAACATACCCGGAAATGGTAAGAACATGGAACAACATGCCCTTGTACATCAAATATAACCCATGTTATTGCCCTATATTTCGAAGGAGATCATGGCCGGAGTACACGCAAACAGTGCTGACGATTAAAGGATGTGAGAAGTGGCTCAATTATGTGTACTTCGCACCCCCGAAGGGCCCACCTACGATTGGATATATGATTTCGACGATTCGACATTGGGGGGTCCGGTTCAAGAATGTACCTGATGTCATGACTCAGATGTGCCTGAAGATTTTCGAACTTACGTTGGTCACCTTCAGGACCTTCAAAAATGTCAAGGAACCGCATCTCTCAGCATTAGGATTTAATGAAGGTAATCAGGACCTTGTATACGACATGAGCACAACCCCATCGATTAATGTTGTGTATGCATGGCACGCTCGCATCAAATATCTACCGGCCTGCTTCAAACAAACGTTTGAAGAGATGTTTGTCACGGGATTCTGGGAATATCACTCCGAGATATTCATTCCCAGACCATCCCATCTCTTGCAGTTGTTTGCAGTGGAACAAGCTCTCCATTCCGAAAAGCTACGTATACCACATCCAGAGGTTCCTATGCCGGTAGATTGGGATGCGCTACTCACAGATTTGGCCAAAGGATTGCGGATTGCCGAACATCACTTAGCGCAGGATGTTGTCGAGTACTACATCCAAAAACCCACACAACAAGGGTCTGACAGGGACGACAGACGCGAGAGAGAGGGGGGTGTTAGCAGCGGACAAGGGATTGAAGGACTAACGAGGCATGGCAGTCAGAGAAGAGAGTCAGAAGGGAGAGAAGGCACAAGCAGACAAGGGAGTCAACGAAGATCTGGCAAATAGGCCAATAATTTTCTTCAGGAAGAAGTACGTATGAGCATTCATGCAGATTTAGCACTAAGGCAACCTTAATTTTTCAAAACCTCTACACCAATTAAAAGTGATTCTCATCACTAAACACCATTGTAAATACCATTTCATCTTTTTGTAGCTCCATTTTGTGCAAGCCAAGGAGTCCTTGAGCTTGAGGTGCTTTAGAAGTATCTACCTGCCAATTTTCGTATTTTTTAGATCTCGTTTGAGCCCTCAAATAAGCCCTGGAACCTAATTTTTAACTAGGCCGGACACTAGGTCTGAACAGGGCCAAAGCTAGTCACAAACTATAAAAGGAGCTAGAGAGCTCATTTTTGGGGCTAGATTGTAATTGAAACAAACTTGTAAGAGCTTTTTTGAAAGTAATCTAAGAACTCCATTGATTCTCCCTCTTTGTCTTGCCGTGTGTGCGCGTGTATGTGTATGTGTGTGCATGTTTGTGTGCTTCTCACTCACGCACTTGTGCCGCCACTTGCTCGAGGTCTTCATACCATCCTCACGTCTTCCCGGATTGACATTAAAGGAGGTGCTACTCATCACTGAGCTACAGTCTACAAGGACTTGGATTGTTCTTCTCTAGCATCCACAATATTGTCTAGCTCAATAGAGGATCTAGCAGAAAAAGTGGCCCAGAAACTAGGAGTTTCTAGTAAACAGATGCCCAAGTTAACAACTAACGTACATTGTTACACCTGTGGTGGAAATCATTTGGCAAATGTGTGTCCCAATGCAACACAAACACAAGCCAACCCTAGTGGCCAATACTGTACAATTGAGAGAAGATACACAAATCACACGGCTCAGGACTGCCCATACAACAAACAGGTAGTGAGACAGAACTACCCACAAGCATACCCGCAGCCAGGTAGGTATCAAGGCCAATACAATGCTCAGCCTTATTACTATAGGCCTCCTCAGAACTACCCTTATCAGGCTCAACAGAGACCTCAACCTGTTTTAGCCCAGCAGCCACCCCCACCAGCGAATGCCATATCAGTCAAATATGCTGCTGCAGAAGAGAACCTAAGTAGGGCCTTAGTGCCTTCTTCACATTTGATCACAGAGAGTGACCCAAACTCAAACAGTTTTGACTCCACTCATGTAGATAGTCCACCCGCGTATTACACAGAGTCACCAGAACATGTGGAGACATATCATTATGATAGTCCACCAGTGGAACCTAGTTGGGAGCCCGACTATGCTAATGTGATGTACACAAACCCAAATCCACGGCCCCAAGTAAGACAACAGAGACCACAGGGCCCTAGAGGACCATGCTTTAGGTGCCAAGGAGATCATTTCATAAAGGATTGTCCACATCCTCCGATAGCAGGACAGTCGCAGTACTATAACATACAAGGCTTTTGTGCTGATTGTGGCAAAGAGCACATCATAAAAGATTGTCCTAAGAACCCTGTGAATGCTTCAAATGTGACACCAATCAACGTGATAGGTATTGTAAACAACGCAGATGGATCCAACCCTACATACGTGCCTATCCAAGCTATAACAAGAGCCCAGGTGCTCTTACAGAACCAATAGCTTAATCAGGAGAAAGTAGTCGAAAGTAGTGAAGTTGCACAATCTAGAAGTAAAAAGATGAAATCTTGGAAAGATTCTAGAGAAAGAATTAAGAGAAAATGAAGTAAAAAGATAACTGAGTTGGAAGGAATTCTAAAGGAATCTAGAGCCAAAATCCTAGAGTTGACCTCTCAAGAATTAAATCCCTAGCTCAGAAATCAGGATCAATTTTAGCGGAACCCATACCAGAAAACCTAGATATGATGTTTCGTGCATATCAGGCTAGATTAAAAGAGGGACCTCAAGTAGCTGAAATGAGTAAGAACTACCCTCGAGCAGACTTAGAAATTGAGAGAACTAAGCTTTGCATGAAGATGGTAGAGCTAGCGCAAGCTTTGTTCGAAGCCTCTAGATATCTTAATTGGAATAACATGGCGAAACCGGAATTACACTTTCAAGGACTAATGGAGAGGCTAGAATACTTGATAGAAAGCAAAGAGAAAAAGGATCAGCATAGGAATCTTAGTGTCCCAGAGACACAGGAAAGGAATGCACCATCCCTATCTCAAGTGCCAAACACAGAAGGGGAAGACAACCTGTCTTCCATACATAGGTACTCACATGAATTTTTGAGAGAAATCCAAGAAGAGAAATGGAGAAGAGAACAAGGAACCCATCCTCCTATTCAAGAAATAGACGACTTGCAGGAACAATTTCCCCAAGACATCCCCTCTATTTACGATGATGTAGAGGAAGAACAACTGAGTGAACACACAGGTTTTGAATCCAATTCTTTGCAAGAATTACCTCAGTTCACAGGACCTTGGGAAGCAAAGTCTATTAGTATGAGAGCACCCACGATAATAGTGAGGAATGAAGAATCAGTAATCCCTAGAAACACGAAAGTGATCAAGAACACTAAAGTACAGTGTAATCTCGCTCTAGAAGAGTTGTTAAAGGTAAAACCAGAACTGTGGAAGCATGTAGCAAATCAATTGCCCGAGCTTGCTACAACTTCCTCTCAGATAGGATCACACAATAAGGTACCAGAGATACCCGTAGAAAAGATCGGAGATGTAAGTGAAGGAGAGGAAGGTAACACTTATCTTCCAATAACCCATCAGGGCTACACCACGAAAGCCATCTTAGATTCAGGAGCCGGAGTAGTCATTGCTACCACCGCTTTATGGAAACATTGGGGTAAGCCAGCATTAAGACCTACCAGGATGAAGCTACAAATGGCTGATGGACACATAGAAAAACCATTAGGCTTACTAGAAGGCATATCTCTCACCACTTGTGGTGTGGAGTTTGAGCATACCTTTGCCATTTGTGATTTTGCAAAAAATCATGCTTATGAGATGATATTGGGACGACCATTCATGCATCAGTTGCAAATTGTACAAGATTGGGGAACTAATTCTTTGTACTTGCAACATTTAGGAGTGACTACTAAAGTCAATCTTAAAGACTATTCACATCGAGATGTACCCCCAATACAATGGAATACCATCCATAAGACACCAGTAGAAACAGAATCAGTACACTCTTTGGAGTCAGACCCCTGATGGTTACACGAAGACACTCATCTATGGATGTGTAAAGTTGCAAAACAAGAGGAAGAACGGTTAGAAGCGAGGACCTTAGGTACAGAGCAACATCCAAGAACCCTTCAAGACCCAGCTTACGCACCAGTAGTATTTCCAGATGAAGAATTCGAACCCCATGGATGGGCAGAAATCCTAGCAACCATGGACGTAGCCATCAATGAAGAACAATGGACACCCCATGTGACAAGGATGGCTATGATATCTCAGTTTTCACGATAGAGCCAATCATGTGTGATTCCGTTTTAGAAGAGTGTGAACCGAACACTAATGCTTTCGAGGACGCGAGTGATTTTGATTTAGAGTCAATTGTTATGAACCCCATGGATGGGCAGAAATCCTAGCAACCATGGACATAGCCATCAATGAAGAACAATGGACACCCCATGTGACGAGGATGGCTATGATATCTCAGTTTTCACGATAGAGCCAATCATGTGTGATTCCGTTTTAGAAGAGTGTGAACCGAACACTAATACTTTCGAGGACGCAAGTGATTTTGATTTAGAGTCAATTGTTAGTGATTTTGTTACGCGAGTGATTTTGATTTAGAGTCAATTGCATCAGAAGAGGAATATTTCTACGAGGTAGAGACTTATCCTCAGACATACGAAGAAATTATGAATGAGGTGAGGTTAGCCACACAAGTGACCACCAAGAGTGAAGAAAAGAAAAGAAAGAAGAAAGAAACCATGTCAGAAGAAGAAGAATCCTTGTTTGAGGTTCCGAGAACTTCAAGAAATATGAGATAGAAGACAGATGAATCATGGTACGAATGCCGAACAGAAAAGTTGAAGTGGGAGAAGTATATGATAACCGAGAGAAAACCAAAAAAATCATAGTAGCCATAGAAGGAGAAGAAGAAAAGTGTACATACATTGGGCATGATTTGACGAAAGAAGAAGAAGAAGAATTAGTTGCCCTATTGCGCGAATATAGAGATGTGTTTGCATGGAGTTACAAAGATTTGAAAGGAGTAGACCCGGATATATGTTCTCATAGAATCCCTATGACTCCAGATGCAAAACCCACGAAACAGAAACCATACACGTACAATGATAATTACGCTGTGAAGATTAAAGAGGAGATAGATCGTTTGATAGAAGTAGGATTTATTTACGAAATTGAGCATACCGAATGGGTATCCCCCATTGTGGTTGTGCCCAAGAAGAATGGAAAATTGTGTGTGTGTATTAACCTTAAAAATGTTAATGCCGCCACGATTAGAGATAGTTATCCTCTTCCTATCACGGAACATTTATTGGAAAGAGTTGCGGGCAAGGAAGTTTACAGCTTCCTTGATGGATTCTCAGGCTATAATCAAGTAGCCATTTCTCCAGAAGATCAACACAAGACGGCTTTTGCCACTGAATCGGGCATATTTGCATTTCGTGTGATGCCATTTGGCTTAACAAATGCACCCGCCACTTTCCAGCGACTCATGTGTCATGTTTTTAAGGAATTCTTACGCAAGAATTTGGAAGTTTATGTCGATGACTTATGTGCACATTCGAATGTCAGACAGACACATATCCCAGAGTTAAGGCAAGTGTTTGACAAATGTCGAGAATATCAGGTTTGTTTGGACCCAGAAAAGTGTGTTTTCATGGTCAGACAAGGAAAAATTTTAGGACACATTGTGTCAAATAATGGAATCTCTACGGATGAAGAAAAAGTGAAAGTAATTGCAGAATTACCTAGACCAACTAACGTAAAAGAAGTACAGGCATTTATGGGCCATTGCGGTTATTATAGACGATTCATACACATGTATGCAATCATAGCCAAACCTTTGTACTCTCTTTTGACCCATTTTGAATGGACAGACGAATGCGAGAATTCATTCAATGAACTCAAACGACGTTTATGCTCAGCGCCTATATTGACAGCCCCGGATTGGAGTAAGCCATTCCATGTACATGTGGATGCATCCAATTATGCCATAGGATGTGTGTTAGCACAACCCACGAATGAAGGTAATATAGACCTCCCCATAGCTTACGCGCAGACAATTGAACGCAGCAGAAAGAAATTACACCACTACGGAACGAGAAGGATTAGGGATGATTTACGCGGTAAAGAAATTCAGACATTACTTGTTGACAAACAAGTTCAAGTTCTTTACAGATTATCAAGCATTATTGTACTTAGTTAATAAGCCATGTAACACAGGACGATTAATACGTTGGTTTCTATTACTCATGGAGTACGATTTTGAAGTAGTAGTGAGGAAAGGAAAGACACATCTCAGAGCTGACCACCTCTCGAGATTAACCACAGGAGAAGCTCCTCAAGGAATAGTGGATGAGTTACCCGATGCATACTTGTTTAACCTTGAGATAGCACCAGAATGGGCTAAGTCGATAGTCCCTATTCTCACGTATGGACCCAAGAATCCTAGGATAAGGATCAAGGAAGGAGAGATTACCAAGTCTCAGAGATATCAAATCATACCAGGAAGCATATATAAACAGGATAATCAAAAGATTCTTGCTTGTTGTGTAGATGAATTAGAACATGCGAATTGGTTGCAATTAGCACACATAGGTGCATTAAAGCAACATCACTCGAAACATCGTACTTTGCAGACTCTGCATAGACTAGGAGTATATTGGCCTACAATGGAAGCAGATGTCTATAAGTTGTGTAAAGAATGCCATGTTTGTTGTGAAAGACCACCAGTAGAACATGCTACATTATATCACGTGTCTCTCACACCAGACTGGAGTGAACCTTTAGTGACGTACTTGAGGACGAAAACATTCCCTCAAGGAATGACTTTAGCGCGACAACGCAGTCTAGAGCAGGAAGCTCAGGACTATTCACTTATTGGCGATAATCTATACAAAAGAGGAAGAGATGGATACCTAAGACAATGTGTTCATGAAAGCGATTATTTGAGCATACTAGAGACTGCACACCAAGGTGTTGCAGGAGGTCACTTTGGACCAGATAGGATAATCAAAGCCATCCTCTTTGCAGGATTATGGTGGCCCACTCTTCACATGGATGCTCATACCTATGTAAAGAGGTGTGATGTGTGCCAAAGAACTCAATTTCCTACTCGCAGAGATGAAATGCCATTGAAACCCATGATGGGCGGACGTGCATTTTCTAAATGGGGTATAGACTTTGTAGGACCCATTAACCCCCCTGCAAAAGGTACACATGCGGAATACATTATTGTTGCCATAGATTATCTTACCAAATGGGTAGAGGCAAAAGCCACAAAAAAGAATGATGCACACACGACTGCAAAATTCTTATTTGAAAATGTCTTTACAAGATATGGATTGCCTATAGAGTTAGTGAGCGATCGAGGAACTCACTTTCTAAACCAAGTCATTGAATATTTGTTACAGGATTTTATGGTGATTCACAAGAAATATGCACCATATCATCCTCCGGCCAACGGTCAGGCTGAAAGCACTAACAAGATTCTATGTAATGTACTGATGAAACTTGTGAACAACAAACGTCAGATTGGGACAAACAGTTACACCACGCTGTTTGGGCATATCGAGTGGCCTACAAGACCGTACTCAATGCAGCTCCCTTTCAGATGTTTTTTAGTCAGAATGCGGTGCTTCCTTTGGACTTCTTGATACCGACCCTTAAAGTTGCACAAGAACATCAGTGGACAGGCCATGAATTATCAGCAAGAATAATGGACTTGGAACGATTAGGAGAAACCAGGCTGAAAGCAGCAGCAGGAATATATGCAGCAAAGAAGCGACAGAAAGCATATTTTGATGCACATGTGAAAGATAAAGGCTTGAAAGAAGGAGATTTAGTCCTAGTATATACGCTGAAACAACATGCACGGAAGTTAGAAAAGCGAGGTTATGGACCTATGATCATTAACAGACTCTCAACAAGTGGAGCAGTACAATTAGCCACCTTAGAAGGAGACATAATGCCTAATTACATCAGTGGTTGTAGAGTTAGGTTATATCAGGAACCTCTTACTGAGGATATGCTTAGACGACTCACGTTGGCAAAGAAGCATAAGGAGGAAGAAAATAGAATACGAGCTGAAGCTCAGGCAGAAGCTATAGAACGCATTAAGCACATGAAGTTAAGAAGACAAGGACTAGGGAGAGAACATTATAAACATCTGGAAACAACACCCATATATCCCATGGCCATGTGTCAAGTAAAGTCAACCACTCATCCTAGCATAGTGGACAGGAGACCATTCATTACAATCAGGCTAGAGCACAGCAACCCTTGCCAAGAGCTCAGGCCTTTAATTGACTCAGGTGTTACGACTAGTGCGATTAGATGGTCCCACTATAAGGACTCAAGAATAGAAATGCGTCCAATTGAGGCGTACCTCATAGGGATAGGAGGCATGGAAACCCCTTGCATGGGTGAGGTGGACCTTCCTATCCTCATAAACGAAGTGACCTTGACAGTGAAACTACTAGTGTGCCATGATGATGACATGATAGAACCCCTAATCCTTGGCCAAGATTGGCTATACGATCACTCAGTGGACCTAAATCTTAGACAAGGCTCCTTGCAAATTGGAACCTTAGATCAAAAGCGAGTGATACCGCTTGACTTCCCTAACGGCATTCCGACTGAGGTATGTACCCCTAGACCCTATGAAATGCATGCGACGGAAGACCGGAAGATCTTTGGTCAGATCAGTCACGTTATGTCTACACCAACCCACGCGGGCTTGGCGATGGAGAATTGTCAATCAGAAGGACGTCAGGAGATTTTCCCTTGGGCTTCCTGCAAACTAGAAGGGGTAACCACCCATCAGATGGGTCAGGTGGACTTCATCAGCGTCCACATGGGCAAAACACCCTGCGGTGCCCATCCTTCCACACTTACTGCAGACTGGCCTAGATTAAAAGTACAAAACGGAGCACTTCCTAATGGGCAGGTTTCGCAATTGTTGGACCTCCCTTCTTTTCCAAAGTAGAGTGTCCATCCGACCTCTCAACCTCAACCACAAAGGAGTCAACCACGACAAAGGAACCCAGGCCGACGACAATATCAGACGACACAAATAAAGCAGCAGTATCAGTACCTCAGAGCAGAAGGCACAAGAAAAATATGGGTGCCAAAAGGACAGAAACCACCGACAAGTTTCAACAATGCAAACAATGACAAAAAGAAGTTAAAGACAAATCAGAGTCAGTATTCAAAGTCTACTCGACCTTCTTCTACGACTACAAACATTTGACAAATTTGGATCGCCAAGAAGTACCTTATGAACCGACCCACAACCACACAGATTTGGGTACCCAAACAGTGTATTATAGCTCAACCCTCAAGCCTTGTAATATACACCCCTCAGAAATCTCTTCAACCCTCAATACCACCACGTCCGATCTCAACTTTTGTCCCTCCGCAGCGACCTATCACCCGATCACAAACTCTTAGGAAGTGGATACCTAAACGTATCCATAAGTCTTCTCCTAACCCTTTGTCTAACATAACTACCACCCCGACTAATCTACAACCTTGTAATAACTCATTCATGACTGAACCTTGTATAAATCCACACACTATAACCCAACATCACCTGTAATAACATCTCATCAAAGAACTGCATGCAATATCTGAAAACATATAGGTGTCTAGAGACTTGCACTAGTTCTGCAAGAAGCATTGCATCAATCACATCACAACACTTGGCTACACGGGTTACACATCGGCTATGGAAAGGGATTGCGGTCTCACCTTAATGGGATCATAATTAATTTCCATACTAATGTGCTAATCTTTTGTAGCAGATCTTTTCCATTAGCACGTCAATCATCATGCAAACCGAAGAAGGACCATCTGAAGCTGGAACCAGTATACCCAGGGCCACTATTAGTGATTTACTCGCGGAGTCCCATCCGACGGCTCCACCGCCAGAATTTCAAGGTTTCCCAGGACCGATGCCTATTGACAATCCTCCTAGAGGGTATACCGAGAAGATTCATCGTAATTCTCATTAGTTTCAAGGGCTAGTAGGACCCTTGGCGGATGCTGAGTTTATATTTGAGGCTAATTTGACTTTTGATGACCGTACCTGGGGCAAATATCAGTTTCTCTCAAGAGAGTTCGAAGGGCTACAGAACACACAAGACTTAACACATGTTTGGGCAAGAGCCAGCTTCACAGAGTATTTCAGTGACCCTTTGCCTAAACCTGACTTCTACAGATGTTATTACTTAATCACCACTTTGATAGCTTCAAAGAATAAGGACCTGCCCGGAACTTTTATTTTGCCATCTTTGGTGAACGATCCACCATATAAAAGATTTTATCTTTCTAAAGATCTGATTCGAGCTGCCATCAAGATTCATGGAACCCACACGCCCACAGAGCGAGAAAGGTTAGTTCCAGACCCTATGAAACGTGGGGATGTTACAAAGTGGGAAGAGATTTCGGCGATCACACCTGAGCTTTCAAAACCATTGCGGATATGTATGCAACATTTTGCTTTCCCCGCTCAGGACAGATTCACAATGAGGCTTTATGGTTTGGTTTGTATTTATCTTGTATTGGACCCCAGACAATTGATCTAGCTAGCTGGATCATTGATCAGATGTATTTAGCACAACATAGATGGGAAAGAAAGAAAGTCATCAATGGATGCTGCGCACTGACTAGAATTGTATATATGTGCTTAGCATATGACTTGCTGATTGAGCGAGCAATGACAAGTGAGGAGCTGAAAGCGTTTAAAGGAACCACAAAGAAAGCTAGGAAGCCCAGCAAAGGAAGAGCAGGAAAGTGAATGAGAGGAACTATCCCCTGCCTTCAGGTGCCAGAATCACCCTCACCACAACCCTCTCCTGAACAATCTCCTACTGAACCCCCTGTACAACCCATTCGCATAAGGTTATCAAGACCAGTTACAACGGAGGGCACTACCAGCACAGTCACTACTCAAGCAGCCACAGTCCCACGACCTACCACCACTACAGCAGAAGTTCCCACCACTATTGGTGCGGAAGCCTTCTCTTTTCCGATACCTAATTTGGAAGCGGAACCCATCGATACAACATTTGATTTCAAAATGCAGGATGCCTTCTAGAATGAATTTTAGTTTTCAGAAGGTCAGATCTTTTCTCAGGAATATGAAAGGCCCAGCTACCCCACCACACCGCGAGACCAACCACAAGGACAAATAGTATCTAGTTTCGAGGAAGAAAGAACAGAAACCGATGAAGATGAAGGTGATGACGAAGCCAGTCAGGGAACTCATGAATCCCAAGAACATGTGCAAATAGACGAACAAGGACAAAAAACCGACACCCAAGGTGACACAAGCACACACGAAGAAGAAACCTTCGAAGCAGCAGCTTATACATTGGCCATCAAAAAGTTATACCGTACTATGGAAAAGGTTTGGGCGCGTAAGAAGTTGACTGACGAAGAGAGCCAAACACTCATAGAACAAGAGCTTGTCTCGGGCAGGTTCGAAGAAGTATACATCAGAGGTTTCAGAGAGCTTGTCAAATCAGTTGGACCCACTGAAGCCTTAAGATATTTGCAGAGAAAACCGCTACCGCAGTATGATCCTCGCAGAATCCGCCTACTAACCAAACCGGGTGAATACATTTGGGTACCCACAGGCGGTCAGTCTTCAGAACAGGCCAGGGAAGCACGTCTCGTCCCTGAAAGCTCATTGGCAGAGGACACCATTATCGTCGACTCCCCACCCCGTACTACTGCTGTACATACTACCACAGTTATCAAAGTACCGACCACCCCAACCGCTCCTCCTTCACCTCCCATCCATACAGTCTCCCCCATACACCCCCCTTCTCCCCGAACAACATCCTCCTTCTCCGGTGGAGTAGGAGAAGTCGTCCTTACTCCCATTTATCCCACAATTCCCGCACCCACTCAACCTAGTCTACCCACTAACACATCCACCTTTCTATCCAACCCATTTCTCCATCCATCTTTTCCATCCTTCCCCACACCTCCAAGACCCCTTTTCCCATTCCCACCTCCATTAACCTTCTCCCCAGTCT
The DNA here is from genome assembly GCA_020310875.1 of Ceratopteris richardii. Taxonomy (NCBI): domain Eukaryota; kingdom Viridiplantae; phylum Streptophyta; class Polypodiopsida; order Polypodiales; family Pteridaceae; genus Ceratopteris; species Ceratopteris richardii. Next base: position 9,692,902 of record CM035411.1, read on the forward strand.
CACCTCCCCGACCCACCGTAACCCCTCTTTCCCCTTTCCACCAAGCTGTCCAAGACAACCCCTCTGTAAATTACTCATCAACCTTTGTAAATCCTGTATTTACACCCACACACTTACCCACGATCACACCACTATTCACAGTCACCGCACTCGACACCACATCCAGCGATATGGATATATCACCCCCCACTGCACCTCCACTCACTTCATTTGTGGCACCACAATATTTAAGCACACCACAATTTTCCACAATCACCACAGCATCCACTTTCCCACCCCCATTCCTCGTTCCCTTTGCATCTACACCCACTACATCTTCACTTAGCACACCATTAATGTTATCACCCACCATAGACACAGCATTTCGACAGATGTTCACATGTATGATGCAAGTAAGAGATGAGTTCACATCTCTTGGAAATAATTATCAGCAGCTGCAGAGGACCACCAACCACTTACAGTCGCAGCTTAATTCATTGTCGATTGAGAATGCCTCCCTAAACACCAGATACCAAGAACTCCGTGAGGCATACCACAAACTCGAAGTAGAAAGTGAAGAGAAAGCCAAAGAGGCCACTGCTGATCTTGACAATTTGTTAAGGGCCCAGACAGTTCGCAATGCGACGCTTACACGGAACATGGGCTTACTCAGAAGACATCTAGCAGCAGCAAAGGAAGAGAACCAGTGGCTACAAGAGCAGAACAGAGAAAATTTAGAAGCTGCTCTCGATCATCCAGACCAACCATTAAGTCCTAGCCGATTCAAAGCAGTGCCCTCCGAATCAATGAAAATGTTGCTCGATGATCACATCAGATTGCTCGATGAATACGATCGAATGAACGAAGAATATCAGAAGCTAAAAGATGATCATAAGCTACTCCAGCTCAGAGCACCTTCAACACGACTCCCAACTCCTACGGACACATCTCCTGACATCCTAGAGGAACTCAACGCATTACGGGCCCAAGTATCTACTCTTGAATCGTGGATAGCTATATATGAAGCACCACCAAGGCCAGATTCCCCACTAGAGCTCCCAGCTGATGAAGAAAATGTAACTATTCCGGTGGAGGAAACCTTTGAAGAAGCGTATGAGCCACAACCCATCCCAAGCGGACGAGTCACGGTCGAAGACCAAACGACTTACGAACTTCCTACTCCCGCATGGATGAAGACAATTGAAGAGCTTGGACCACCCACTCAGCACGAGTAGAGGCGCAGTTGCACGCAATGGCAATGATTGAGGAAAGAATTCTACAGTTGCCCTACTTTGCTCATTTGGCCCCGCGCAGATATATATCAGGGCATGAGTTACAGTACAAACAGTATTTCATGTTGATGGCAAAATATCAGTTAGCCATAGAGAAAGAAACAGGCAAGAAACCATCTCACGCTACTCAATTTGAACCTGAGGATTTGCCACTGGATGCGCAGCAAGGCGAGATCTATCAACCACATTGGCGTAAAGATCTTTTACAAGAATATCCTGAGATGATGAGTACTTGAGTTAAGGCACCTTTACATTTAAAATACAACCCATGTTGGGGACCAGTGCCATGTTGCCGTTCTTGGAAGGCATTTGCAATTAAGATACAAAACAACAAGCAATGCCAGGATTGGCTAAACTACCCATACTTCAGGCCACCTATAGGACCACCCACAATTGGATACATGATGGCCACGATTCGCCACTGGATCCCTCGCTTGAAACACATGGACGATATAGCAGCGCACATGACTGTCAAGATATTTGACATGATGCAATGGTTTTTAAAGTCTTCAGACGCATCAAGGCACCCCATGTAAACACCCCGGGCTTCGAGCATGGCAATCTAGATCTTGCATATGATATGAGTACAATGCCATCGCTATGGGTGTGTTATGCCTGGCATTGCAGAATTAAATACCTATCGGCGTGCTACAAGCAGACCTTCGAAGAAATGTTCACAATCAGTTTTTGGGAATACCATTCAGAAGTGTTCATCAACAGGCCCACCCACTTGCTTCAATTATTCACCTGTGAACAGATGGTTTATTCCACACATTATCGACTCCCACCACCTGATGAACCGCAACCAATTGATTGGGAGAAACTCGAGGCAGATTTGGCCTGAGGCATTCGAATATCAGAACACACCTTCGCTCAGGAACTACTACAGAACTACATCCGACAGACCGCACAACAAGGTTCTGTCGAGGACGACAGAAGCGAGAGGGAGGGGGGTGTTGCCAGTAGCCAGAGGCACAGAAGACACGGAAGCATGTAAAGACAGATCAGGGAGCCAGTCGAATCAATTTTTCAAAGATTTATGTTTTATAAATGTTCTTCAAAACCTCCAACAGTGATTTTCATCACTATTGTAACATATGTAACATAGAAAAAAACCCTTTTTGTAATCCATAGCTCCATTTTGTGCAAGCTGAGGAGTCCTCAAGCTTGAGGAGCTTAGGTAGAATGAGCATATCAATTTTGGTTATTTTTAGACACCGTTTACCCCTTCAAATAGCACTTAAGACCTATTTTTTAACTATGTCGGTCACTAGATGTGAAACCGGGCAAAACTAGTCTAGAATCTATAAAAAGAGCTAGAGAGCTCATTTTTTAGGCTGGTTAGTGTGAGCTTAGAGCTACTTGAACTTGTAATTGAGATCTTGAGCAATAGAGTTGATTTCTCACCGTCCATTGTGTCTTGCTTGTCTCTTTGTAGTGTGTGTGTATGTGTGTGTGCATCTCTATGCTTCTCACCTTCACTCTCACTTCATCTCACATTCACGATCTTTATATCACTCCTATCTCTTCCGCGGATTGACATTAAGGAAGTGGAGAGGGAGGGGGGTGTTGGCAGTAGCCAGAGGCACAGAAGACACGGAAGCATGTAAAGACAAAGCAGGGAGCCAGTCGAATCAATTTTTCAAAGATTTATGTTTTATAAATATTCTTCAAAACCTCCAAGAGTGATTTTCATCACTATTGTAACATATGTAACATAGAAAAAACCCTTTTTGTAATCCATAGCTCCATTTTGTGCAAGCCGAGGAGTCCTCGAGCTTGAGGAGCTTAGCTAGAATGAGCATATCAATTTTGGTTATTTTTAGACACCGTTTACCCCTTCAAATAGCACTTAGGACCTATTTTTTAATTATGCCAGTCACTAGATGTGAAATAGGTCAAAACTAGTCTAGAATCTATAAAAAGAGCTAGAGAGCTCATTTTTGAGGCTGGTTAGTGTGAGCTTAGAGCTACTTGAGCTTGTAATTGAGATCTTGAGCAATAGAGTTGATTTCTCACCTTCCATTGTGTCTTGCTTGTCTCTTCGTAGTGTGTGTGTATGTGTGTGTGCATCTCTATGCTTCTCACCTTCACTCTCACTTCATCTCACATTCACGATCTCCCACTCCTATCTCTTTCGCGGATTGACATTAAGGAGGTGGAGCTTCTTAACGTGGTTCTCACCATTGTGCTAGAGCAACAATGATCATATGGGTCTCCTGTGCCATCAAAGTAGTTCTTCATGGACTTAACCAGCTGTGTAGGTCTCAAGGTTCTGGTGTGTTCCCTAGGCCTTGGCAGAGGGAAACCATCAGCATTCCTTTGGTTCCTTGGGGCTCTAAGTCCCTCGGGTTCCGCTCTAGTTGTTTCCGTTCTCGTTCTTTCTCTTCCCACTGGGTTGGCAAAGCTTACCTCAGGTCTATCTCTATGTCTGTCTCTTTGAGCTCCATGAACTTGGGATGATCCAGCTCCGGGGTGACCATATGACACATTAGATCTTGGTTGGGGAAAAATAAATTCACCCTTCCAAGTGTAAGCATGCCTATCATTTTCAGTAACCACAAAGACCCTCTCTGAAGCGTGATCTAAGTAGGTCACTCTGCTTGGGCTATCAGGATCTTTGAACTCATATAGCATGATTGTTCCTACCTCATTCGGCTGATCAGATCTATACCTCCAAAAGGCTTCATCAGTCTCTCGGTTCAGGAGTAGATCTATGCTCTTATTGTCTTGGGGAATCCACTCTGGTGTGATAATCCTAGTGAGAACAGATTTGCCTCGGGGGGTTCTAGGTTCTACACCCAAGTTTCCTTGCTCCATGTCACCTAAGTCCGCTTCTGGGATCACATTCCCAAATTCATATGTCCTATCTGGATGACTGGTGACTACATATATTGTCCCTTCTTTGTCCAAGTATGCTCCATTTTCAAACTTGACCGCTGATGTTCTAGTCCAATGGATTGGTCAGGGTTTTTGATCTGGACCACAGATCTTCCTAGGCCGTCCTCATAGATGCTAGCACCTAATCGGTTGGTCCTAAGGTATTCGAGTTGCGTCTTGTAAGGGCCTTCTACCCTATGTAAATATGGCACTCCAGAGCTTCCTGTAGGTCTCTCCATACCGTGGGACATCTCAGACTCACTTGTCTTAGAGCTAGGGTAGTACGAATGATGGCTCAACTGCTAGGCCCAAGACCTAGCAGTATGATTGACACTAGCCTCTGAAGATCTAAGACTTTGTCTATCTCTCCCTAGGTGTCGTCCTGATCTAAGGTTCATAAGCCCAATTGAATAATCCCAAATTTTCCCAAGTACAGTTTGGTTGCTGAGTTCTTTTGTATTAGTCACTTGTTCTTTTTTAATTGCCCTTAATGTGTCACTTCTTGTCCAATTAATCTTTGTCGCAAGGAACACTTAAGTTTTATCGTACTTTGAGTGTGGTCGCTCGATTTAAATTCTTTTCCCTTAGGTTGTTTCGCAATTGTAATCTCCTAACACTTGCACTTGAGTGATTAGAGTTCTTGGACTTGGTCGTTCTTAACGTATCCCTAATTAATCAAAACCTCTATCCGTACTTAGCCTATGCTAGGGATTGACAGAGGGTGTTGAGAATTTCCAACCTTGAGTTTCTTCCCTTGGTTGCCCTTGTGTGCCCAGGAAGCGTGTTCCCAAGCTTGCACTTACTCTTGCTTCGAGTACCCTTTGATGCTCTCAAAGAACGTGAAAAAGTCCCAAAGTTAGCTCAAGACTTAAATTTGATTGACAGACAGATCACTTTCATGCATGTAATTCACTAACCAAATTGCCTTTTGCCTTTGTGCAAAAAAATCCCAAGGGACCCTCAGTTTTTCCTACCCCGGGATATGATCAACTTCCCCATGAGCTTTCCAACAAAACAAGAATCACAGCAAACGGGTTTTGTATGAGAAAGTTACGTCAATTCAGGGTTTTGGGGCTAAAACAGGATTTAAAACAGGTTAACAGGCAGACAGGACTTCTCGAAATGCTTTGGGTGCCGGCCTCACAGAGCTCTACTAGCCCTTAAAAGCTCCCCACAAATTGCCAAAATTATACCACTATTTTTACCCTAAAAAATTGGCCGAATTTGCCTGTCAATCGCGATCGAAAGCTTTGTCAATCACGATTGATATGTCAGTCGCGATCGACATGTCGATTGCGATTGACAAGTCCGTCGTGGTTGTCAGTCGTGATTGATGGGTCAATCGCGATTGACACGTGGCTCAGATTTTCAGTCGATCGTGGTCAAAGGGTCGTTGACTCTGTCAGTCGCGATTGACGCGTCGATCATGATTGACAGGTCCGTCGTGGTTGTCAGTCGTGATTGATGGGTCAATCGCGATTGACACGTGGCCTAGATTTTCATTCGATCGTGGTCAAAGGGTCATTGACTCTGTCAGTCGCGATTGACGCGTCGATCGCAATTGACAGGTCCGTCGCGAGTGTTCAGTCGGTCGTGGTCAAGCAGACGTTGACTGGGTTGGTCGCGATTGACTGGTCCATCGGGGCTGTCAGTCGCGATTGACTGGTCGATCGCGATTGATGGCTCGATCGTGATTGACACGTGTCACGCGTAGATTCTATCGGTCGTGGTCGGTCGGTCGTTGACTCTGTCGGTCGCGATTGATGTGTCGATCGCGATTGACAGGTCGGTCGTCAAGTGTCCGTTGTGGTTTGTTGATCACGATTGATAGGTCAATCGCGATTGACAGGTCGATCGCGATTGACAGAAAGTTGAGGAATTTCAAAATTTTAAACACATATTCATGAAGCTCTAGGTCTATGCATCACATTTATGCACTTACTTTTGCAAGAAGGTCAATTTTTTTGTGCGTCGCGATTGACAGAGGTCAACGCCTCAGGACCTGCACAGTCAAATTTTTTACCTGCTGAAGCTGGTGCAGCTGCTGGGGATGCTGATTCCTGCAGAGAATCTCAAAAAACACAGAAGATCACAAGCACACAAATGCTCTCTCGCTCTCTCTCACAAGTGAAATGAGGGAAATGGTATGGGTGGGGTGATATGACCAAAAACTGAAATTTTTTCGCGATGATGGAGATGGATGTGGGAGATGGTGAGGATGATGATGGTGATGAGAAAAACAAAAGAAAATAGATAAAAGTGAAGAAAATACCTATGACTCCAACGCCTCAACTCTACGTCTTACCATCACACGCTCGTCCTCAAAGCTCGATCCCCGGCAACGGCGCCAAAATTTGGTGTAGCTCAGTGATGAGTAGCACCTCCTTTAATGTCAATCCGGGAAGACGTGAGGATGGTATGATGACCTCGAGCAAGTGAAGGCACAAGTGCGTGAGTGAGAAGCACACAAAAATGCACACACATACACACACACGCGCACACACAGCAAGAACAAAGAGGAAGACAATGGAGTTCCTTTAGATTACTTTCAAAATGCTCATACAAGTTCAATTCAATTACAAGCTAACCTCAAAAATGAGCTCTCTAGCTCTATTTATAGTTTTTCACTAGCTTTTGGCTCTGTCCAGACATAGTCTCCAGCCTAGTTAAAAATTAGGTTCTAGGGTCTATTTGGAGGTTCAAACAGAGTCTAAAAAATGTGAAAACTGATAGGTAGGTACTTCTAAAGCTCCTCAAGCTCAAGGACTCCTTCGCTTGCACAAAATGGAGCTACAGAAATATGAAATGGTATTTACAATGGTTTTTAGTGATGAAAATCACTATTTTTGTAGGGATTTCTTCTAACATTTTGACATATATTTCCTGGAGCTCCCTACTTGCTCCTTCTTCTTGTGTGCCCAACTCTTTGATGCATGAAAAATTTAAATGGCCTACTTGCCAGATCTTCTTTGACTACTGTGTCTGATTGTGCTTTCTCTTCGCTCCGACTCCCTTCGTAGGCTTCCTTGTCTTGTGAGTCCTTCAGTTCATTGACTACTGCCAACACAAGAGTCTTGAGAAATGAGAGAGCACTCCAGCGTCCGAGCAGAAAAAGAAAAAGCAGTACTGACTCCTGAGCAGTGCGTAGACAGGACAGAGTTTTTGCGTTGGAGCTTTCCACTTGGTTTAATTTCTGTAAGCAGATGTATGCTCGGAACTCTAAAAATGAACATTGCGCATCATTATTTTAGTGCATGCCTCATGTTCCTTCTTTTTCTTTGGATATGTAAGCTGTGAATCAAGTTTTCTCATATGATACAGTAACTGTGATGACTTCTATGTGATTTTGTTGCTGAAAACGAAATGAAAACGGAATGATTTGTTCATTTGATGTGTGGTTGCTACTTTATGCTGTTGAAAACACACTGCAAATAGTCTCACCTCTGTTTTCTCATTTGATGTGTCAGTTTTAGAAAAAGAATTGATAAACCTCTATTTCATTAGAGTGTGTTACCAAATACGTGTAAAAAAGCTTTACTCTCCATGAGACTGCTCTTACACATATACTCGTGAACTTCATTTTTTTTTTACAGACAGATATCTTCAGTGTGCTCGCTACATATCACATCACAAAAGGAAAGGTTGTGTAGCTTTTGTCAGTTTTTTTGAGCATTTTTGAAGCATGATGATGCGCATCGAGATCTGCCACATTTCTTCATGCCAAACATTGCATCTCTCTTTTTCACTTAGCCTTTTCCTAAAGGTTAACAAGCACTTTGGATTATGACTAGCAGATCCTGTGATTCACGGTGAGGTTTTGTTACATGATTCATCTATGACAAATGCTATTTTGCTATTGTGTTATTGAAATGGATTTGTTATTGTGTTTCTCAGTAGTTATATAGAGATTGGTTCATAAATTCACAATGAAAAAAGTATATATGATATCTGTACAACTACCAACCAATGATGCAACAATTTCTTTTCTGCAGGATTGCATTTCAGAGACTTCTCATTGGCAATCTCTTGTTGCAGTTTGAACTTTGGCAGATTTAACGAGTACTGTGAGATTGACTTGTACATGATATTAGGCGACGAATGTAAATCTCGAATAGGTATTCTTCAAAAACCAAATTGCTATTCGTCAAATTATGTGATGTTAAACATGCAGCATGAGTATATTTGATTCCTTGAAGATAAATTTATGCACATGCTGCTGAAATGAATATGTGATGGCGTTGGTTGTAGTTCTCTTATTAAAGAAAATGTAATTTTATTATTGCAGTGCTAAAATGGTTTTCATTAGTTATCTCTTTACATACTCTGCATAAAAGTTATGTCTTGAAAATGAATTTATTTCATTATTTGCGATTATTTTTTCACTAAATGCATGCATAAAAGATGTGTTCATGATGGATCATATAGAATCCAATGTTCCATCTTTATGAATTTTTGCCAAAGACCACAAATTTCTCCCTAGTACACAATTTAATAAACATGATTTCTTTCTATTTGCAGCACTTTGTGGTTCGCAACTTCGCACGTATATTCCGGACACTCTTGCACTTATTTATATAGTTTTCTACTTAGCAATGCTAGTATAGGTAGTATTCACAATACTACTATTAGTGGCGCTAGTAGTATTACTAGTAGTATATTATTAGTCTGTTTGACATTGTATATAGAAAATCACATTTTTTAACGTTCTTTGGTTTTTATAATAAATAGCTTAAATTTATTTAAATTATTGTGAGCTTTGCGTATATCTCTCTTGTTTTGTGAGCAATTATTTCTTACTCGTGTAAAATTATGAAATTGAAATTATGTGTATTTTTTGTTAGGACATAATCTATAAACATGTCAGGAGAGAGTCACACAATGCGGTTCGTGAAATTAGTACAAAACATAAGTATAACAAATTGGAAGACCGAAATGGGGTAGAACACAACAAACATTAGATCACTTTCATGTACAACATCAACGATTAGATCTAAATGAAGATGTAGTAGATGTATATGAAGGTGAAAGTCAATATTCCTATATATATCATTGATATTTGTTTATGTCTGTAAATCATCAATCTCAAACTTGAGCTTATGTGAGAAATATAGATGTATTTGATGAAGGGATTGAGCTTACTAAAGTTTTCGTTAAACTTGAGTAGTATTATTCGAAGGAAAAAAATTAGTTAAATTTTTTGAAGTACATGTTGAAATTTTAGTTATCCACTGAAGGTTCAAAGGAAAAAGTAGGTTTCTTAGTTGAAGGCCAACCTAAATTTTGGCCTTCTAGATGAAAATCAAGACAGGCCTTCCAATTTCAGGCTTGATTTAGAGCTTGTAAAATGTGTGAGAAGGAGTTAGCAACAGGATTATTTCCTTTCACTTTTCGGAGAGATAGTAGCACGTAAACATTAGGATCACTCTGTGGGCTCTTACAAGCTATTGCGCTGTGAAAGGAGAGTTAGGATTTGAGAGGGTGGATACGGGCTGCTCCGAGCATGGTAGGAAATCAGTGTATGTGCGAGATGAGAATAAGGCATGCAGAGCAATCGCTTGAATCTTGGAAGAGAGACAGAGTGGAAGAATGATTAATCAAGGTTTCTTAGTCCTATTCTCTTTGCATCTAATCGTACCATGCCTACCTCCTTCCGTGCTGACCCTTCAATACAGAGTTCTCTTACAGATTCTCTTCGCCCACTTTCATCTCCCATTCCCCATGTAGAATGCATGTGAAGGGTGCAGGTGGGAAGAAGAAGACAGTGGTAGACAGAACCATGCATCGGATAGGAATGAGGAGAGAAGAAAAGCTAATAATGGTAGCACAGGAGGGTTTTGTAAGGAAAGCGATGGTGCTTCCATGAAACTGGAGGAGAGGAAATGCATGAGATTCAACTTATCAGGATGATGATTCAGCAGTCTTGATTGCATGCAAGGATGAACACACCTGTCTACTATCGCAAGAAGTTATCAGTAAAGACCCGCAAGAGGTTAGCAATAATGGGTCTGAGAAGCTCATGAGCAAAGAGTGAGAGAAATATCTTTTGGGCAAGGCAGAGTTATATGGGATGCGGACCAAGAAAGAAGGATCAAATGCTTCTGCAAGAGGCACTAGCACGTTGAAGGGTAAATCTTTAGCAAGGATAGGCAATGGAGAGGATGCATATGTCATAAGACCGTAAGTGGCAACTCTGTTAGCAGCAATCGTGGTCCAAGAGAGAGGGTTTTCTTTGGCTTACAACAGAAACTGGACAACATCCTGTCATCAGTGCTTGTCTAATCTACGGTTTGTTGGTTCAATATGAATGATTAATTGAAGCGCTGAAGGATTTATGAAGCACATGTTGGCATGAGCAACCAAAGACTGACAATTATGTGATTCTCTGTGATAAGGTATTACGATGGTTTGAGAAGCTGGGACACAAGGCCGTTCAACTTATGGCAATCCAGGAGCATTCTTAATATGCAAATTTTGGATACCATGTCATAAATTTTTGCTTGTTGTCAGTTGTCGATGTGGAACTCCTGATGATCTAAAAAGTTTTGATTGACACGGCACATGCACTTGGGCTTAGTGTCTGGATGGACATTGTGCACAGTCAAGCCTCCAACAATGTTCCGGGTGGGCAAAATATGTTCGATAGAACTAACTCTCATTATTTTTGCTCAGGTGTTGGAGGTTATCGCTGGGTGTGTGAGACTCCAGACTTTTCAGAATGGAAGCTGCTACGATTTCTAAGAGTCTCCTCTAAAACCTTTCCTAGATTGAAGAAAGGGTAATCGATTGTGTCTCTTCTCTTAGATCACCAAATGACTATGGAGCAAGGTCTAGTTATCCCAGATCATTTAACTGTGGAAGAACGTATGGAGATAACAGTATAATCTGTACGCAGGCAAAGGGCTGTTGGGCTTGTGTATTTTGTTGGTTGGCTTGTAACCAACCTCCTAGGCCGAGAAGGTAGTGCTAACTTACATATCAGAATGTTCTTAGCACTGTTCAATGGATTGTAATGTCGGATGATGTCTATCCAGTGAAGTGTAAGGCCAAATCCTTTGGGTCCGTTAGAGTGACGCTCTATAGAGGATACATGATCAGATTTCTTTTAGAATATATTGGCTAAGGGGAACAATCTCAAGACCAATCTATTACCATGAATGTTAATATAGCAGTGAGAACCTTCAAACCACTCACATACGAAGCTCCTAATTCTAGAACCTCCCTCCTTACCCTACTAAAAATTCTCAAATCTCGGAGGAATTATCGCTGGGGGTGGCAATCAAGCCACTAGGAAAGGAGAAGCAATCTAACGTGTGGAAAGATCGCCTCAAACGTCGACATTGGATCCCTGTAGCGCATTCATCGTATGGTAGGTAGATCTCTTTAGATTACTGAGTGAGTGAAAGTGAGTGCGTTGATGGTTGGAATCGACACTTGTAGACTGTAGAGGTACTAGGATGCCAATCCTGTGATGGAGAAACAATTGTTATTAAATGCTCAAAACCCTTGAGAGTTGTCAGGAATGCACCGATAAAAGAACAACCCAAATCCGGTGCCATCAACGATTTTTAAAATAGATAGTATTTCAGAAACACTAAAATAGGTATCTGCACTAATGTGGGGACAAAACTTTAACAAATGGAAAAGAAGCATAATGGACCAGCGTTTTTGCAGAGTCACGCTCCTATTTGCGGAATTTAGTATGGAGGCATTTGTTGTTTTTAAATGGAGGCATTTGTTTTCTTATGCACAGCTGCCAGCAATGACGGAATCGCAGGTGGTGGGCCGTGGGGAAAAGCTATACACCTATCATTCACACGGCTGGATAACCAACTGTTTGGGCACCAATGGCCTTGTTTCTCTTTTTTAACTTTATTTTTTAAGAAGCAAATGATGCAGTAAGGAACGCTTTTTTGGAGCAGTCATATATTTAAAAGATGTGGAGATTTTCAAGGACAATATTTTTTAGACTGAGTATATGGAATAACATTGACTTACATTCTCCCATTCGGATTGCTGTTTTATTAAGAACTGAATTTGATGCATTGGCATAAGTTGGCACACCTTGGGAAAATCACCTTGCGCTGAAAACCTTCCTTTTTGAAAATAAGCTTTGCACGATTTAAGATCAAGGGGCATATTGATTACCTAACTACTTTGCACACGGTTATGAGCAAAAATCATTTCTTCTCTTCATATCGAGTTTTTGTGGTATTTTTGTAAAAACTAAGTGAAGGGATGGTAATAAGAATAAGGCGAAAGAGGGAATTGTGAATCCATGTTTTGTTGATATATTTAGGTAGTGATGTGTGTGAACACTCTAGGACCATCGGGGCACTTTTTTCCCTCTTTAGGAGGTTTTTTTCCCCCGGCTTGTATATACGCCTATTGCCATAATGGGCTACTTATCTTTGTACATTCTCTAGTAATACATTCAGTATTGTGTGTTTGTGCTCCAAGCTTCTTCTTCTTCCTTGTGTTGTTCGCGTGCTTCCGCAGACATCTATCTCCAACAATTGGTATCAGAGCAGGTCGTCGCTTCTTCTAGGGCGCCGTCGACACTCCTCCGTTTGCAGTCTCAAATTCGCACGAAATTTGGTGAGCATACTCAGGATGTTTCCGAGATCAATACAGCTTCGCTTTGTGGTGCCGAAATCGCGATCTGAGCTCGTTTCGGCCTCCGAACACACTATTGCAGCGCTTGTGCAGGCTATTTCTTCCTTTTGTGCCAAAGGTATTTTAGTCACCGGCCATGGCTGAAAGCAGTGATGTATTCCGTATGTTGGCTGTTGAGGATAAGTTGGATGGTACCAACTACCCATTATGGGCTTATATGATGCGACATGTACTGGTTGCAAAAGGATTGTGGAATATTGTGCGGGGTGTTGAAAGACGTCCTGTTACACCTGTAACGACAGGTACTGCAAATACAGGTGTTGGAGCTGATGAAGATGGTGTCGAAGATGATATTCCGCAGATTCTTGTTCGTGCTGCTGTTTCTGTTGCACCTACTGCAGAGCAGATTCGTTGGGATGGCAGAGATGCCCAGGCACATGCATTGATAGCTTTGTCTGTCAAACGTGCCATTATTCCTCACATTCACTCTTGCAGAACAGCAAAGGATGCTTGGGATACACTTACCACTTTGTACTAGGCTAGGAATGAGGCTCGTGTTGCTTACCTCCGAAAACAGTTGGAGAGTGAGCACATGAATGAAGGTGATTCTATGGAAAGTTTTCTTACAAAGATCAAAGACCTGAAGGAACAATTGATTTCTGTTGATGAGGTTATACCAGATAGCTCCCTTGTGCAGACCGTTCTGAATGGTCTTCCTGATTCATATCAGAGTTTTGCCTCTACTCTTCGGTTGATGATGAAAGGCAATCCGAATGCCTTGTCATTTGAGGAATTAGTCTCTGTTCTGTTGCAAGAAGATCAGTCTAGGCAGAACAGGTCCATTATGCGTGTTGTAGATCAAGCTTTCCTGGCTAGTCAGAAGGGCAAAGGAAAATGGAGCTCTTCTACTAGTAAGCAGAAATCTGCAAATGCTGCACAATCGAAGAACCAGGATAAAGATGAGAAGAAATCAGAAAAGCAGAAATTGTTCTGCAAGTACTGTAAAGGAAATGATCATATTATAAAGAACTGTCCAAAACTGGCTGCTAAAGAGGCAAAGAAGAAAGAGGCTGGAATGGTTGTTGCAGAGGCCTCTACACCAAAAACAGAGTCTGCAAACCTTGTGCAGGAAGAAGAATGGGCGTTTACTACTGTCTGCAGTTTTGACCCATCTTCTCATGATCAGTGCATGTCTGCAGTAGACTAAGATGTTTGGTACTTTGACAGTGGGGCGACCAAACATATTACCTCGCAGCATAGTTTCTTCTCTTCACTCGAGCCTGCCCCTACAGGGAATACTGTCACATGCGCCAATAACTCCTCTTATCCTGTTATGGGAGTTGGTAAGATCATTCTGACTACTACTGATGGTAGTTCTTTCACTTTGTCAGATGCTTTATTTGTGCCAGGGATCAAAAAGAACCTGTTATCAGTTTCTGCATTAGCCAAGATTGGCTTGGTTGTGAAATTCGTTGATGACAGGTGTACAGTCCATGATCTCTCAAATGGCGATGTGATTATTGCTTCTGGCATTTTATGTCGTGGGCTCTATAAGCTCATAGACTATGAAAGATCTGTGAATGATTCGGCATGTGCAGTTCATGATTCTCAGGCTATGTCAGATGCAAAGCTTTGGCATGCACGCTTTGGTCATCTGAATTCTACTAGTTTGTTACGCCTGCAGAAATCTGAAATGGTGTTCTCATTGCCCAAACTTGAGGCACCTGGAAAACATGTTTGTGAAGGCTGTATTTTGGGCAAAATGCAGCATTCTTCCTTTCCAAAAGATGGTTCAGTTTGGGCTACGCAGAAATTGCAGCTTGTACATAGTGATGTCTGTGGTCCTATGCAGACACCCTCTTTTGGAAATTACCTTTACTTCGTGACTTTCATTGATGATTTTTCCAGGCATGCATGGGTATATCCACTCAAAGCAAAGTCTGAAGTGTTCATGTGCTTCAAACAGTTTTTGGTTTTGGTTGAAAATCTGTCAGCATGTAAAATGGGCACCCTCCGTTCTGATCGAGGGGGGGAATACATGTCTTCATATTTTAATGCATTTCTGGCTGAACGTGGGATAAAACACCAGTGTACAGTGTCGTATACACCTCAACAGAATGGAGTTGCTGAACGAAAGAACAGGTCACTCATGGAGATGGCGAGGTGCATGGTCAAAAGTCAGGCTTTACCACATAGTTTCTGGCTTGAGGCTGTCATGTGTGCAGCATATGTAATGAACAGGTGTCCCACTAAAGCGTTGCAGTCTATCACTCCATATGAGGCTTGGCATGACCGCAAGCCATCTGTTGCTCATCTGCGTGTTTTTGGTTGTTTGGCATATGCATTAGTGCCTGAACAACATCGCAGAAAATTGGATGATAAGGCAGTAAAATGTATTTTTGTTGGGTACAGTTCTGAAAGTAAAGGCTATCGTCTGTATCATCCACAGACTAAACGCATTCTGGTTAGCTGTGATGTTGTCTTTGTGGAAGATGTTATTCAGTCATTGCTTTCATGTACTAAGGAGACATCTGTTAGCTCCAAAGACATGTATGATACTTTGATGCCTCTTTTTACAGGTGGACAGGCTAGTGCTGGTCCTAATGAGGCAACTTCTCAGCCTTTGCAGGTTTCATATGATGATGTAGATCATTCCATTTCTGATGCATATTTACATGATGCACTTGTTGATGAGAGAGCTGATATTGAGCAGGCAAAAACTATGCCAAAATGGTTGGTGCCGACTTTGCGTGACAGCAAATTAGATGCACCTTTGTCATATCGTACTCGTTCAGGCTCTCATAGTGCCTCCTTTGCATCAGATTGCTATCCTATGGCTGCATCTAGTCTCTGTTATGAGAATGAGCCTGTTTCTTTTGATGAAGCACAAAATTCAAAAAATTGGATGGCTGCTATGCAATCTGAATATGATGCTATAATGAAGAATGGTACATGGTCTTTATGTGACTTGCCTCCTGGCAAGAAGGCCATTGGCACTAAGTGGGTATACAAGCTGAAGTGTAAACCTGATGGTACAGTTGACAGGTATAAGGCTAGGCTTGTTGCAAAGGGTTATGCACAGGAAAGAGGCATTGATTTTGATGAGACCTTTGCACCTACATGCCGTATGACTACT
This sequence comes from Ceratopteris richardii, assembly GCA_020310875.1. Taxonomy (NCBI): domain Eukaryota; kingdom Viridiplantae; phylum Streptophyta; class Polypodiopsida; order Polypodiales; family Pteridaceae; genus Ceratopteris; species Ceratopteris richardii. Next base: position 9,708,802 of record CM035411.1, read on the forward strand.
GTTCGGAGCATTTGTGCACTTGAAGCCCATCATGGTTGGAATGTACATCAGTTGGACATTAAAACAGCATTTTTGAATGGTGACTTGCATGAAGAAGTGTATGTTTTTCAGCCCCGTGGCTTTGTGCAGAAAGGGCATTGTTGGGGGATTCTTTGACAAGAAGGAGTTTGAGGGTTTGTAGGAGAAAATGAAAAGACCAAAAGAGAAAATACACCTTGGAAGTTTCTGCCGCTTGATTACAGTAAGAAAAGTACAATGTTTGAAATACAAGATACACCAATACCTCTGTGCACAAACCCACAGAGTGCCCAATTACAAAATATCCAATATCCCAATGTCCTTTTGCTGCCGACCTCCTCTGCAACAGACCTCCACCTGCTTCAAGCTTCTCCTTGTGCACACCTTGCACCAAGCTTCCACAAAGGGGGAGGAGTGAATACGTGCTGTCGGCAAGCGTGCACTGCCAAAGGACCTTGAGATACTTGGGGGAACTATAGCTTAGCACTTCTCTGCACCAAAATCCTTGGTCACTCTCTATGCACCTTGCACTTCCACTTCTGTGCGACGTACTCTGGTGTCTCTTGCACTTCCCTCTCTTGCTCCACTTAGCCTATGCTCTCTTGCTTACTCTCACCTTGGTCCAAGAATGGTTCTTCCTTGATTTGAGTGTGTCGATCACGTACGCTCCTAACTGCAAGTGAATCTTGGTGCTCACTTTGATGTTCCAAGATTGCTCTCCCAAGTGGCAGCCAACTACTCACTGTTTTGTCCTGTAGTGACTTTAGTCTAAAACCAAAAATTTTAATGGGGGGCCATACTTTCACCTGTGCGTACACTTTGCCGCTTCACATGCCTTCACATTTCCTTTTAATTCTTCACTTTTGCACATAAGGGGGGTTCACTTTGAACCTTCCAAAACACTTTAAAACACACTTTGAACCTTAGGGAAATTAGAGAAAGTACCTCTGCAACCTGCAACCTATTTTCTCCAATTTACCCTTTGTGGACAATTCATTGTGCACTACCTGTGCACTTTGACACCTGCACTTACGCACTTTGACTTTGCACTTGTTGACTTTGACTGCAGTTGACTTTGACTGCAGTTGACTTTGACCAACATGACTTTTATGGGCTCAACAGGCATGAAAACCAGGTTTGCAGGTTAAAGAAGGCATTATATGGTTTAAAACAAGCACCACGTGCTTGGTATGAGAAGATACATGCCTATCTGATTACACATGGTTTTGAGAACAGTCCAACTAAAAGCACCTTATATGTTAAACGTGCTAATGATGTGCTTCTGATCATTGTTGTCTATGTTGATGACATGCTGCTCACTGGTCTTATTGAGACACATATTGCTGATTTTAAGGCTGATTTGCATGCCTCATTTGAGATGTCTGATTTGGGGCATTTGCATCACTATTTGGGCATTTAGTTTATGCACGTTGATGGTGGAATGGCTTTGTGTCAAACGAAATATATTGACACATTATTGCAGTGTTTTGGCCCTGAAGACTGTAAGCCTATTGCCACTCCTATGGAGACAGGTTTACGATTGAGTCTTCATGATGCTGGAGATGCATTTGATGTTGTTCTCTATCAGCAGGCTGTTGGATGCTTGATTTACTTATGCATTACTCGACCAGATATTCAGATTGCTTTCTCACAGATGAGCAGGTTTATGCATTGCCCAGGAGTCACGCATTGGAAAGCGGTTAAGCGCATCTTTCGCTACTTGAGTGGTACTCGGCTACTTGGGTTGTTTTATCCCAAGGGGGGATCACTACCGCCAGATTTGCATGCTTTTTCTGACTGAGATTGGGCTGGTTGCTATGACACTCGTGTGTCCACCAGTGGTTTTTGCTTCATGCTTGGTAGCTCATGTATATCTTGGTTGAGCAAGAAGAAGCCTACTGTGGCCACTTCCAGATGTGAGGCTGAGTACAGGGCAGCTTTCACAGCGACTGTTGAGTGTGTGTGGCTCAGATGCCTTATGGCTGATTTGGGTGTTGGCCAGTCTTCTGCCACCACCATCTTCACTGACAGTCAGAGCGCATTGGCAGTTGCGAGGAACCCTGTGTTCCATCTCGCACTAAGCACATTGAGGTGCATTATCACTATGTCAGGGAGAGGTTCTCTGTTGGGGAGATCAGCTTGGCATATGTGCCCACGCAGGAGAACATTGCAGACCTTTTCACGAAGGCTCTGCCTAGGGAGAAGTTTGAAGCTTTCCGCAAAGCTTTGGGCTTACTTCCTTTTGTGGAGTGATTTCCACATAGCTTGGCACTTCCTTATACATGAGTGCCAGCTCCTTGTTCACCGCATCACTCCCAAGGGGGATTTGTTGATATATTTAGGTAGTGATGTGTGTGAACACTCTAGGACCGTCGGGGCACTTTTTTCCCTCTTTAGGAGGTTTTTTTCCCCCAGCTTGTATATACGCCTATTGCCCTAATGGGCTACTTATCTTTGTACATTCTCTAGTAATACATTCAGTATTGTGTGTTTGTGCTCCAAGCTTCTTCTTCTTCCTTGTGTTGTTCGCGTGCTTCCGCAGACGTCTATCTCCAACATGTTTCTATGGTGATGAGGCCAAAGATTGTGGGAACCCCATAAGCTCTAAAGTATGATGACCATCTTTGTTAGTTTCAATAATTATATTGGGCATTTTCATTAACATAGGATGGCCGAAATTGGGAGCCACTCATGAGATTTAAGGTCATCACGTTCTGATCATATATCTATATCTTCATAATTATTGTTTATGTGCTAAGTTGATAATGGTCCTTGGAAACATCGATGCTTTCCACATATGTATTTCAGGTTGAAGGACATCACATATGTTTTCTTGAAAAGGCTATACCTCTCTCTTATTTTATTAAGGGGAGGAAGCATGGCATGCTTCATAAGAACATAATGAATCATCTTTTTTTCGGCCTCTCTTAGTTTGTACAATAATGTAATCTTCATTGACTTTGTTGTGTGAACCCCTATTTCACATATTGTTTGCATTTGAGAGAAAAATTAAACTTCCAAAACATTCAAAAAACACACAAAAACTCAAAACAAATATTAAAAACACTCAAAAAACCAAAAAACTGTTTCAACAAAACATGGGAAAGAAAAAGGCAAAAGAAAGAAGGAAGGAGGAAAAGGTTGCACAAAAGAAGGAAGAAAAAGATGAAATGCATGCATTAATCACACATGATAGAGGTGAAAAAGATAGAAAAAATTTGCATGGGGAAGATGAACTTGATGGAATTTTTGAGGGGGTAGGATCCATTGTTGCAACCAAGAAATATAGTAACACTTTTGTGGATGTACTAATTGGTCATGACCATAGAAATATGAGTGCTTATATTAATCCTAATTGTGAGTGGAATTTAATTCATATTGATTTAGTGACAATTATTTTGGATAATATTCAACTAACCACTCATTCCTCTATCCTCATGAATGGTGAAAAGTATGATTGCATGGGTCAAGTTGTGTTGCCTATTATGGTGAATGGTATGGAATTTTTTGAAACATTTTTTGTCATGGAAGGTATAGATGACGACTTGATCATAGGCACTCAAAGGTTTATTAAAGTCATCAAGATTTTGAAGTGTCATGTCCATCTATTATGTCTACCTCTACATATGTGTCCATTCAAAATATTAATGATTATCCTCGTTGTAAGGATTGTGGATATGATCACCTATTCAAAGATTGTGCTTTTAATCCACAAAATAGTATTTCCACTCATGCTTTTTCATCTAACCTTTCTTTGAGTAAGTCACAGGAAACCTTGGCGAATGATGAAATGGAGGACTCCAAATGCTTGGGGGATATGGAAGGGCCCTCTCTTCCTCTAGACTTGGATTCTCCTTATGAGTCCATGGGCAAGGATGTGCTACATTTGGCTCATCAAGAAGAGGATAAGCAAAAACCTTGTATCAACACTATGGAAAATGATGTCGGATCCATTGTCAATCATGACAATCCATCACCTATTTGTATATCTAGAGATTCTATGTGTAATAAGGATACATGTATCGATGAATCTCTAGATCAATCTCAAAGCACACAACCTTATGATCCATTACATGAGCATGATATATGTAAAGAAACTCAACCTTTGTTGAATTCCCCTTGTAAAGATGAGTTATCCCTAAAGACTCACATAGAAGGCCCAAAAGACCCTTATGCCAAAAAGACAAAATCACCTTCCCCTTGTAATATCAAACAAATTTGGGTGGCCAAGAAATTACTTAGAGCCCAACCAAATCGCACTATGATATGGGTACCAAAGAAAGCTCTTATACAAACTCAACTCTCTCACACTAGACTTCATAATCTACAGTCTAGATTCACCATGCCTTATCATCAAGAACCACCACTTTTGACCAAGGGATCCAAAGCAATAAAGCCAACACTCAGAAAAGATCCAAGGAGAAACCTCAAGGCTAAGACCAACAAAGTGAAGGCATATTGGCGGCCTAAAACCTCTTCGTGCAGCATCCATGGGTGTCGGACCCAACCTTGCCCAATGCACAGCATATTTTTAAGATGCACACCAAGTATGCACACAAATAGGGCCTCATCCAAAGGCCAAGCATTAGGCACACTTAGTTTAACCCAGGCACAAAGAGGGCACATGTACATAGATTTCAAAAATCTTCTTTTCATTTTTCTTTTTTTTAGGTTGGTGGACAAAGGTATCATCCATTTCAAATGGGTGATGGAAAAGAAGCGGCTCTTGGAGTTGGACATTTGGAGAAAGCCTCATCATCACCTCACCCTTGAGCACTTTGCTCAAGACCCATCCATTTTTGCACCATTATTTTTTGTATGCATTTTTTAGAGTATGCATAAGATAGGGTCACATTACAAGACCGTGCATAGGCACTTTTTTGTTTTTCCACCCATGCACCCTTAGTCCCCACTCATGCATATGGACTAAGAAGAGATGAATTAATTTCATCTATATTTTTTGTCATTTCATCATCTATCCATTTTAAAAAAAGAAAGAAAGAAAGAAAGCATTCTAGCATATTCTTCCCATCTACATGAGGCAAAAGATGCAAGTTAAAAGACAATCAACTCCAAACGAACATGCAAAAAGCAAGGTGAAGAAAAGTAACAAAGCAAAGCACTCCAAACGGTGCAAGGATCATGCAAATCAAAAGGAACTCCTACACATTCTTCCACAAAAGCTCCATACTTGCAAAAGCTTTGTCGAGGATGACAAAGTCAAGGAGGGGGGGAGTGTTGAAGATACAACATGTATTTCTTGGATCCACTTCATTTTCATCATCATTTGTACCTTTTTTCTACCTTTCATTCAGTTAATAAAGCACTCTTGTATAGGTGTGTGTGAGTGCCACACTAGAGAATAAGTGGGATTCATTCTCCTTTCAGTTTAGAAATCCCACATAGCATGCTTTTTTGCCATTTTGTATATAAAAAGGTCTCCACCTCTTCTTTTGGGGGAGCTTTTTTAGAAGTAATGAGATAATGCTAGTTTGTAGTTAGACTCTTGCTCTTTTGACGTCATGATGTGCATGCGTGCTTGTTCTCTTCTTTTCTAATGCTTGTGACACGTTGATGTATGATTACGTTGCTATTATACTTGTGATTACGATTATGTGCATCATTCGTGATGCTTATGTTGTATCTTCTTGTTAATAACGTTGTTAATCATACGTTGACGAAGCGCCATTACGTCTGCTGAGTGCTTCTACGCAAACATTTGGGTCTCATGAGATGCTTCCTGGTTTGACAAGTATGAGTTGTGATGCTACAACGTCAACACAAGGTGATCACAGAGCTTGGGCGAGCACATCCTGGGCTCAACTCGCAGTCAAAAGGCAAAGAAATTGAGGTTGGAAATTCTCTTAACTCCCTAAGTCGATTTTTAGCTTAGGCTAAGAATGCATAGTGTTGGAAGTAAGTTAGGGTGACAATAGGCACGAGACAAGTGGAAGTCTATCTAAGTAATCAAGTTCAAGTCAAGAGATAACCTGTGCATGTGACGATAACCTTAAAGGAAACAACTAATTTTATTGCGATCAACTTCAAGTGCAAAAATTCACTCTGTAAGTATTCGTGACGACGCAAAATCAAACAAGATCATAAACATGGTAACAAAATAAAAAGAATCCAGGGATTGATAAAAAGAATCAGCAATGAGGTTGTACTTGGGGCCAAATTGGGATTGATCAATCAGGCATATGAACCTTAGATCAGGACGACACCTAGGGAGAGATAGACAAAGCCTTAGGTCTTCCGAGGTGAGTGTCACTCACACTGCTAGATCTTGCGCCCAACAGTTGAGTGTTTATCTGCACTACCCTAGCTCTAAAACTAGCGAATCAGATATGCCTCATGGTATGGAGAGACCCACAGGAAGTTCAGGTGTGGCCTACTTACAAAAGGTCGAAGGTCATTACAAGACTCAACTGGAATACCTTAGGACCAACCGATTAGGTGCTTGCATCGATGAGGACGGCCTAAGAAGACCCATGGCCCAGATTAAAAACCCTGATCAACCCATTGGACTGGAACATCCAGCAGTCAAGTTCAAAAATGGCGCATACCTGGACAAAGAAGGAACCATGTATGCAGTCATCAATCACCCAGATAGGACAGACAAATTCGGAAATGTGATCCCAGAAATGGACATAGGTGACATAGAGCAAGGGTGAAGAGAGCCCAGAACCCCTCAAGGTAAATCAGTCCTAACGAGAATCATTAATCCCGAGTGGGTTCCCCAAGATAATAAGAGCATAGACCTACTCTTAAACTAAGAGATTGGTGAAGCTTTTTGGAGGTATAAACCTAACCAACCTAATGAGGTAGGTGTTGGAGATAGACGTCTGCGGAAGCACGCGAACAGCACAAGGAAGAAGAAGAAGCTTGGAGCACAACACACAAGACTGAATGTATTACTAGAGAATGTACAAAGATAAGTAGCCCATTAGGGCAATCGGCGTATATACAAGCCGGGGGAAAAAAACCTCCTAAAGAGGGAAAAAAGTGCCCCGGCGGTCCTAGAGTGTTCACACACATCACTACCTAAATATATCAACAAATCCCCCCTGGGAGTGATGCGGTGAACAAGGAGCTGGCACTCATGTACAAGGAAGTGCCAAGCTATGTGGAAATCACTCCACAAAAGGAAGTAAGCCCAAAGCTTTGCGGAAAGCTTCAAACTTCTCCCTAGGCAGAGCCTTCGTGAAAAGGTCTGCAATGTTCTCCTGCGTGGGCACATATGCCAAGCTGATCTCCCCAGCAGAGAACCTATCCCTGACATAGTGATAATGCACCTCAATGTGCTTAGTGCGAGCATGGAACACAGGGTTCCTCGCAACTGCCAATGCGCTCTGACTGTCAGTGAAGATGGTGGTGGCAGAAGACTGGCCAACACCCAAATCAGCCATAAGGCGTCTGAGCCACACACACTCAACAGTCGCTGTGAAAGCTGCCCTATACTCAGCCTCACAACTGGAAGTGGCCACAGTAGGCTTCTTCTTGCTCAACCAAGATATACATGAGCTACCAAGCATGAAGCAAAAACCACTGGTGGACACACGAGTGTCATAGCAACCAGCCCAATCTGAGTCAGAGAAAGCATGCAAATCTGGCGGTAGTGATCCCCCCTTGGGATAAAACAACCCAAGTAGCCGAGTACCACTCAAGTAGCGAAAGATGCGCTTAACCGCTTTCCAATGCGTGACTCCTGGGCAATGCATAAACCTGCTCATCTGTGAGACAGCAAACTGAATATCTGGCCGAGTAATGCATAAGTAAATCAAGCATCCAACAGCCTGCTGATAGAGAACAGCATCAAATGCATCTCCAGCATCATGAAGACTCAATCGTAAACCTGTCTCCATAGGAGTGGCAATAGGCTTACAGTCTTCAAGGCCAAAACGCTGCAATAATGTGTCAATATATTTCGTTTGACACAAAGCCATTCCACCATCAACATGCATAAACTGAATGCCCAAATAGTGATGCAAATGCCCCAAATCAGACATGTCAAATGAGGCATGCAAATCAGCCTTAAAATCAGCAATATGTGTCTCAATAGGACCAGTGAGCAGCATGTCATCAACATAGACAACAATGATCAGAAGCACATCATTAGCACGCTTAACATATAAGGTGCTTTCAGTTGGACTATTCTCAAAACCATGTGCAATCAGATAGGCATGTATCTTCTCATACCAAGCACGTGGTGCTTGCTTTAAACCATATAATGCCTTCTTTAACCTGCAAACCTGGTTTTCATGCCCTTTCTGCACAAAGCCACGAGGCTGAAAAACATACACTTCTTCATGCAAATCGCCATTCAGAAATGCTGTTTTAATGTCCAACTGATGTACATTCCAACCATGATGGGCTGCAAGTGCACAAATGCTACGAACAGTAGTCATACGGCATGTAGGTGCAAAGGTCTCATCAAAATCAATGCCTCTTTCCTGTGCATAACCCTTTGCAACAAGCCTAGCCTTATACCTGTCAACTGTACCATCAGGTTTACGCTTCAGCTTGTATACCCACTTAGTGCCAATGGCCTTCTTGCCAGGAGGCAAGTCACATAAAGACCATGTACCATTCTTCATTATAGCATCATATTCAGATTGCATAGCAGCCATCCAATTTTCTGAATTTTGTGCTTCATCAAAAGAAACAGGCTCATTCTCATCACAGAGACTAGATGCAGCCATAGCATAGCAATCTGATGCAAAGGAGGCATTATGAGAGCCTGAACGAGTACGATATGACAAAGGTGCATCTAATTTGCTGTCACGCAAAGTCTGCACGAGCCATTTTGGCATAGTTTTTGCCTGCTCAATATCAGCTCTCTCATCAACAAGTGCATCATGTAAATCTGCATCAGAAATGGAATGATCTGCATCATCATATGAAACCTGCAAAGGTTGAGAAGTTGCCTCATTAGGACCAGCACTAGCCGGTCCACCTGTAAAAAGAGGCATCAAAGTATCATACATGTCTTTGGAGCTAACAAATGTCTCCTTAGTACATGAAAGCAATGGTTGAATAGCATCTTCCACAAAGACAACATCACGGCTAACCAGAATGCGTTTAGTCTGTGGATGATACAGACGATAGCCTTTACTTTCAGAACTGTACCCAACAAAAATACATTTTACTGCCTTATCATCCAATTTTCTGCGATGTTGTTCAGGCACTAATGCATATGCCAAACAACCAAAAACACGCAGATGAGCAACAGATGGCTTGCGGTCATGCCAAGCCTCATATGGAGTGATAGACTGCAACGCTTTAGTGGGACACCTGTTCAGTACATATGTTGCACACATGACAGCCTCAAGCCAGAAACTATGTGGTAAAGCCTGACTTTTGACCATGCACCTCGCCATCTCCATGAGTGACCTGTTCTTTCGTTCAGCAACTCCATTCTGTTGAGGTGTATACGGCACTGTACACTGGTGTTTTATCCCACGTTCAGCCAGAAATGCATTAAAATCTGAAGACATATATTCCCCCCCTCGATCAGAACGAAGGGTGCCCATTTTACATGCTGACAGATTTTCAGCCAAAACCAAAAACTGTTTGAAGCGCATGAACACTTCGGACTTTGCTTTGAGTGGATATACCCATGCATGCCTGGAAAAATCATCAATGAAAGTCACGAAGTAAAGGTAATTTCCAAAAGAGGGTGTCTGCATAGGACCACAGACATCACTATGTACAAGCTGCAATTTCTGCGTAGCTCGAACTGAACCATCTTTTGGAAAGGAAGAACGCTGCATTTTGCCCAAAATACAACCTTCACAAACATGTTTTCCAGGTGCCTCAAGTTTGGGCAAAGAGGACACCATTTCAGATTTCTGCAGGCATAACAAACTAGCAAAATTCAGATGACCAAATCGTGCATGCCAAAGCTTTGCATCTGACATAGCCTGAGAATCATGAACTGCACATGCCGAATCATTCACAGATCTTTCATAGTCTATGAGCTTATACAGCCCACGACATAAAATGCCAGAAGCAATAATCACATCTCCATTTGAGAGATCATGGACTGTACACCTGTCATCAACAAATTTCACAACCAAGCCAATCTTGGCTAATGCAGAAACTGATAACAGGTTCTTTTTGATCCCTGGCACAAATAAAGCATCTGACAAAGTGAAAGAACTACCATCAGTAGTAGTCAGAATGATCTTACCAACTCCCATAACAGGATAAGAGGAGTTATTGGCACATGTGACAGTATTCCCTGTAGGGGCAGGCTCGAGTGAAGAGAAGAAACTGCGCTGCGAGGTAATATGTTTGGTCGCCCCACTGTCAAAGTACCAAACATCTGAGTCTACTGCAGACATGCACTGATCATGAGAAGATGGGTCAAAACTGCAGACAGTAGTAAACGCCCATTCTTCTTCCTGCACAAGATTTGCAGACTCTGTTTTCGGTGTAGAGGCCTCTGCAACAACCATTCCAGCCTCTTTCTTCTTTGCCTCTTTAGCACCCAGTTTTGGACAGTTCTTTATAATATGATCATTTCCTTTACAATACTTGCAGAACAATTTCTGCTTTTCTGATTTCTTTTCATCTTTATCCTGGTTCTTCGATTGTGCAGCATTTGCAAATTTCTGCTTACTAGTAGAAGAGCTCCATTTTCCTTTGCCCTTCTGACTAGCCAGGAAAGCTTGATCTGCAACATGCATAATGGACCTGTTCTGCCTGGACTGATCTTCCTGCAACAGAACAGAGACTAATTCCTCAAATGACAAGGCATTCGGATTGCCTTTCATCATCAACCGAAGAGTAGAGGCAAAACTCTGATATGAATCAGGAAGACCATTCAGAACGGTCTGCACAAGTGAGCTATCTGGTATAACCTCATCAGCAGAAATCAATTGTTCCTTCAGGTCTTTGATCTTTGTAAGAAAACTGTCCATAGAATCACCTTCATTCATGTGCTCACTCTCCAACTGTTTTCGGAGGTAAGCAACACGAGCGTCATTCCTAGCCTGGTACAAAGTGGTAAGTGTATCCCAAGCATCCTTTGCTGTTCTGCAAGAGCGAATGTGAGGAATAATGGCACGTTTGACAGACAAGGCTATCAATGCATGTGCCTGGGCATCTCTGCCATCCCAACGAATCTGCTCTACAGTAGGTGCAACAGAAATAGCAGCACGAACAGGAATCTGCGGAATATCATCTTCGACACCATCTTCATCAGCTCCAACACCTGTATTTGCAGTACCTGTCGTTACAGGTGTAACAGGACGTCTTTCAACACCCTGCACAATGTTCCACAATCCTTTTGCAACCAATACATGTCGCATCATATAAGCCCATAATGGGTAGTTGGTACCATCCAACTTATCCTCAACAGCCAACATACGGAATACATCACTGCTTTCAGCCATGGCCGGTGACTAAAATACCTTGATGCAGAAAATTGACTGTATCTCAAAAACTTGAACAGAACTGCCCAAACGAGTTCTGCTAGACCTGTAGCAGACTTCGAGACGCTTAAACTGGCGAACAGAAACTTGTATATACCTTTGGCACAAAAGGACGAAATAGCCTGCACAAGCATTGCGATAGTGCGTTCGGAGGCCGAAACGAGCTCAGATCGCGATTTCGGCACCACACAGCAAAGCTGTTTTGATCTCGTAAACACCCTAACTATGCTCACCAAATTTCATGCGAATCTGAGACTGCAAACGGAGGAGTGTCGACGGCACCCTAGAAGAAGCGACGACCTGCTCTGATACCAATTGTTTGAGATAGACGTCTACGGAAGCACGCGAACAGCACAAGGAAGAAGAAGAAGCTTGGAGCACAACACACAAGACTGAATGTATTACTAGAGAATGTACAAAGATAAGTAGCCCATTAGGGCAATCGGCGTATATACAAGCCGGGGGAAAAAAACCTCCTAAAGAGGGAAAAAAGTGCCCCGGCGGTCCTAGAGTGTTCACACACATCACTACCTAAATATATCAACAGTAGGAACGCTCATGATCTATGAGTTTAAAGATCTGGTTAGTCCAAGCAAGGTGACCTACCTAGACAATACTGCAGAAAGGGTCTTTGTGGTCACAGAGCATGGTAGGCATGCCTACACTTGGAAGGGAGAGTTTGTTTTTCCCCATCCAAGATCTAATGCCTCCTATAGTCACCAAGGAGCTGAGACATCCCAAGCTCATGGAGCTCATAGGGACAGAAGTAGAGATAGGCTAGAAGTAAGTTTTTCCAACCCCTTGGGAAGAGAAAAGATGAGAATGGAGACAGATAGAGTGGAAACTGAGAGGCCTAGAGACCCAAGAAACCACAGAAATGTTGATGAGTTTCCTTTGCCAAGGCCTAAATAAGACACTAGGACCTTGAGGCCAACCCAGCTGGTTAAGTCCATGAAGAATTACTTCAATGGCACTGCAGACACATACGATCATGTGGCCGAGTTTAGGCAAGTCTTGAGAGTTGAACAAGTTGAGGACCTATTCGCGCAGTACAATACTTTTGGTCTAACCCTTAGGAACACAGCCCTTACATGGTTTCAACCACTACATGAGCGGTAGTTCAAGAACATAGACCAACTTCTAGAGGCTTTCATTACCGAATTCTCTAAGAGTGATATACGACATAATACTTCCTCATTGATTCATAGTTTCAAGCAGAAGCCTGAGGAGACGGTTAGACTGGCAAGAAGAAGGTTTAGGAAATACCTAGAGACATGTCATGTTCCTGAGTTACTCACTCTAGCCAAACAGGTGGCTTTATTCTTAGATGGATTGTTGAGCACAAGTTGAGATCATATGTGTAGTTCAAGGACCCCAGAACCATAGAAGAATGTGTACGCATGTGCATAGACATAGAGGATAATCTACGAGAGTAGTTGGAGCTTTCAAAAATCTACAAAGATTCCAATAGTTCTACCAGCCTCTCTTCCAGACAATCCACGTCTATTGGGGAACTCGCAAAGAAGGTAGCTCAGAAATTAGGTGTCTCAGGCAAGCAGATACCCAGATTTACCCCAGTGAGGTGGTGCTATACTTGTGGAGGTGACCATATGGTGAGTGTATCTCCCATTATGGATGAGCCCCAAGTGAATCCTAGTAGTCAATACTGCACCATAGAATGGAGATACACTAATCACACCATGCAAGATTGCCCATACAATAAGTAAGCAGTTAGGCAAACTTATCCACAGCCATACCCTCAACAAGGAAGATGCCAAAACCAGTACCCATCACAGCAGCATGCTACACCTCAGCAACCCTACCAACCACAATATCAGGCCCAACAAAGGGCTCAGTCTGTGTTAGCTTAGCAACCTCCAACCCCATCCAATGTAATTCCTGTGAAGTACGCAGCTGCAGAAGAAATCCTGAATAGAGCTTTAGTGCCTACGACACCATTGCTTTCAGAAAGTGACCCAGGTGATCATAGTTTTGACTCGAGTCATATTGATAGCCCACAAGCTTACTACATGCAGTCACCTGAGCATAATGAGTCATATTACTATGAAGATCCAAGTGAACCTAGTTGGGAGCCAAAGTATGCAAATGTCATGTATGCAAATCCCAACCGTAGACCTCAACCTAGGCAGGTAAGACCCCCATTTCCGAGAGGACCATGCCACCGATGTCAGGGAGATCACTTCATTCGTGATTGCCCTGTGCTTGCACCGACATAACCCCAATCAGTGACAATTCAAGGCTTTTTTCAAGATTGCAAAAAAGAGCACCTATTACAAGACTACCCTAACAACCCCAATAACATGCTGAAAATCACTCCTATCAACGTTATTGGGTTAGTAGTAGACTCCACAGGAAGCATAACATGCACTGCACCAGTGCAAGTGGTGACCAAAGCTCACGCTTTGCAATAGAACCAAGGTTTAGGCTAAGAAAAGAGTGTCGAGGTTAGTGAAACTGAGATCATAACCAAGAAACGGACGAGAGACTAGAAGGATAGCCGAGAAAAAAAGACAATGGTCTAAGAAGATCAGTGAACTAGAAGAAAGCATAAGAGAAACAAAAGCCAAAATTGTTGAACTCACCTCTCAACCACACTCTCACATACCACCACTGTAGCTCAGTGATGAGTAGCACCTCCTTTAATGTCAATCCGGGAAGACATGAGGATGGTATGAAGACCTCGAGCAAGTGAAGGCACAAATGTGTGAGTGAGAAGCACACCAACATGCACACACTTACACACACATGCGCACACACGGCAAGAACAAAGAGAGAGAGACAATGGATTCACTTCTATTACAACAAAGTTCTCATAAAAGTTCAAAACTACAACAAGCTAGCCCCAAAAATGAGCTCTCTAGCTCTATTTATAGTTTTTTACTAGCTTTGGTCCTGTTCAGACGTAGTGTCCGGCCTAGTTAAAAATTAGGCTCCTAAGCTATTTTGGAGGCTCAAACGAGCTCTGAAAATTATGAAACCTGGTAGGCAAATACTACTAAAGCTCCTCAAGCTCAAGGACTCCTCGCGTTGCACAAAATGGAGCTACAAAAAAGGTGAAATAGTATTTACAATGGTTTTCAGTGATGAGAATCACTTTTGAAATAATGTAAGGATTGAAAAAAATCGATGGGTTGCCTCAGTGCTAGATCTGCATGTGTGCCCGTACTTGTTTCTTCCAATATGATGCCAACACTCTCCCCCCTAGTGTCTATCATCTCTGATAGACCTTTGCTCCGTAGGATTATCAATGTAGTGTTGAACTATCTCAGTGGCTAACTCCTATTCTCTGATCCTGAGTCCCCTAACAAGATCTCGTTGAAAAGCATCCCAATTGACCGCGCCTGGAATATCAGGTTGTGGGGTGGTGTAGAGCTCTGAGTGCATTGTTTGTTCGCATGCAAATGACTGTGGGAGATGGGTTGGACATGGTGCGAACACCTCCGAGTGAGCTTCCCAAAACCTAGTGGTAAACATATCATAAAAGGTTTGCTTGTAGCATGCTGGGAGATATCTAATCCTCGCATGCCAAGCATAAGCAACCCTAATACTAGGCATTGTACTCCTATCATATAGTAAGTCGTAATTTCCATTTATAAAGCCTGGGATTGGAGGCTAGATGTTACGTACATTGCGGAAAGTCTTGAGTACAATTTGCATCATGTCCAAGATCTTTAGCATCATCTACGCAGTTACATTGTTCATTGGTTGGAGACGTGGCATCCAATGTATGATAGTAGCCATCATGTATGCTACGGTAGTGGTGCCTGTTGGTGGTGCAATGGAGGGGTAATTGAGCCATTGTTTGTAATTAGCATTGTTCTGAACTTTTATGGCAAATGCTTTCCATGATCTTCTTCGTTGCACTGGCTCATAGCATGGATTGTACTTTAAGTGCATGGGAGCATGGTCCCACGTTCGTAGCATTTCTGATAGGTCTCCAATAACTTTTGCCTTCAGATGGGTTGGAATATGGCACCTTTTCGGGCTTCCTCTGGAATGTCTCTGGTTCAAACTGTGTTGCGAATGTAGGGTACTTGTTGGTTTTGCGCTTAATCTCAGCGTTGTAGTCTACCAACAGGACAAAGTAGGGCTTATACTATAACTCTGAACAAGTTATCAGTCTTCTAGAAGCGAGGTGCTTGAAATACTCTAATTGAAGTATGGTCTCCTCAATAGTTTTAATGGCCAGCATTTGAGTGGATATACACTCTTCGTGAGTTGGCCCAATTTCTTCTACTTGTTTCATCCATGCAGGAGGGGGTTCTTCGTATGTGTCTTGTCCCTCGTCAGTGATTCTGCCTCCTGGAAGGGGTTGAGGCTCATAGTTATCTTCAAAGGTCTCTTCCACAGGAATGGCAATGGCCTCCTCTTCTGTTGGTCGATCGGGTGGAGATGGAGGTCGTTCATTTGTAACAATTTAATCTGTAATTCTGCCACTTGTTGGCATAGCTCAAGTACCTCGTTGGCCGTTGAAGATTTTGGTGGTGGAGAAGTAGCAACACTTACCATCTCTCTAGGTTCTATTGGGTGCGGTGTGGGCACATGGTATCTTTGTAGTTCCTTCACCTGGTCTACAAGTTGATCGTGTGCTTCCAAGAGGGTCGCATAATCTTCCAATACCTGCTGAATGTTTTCTGAGGGGATAGCTTGGAATTTAGCAGGATCTATAGGTTCCCCAGGAGTGTTTTTTATGGCTGCTTCTAAATTCTCTTGATTCTGTTGTTGTAGTCGTCTATTCTCTTCTTGAGCAGCTGCTAAGTGTCGGCAAAGTAAGGCCATGTTTCTTTGTAGTCTAGCATTGCGGGCTAGCTGATCTCTGAGTTGTTCTTCCGTCGCCTTACCTGTCTCTGTATATTTGGCTTCGAGCTCCGCATGAGATTGTTGGAGGGCGGTAACCTCTTGTTGTAATGTTGTATTACTCAACTCCAAGGCATTGACACGTGCCTGGAGGTGGGACGACAGAGTACAAAGCTCTTTATTGTTTTCTTCCAATAACCTGTATTCCCGTTTGAGCTGGGCAACAGCTTCAAACATGGTGTCCAGTGCATGACTAAATGAGGTGGATGCAGAGGTGGAGGTGAAAGATGCAAGGGGTCAAGAAATGGGGAAGGGAAAAGTGGATGTTGTGGTGATAGTGGGTGTATGTGGTGATGTGCGTGAAGTTACAAGTGGTGATGTTGAGACAAAAGTGGTGGTGAGTGGTCCTGTGGAGGGTGAAATGTCCATGGGATCGGACGTGATTGTGTGTGAAGTGTGAATCGTGAATACTGGAATGGTGGGTGGTGTGTTAGTGGTGGTCGTGAATGTGGGGGAAGTGGTGTGGGAATGGGACTTTCTATTATGATTCTCAATTTGTTGAACTATATTTATAAGGTTTTCCAAGAATGGAGGTAGGGTGATTTGTGTAGGTTCTGAGGAGGTTAAGAAGGGCCCAGTGGGTTGGAGTTGGGAAAGAGGAAATGTACTAGTGAGGGAAATTGGGTGTGTTAATGTTTGGGTAGGGACATGTGGTTGTCTAAGAGCTGGTTGATGAGAAGGGTGACCTATTATGGTTTGATGGGTGGCAGGATGACCTATCTGAGGTTTGAAAAATTGGCTGGAATTGGCGGGTGTAGGAAAAGGGAAGGATGGAGAGGTGGTGGTGTTTGATATAGATTCACTGAGGGTGAATACTGGTTGTTCAAGAATGCTAGTGGTGAGGGTTTCGGTGGGTTGGATGGGAGGTGATGGTGGAGATGGTACTTGTGTGTCGTCGTCGTGTGCATCAGTGTTAGTGGGTCTAGCCATGTGAACATCTTCTTGAGCTATGGTAGGGAGGGAGGTAGAGACTTCCATTTGAATCATCTTTCCCCTTCGTGCGCGTATCGAGCCTTTGTGGTCGTATTGAGGGGTGGTACGATATACCTATGGTCCACATGGCTTCCACAATTCCATAGGTATCTGCCAAAAGATTCAATGATTCTATAAAATGAGGGTCTACATTCTCCCCCTGCAACATCTAGTTCACCATTGCTCTATTTTCCTCTTCTGACAACTTATGCCTTTTTTGTACTTGTTTGATCATTTTGTAGAGCCGTTTGAGTTGTGTAGTGTAGGCATGGGCTTCCTCCTCAATCTCCTGTGATTCATTTTCCTGCACCTCTTCTTCTTCATGTGTGCCTTCAACGTGAGTGTGTTGTGCCTCATCTTCCCAATGTACTCTTCATGCATCACGATGTGGCCGTCCTCTCTGGGATGATGATTTGAGACCATCAGTGTCTCAAAAGAACTCACTCTCAGATAACTGTGTTGTTTGCAAGAAGCTCTCAAAGTCAAAGGATGTATCCTCCGCCAATGCAGCCATGGAGGCAAACTCAGCATCCGTGGGCAGTGGAGGGGCTGATGGAGTGGGTTGTACCACGCCCTCTGAGTGTGGTCGTTGGAGATGGATAGTGAATGGGGCTACTTGTTCTTCTTCTCTAAGGGAGATTTCTGTGGTGGACTCGCGAGGAATTAGAACATGTGAAAGTGATCCACGCATTCTTTTAGCTGGTTGAACCCCTAGTTTTCATCCCTGGAAGAATTGCAACTGTGAGTACTTAAGGGCCCGTGCAATTAGCACATCATAAGAAAGGCATCTGTAGATGATTCTTGTAATGGCACAACAACCATTCAAAGTAGGCTTCCTCACTCCTCGTTTGTCTGCTTCATATGATTGGTCAAGGATCCACACTGGCATTTTAATAGGTAGACTCCCTGTCTCCGCTAGGTATAGCCCGTACCAAATCTTCTTATGAGGCTGTGTGAATCGGTCTTGAGCCGGAAATGCAAAGTGTTGAAGGCACATTCGCAATGGTATGGAAATGTTTAGGGTGAGGGCACACATTTCTTTCAACTTCTTGAGTTTACTGTTCTTCATAGACTCCAGTATCAATGGGTCTCGATCGGAGGGTACATGGGTGTCGTACATCTGAAGGGCCTCCCTGATTAAAGTTATGTTCAACTCAAACTTTTTCATTTCCTCCTGGTTTGATAGAGAGGGCACCAGGAATGTGCCTGACTGATCTCAATCGCCTATCGCTTTAAGAGTTGCAATCAAGTAGTAGCATCTAAGGAAATCTGGGCGAGGCAGAGATGTGCTAAAATAATCCTGTAATCCCGCTTTCTGCCAAATATCTTGAATAGGTGCTACGTTTTGTAATGCTTCAAACTCTCTTGAGAAGAACTGAAATGTCCACCACACCCCTCCAAATTCCAACTTGGATTCCCAGATATGGTCTACATCCCCCAAATCTCCTGGCATTTCATTGAACCAATGAGAATGTCCCTTTACTCTTTCTGTTAGGCCACTTGGTGGATCCACGATGGGGATTCGTCTCACATTTAGAAACTCCTCTGGCCTAGCCGATAGTGGAACCTCCACAGGCATGGTATCCCAATCCAATTGAGTACTAGTGCCTGCCTGAGAGCTTGTGCCTGCTGCTGCTGCCATGAGACTTCTGATGCTTATCTGCTAGAAGAAGAAAGGCACATTAGTGTTGCATAGGAAATAGGATGTAACGGTGTTCCCTCCACAATACTAACATGACATTCTAGATGGTTAGTGGTTAGAGGTGAAGTGTTTGTGATAGGTGTGAATGTTGGTTAGTTGTTAGTTTCATCCTAGATGCATACTTTGGATATGCAATGTACTCAGAATGCATATACATCAGAGTGGATGGATTTACAAAATTGGTTAGGGGGTTTGATACAGGGTTTAAGTCTCCAAACTTTGATTGAGGATTCATAGCTCTTAGAGCGAGTGACAGGTACAGGTTTATGAACTAGATTATGCTGGACTTGGGACCTTTTGGGTGTCCATTTCTAGACATTCCTAGGTTTGACCGGAGGTGTAATAGTGTGGGGTGTAGGTATCTTCCCTGAGCTGTTTGCCAAGAGTGTTTGTGAGTGTTGATTTTTTCTAGTGACTAGAGCTGAAGCTATTTGAGCTTGTAAGCAGGCCTTGGGCACCCATATCTGTCTAGCATTGGGGATAGCCTTCATTGACCGCTTAGGGACCCAAATAGAAATGGTATGTCTAGAGTGTTGCCTAGGGGACTCCGTTTTAGTCCTTGACGGTGTGGCTCACTTGGTGCTTTTTTGAGAACCTGTCTCTGGAGTCGTGGTTTTTTCCCCTTTGGGTATCCAGATCTGCTTCATGCCACAAGGTACTTCATATTGCCCAGGTTGCGGCTCATGCTTCTTGATCATCGGTCTCCTCGGTGTCGTGTGTTGCTCAGCTTGCCTCTCTAGGATCTTCTTTGGAAGAGATGGGAACTCCTCATTGACTTCTGTACCTTCGTCAAGAGTGACAATCCTCTGCACCATAGAACTTGGGATAAGAACAGCATTGTTATCTTCATGTGAGTTCCTAGAGGAACCCGGAGTTGCTGCCTTTTCTAATGGCCTGAGTGCTTGATTTGCTAATTCAATCATGAGGCGGCTTTGGCTTGCCCAAGCTTGAAGAAGTCCACTTCTTAGTTTGAGGTTGACTACGTGATCATAGATCCAGTCTTGGCCCAAGACAAGAGGTTCGATAAGATCCTCATCTTCACATACTAGCACTTTTGCTAGCATTAGGACCTCTTGAATGTAGAGGGGAATTTCCACCTCTCCCATGCAAGGGGTTTCAACACCCCCCAACCCTATGAGATATGCCTCAATAGGATTGACCTTCAGTTGCAATTTTTGGCAGTAAGAAAGCTGAACTGCACTAGTGGCTGCTCCTGAATCAATTAAAGCTCTCACGGTCCTTGCACTCTCTCCTTGTCCTACTTCTAGGGTCACAAAAGATCGTCGGTCAACTATCATATGGGACCGTTCACCTGAAGCCTCGCACATGGCCATGTGATAACCTAGAGCTTCATGAGCATCAAGCATGGACTGACCTCTACCTTGTCTTCTTAATTTCATTCGCCGGATGCATTCTAAAGCTTTTGCCTGTGCTTCTTCCCGAATTTTCTTTTCCTCTTCCTTCCTTTTCCTTTGAGTCGATTTAGCATCTCTTCCGTTAGGGGTTCTTGATATAACTTGACTCTGCATCCGCTTATGTAACTTGGTAGGATGTCACCTTCTAGAGTGACTAGTTGTACTGCTCCACTTGTGGAGATCCTATTGATTATCATTGGTCCATAGCCTCTTTTCTCTAATTTTCGTGCATGTTGCTTCAAGGTGTAGACTAGGACTAGATCTCCTGATTTCAAGCCTTTATCCTTCACATGTGCGTCGAAATATGCTTTTTGCCTCTTCTTGGCTGCATAAATTCCTGCTGCAGCTCTCAATCATGTTTCACCTAAGCGTTCAAGATCAAAGATTCTAGATGAGAGCTCATGGCATGTCCACTTGTGCTCCTGTGCTACTTTCAATGTAGGTATCAGAAAATCCAATGGTAGCATTGCGTTTTGGCCGAACACCATCTGAAAGGGGGTGGCTTGGAGTACCGTTTTATAGGCGACTCTGTATGCCCAAACAGCGTGGTGTAGCTATTTATCCCAATCAGAGCATTTGTTATTAACCAATTTTGTCAATACATTGCATAGAACCTTATTTGTGCTCTCAGCCTCTCCATTAGCTTGAGGATGATTGGGAGCAGGCTTCTTATGTATCACCAAGAATTCTTGGAGAAGGTTTTCTATGACTTCATTCAAGAAGTGTGTACCTCTATCACTTACTAGCTCTATTGATAGCCCATATCTGGTGAACACATTCTCGAATAAGAACTTAGCTGTCGTCTGGGCATCGTTCCTCGTTGTAGCTTTTACTTCTACCCATTTGGTCATGTAATCAGTGGCCACAATAATGTAATCAGCATGGGAACCCTTAGCAAGGGGATTAATAGGACCAACAAAGTCTATTCCCCATTTGGAGAATGCACGTCCACCCATCATAGGTTTCAATGGCATCTCATCTTTTCGTATAGGGTACTGGGTTCACTGACAAATATCACACCTCTTCACGTAGGTATGTGCATTCATGTGAAGGTTTGGCCACCAAAGACCTGCAAATAAAATTGCCTTGATCACCCGATCTGTTCCAAAGTGTCCTCCTGCTATACCTTGGTGAGCAGTCTCCAAGATATTCAGATATTCACTCTCATGGATGTAGAATCTAAGATACCCATCTTTTCCCCTTCTGTATAGATTATCTTCAATGAGAGTATAATCTAAAGCTTCTTGTTCTAAGCTCCTTTGTCTAGCCAATGTCATCTCTTGAGGGAATGTTTTCGTCCTCAGAAAGGCTACTAAGGGTTCACTTCAATCTGGCACTAAAGACACTCGATAAAGAGTGGCATGTTCCACTGGTGGTTTAGTGCGGTAGATTGGGCATTCTTTACATAACCTATGGACATCAGCTTCCATAGTTGGCCACTATACTCCAAGTCTTTTCAATGACTGTAAGGTTCTTTGTCTCGAGTAGTGTTGCACCAATGCACCCACATGTGCTAATTGCAACCACTTAGCGTACTCATCCTCTTCCACACAACAGGCTAATACTCCTTTATCTGTATGTTTGTACATACTCCCTGCCAAGATATGGTAGTTTTGTGCTTTTACGACCTCCCTATCTTGAGTTTTTACTACTGGATGTTTAGGCCCATATGTCAGCATTGGCACTACTGTCTTAGCCCATTGAGGTACCACTTCTACATTAAACAAGTAAGCATCAGGAAGGACATCTCATACTCCTTGGGGGGCCTCTCCGGATGTCAGCCTAGAGAGATGGTCTGCTCTCAAGCGAGTTTTGCCCTTCCTTACCACAACCTCAAAGTCATATTCCATTAGTAAGAGAAACCATCTTACTAATCTGCCGGTGTTGCATGGTTTGTTTACTAAGTAAAGTAGAGCCTGATGATCAGTAAAAAATTTAAACTTATTTGCAAGCAAATAGTGTCTAAACTTTTTAACAGCATAAACCATGCCTAATCCTTCTCGCTCAGTGGTCGTGTAGTTCTGTTCAGCTGTGTTCAACTGTCTACTAGCATAGGCAATAGGAAGATCCATATTACCTTCACCAGTAGGTTGTGCAAGCACACATCCAATAGCATAGTTTGATGCATCCACATGCACATGAAAGGGCATACATGTGTATAAAACATTGGTAATAACCACAATGCCCCATGAAAGCTTGTACTTCCTTGACATTCTTGGGTCTCGCTAGCTCTGTTATAGCTTCTACTTTGACACTATGTGTCCTAGAATCTTTCCTTGCCTTACCATGAAGAAACATTTTTCTGGGTCCAGGCAGACTTGATATTCTCTACATTTGTCAAAGATTTGCTTGAGTTCAGGTATATGTGTCTGTCTAATGTTGGAATGAGCACAGAGATCATCAACATAGACTTCTAAATTCTTCCGCAGGAATTCCTTAAACACATGGCACATCAGTCTTTGGAATGTGGTTGGCGCATTGGTAAGCCCAAATGGCATTACTTGAAAGGCGAATATGCCCCACTCTATGGCAAAAGCTGTCTTATGCTAATCTTTTGGTGCAATGCCTACTTGATTGTAACCAGAGAATCCATCAAGGAAGCTGTACACTTCCTTACTTGCTACTCTTTCTAGGAGATGTTCAGTGATGGGAAGCGGATAGTTATCTCGAATGGTGGCAGCATTAACCTTCTTCAAGTTAATGCACACATGTAATTTTCCATTCTTTTTGGGCACAACTACAATGGGTGATACCCATTCAGTGTGCTCAATTTCATAGATAAATCCGGCTTCCACCAATCTATCTATCTCTTCCTTGATCTTAGCTGCATAATTATCATCATATGTGTATGGCTTTTGCTTAGAGGGTTTGGCATCTGAGGTCATGGGGATAGTGTGTGAGCATATGTCATGGTCTACACTTTTCACGTCCTTGTAGCTCCAAGCGAATACATCTCTGTATTCTCTCAGCAAAGCTACCAATTCTTGCTCTTCTTCTTCTGTCAAGTCATGTCCTATGTATGTGCACCTTTCTTCTCCTTCTTCTGAGGCTACAACAATTTTCTTAGTGGTTTCCTTGTTATCGTAGGGCTCTCGTACTTGAGCGTCCCGTTGAGGCATTATCACCATGACTCTCCTATCGTCTATTTCATAATTCTTAAAAATTTCAGGGACCTAAAACAAAGATTCTTCCTCTTCTGGTGTGACTTCTTTCTTCTTCCTCTTCTTGCCTTCATTTTTGGCAATCACTTGTGTGGTTAACCTCACATCATTTGTAAGCTCTTCATGTCTCTAAGGGTGAGCATCTACCTCATAAAAGTATTCTTCATCTGATGCAAAAGGTGGGTCCATAATGATTGACTCTAGATCGTAGTCACTTGCATCCTCGAATGCATCAGTGCTGGGTTCACCTTCTTCCAGAACCAAATCTCCCATGATTGGCTCTATGGAAAAGACTGAAATGTCATAGCCATCCTCATCACAGTGAGGTGTCCATTGTTCTTCATTGATGGCTACATCCATTGTTGCTAAAATCTCCGCGCAACCGTGAGGTTCAAATTCTTCATCAGGGAATACTACCGGTCCATAGGTTGGGTTCTGAACCAATCTATGAGTTTCCTTCACACCTATCTCTTTGGCTTTTTCTCTCTTCTCCTCTTCTACTGCTACTTTACACATCCACAAGTGGGTGTCTTCATGCATCCATGAGGATCCTGATCCTATGGAGTGCAAATACAAGGAATTGGTTCCCCAATCTTGTACGACTTGCAATTGCCGCATAAATGGACTTCCCAAAATCATCTCGTAGGCTTGGTTTTTGCTAAAGTCGTATATAGCAAAAGTATGCTCGAACTCAACACCACATGTAGTGAGAGTTATTCCTTCTAGAAATCCTAAGGGCCTCTCAATATGACCATTGGCCATCTGCAATTTCATTCTCGTCGGCCTGAGTGCTGGCTTGCCCCAATGCTTCTATAGGGAAGTGGTAGCAATTGCAACTCCTGCACCTGATTCCAAAATTGCCTTGGTTGTGTATCCCTGATGGGTAATTGGGAGATAGGTATTTCCTTTTTCTCCTTCACTCATGTCTCCTATCTTATCCAATGGTATTTCTAGCACTGTTCTATGAGATCCTACCTGGGAGCGAGATTTCGCTACATCTGGCACTTGTTAGGCTACATGTTTCCACAACTCAGGCTTAACCTTGAGTAGCTCTTCCAAAGTGAGGTTGCACTGCATTTTAGTATTCTTTACCACCTCTGTGTTCCTAGGTATGATCGAATCTTCATTTCTTATCATGACCGTGGGCGCTCTCATGCAAGTAAACTTAGTTTCCCAGGGGCCTGTGAAATGGGGTAATTCTTGCAAGGAATTGGACTCAAAGTCTAACCTCTCATGAGATTGGTCACTCTCCTACTCTCCATAAATGGAAGGAATGTCTTGTGGGAATTGATCGTGCGCGTCATCCACAAGTTCAATTGGAGGAGGATCTTCACTTTCTTTAGCCCATTTCTCTTCTTGAATCTCTCGCAGGAATTCTAGAGAATACCGATTAATAGAAGAAGAGGTGTCTGGTTTGGTGGCGTTAGGCACATAAGCTTTTTGGGGAGGAATGCTTATTCTATCACTTGCACTCTCTTTAGACTGTGAGATGGTTCCATTTCCAGACTTTGCAAAGAACCTCTCCAATCTATCTAATAGACCATCAAAATGCAATGGTGTTCTAGTGGAGCTAGAGCCATTGAACAAGTGACTGGCTTCAAACATAGCTTGCGCCAATTCTACCATCTTAGCACAAAGTTTTGTTCTCTCTATTTCTAGATCAGCTCTAGGATAACATCTGTCATGATCTGTCATGTTTGGTCCTTCTTGGATTCTGGCTTGATATGCTTTAAGCATCATGCGGAGATCCTTAGGAGTGGGATCGGCTAGGACTGATCCTACTCTGGTTGGTGGGTGGGTTACGTATGGTGGATTAGAAGGTTGGGGAATAGAAGGTGATGGGTTGGAGGGAGATGGAAAGTGTGGTGGTGGGGTAGTGTGAGAGTGGTTTTGAGATGTGAGTTCACTTATCTTTGCTTTGGTTTCTCTCAAGCTTTCTTCAAGTTCGCTCATTTTCTGTGAGCATTGTCTTTTCATTCTCTCCCAGCTATCTCTCCAAGCTCTTGTCCTTTTCTTGGTTATACTTTTTGTCTCGCTAACCTCAGAACTCTTTTCCTGCTCTACACCTTGAGTTTGTTGCAAGGCTTGAGCTCGGGTGACTACTTGCACTGGGGTAGTGGAAGTCACACTCCCTATAAAGTCTACTATTAACCCAATAACATTGATAGGAGCGATTTTTGGCATATTGAGGGGGTTCTTGGGACACACGTAACAAATGCTCCTTTCCACAATCTGGGCAAAAGCATTGAATTGTCAGAGATTGGGTTTGTGTAGGTGCTGGTAGAGGGCAATCAGGGATGAGGTGATCTCCGTGACATCAAAAGCAGGGCCCTCTAGGGAATGGAGGTCTTATTTGCCTAGGTTGGGGTCTAGAGTTGGGGTTTGCGTACATGACATTAGTATAATCTGGCTCCCAACTAGATTCACTGGGTTCTTCATAATAGTATGACTCATTATGCTCCGCTGACTGCATGTAGTAAGCATGTGGGCTATCAATATGTGTGGAGTCAAAACTATGGTCAATTGGATCACTTTCTGATAGCAAGGGTGTTACTGGGACTATGGCTCTATTCAAATTTTTGTTTGTAGATGCATATTTCACTCGAATCACATTGGGAGAAGCAGGGGGTTGCTGCGCTAGGACTGGTTGAGGTCGTTGCTGCCCTTGATAGGGTGGTTGGTAGAATTGTTGGGGCCTAGCATATTGTTGTGGTGGGTACTAAGTCTGGAATCTACCCTGTTGTAGATATGGTTGAGGGTAGATTTGCCTGACAGTTTGCTTGTTATAAGGACAATATTGTGTAGTGTGGTTGGTGTACCTTCGCTCTATGGTGCAATACTGGCTACTAGGATTCACTTGGGGTTGAGCCATAATGGGACATACACTCGCCATATGGTCACCTTCACAAGTATAGCATCATTTTCTTGGTGCAAATCTTGGAATTTGTTTGCTAGAGACACCTAGTTTTTGAGCTACCTTCTCTGCAAGTTCCTCGATAGATGTGGGTTGACCGGAAGTAAGGCTACTAGAGCTATTTGAATCCTTGTAGATTTTTGAAAGCTCCAGCTCCTCTCCTAGATTATCCTCAATGTCTATGCATATGCGTACACATTCTTCTATGGTTCTGGGGTCTTTCAGATACACATATGATCTAAGCTTGGTACTCAGAAATCCATCTAAAAACAAAGCCACTTGCTTGGCTGGTGTGGGTAACTCAGGCATCGGACACCTCTCTAGGTATTGCCTAAACCGTCTTCCTGCCAGTCGGACTGTCTCTTGAGGTGTCTGCTTGAAACCATGAATCAGGGAGGAAGTATTATGCCGTATGCCACTCTTAGAGAACTCAGTGATGAAAGCTTCTAAAAGTTGGTCTATACTCATAAATTGCCTCTCTTGTAGTGGTTGGAACCATGTAAGGGTTGTGTTCCTAAGGGTTAGACCAAAAGCATTGTATTGCGTGAATAGGTCCTCAACTTGTTCAGCTTTCAAGACTTGTCTAAATTCTGCCACATGGTCATAAGGGTCTCCAATGCCATCAAAGTAATTCTTCATGGACTTCACCAGCTCGGTTGGCCTCAGGGTTCTAGGTGTTCTCTAGGCCTTGGCAAGGGAAAATCATCAGTATGTCTTTGGTTCCTTGGTTCTCTAAGTCTCTCCGTTTCCACTCTATCTGCCTCCGTTCTCATCTTTTCTCTTCCCAGGGGGTTGGCAAAGCTTACCTCGGGTCTGTCTCTACTTCTGTCCCTTTGAGCTCCATGAGCTTGGGAGGTTCCAGCTCCTTGGTAGCTGTAGGACACATTGGACCGAGGTTGGGGAAAAACAAATTCACCCTTCCAACTGTAGGCATGTCTCCCATGCTTTGAGACCACGAAGATCCTCTCTGACGTATTTTCTAAGTAGGTCACTTTGCCTGGGCTCTCATGATCCTTAAACTCATAAATTGTGAGAGCTCCTACTTCATGCGGCTGATCAGGCTTATACCTCCAAAAGGCTTCATCGGTCTCTCAGTTTAAGAGAAGATCTATTCTCTTGTTGTCCTGGGGCACCCACTCTGGAGTTATGATTCTGGTCTGGACTGATTTTCCACGGGGATTCCTCGGTTCTCTCCCTAAGTTCCCTTGCTCTATGTCACCCATGTCAGTCTCTGCGATCACATTGCCAAACTCGTCTGTCCTATCAGGAAGGGTGGTGACTACATAAATAGTCCCTTCTTTATCTAGGTATGCTCCATCCTCGAACTTGACTACCAGATGTTCTAGTCCATGGGGTTGATCGGGGTTCTTAATCTGGACCACAGATCTTCTCAGACCATCTTCGTAGATGCGAGCACCTAGACGATTAGTCTTGATATATTCCAATTGAGTCTTGTAAGGTCCTTCTCGCTTTTCTAGGTACGCCACCCCTGAACTACCTACTGGTCTCTCCATGTGATAGGACATCTCAGAATCGCTTGTTTCTGATCTTGGAGTGTATGGGTAATCACTCAACTGCTGGGCCCAAGACCTAGCAGTGTGATTGACACTAGCTTCAGAAGATCTGAGGCTTTGTCTATCTCGGCCTAAGTGTCTTCCTGACCTAAGGTTCATATGCCTAGTTTCTCTACCACCTTGGTCCCAAGTACACTCTCGTTGCAGGTTAATTTGTACCAATCACTTTGTTCTTTTTAGTTTAATATTGTGTTAAGCCCTTGTTTGGAATCACGTCGTCAGGATTACTTAAGTGAATTTCGCACTTGATATTTGACCGAGTCAAGTTTACTTTTGTTCCTTAGAATTTTCGCACTTAAGATCTACTTAATGCTTGTACTTAGTTGATTAGATCTCTTGGACTTGATTCGTGCCTAGCGTCACTCTAATTAATCACCACATCTAAGTCGTACTTAGCCTAAGCTAGGAATTGACGAAGAAAGGTTGAGAGAACTTCCAACCTCAATTCACTTGTTGCTCAGACTGCTGCACAAGCCCAGGTAGTCTTTTCCCAAGCTTGGTACTCACCCTTGCTAGCTTGCTTTGGATGCCTTGATTGCTCACAATGTTCCTGCAAAGGTTCACAAGTTAATATTGCCTTACTTTACAATGAATTGATGGACACACATCAACAAATATGATCCCCCCTTGGAGTAGCTCACTGTACCCCCAAAATCTTATGACCCCCTAATCTTATCAAATGGCTAACTTAGAAATACATGTTCTAAAACTCCATGTATGATTCTTACAAAAACCAGTCGAGGTCCACATAGGATTCTCAACTCGCTTTCCAAGGAGACCAAAATCTCATCAATCGGAGTTTGTTTGGTGAAGTTATGACCATTCAGGCACTCAGGGTTCAAAACAGGCTCTCAGGGTTCAGGAAATTCATCTATGGTTTTCTATGTATTTTGCCCACTTCTAAGGCTCTAAGGTAGTCCCAATGTGTTAGAAATCAAGCCCAAAATTATCCCAATTCAATCAATTATTACACTCCAAAAAATAATTCGTAAGGCCGGTGTATCGTGATAGCTCGAGTTGGTGTGTCACGATAGGTGGGAGTGTCACTATAGGCCAGTGTGTCGCGATACACGGGTGTGTCGCGATAGGTGGAAGTGTCGCGATACACGGGTGTGTCGCGATAGTCGGGTGTGTTGCGATAGGTCGCTGTGTCGCGATAGTCGGGTGTGTTGCGATAGATGGGTGTGTCACGATAGATGGGTGTGTCGCGATAGGTCAGTGTGTCGCGATAGGTCAGTGTGTTGCGATAGGTTGGAGTGTCGCGACAGGTCAGTGTGTCGCGATACATGGGTGTGTCGCGATACACGGGTGTGTCGCGATACACGGGTGTGTCGCGATACACGGGTGTGTCGCGATACACGGGTGTGTCGCGATACACGGGTGTGTCTCGATAGGTGGGAGTGTCGCAATAGGTTGGTGTGTCGCGATACACGGGTGTGTCGCGATAGTCGGGTGTGTCGTGATACCTCGGTGTGTCGCGATAGACCGGGATATGGTGAATTTTGCTGATCAGGCTAGTGATTCTAGAAGCTCTCAGTCTGTGTTGTGTCATGGTGCACTCAAAATTGTGATAAGGTCAGTTTTTTGGTGTGTCATGATAGCTCAAACTCGATGCCTCGGGGCTCGCTCAGAGAGTTTCCGTACCTGTAGAGCTTGCTGGAGATGGTGAGGATGTTGCAACCTGCAAGAATCATGCAAAAAACATACAAACACAACAATGCACACTTGCTCTCTCTCAAACTCTCACTATGCAAATGAGGTGAATGACATAGAAGTGGTAATATGAAGGGAAGATGGAGACGGAGGTGAAGATGGAGATGGAGATGGAGATGGAGATGGAGATGGAGATGGAGATGGATATGGATAAAATGGTGAAAAATAAGAAATTACCTACTACTTACCATTCCAACGCGTCCTCTCTACGTCTTACCATCACATGCTCATCCTCAAGGCTCGAATCCCCGACAACGGCGCCAAAATTTTGTGTAGCTCAGTGATGAGTAGCACCTCCTTTAATATCAATCCGGGAAGACATGAGGATGGTATGAAGACCTCGAGCAAGTGAAGGCACAAATGTGTGAGTGAGAAGCACACCAACATGCACACACATACACACACACGTGCACACACGGTAAGAACAAAGAGAGAGAGACAATGGATTCACTCCTATTACAACAAAGTTCTCATACAAGTTCAAAGCTACAACAAAGTAGCCCCAAAAATGAGCTCTCTAGCTCTATTTATAGTTTTTGACTAGCTTTGGTCCTATTCAGACCTAGTGTCCGGCTTAGTTAAAAATTAGGTTCCTAAACTATTTTGGAGGCTCAAACGAGCTCCGAAAATTATGCAACTTGGTAGGCAAATACTACTAAAGCTCCTCAAGCTCGAGGACTCCTCGGCTTGCACAAAATGGAGCTACAAAAAGGTGAAACAGTATTTACAATGGTTTTCCGTGATGAGAATCACTTTTGAAATAATGTAAGGATTGAAAAAAATTGATGGGTTGCCTCAGTGCTAGATCTGCATGTGTGCCCATACTTGATTCTTCCCGTATGATGCCAACAACCACCACCTTCATCCCTATCACGACCTAATCCACCACCTTCCAACCCACCTCATACAATTCCACCATCCCCTAGAGTAGGATCAGTTTTAGTTGACCCCACTCATGAGGACATAGACATGATGCTTAAGGCATATGAGGCCAGAATCCAAGAAGGGTCAAACATGACAGACCATGATAAATGTTACCCTAGAGCTGATCTAGAGATAGAAAGAACCAAACTTTGTGCTAAAATAGTAGCATTGGCTCAAACCATGTTTGAAACCAATCGCCTCTTAAACTACTCTTGCTGAACGAAGACACAGTTGCACTTTGATGGATTGATAGAGAGACTGGAAAGCATAATTGCAAGATTTGATAAGAAAGGCACTTCCCAAGGAAGGGACAAGGCAAGTGAAAGAATAAGCATTCCCCCCGAGGAAGCTTATGTGCCTAACTCCACTGAACCAGACACCTCTTCTTCTATGAATCAGTATTCACCAGAATTCCTGCGAGAGATTCAAGAAGAGAAATGGGCTAAAGAAAGTGAGGCTCCTCCTCCCATTGAACTTGTGGATGACATGCAAGATCAATTCCCGCAAGACATTCCTTCCATTTATGGAGAGCGGGAGAGTGCCCAATCCCAAGAGAGATTAGACTTTGAGTCTAATTCCTTACAGGAACTACCTCATTTCACAAGCCCATGGGAAGCTAAGTCTACTTGTATGAGAGCACCCACGGTCTTGATAAGAAATGAAGACTCAATCATACCTAGGAACACTGAGCTAGTAAAGAACACTAAAGTGCAGTGCAATCTCACTTTAGAAGAGCTACTCAAAGTTAGTCGAGAACTATGGAAACATGTAGCCAACTAGGTGCCAGAAGTAGTAAAACCTTGTTCGCAGGTAGGATCTCATAGAACAGTGCTAGAAATACCCTTGGACAAGATAGGAGACATGAGTGAAGGAGAAGAAGGAAACATCTATCTTCCCATTACCCATCAAGGTTATACAACCAAGGCAATTTTGGACTCAGGTGAAGGAGTTGCAATTGCTACCACTTTGCTATGGAAGCGATGGGGCAAGCCAGCACTCAGGCTGACAAGAATGAAATTGCAGATGGCCGGTGGTCACATTGAGAGACCCTTAGGACTGCTAGAAGGAATAACTCTCACTGCATGTGGTGTTGAGTTCGAGCATACTTTTTCTATATGTGACTTTAGCAAGAATCAAGCCTATAAGATGATTTTGGGAAGACAATTTATGCGACAGTTGCAAGTGGTACAGGATTGGGGAACCAATTCCTTGTATTTGCAACACTTAGGTGTTATGACCAAAGTTAATCTCAAGGATTACTTGCATAGAGATGTACCCCCCATCCAATGGAATCCCATCCATAAAACCAAACATGATACTAAGTCAGTGCATTCCATAGGATCGGGATCCTCATGGATGCATGAAGACACCCACTTGTGGATGTGCAAGGTAGCCGTAGAAGAAGAAAGAGAGAAAAATCTAGAGAGGTAGGTGCGAAGGAAACTCATAGGTTGATTCAAGACCCAGCCTTTGCCCCTGTAATTTTTCCTGACAAAGAATTTGAACCTCATGGTTGGGCAGAAATTTTAGCAACAATAGATGTAGCCATCAACGAAGAACAATGGCCACCCCACTGTGATGAGGATGGCTATGACATTTCAGTCTTCTCAATAGAGCCAATCATGTGTGATTCAGTTATTGAAGAATGTGAACCTAGCACTAATGCATTTGAGGACGCAAGTGACTCCGATCTAGAGTCAATCATTATGGACCCACCTTTTGCATCAGATGAGGAATATTTCTATGAAGTAAAAGTTCACCCTTAGAGACATGAAGAACTTACAAAGGAGCTGAGATTAGCCACACAGGTAACCACTAAGAATGAAGGTAAGAAAAGGAAGAAGAGAGAAGTCACACTAGAGGAGGAAGAATCCTTGTTTGAGGTCCTATAAAACTTCAAAAAGATGAGATAGATGATAGGAGAGTCATGATAAGAATGCCTAAACTTGATGCACAAGCAGCAGGGCCTATGATAATAAAGAAACCACCAAGAAGATTGTGGTAGCCTTGGAAGAAGGAGAAGAAAAGTGCACCTACATTGGACATGACCTGACGGAAGAAGAAGAGCACGAGTTGATAGCCTTGTTAAGAGAATACAGAGATGTATTTGCTTGGAGTTACAAGGACTTGAAAGGTGTAGACCCTGACATATGCTCACATACAATTCCCATGACCTCAGATGCCAAACCCTCTAAGCAGAATCCATACACATATAACAATAACTATGCCGCTAAGATCAAGGTAGATATAGATTTTTTGGTTGAAGTTGGATTCATATATGAAATTGAGCACACTGAGTGGGTATCCCCCATTGTAGTGGTGCCCAAGAAGAATGGAAAGTTGAGTGTATGTATTAACTTGAAGAAAGTTAACACATCCACCATTCGGGATAACTATCCACTTCCCATAACGGAGCATCTGCTAGAAAGAGTAGCAGGCAAGGAAGTGTACAACTTCCTTGATGGATTTTTTGGCTACAATCAGGTAGCCATTGCTCCAGAAGATCAGCATAAAACATCTTTTGCCATGGAGTGGGGCATATTTGCTTTTCGAGTAATGCCATTTGGTCTCACCAATGCGCTCGCTACCTTCTAGAGACTGATGTGCCATGTGTTTAAAGAGTTGTTGAGGAAGAATTTG
This sequence comes from Ceratopteris richardii, assembly GCA_020310875.1. Lineage (NCBI taxonomy): Eukaryota > Viridiplantae > Streptophyta > Polypodiopsida > Polypodiales > Pteridaceae > Ceratopteris > Ceratopteris richardii. The sequence continues at coordinate 9,742,151 of CM035411.1, forward strand.
GGAGTCTATGTTGATGATCTCTATGCTCATTCCAACATTAGACAAACCCATATCCCTGAGCTGAGATCTATCTTTGACAAATGTAGAGAATATCGTCTCCTTGAACCGAGAAAAGTTTGTTTTCATGGTCAAGCAAGGTAAGATTCTAGGACACATAGTGTCAAAGAACGGCATATCCACAGACGAGGAGAAAGCGAGAGCTATTGCAGAGTTACCTAGGCCTAAGAATGTCAAGGAAGTGCAAACTTTCATGGGGCATTGTGGATATTACTGACGTTTTATACACATGTATGCCATCATTGCAAAGCCTCTATATGGCCTTTTGACTAACTTTGAGTGGATGGAAGAATGTGAGAAGTCTTTCAATGAGCTTAAATGGCAATTATGTTTTGCACCAATCTTGACCACACCAGATTGGAACAAACCCTTTCTTGTTCACGTGGATGCATCCAATTATGCTATTGGGTGTGTACTTGCACAACCTACTGGCAAGGGTAATATGGATCTACCGATTGCCTATGTTGGTAGACAGTTGAATGTAGCTGAACGAAACTATACCACCACTGAACAAGAAGGATTAGGCATGGTATATGCTGTTAAAAAGTTTAGAGATTATTTGCTTGCAAATAAGTTTAAATTTTCTACTGACCATCAAGCTCTACTGTGCTTAGCAAACAAGCCTTGCAATACAGGTAGATTAGTGAGATGGTCTCTCTTACTAATGGAATATGACTTTGAGGTTGTGGTGACGAAAGGCAAGCCTCACTTGAGAGCAGATCATCTCTCGAGGCTCACATCTGGAGAGTTGACACAAGGAGTATCAGATGATCTTCGTGATGCTTACTTGTTTAATTTGGAAGTTGTACCACAGTGGGCCAAGACATTAGTGCCAGTATTGACATATGGACCCAAACACCCAGTAATGAATACTCAAGATAGGGAGGTAGTAAAAGCCCAAAAGTACCATATCGTGGCAGGAAGTATGTACAAGCATACTGACCAAGGGATATTAGCTTGTTGTGTGAAAGAGGATGAGTACATGAAATGGTTGCAATTAGCACATATGGGTGCATTAGAGCAACAGTACTCAAGGCAAAGAACTCTACCGACACTAAGGAGACTCGGAGTGTACTGGCCAACTATGGAAGCAGATGTCCAACTGGTGTAAGGAATGTCCACTCTGTCGTATTAGACCACCTGTGGAGCACGCTACCCTATACCAAGTGTCTCTAATACCAAATTGGAGTGAACCATTGGTAGCCTTCCTAAGAATGAAAACATTCCCTCAAGATATGACCCTGGTGAGGAGAAGAAGTTTAGAACAAGAAGCCCTCGATTACGCACTCATTGGTGATAATATGTACAAACATGGAAAAGATGGATATCTAAGGCTATGCATCCATGAGAGTGAATATCTTAAGATCTTGGAAACTGCTCACCAAGGTATAGCAGGAGGACACTTTGGACCAAACCGTGTGATTAAGGCAATCCTATTTGCAGGCTTGTGGTGGCCAACCCTTCACATGGACGCACATACCTATGTGAAGCGGTGTGAGATTTGTCAGCAAACTCAATATCCCATACGCAAAGATGAGATGCCATTGAAACCTATGATGGGTGGACGTGCATTCTCTAAGTGGGGAATATACTTTGTAGGTCCTATTAATCCCCCAGCTAAGAGTTCCCATGTGGAGTATATCATTGTGGCCATCGATTATCTGACTAAATGGGTAGAAGTGAAAGCCACAACAAAGAACGATGCTCAAACAACAGCTAAGTTTTTATTTGAGAACATGTTCACTAGATATGGGCTACCAATAGAGCTAATAAGTGAGGCACTCACTTCTTGAATGAAGTCATTGAAAATCTTCTCCAAGAGTTCTTGGTAGTACACAAGAAGTCTTCCCCCTATCATCCACAAGCTAACGGGCAAGCCGAAAGCACCAATAAGATTCTATGCAACATGCTGACCAAGTTAGTGAATAATAAACGGTCTGATTGGGACAAACAGTTACACCATGCTATTTGGGCATATAGAGTTGCCTATAAAATGGTACTCCAAGCCACACCCTTTCAAATGGTATTTGGCCAAAGTGCAGTGCTACCATTGGACTTCTAGATACCTACACTGAAAGTAGCACAGGAGCATGAGTGGACAGGGCATGAACTCTCTTCAAAGATCTTTGATCTTGAACGGCTATGTGAAACGAGACTGAGAGCTGTCGTAGCGATTTATGCAGCCAAGAAAAGACAAAAGGCATACTTTGATGCCCATGTAAAGGATAAGGGTTTGAAAGCAGGAGACCTAGTCTTAGTGTACACCCTGAAACAACATGCAAGGAAGCTATAGAAACGTGGCTATGGACCTATGATCATAAATAGAATATCAACTAGTGGAACAGTTCAAATAGCTACTCTAGAAGGTGATATCCTCCCTAGTTACATCAAAGGATGCAGAGTCAAACTATATCAAGAACCCCTCATCGAGGAGATGCTTAATCGACTCAACACGGCCAAGAAACGTAAGGAAGAAGAAAAACGAATTCGAGAAGAAGCACAAGCAGAAGCTTTGGAACGATTCTGAAGAATGAAATTGAGAAGACAGGGTAGAGATCAGCCTAGGACAGATGCCTATGCAACTCCAGGATGTCACATGGCTATGTGTGAAGTCTCAGGTGTAAGTTCCCATAGAATAATTGACTGACGTCCATTTGTGACCTTAGAGATAGGACAAGGAAATAGTGCAAGGACTGTATGGGCCTTGATTGATTGAGGTGAAGCCACTAGTGCAGTCAGACTTGCTTATTGTCAAGAGTTGAAATTAAGTGTCAATCCTATAGAAGCATACCTTATAGGATTGGGAGGTGTGGAAACCCCTTGCATGGGCAAGGTGGAGCTCCCCCTCTACATTCAAAATGTTCTAATGCCAATTAAAGTACTAGTATGTCAAGACAAGGATCTCACCGAACCTCTTGTCTTGGGTCAAGATTGGATATATGATCATGCAGTCAACCTGAACCTAAGAAGTGGTCTTCTTCAAGTCTGGGTAGGTCAAAATCGCATTACCATCGAGTTAGAAAATCAAGCACTCAAGAAAGTAGAAAAGGCACAAACTCCTGGTCCCTCCAGGAGCACTATCATGGAAAAAGATGTTTCTCTTGTCCAAAACTCTATGATGCAGAAAACCCTCTCTCAAGAAGCGGTGATGCAAGTGGAACTCCTTGATGGTTCGATGGAAGTCTCAGGCCAAGAACGTGAAGTCTTGGAGATCTGAATGAAGCGAACAAGTCACGGTCCTAAACCAAAGATCACCTCGGCCAATGCATCTCCACCATTGAAGCAGATATGGGTACGAAAGGGCAAACTTCCCCAAGCAACTCCGGCTGAAGCCCCAACCAAACCCTACTCTAGTGGTCCGCATAGGGCGCCTATAAAATGCTTCTCCGACAATCACCCACGAAAAGACTATCTATCTGGGTGCCCAAGAAGTTGATGACGGTTGACCCACAATCAAGACAAGTCTGGGTGCCTAAGGCTTGCTTGCAGGCTCAAGTGGCCACCCATAAACTTCACAAGACAAAGCTCCATTCACACACACTCACACTTGCATCAATAGGCACTAACAGGGTCACTAGTATCTGGGTCCCTAAAAAGACTCATTTTCAAATAGATGCTCATGTAAAGTCTCCCATAGCCCACCGACGGTCATATTGTAAAACCATGCATTACATTTGGTGACATTTGGTGATAAAAAGATTGTAATAAACCCCCCGAACCCAATTTGTAAATTCATCTCCACCTACTAACTGCATCATCCTCACACCACAGGATTCCACTTAGCACATAGAACTCTTCATTTACTAACTACACACACGATCACGAGCACCAATTGACCCACTAACCTTATCACAGTGCTTCATGTTAATGTTGTAACGGGGAAAAATGGCCATATCTTGCCCACTACAATGTTAACATGTGCTTCTATGTTCTCACATAATTGGCAAGCAAAGTAGTAACATGCCAGAAGCAACAAGAACCAGTTCCCAGGCGGGATCAAGCTGTTGGAGTTAGACATCTGAGGAAGCACGTGAACAACATAAGGTAGAAGAAGAAGCTTGGAGCACAACACACAATACTAAATGTATTACTAGAGAATGTACAAAGATAGGTAGCCCATTAGGGCAATAGGCGTATATACAAGCCGGGGGAAAAAAACCTCCTAAAGAGGGAAAAAAGTGCCCCGACGGTCCTAGTGTGTTCACATGCATCACTACCTAAATATATCAACAAATCCCCCTAGGAGTGATGCGGTGAACAAGTAATTGGCACTCATGTATAAGGAAGTGCCAAGCTATGTGGAAATCACTCCACAAAAGGAAGTAAGCCCAAAGCTTTGCGGAAAGCTTCAAACTTCTCCCTAGGTAGAGCCTTCATGAAAAGGTCTGCAATGTTCTCCTACATGGGCACATATGCCAAGCTAATCTCCCCAACAGAGAACCTCTCCCTTACATAATGATAATGCACCTCAATGTGCTTAGTGCGAGCATGGAACACAGGGTTCCTCGCAACTGCCAATGCACTTTGACTATCAGTGAAGATGGTGGTGGCAAAAGAGTGACCAATACCCAAATCAGCCATAAGGCGTTTGAGCCACACGCACTCAATAATCGCTGTGAAAGCTTCCCTATACTCAGCCTCACAACCAGAAGTGGCCACAGTAGGTTGCTTCTTGCTCAACCAAGATATACATGAGCTACCAAGCATGAAGCAAAAGCCACTAGTGGACACACTAGTGTCATAGCAACGAGCCCAATCAGAGTCACAAAAAGCATGCAAATCTGGTGGTAGTGATCCCCCCTTGGGATAAAACAAACCAAGTAGCCGGGTACCACTCAAGTAGCGAAAGATGCGCTTAACCACCTGCCAATGCTTGACTCCTGGGCAATGCATAAACCTGCTCATTTGTGAGACATCAAACTGAATATCTGGCCAAGTAATGCATAAGTAAATCAAGCATCCAACAGCCTGCTGATAGAGAACGGCATCAAATGCATCTCCAGCATCATGAAGACTCAGTCCTAAACCTGTTTCCATAGGAGTGGCAATAGGTTTATAGTCTTCAAGGCCAAAACGCTACAATAATGTGTCAATATATTTTGTTTAACACAAAGCCATTCCACCATCAATGTGCATAAATTGAATGCCCAAATAGTGATGCAAATGCCCCAAATCAGACATCTCAAATGAGGCATGCAAATCAGCCTTAAAATCAGCAATATGCCTCTCATGAGGACCAGTGAGCAGCATGTCATCAACATAAACCACAATGATCAAAAGTACATCATTAGCACACTTAACATATAAGGTGCTTTCAGTTGGAATGTTCTCAAAACCATGTGCAATCAGAGAGGCATGTATCTTCTCATACCAAGCACGTGGTGCTTTCTTTTAAACCATATAATGCCTTCTTTAACCTACACACCTCGTTTTCATGCCCTTTTTGCACAAAGCCACGAGGCTAAAAGACACACACTTCTTCATGAAAGTCACCATTCAAAAATGTAGTTTTAATGTCCAACTGATGTACATTCCAACCATGATGAGCTACAAGTGCACAGATGCTCCGAACAGTAGTCATACGGCATGTAGGTGCAAAGCTTTCATCAAAATCAATGCCTCTTTCCTGTGCATAACCCTTTGCAACAAGCCTAGCCTTATACCTGTCAAATGTAACATCAAGTTTACGCTTCAACTTGTATACCCACTTAGTGCCAATGGCCTTCTTGCCAGGAGGCAAGTCACATAAAGACCAAGTACCATTCTTCATTATAGCATCATATTCAGATTGCATAGCAGCCATCCAATTTTCTGAATTTTATGCTTCATCAAACGAAACAAACTCAGTCTCATCATAGAGACTAGATGTAGCCATAACATAGCAATCTGATGCAAAAGAGGCACTATGAGAGCCTGATCGAGTGCGATATGACAGAGGTGCATCTAATTTGTTGTCACACAAGGTCTGCACCAGCCATTTTGGCATAATTTTTGCCTCCTCAATATCAGCTCTCTCATCAACAAGTGCATCATGTAAATCTACATAAAAAATGGGATGATCTGCATCATCACATGAAACCTGCAAAGGCTGAGAAGTTGCCTCATTAGGACCAGCACTAGACTGTCCACCTGTAAAAAGAGGCAACAAAGTATCATACATGTATTTGGAGCTAATAGATGTCTCCTTAGTACATGAAAGCAATGGTTGAATAGCATCTTCCACAAAGACAACATCACGGCTAGCCAGAATGCGTTTAGTCGGGATGATACAGATGATAGCCCTTACTTTCATAACTATACCCAACAAAAATACATTTTACTGCTTTATCATCCAATTTTCTACGATGTTGTTCGGGCACTAATGCATATGCCAAACAACCAAAAACACATAGATGAGCAACAGATGGCTTGCGTTCATGCCAAGCCTCATATGGAGTGATAGACTGCAACGCTTTAGTGGGACACGTGTTAAGTACATATGTTGCACACATGACAGCCTCAAGCTAGAAAGTATGTGGTAAAGCCTAACTCTTGACCATACACCTCGCCATCTCCATGAGTGACATGTTCTTCTCTTCAACAACTCCATTCTATTGAGGTGTATACGGCATTTTAAACTAGTGTTTTATCCCACATTCAGCTAGAAATGCATTAAAATCAGAAGACATATATTCCCCCCCTCAATCAGAATGGAGGGTGCCCATTTTACATGATGACAGATTTTCAGCCAAAACCAAAAACTGTTTAAAGCACATGAACACTTTGGACTTTTCCTTCAATGGATATACCCATGCATGCCTGGAAAAATCGTCGATGAACATCATGAAGTAAGGATAATTTCCAAAAGAAGGTGTCTCCATAGGACCACAGACATCACTATGTACAAGCTACAATTTCTGAGTAGCCCGAACTGGACCATCTTTTGGAAAGGATGAACGCTGCATTTTGCCCAAAATATAGCCTTCACAAACATGTTTTCCAGGTTCCTCAAGTTTGGGCAAAGAGGACACCATTTCAGATTTCTGCAAGCGTAGCAAACTAGCAAAAAATTCAAATGACCAAAGCGTGCATGCCAAAGCTTTGCATCTGACATAGCCTGAGAATCATGTATTGCACATGCTGAATCATTTACAGATCTTTCATAGTCTATGAGCTTATACAGCCCATGACATAAAATTCCAGAAGCAATAAGCACGTCGCCATTTGATAGATCATGAATTATACACCTATCATCAACAAATTTCACAACCAAGCCAATCTTGGCTAATGCAAAAACTGATAACAGATTTTTCTTGATCCCTGGCACAAACAAAGCATCTGACAAAGTGAAAGAACTACCATCAGCAGTAGTCAAAATGATCTTTCCAACTCCCATAACAGGATAAGAGGAGTTGTTGGCGCATGTAATAGTATTTCCTGTAGGGGTAGGCTCGCGTGAAGAGAAGAAACTGCGCTGCGAGGTAATATGTTTGGTCGCCCCACTGTCAAAGTACCAAACATCAGAGTCTACTACAGACATGCACTGCTCATGAGAAGATGGGTCAAAACTGCAAACAGTAGTAAACGCCCATTCTTCTTCCTACACAATATTAGCAGACTCTGTTTTTGGAGTAGAGGCCTCTGCAACAACCATTCCTACCTCTTTTTTCTTTGCCTCTTTTGCAGCCAGTTTAGGACAATTCTTTATGATATGATCATTTCCTTTATAGTACTTGCAAAACAATTTCTATTTTTTTTATTTCTTGTCATCTTTGTCTTCCCTCTTCGATTGTGCAGAATTAGCAGATTTCTGCTTACTAATTGAAGAGCTCCATTTTCCTTTTCCCTTCTGACTAGCTAGGAAAGCTTGATCTGCAACTTGCATAATGGACCTGTTCAGCCTGGATTGATCTTCCTGCAATAGAATAGAGACCAACTCCTCAAATGACAAGGCATCTGGAGTGCCTTTCATCATCAGCCAAAGAGTAGAAGCAAAACTCTGATATGAATCAGGAAGACCATTCAGAACGGTCTGCACAAGTGAGCTATCTAGTATAACCTCATCAACAGAAATCAATTGTTCCTTCAAGTCTTTGATCTTTGTTAGGAAATTGTTCCTTCAAGTCCACTAGGAGAGGGCACCTACTTATGGGAAGCTGAAATAGAATTTAATGGCAAGTGGGGAAGGTACCATTTCTTTACTCGCGAATTTGAAAAGTATCAGGACGCAAAAGTGATGAGATCAGTATGGACCAAAGCTTGCCTGTACAGCTACTTTAGAGCACTATTACCCAAACCTAATTTTTTGTGTTGTTCCTACTTGATCAACACTATCACCCTGAGCAGAACAAAAGGAGGAGATAGTACCTTTGTGCTCCCCTCATTAACACCAGGCCATGAACTAAAGAGGTTTAAACTTACCCTCAACTTAGTATGAGAGGCCCTGGACATGAAGGGTATGCACATTCCAACAGAAAAAGAAACATTGATTCCTGGACATATGAAGCACAAAGACCTCAAAAAACTGAAAGATATGGTAGCCATGACACTGACCATTGCCCTCCATTTATGCACAATCATGCAGCATTTTGCCTTCCCGGCTCAAGAACGCTTCATCATGCCACCAAAGAGAATTTGGTTCAGCTTGTATTTGGTGGAGACAGAAAGTCTCACCCTCAATCTACCCCACTCGATCATTGATCAAATTCACTCAGCACATCAACGCTGGAACAAGAAACATAAGAATGTGCTTCATGGATGTTGCACTCTTACACGAATCATTTAAAGGTGCCTGCTTATGATGTGCCCATTCAAAGAGCATTGATGTGGTCCAAAGCCCAAAAGGGGCCACCATCTAAGAAAATGAGAGGAGCAGTCCAAATACCTTGTGCACTGGCAAGGGGTGCCACCCTCACACCAGATGTGACACCACCTCAAACAAGACGTGTTCGCCCATTCACGATTCACTTGCCCATAATAAGTACAGAGGGAACAAATCTTGTTTTCCCTCCGGTTCCCTCTGACTTGGAGTTTCCACAGGGCTACACTTTGGACGATTTAATAGATGAAGAAATTTCCAGGATGATTAATGAGGCTACTCTTGAGACTGAGGAAGCTCAGGCCCGAGGACCGCAACCGAATGCAGGGACTCCAACCCCTACTCAACCCAAAGTAGTAGAAGTGAACAAAGATGAAGAAGAGACTGATGAAGAGGAGACAGACGAAGAACACGACCAGGAGCAAGAGGAAATCTAAGAGCTAGCAGGTGCCCCAGCCTATACGACACAGATCAAAAGATTGTATGAGACCATGAAAAGAGTCCAGGAGCATCAGAAGTTATCATTACAAACAAGGAAGTTACTCATAAGTCAAATGTTAGGAGAAGAAGGGGTAGACAAACAAGTTATTGAGTCATTGAACCTTCACGCTGATGCGCTTGGCCTAGATGAAGCCATTCACTCGACTATCGCTCACATTCATCATTTTGAGCAACGAGTGCCTACCCGCCCAACTCGATCCAGGAAGCATGGCACGCGAGGCACTGCTATCGCCACACTCCTCCACCTTCCAAAACTTCAAGAACATTAAAGATCTACATTTCTCAGGCATCAGTTTCACTGCAGGCAATCTTGACTTAGTATATGACATGAGCACAACCCCCTCCATTAATGTGATATATGCATGGCACGCGAGAATCAAATACCTCCCAACATGCTACAAACAGACTTTTGAGGAGATGTTCATTATAGGGTTTTGGGAGTACCATTATGAAATATTCATCTCCAGACCCTCACATCTTCTCCAACTTTTCGCTGTGGAGAGAACCTTACATTCCGAACAATTGTGTCTGCCACATCCGGACATTCCAAGGCCACTCGATCGGGATGCCTTACTGATAGATTTAGCCAAAGGACTGAGGCTAGAAGAGCACCATTTGGCTACCGACGTCATCAAATACTATGTCAAACGTTTAGCCCAACAAGGGTCTATCACAGACGACAGGCGCGAGAGGGGGGGTGTTGGTAGCAGTCAGGGCGCTCAAGGATCTACAAGACAAGGAAGCCAACAAAAGGAGTCGGAGCAGAGAGAAGGAACAAGTAGGCAAGGTAGTCAACGCACATCCGACAAGTAGGCAGTCAATTTTTTCAACCCAATCTCTTTTCAACAGTGATTTTCATCACTACATGAACATTGTAAATACCATTTTTGGTAGATTCGACTCCATTTTGTTCAAGCCGAGGAGTCCTTGAGCTTGAGGAGTATTAGAAGTATTTATGTATCAATTTTCAATTTTTTTAAAGCTTGTTTGAGCTTCCAAAATAGCCTAGGAACCTAATTTTTAACTAGGCCAGACACTAGGTCTGGACAGGACCAAAGCTAGTAAAAAACTATAAAAAGAGCTAGAGAGCTCATTTTTTAGGCTAGCTTGTTAGTGATTTGAGCTTGTATATGAGACTTTTTGAGTAATCTAAGGAACTCCATTGTTTCTCTCTTTGTCTTGCCTTGTGTGCATGTGTGTGTATGTGTGTGCATGTTCGTGTGCTTCTCACTCACACACTTGTTCCATCACTTGTTCGAGGTCTTCATACCATCCTCACGTCTTCTCGGATTGACATTAAAGGAGGTGCTACTCACCACTGAGCTACACCAAATGCTAAGACACAAAACAGACTTGTAGTCAATGCAGTTCTATAGGAACCTGGTGAGCCTATGACAAGCTATGTCCCTCCTTAGATTTGCAATCAAACTTATCCCTCATATAAAAGTTTTAGAGCACCACGGACTGGCAATTACAATTCTCAACAATGAAATCAAGGAGTAGAAAACACCAGAAATCGAACATTCCAGCCTAAATGTCACTTGTGTGGTGAATTGGGTCATATCCACATGCACTACAAAGATGCTCAAGACTATGACAAAAGGAAGAAGGATCGTCAAAACCGCACAACAAATGTGGTAGTGATTTCACCCATGGAGACACAAGCAACAACCATCCAGACTTGCTCTGGTAAGATTTTGCAACCTAATGTTGAAATATTTCGACTAGGATTCAAGGAGTAGCAGAGAAAAAATTCTTAGGAAACTCAGTGGGCACAAGCCAAAGCTACTATTTTTCTTGATCTTGTACTACTTACTCTTCAAAAAGCAGAAACATTTGTACCCAAAGTACTAAAACCGGTAGTAGTGGATGTAGCAGAATCATCAAGAACAACATCAAAAGGGCCATCGCAGAGTACAGCCTAGGACATACCATCCAAAGCCCCAATTGCCTTGCCTTTAGGCCAATTGTTGTCGCTTGTTCCTGGTATTAGGCAACAATTTCAATAGCAGATCAAAGTGGACCCAATTCTGATGCCAACTGTAGCTACAATCCACCCTGAACCGGAAACAACTGTGGACCATGTGGTCCCTTTAATTACAGTATGGTATAAGAATCATAATATTACACAAGTACTCGTTATGGTGGATCTGAAATTAATATTGACAGGACAACCTTATTCAAGACATTAGGTTGGAACAAGATTGAATCGGTGAAATTCTTTGTTAGAATGGCTAATCAGTCTCGAGTCCACCCGGTGGACTTAGTAAGAAATATTCCCATCACAGTGCAAGGTGGAGCCTTCCAGATGACATTTCTAGTCTTAGATCTACTTGAATCCAACTTACATTACAATTTACTGTGTCGTTATCCCTCAATAAAGCAGGCTAAAGTCTTGCAAGATTGGTCATCCCATGACTTAATTTTTAAGTGTAATCATAGGAAATATACTATGGCTTTGGATGAAATTACACCTTGTGAACTGCATGCAAGAACTTACATTGCTGAACCAGTCCATATGTTGGATGGTTTGTCAGATGATGAAGAAACTACTTTCCTTTTGACCAACCAGGATTTACTTTCCTCAAGCACATTTGACTTACAACACGTTTTGGATCAGTGGTCCCTGTTTAACTATCCCTCTTACTCGTCTGATTATAGTGGCACCTCGAGATTTCCAGTGGACCCCCAAATGCCAAGAAAGTTTTGTTCGACTAAAATATTTCTTATGTAGGCACTGATCCTGCAAGCTCCAAACTGGGATCTTCCCTTTCATGTTTTTGTGGATGCATTTGACATTGCTAAAGGGGGTCTCCTTATGCAACTTCAAGATAAATGGTTTTGATCGGTCTATTATGCTAGTCGTCGATTAGCTCCAGCTCAACAAAATTATTCTGTTATAGAGCGTGAATGTTTGGGACTGATCCATTATGTGAAAAAAATTTGCCACGACCTGCTTCGTAAATTTACCTTTCATGTGGACCACTCTACATTGATATATTTGGCGTGTCAGCAAAATTTAGGTGGCAAAATGTCCCAATGGATCCTCTTTCTGTAGGAATTCGACTATGATGTGGTCCATCTTTCGAGATCTTCCCACGTAATTGGTGACTTTTTGTCCTAGTTAGATTTCGATGAAACTCTGGTGGGTGTAGATGATTCTTCTCTGGCTATTCATATGACTAAACCCTACTCCTCATTGGTTCATTGGAATCTTGATGACTCCTGTTACAATACCATTATGACTTTTTTGACAACTAGATGTCCATCAAACTCTATGTCGATCATTGCACGATAGAAATAGGCTTTGTACAATAGACGGTTCCAAATTATTGTGGGTCAACTATACCATGTTGATCCCTCGGGAGTTTGGCTTCGATGTGTCCCACCACATGAAGTACCATCAGTTTTGGCCTTGGCTCACTTTGCACCCTTAGGGGGTCATTTTTTGGTGAAATAAATGCACAAGAAGATTTTACAAAGTATTCATTGGTGTCTGACTATGCAATAAGATGTGCATGAGTATGTTCAGTAGTGTGATCCCTGCCAACGAACTAGTCAACCCTTACCGTGACATCATTTTTCCTCTCCAGCATGTTCTCCCCTTAGAACCATTCCGAAAATGGGGCTTGGACTTCATTGGCCCAATTACTCCCTTGGCTGCTTTGACTACTAATCATTATATTTTGACCTGCATTGATCATGCTACACGTTGGGATAAAGCTTAGGCAGTTCATTCTATCACTGCTATGATACTTGCTCGGTGCCTGACTAGAGATCTTTTTCCATGTTTCGGTCTTCCCCTTGAATTACTAGTGTCGGATAGAGGCACCCATTTTGCAAATGAACTAGTTGAAGCATTGATAGCTGCTTTCAATATTACACATAAATTTAGTGCTCCCTATTATCCTCGTGCTAATGGTCTTGTGAAAAGTACTAATAAAACAATGCTGACTTTGTTGAAAAAAATAATTTTGGATTGTCCTGATCGATGGGATCAAGTGCTACTTGTTATTCTCTGGGCACACCGCACTACCTACAAGGTTACTACAGGATACACTCCGTTCAAACGTGCTAATGGAGTTGAAGCTATTGCCCCTATGGAGGTTGTTGTACCTAGTCTGTGAGTTGCTATCGAACATACATTATTACCAGCGGCATCACTTTATAGTCATATCGATGATCTATGGGCATTGGACGAGCAGAGGTTTGAAAGCTCTTTGCTCATCGAGGAAGTACAACTGCAACAAGCCCAGATGCATGACCGTTTCTTAAGGACTCCACTATTCAAAGCCAATCAACTTACTCTGTTCTACAATTCTAAATCAGATCATGCTGCAAGAAAATTCATAGTCCAGTGGTTCAGTTCATACCCGATTTTGGTGTAGATTGGTTTGGCAATCTTCCAATTCTTGTCGGAACACCGATTAAAAATCCGATCAATGGACAAAGCTTCAACCTTTTTCATCACCTTGCACATAATCAATTATTAGTCCGCCACCCATGTCTGCATGGTTTGCATGATTATTATGATGTATCTTCCTTGATGTGAATTCATTATTACGATCACCCCATTTTTCAATCATGCCACCTTGCCATTTAAAAATCCCTATGCTTTTCTATAATCCACTATTGTGTTTACATGTTTGCATGTGTTCATTAGTGAGCTTTGCAAACATTTGGCTTCTGTGCACTCGAGTGATCATGGAAGTCTTAGCACCTTTCAAATTGTTATTTGCTATAGTCTCTGATGAGATTAAAATTCTTTTGACCCCACGCTGCCTTGCACGTTTTTGTCTTCTATAGTGGGAAGCTGCTTTGGCACATCCCCCTGCAGATAGTCTTATCCGTTCTATTAAACCGAAACCCGCCTCTACTGCATTTTGGATCATCCCTCTAAGTAGACAGGAGCTTCCGCAAATGCTGACTGAAGTGGGTCAGTGTTTTTTCCTGCCCACTGGCACTACAGCGTCAGTGCCCTCCTTGTTCCCCACTACTATGTAGCATCTCTTTCCTCGGCATAGCTCAAATGAGTATGCTATCAGCTGTCGCCTGGAGTCAGAGTGCTTCATTTTGCATTTCCTCATCATGCTTAACCTCCAACAATGCCCGTATGGCATTTCTCTCCAATTCTACTCCATCATCATTGTTGCTACCCAATGACCAATCAATTGGTTGGTCATACTTTCCAACTACATTCATAAAGAATTCAAGTATGTCATCTGATATTTAGATAACGACAATCACCTGAAAACTTGATTGCCATATCTGCTATTCATGCTATATCTGAGCGAATTCCCCATCACTACCCTTGTCGTTCTTGTTCCCCATCGCTTTGCACAGGCCACTCCTCCTTCACAAGATGAGGAAGATGAAAGTGTCAATCTCATACTTTGTTGCTCTGAGCCTACCCATGTCATCATTTCTTCTTCCTCTAGTGTCGAGAATGATGAACACCAAATGAATAATCTGCCTCCGCCACCCTCTCGTCCGATAGCCGACAGTGAGCCATCATCCTCATCTTCTGCTCCTCCACCTCCCCCACCCCCTCTCCATTGAAGGATACTATCATGAAGGATGCTGCCCCCCTCACCCTCACCATCAAAAAGTAAAGAACCCTCCCCATCCCCCCTGCCTTCTCCAAAGCCGGTGGAAAAAGTCACCACACCATCTCCTAACCAAGCACCCTCTAGCCCTACCCCGCTCTCATCACCCTCCTACTCTCCACCCAATACACCTCCTAGTGCCAGATGGTCTTCCCTATCCCCACCTTCCTCGCCATGGAATGTCGTGGCTATATCTATTATAGATGAACTAGCTGTACCTACTCTTCCCCCTCTTCTTGCTACCTATCAAACATACTGGCAATTCGGCCTCAATTACCAGTGTGGCATCTAGGAGTTTGGTAGGCTTAACAACTACCTACTCCACATGTAGACTTTAATTCTCGTGACATGGACTATTATCAACAACTGGTAGACCATTTCCAACAACATTGTACTTGGTTGTAGCACCGTAATCAACAGTCACAATAAGATCTAGACCCGCATGTGTTCACCAACCAATACTTGGGTGACACCTTGTACTAAGAGGCCAAGCAAATGCAATAGTTCAAAGGATTTTTTGAAAGAGTCCAAGAGAGAAGTAGAGAATCACCAGAAGCAGGTCACAAACTTGCAAGAAGCCAATGCTCGCCACCTCTTGTGAATCCAAGAGCTTGAAAAGGAGATGATGGTGTAGGCCACTGTAATAAATAAGCTAAAATTCTAGTTGCAGGATCAAGCCAATAACTATGACCTTCTTCAACAAATTGCCACCACCCTCCGAGAGACTAATGAGCAATTATTTGCTCAGACAATGCAACAGGAATAGAGGCTTGAAGCCTTCAATTAGTAGCTGATTAATCTCCAATAGTCTCTGGAGGTGGAGAAGTTCCTCAAGGAGTAGGCTACCCAGGTATTTCGTGTAGAGAAAAGCTAGCAAAGCAAGATTTTACCTCCAGGAAGAGTTCGGCTTGCAGCTCACTGAAGCGCAAAGCCACTCTATTGTCAACCAAGCCTCCACATCCAGTAATCCTGAAGGCTCTATCACTCTCTGTTGGAACTGAAGGACTCACAAGGCAAGGAAGCTTACGAAGGGAGTTAGAGAGAAGAGAAGGCACAAGCAGACAGAGTAGTCAACGACGATCTGGCAAGTAGGCCAATATTTTTTCAGGACACTAAAGCATATCAAAGAGGTGGACACACAAGGAGAAGGAGCAAGTAGGGAGCTCGAAGATATGTATGTCAAATCGTTAGAAGAAATCCCTACAACAATAGTGATTTTCATCACTAAAAGCCATTGTAGATACCATTTCATATTTTTGTAGCTCCATTTTGTGCAAGCCAAGGAGTCCTTGAGCTTGAGGAGCATTTGAAGTAGCTACCTACCAATTTTCATAATTTTTAGACTTCGTTTGAGTCTTCAAATAGGCCCTAGAACCTAATTTTTAACTAGGTCGGACACTAGGTCTGGACACGGCCAAAACCTAGTCAAAAACTATAAATAGAGCTAGAGAGCTCATTTTTTAGGTTAGCTTGTAATTGATTTAAACTTGTATGAGCTTTTTGGAAGTAATCTAAAGAACTCCATTGCTTCTCACTCTTTGTCTTACCTTGTGTGCACGTGTGTGCGTATGTGTGTGCATGATAGTGTGCTTCTCACTCATGCACTTGTGCCTTCACTTGCTCGAGGTCATCATACCATCCTCACATCTTCCCGGATTGACATTAAAGGAGGCGCTACTCATCACTGAGCTACACCAAATTTTGGCGCCGTTGCTGGGGATCGAGCTTTGAGGACGAGCATGTGATGGTAAGACGTAGATTTGAGATGTTGGCGTTGTAGGTAATTTCTTCCACTTTTCTTATTTTTCTCTTTCTTACTTCACCACCATCATCACCATCATCCTCCTCACCATATCCGATCTCCATCTCCATCTCCATCATCGCAAAAAAATTTCAGTTTTTTTATCATATCACCTTCTCCCTTCCATTTCCTTCATTCCACTTGTGAGAGAGAGCGAGAGAGCGATATTGTGTGCGTTGTTTTTGCATGTTTCTTGATCATTCTTGCAGGTTTTTGCTGCATCATCATCTCCAGCACTCCGCACAGGTACGAAAAATCACGAAACTGTCTCTGTGTCGCCGCGATCGACAGAAAAATCGGCCATTTGGTAAAACAAAGCACACCATAAGGATACACATAAGGAGCACACTCTAAATCACCTAAAACAATAAAAAAATTATGTGTTTCTCTGTCAATCGCGAACGACACCATCGATCGCGATCGATAGCCACGATCGACAACATCTGTCAATCGCGACCGACAGACCCTGTCAATCGCGACCGACAGACCTGTCGATCGCAACCGACAGAGACGACCGACTGACCCTGTCAATCGCGATTGACACCATCGATCGCGATCGACAGCCACGATCAATACCTCTATCAGTCGCGATTGACACCGTCGATCGCGACCGACTGAATTTTGACGATTGACTGAATTTCACGCGTTGCCACATGTCCATCGCGACGGGCACAGTCCCGATCGACTGAATTTGCGGCAAAAATCCTGGAAAACGTGTCGGTCGCGATTGACACCATCAATCGCGATTGACAGGACCCACGATCGACTCTGTTGATCGCGATTGACACTGTCGATCACGATTGACGTGTCGATCGCGACCGACAGGCCTCGACGGACACCTCTGTCAATCGCGATTGACAGACCTGTTGATCGCGATTGACAGGCTTTTTCGGCCAATTTTCTAGGGTTTTTAATACCAAGTTCTTGGGGTAATTTTTGGCATACCTAGCAAATAATTAGTGGTTTGTGAGGTACTTACAAGTGTGTCTTGAGAAAAATCCTGTGTATCAAATACCATACCTAGGGGGAACAAAACCAAGGGATCTCTAGAATTGTTTGCAATAAAGACAGGGGACATAATTGATATCCAAATTACATGCACGAATGTGATCTGTCTGTCATTTGAGTTTAAGTCTTGAGCTAATTTTGGGACTTTCACAGGTCCATTGAGAGCAATTGAGAGCATCCAAAGCAAGGGTTTCTTTGCAAGCTTGAGAATCGGGTTCTTGAGCGTCACAAAGCAAGGGATCAACAAGTAAGGTCGGAATATTCTCAACTCCCTTTGCCAATTCTTAGCTTAGGCTAAGTTTGAGTAGTGTTAGGAGTAAGTCAGGACAACGATAGGCACCTGACAAGTCAAAGACTATCTAAGAAATCAAGTTCAAGAGATAACCTGTGTGTGATCGAGAACTTTAAAGGAAAAGAACTTAACGTGGGACGATCAACTTAAGTGCGGAAAATTAACTCAAATATTCCTGACGACGCGATATCAGACAAGATCATAAACACGATAACACACTAAAAAAGAATCAAGTGACTGACACCAATTGATCGGCAACGAGGTTGTACTTTGGGCAAAAATTGGGCTACTTAAATAGGCATATGAACCTTAGATCAGGACGACATCTAGTAAGAGATAGAAAAAGTCTTAGGTCTTCAGAGGCTAGCGTTAATCATACTGCTAGGTCTTGGGCCCAGCAGTTGAGCCACCACGGAGTGTATTGGCCTAGTATGGATAAAGAAATACATGAGTGGATAAAGAATTGTCCAGGGTGCCAAGAAAAACCTCCAGTGGAGCATGCTACCCTTTATCATGTGTCATTGATTCCAGATTGGAGCACACCATTGGTAGAATTTATGAGAACGAGAACACTACCCAACGAGGAAAGTCTAGCAAGAAAACGAAGAATGGAACAAGAGGCTCTAGACTATACCTTAATAAGAGACAACGTATATCAAAGAGGAAAACATGGTTACTTGAGATTGTGCGTTCACGAATCAGACTATTTGAAAATCTTAAAAACTGCCCATAGTAGTGTTGCAGGCGGACATTTTGGTTCTGACCGAGTAATTAAGACCATTCTATTCTCAGGACTCTGGTGGCCCACTCTTCATATGGATGCACATACCTATGTGAAGAAATGTGATACATGACAACATGCACAATATCCGATTAGAAAGGATGAGATGCCTTTGAGGCCAATGATGGGAGGACGTGCATTCTCGAAGTGGGGTATAGACTTTGTAGGTCATATTAACCCCCCATCTAGAAACTCCCATGCAGAGTACATTATTGTAGCCACAGATTACCTCACAAAGTGGGTGCAGGTAAAAGCCACAACCAAGAACGATTCTCAAACGATGGCTAAGTTCTTATTTGAGAATGTGTTCACTAGATATGGGCTACCAATAGAGTTAGTGAGTGATAGAGGCACACACTTCTTGAACAAGGTTATTGAAAATCTCCTTCAAGAATTCATGGTGATACATAAGAAGTATGCCCCTTATCATCCACAAGCCAACGGATAAGCCGAGAGCACAAATAAGATCCTATGCAATGTATTGACAAGACTAGTAAATAATAAATGCTCTGATTGGGACAAACAACTTCATCATGCTGTTTGGGCTTATCGAGTTGCCTACAAAATAGTACTCAATGCCACCCCATTTCAAATGGTCTTCAGACAAAATGTTGTGCTACTGTTAAAAGGGGACTTCCGTCACATCCACTTTTAATCTCTTCGGGTTCTTGGGGATGGTAGGGGTCTGACAATGCAGAGGCCCTTTATCTGATTTTCCCAACTCAACTATCAAATTAAGCAGTACGCTACTATCTAGTATAACTTCTTTTACACCATATTACTGTTCGTATTTCAGTTATTCCTTACACAGTCTTTAACACATAAATGAATGATCACCGTCGCTTAGACTGATTAACGTCAACATAACATTATTGTGTTATCAGAAATTAATGTAATTCAACAAAGACAGAGTAACAGTACTCAGAATATCTGAAATCTGCACTACAGCGTCTCCACAAGATCGCAAATTGCCCAGACACACAGTCTGGCGATCCCGTTTCTCTACCGTCGGAGAGCCCCGTAATGTCTCTTCATTAATAGGTAAAAAGTTACATCACTTTGCTACGCCCTTTCGGTGCGTGCGGTATATAAAAATATATAAGTTACATTGTGCCAATCCGGCGACCTAACACTGGCACGCATGGTGGACTTGAACCCGCAAAGAAAAGAAAACTAAGGCTCTTCGACAATGCCTTCTATATACATAGTTCTTGCTAATTTGAAGGTTCTAGAGATTTTCTGTTTCAATGAATCCAGCATCAACTTTAATGTCTCCGGCTCCACCAGCTGTGCGTCAGTTCGGACTAAACTTGCCGCAATGACATGACTCATCAAAACTTCAGTCTGGGTCTGCAAAAATGCTTCTTGTAAGTAAAAGTCATTGGCAAGGGCTACATCGCGGCTCAATCTCATATCTTCAATTTGTCCATCTATTCTGGATAGTCTGTCGGCTTGAACTCCCAGTTGCTTCTCTCTGCGTTCCAATTCCTGAGCTTGATATTGAATTGTCCTATAATTGGCATCCCTTTCTTTCAGAATCCCTGCTACTTCCTTCTTAAGTTGAATGGTCAGGCTCGTCTGTGCTTTGAGAGCAGTATTCGCCTAGAAAAGATCGATAGAGGCTGTCTGTAATTCGGCAGTAGTCTACTTAGCCAAATTAGCCATTTCTTGTCCTCTCTGCACGACTTCATCAAGCTCAACGCAAGTTTCTTCTAAAAGTTTGCCAAGAGCAATCCAAGCATCCTCCTTATCCTGTACCAACTGATTTAATTGCTTGATTTCTTCATCACGAGCAGTTAACAAAACGTCCTTGGCTTTTAATTCATCCAATGTTGCATCTCTTTGAGCAATAAGATTATCCTGCTCTGTAAGTCGAGCTTGAAGTTGCTGGAGTTGAATCTGCAAAGCATGGTTTTCGGCCTTAACTGCATTTGCTTCTTCCTGTAATGGGGCGATATCGTCTTCTAAAATATCCACTTTGTGCTGTAATTCATGTCGAATATTATTGGTGGCCTGCTTCATTTGCATAGGTAACTGCTGAGAAAATTGGATTAAGAGGCGACCCATCAATTCTAATTCATTAAACATTGGAGCCGGAAGAGTAAGAGGAGGAAGTGGCTGGGATGAAGAGGCTGATAATAGGTGAGGGGAAGGTGGTGGAGAGTAATTGGGAGAAGACGAGGAAGTAGTGGGTGCGTCGAGAACAACAGGCTCGACTCGGACAATGGGCTCTACAGTGTTCATGGGTGGAGGAGGTGGAATAATTGGCGTCAAAATGAGGCCGGTGGTATTCTGCTTTGATGCCTCAACCTTATCGATGACGGCATCAATCAGAGCAAGCACGTCGTTTAAAATGTCAGCAGCAATATCCTTCACAGAGTCTTGATTCTGCAGATGAGAATCCTCCCGAGAAGAAACTTCGTCAGAGTCTTCGGTGTGGGCATCTTGTTCCTGCTGCTTATTTGGAGAAGAATGATCGAAAGATTCGACATGAATGGATGTAGCGGTGTCATGGAAGACTTCTTCTTCATTGCCAGCCTTTGATCCCTGCACCTGGCTCTCAGAAGGACTTATATATCTGCGTTTCCGGTGAAGAAGTTGAAAGAGATCCTCATCATCATCCTCTGTGTCCTCGAGCACTTGAGTAGATTCTTCATGGAGCAAGATGGGAGCATTTGGAGGCGGTTGCGCGGCTTGGATTACTGGAAAGAGAGAAGTGAGGATATGGGGAAGACGAGAATGCGAAAGGTCACCCTTATTGACATGTTTGATAACCGCGACACATTCACGGTGAATGCGTCGGAAATAAAAAGAAGCAAAATTGACAGACTCCCGAGAAGCCATGTCTATCATCGAATAGAAGGGGTGCGAGATACCGTAAGTGCGTTTTTGCAAATTCAAAATAGCAACTAAAAACTGCAGAGCAGTGCGCTCTGGTTCAGGTCTACACAAAATGGCGTACTCATTAGATGAGTGCCGAGGAAACAACTCTTTCATCGTGGCTACAGGAACGAGTGGACCATTCTCCAATCCTTCCATAGGGAGGCGGAAAGCTTCAGCAAACGAAGCTAAAGTGATAACAACGCGGGATGGGAAGCAGGCGATGGGCCAACACTGCTCTGTAGCAGGTGTAGAGGTGATGGTAGCAATAATTTGCACATAAAATGGCTGACATTCCACTAAATGCCAAGGCAATTCAGCGAAATTCAACAAACCGCGAGTGCGCAAGTACTCACTTACTTCAGGAGTGAGTCCTGCACGGAAAGTAGCGACATTTGCTAAAGCTTCCATGGCGGACACAAGTGAGCACAAGAATACAGACGACAACGAACACGCACAAGCACACAAACGCACTAACGATTAGCAGTAAAAGAAACAAGGTTAAGTAGACACACGGGCATCATGAAGTGATCGAAAACCCTAATCATCGTGCGGTATTGAAATGATACCCTTCACAATTTTGGCATGCATGCAGAAACAGAAACAGTAACACAAGGCGGCGATTAATCATATTTAGATACCATAACGAGGAGATTACGGTCAGTGGTCAATCGAAATGCGGGAAAAGAAATAAACAAATGGAACGCGAAAAAGACAAGGTACACGTCATTGGTTATTGGCCGATTGCTGATAGAGGCGAAGCTTAGATCCATTAATCACTTTCAGAAGGGGAACTCCGGTTAAAGTGGCCAACCTAAAAGTAGCGGGTCCCACCTGCTCAATAATTCAGTATGGACCAAACCACCGTAATTTGAATTTCCCAGCGGACCGATTTGCTTTAGCATTGTAGAATAACACCAGTTGCCCCACCGTAAACACAGGGGTCTTGAGAAAACGATCATGGGTACGAGCTTGACGAACCTGAACTTCTTGAAGTACCAGAAAACTTTCCCAGCACTGTTCATCCAATGATCTGAGTGTATCCAATCGAAATGGCAAGGATTCTTCCGGTAGTAATTTTTGAGCTAAGGCAACACGTAGACTCGGCACTACGACTTCCATTGGTGCAATAGCTTCCAATCCATAAGCTAGTATGAACGGGGTCATGCCAGTAGCTACCTTGTACGTAGTCCGATATGCCCACAAAACTGCAGGTAGTAACTGGTCCCAACGTTCCAGACATTCCAAAAGCAATTTATGGAGCATAGTCAACAAAGTCTTATTGGTACTCTCCGCCAGTCCATTGGCACGGGGATAATAATGCGAGTTGAATTTGTGGACAATCTGAAATGTCTCGGTCAATACTTGCATTAAGTGGTTAGCAAAGTGTGTACCTTGGTCCGTAACGATTCTAGAGGCAACCCATAACGAGGAAAAACGTCCTTCATCAGGCATTTGGCCACCAAAACTATTGTGGCCGACCGTAATGCCTAAGCCTCCGCCCACCGAGTGGCATAATCGGTACAAGTCAAGATATAGTGGCTGTTGGTGAAAGTAGCTGGGGGTGTTATTGGACCAATCAAATCTAGACCCCACTTCTGAAAGGGTTCCAAAGGTAAGACAGGTTGAAGGGGAAATAAGTGCCACTGTAATGGCTGTCCAGACTATTGATAGGTATCACACTGCTGCACAAACTAAGTCACTTGTACATGGTAGGCCACCAAAGCGCACTTTGAAGAATTTTACGATGAGTAAGATCAGCGGCGAAGTGTTTGCCCGAGGGTAATGAATGAGCCATAGCAATAACCGATTCTGCTTCATGTGGTGGGATACATCAAAGTAAAACACCAGAATGATTCAGATAGTACAGTTGACCTACAATCAGCCAGAATCTTCGACTGTAAACTACAAATTTCCACCGCAGAGCAGGGGAAGTATGAGGAGGAAGACACCCGTCAGTTAGAAACGTTAGTATCGTATCGTAGTATGTAGGGGGAACAAGAGGTTCTGTGGATTCTTCAATAGTTGGCTCAGTAGCATAAATTGCTGGTGTAGTGTCATCAACCCCTACCGGAGCTTCACCGGAATCCAACTGAGATAGAAAATCTGCCAAGGCATGTGCTGTACCGGGTCGATGAATAACTTCATAGTCGAATTCCTGTAATAATAGAACCCATTGAGCCAAGCGACCACCTAAATGTTGTTGCCGGACCAAATACACAAGTGCGGCATGATCCACGTGGAAGGTGAACTTTCGACCCAACAAATAATGGTGAAACTTCTTCACAGAGTACACCAACCCGAGACATTCTCTTTCGGTCACTGAATAGTTTCTTTCAGCAGGGCTAATCGGTGACTTGCATAATATATAGGCCGAAACCATTTGTTAGTTTGCTGCATGAGGACACTACCAATAGCTATGTCCGATGCATCCACAAAGACATGGAACGGACGTTCCCAATCAGGTGGTTGCAAAATTGGGACCTGCGTCAATAACACCTTTAAATGATCAAATGCATTTTGGCACTCCAATGTCCAATCATACTGCCGCGGAGCACTAGTCATAAGCCGATTGAGCGGTGTTGCTAAATGAGCTAACCACCGTAAATGTCTGCCATACCACTGGATTTGGCCCAGGAAACGCATAACTTCTTTCGGTGTCGTAGGGACTGGTGCCTCCAACACGGCTGCAACTTTATCCGGATCAACTTGTATCCCTTGTGCAAAGATAATATGTCCGAGTAGTTTGCCACAAGAGACAGCAAAAACAGACTTTGTTAGATTCAAGCATAATCGGTATTCGCGACATTTTTCAAAGCAGCACCGTAAATGATACAGGTGCGTCGCAATCTTACCAAATAACGAAAAGTCATCCAAATATACTTGCATAAAAGTTGTCAAGTAGGGTGGAAAAACTTCTTGCATACATCGTTGAAACGTACTTGGAGCATTCCTTAACCCAAACCACATTACCGTACAAGCATAAACACCCCAATTCGTGATAAAAGTTGTTTTAGGTATGTCTTGTTCTGCCATCCTCACCTGGTTATAGCCACTGTAGCCATCCAGAAATGAATACATCTCGTGCCCGGCCACCCTGTCGAGCATTGTGTCCAGAAAGGGGAGAGGAAATGGATCCGGTACAGTGGCTGCATTCAGTTTTCGGTAATCAACACAGATGCGTAGTTGTTTATTTTTCTTCGGAACAATCACTATCGGAGATATCCATTCAGCATGCTCGATTGGCATAATGAATCCCACCTTCAGTAACCGATCGAGTTCTGCTTTGACTTGTGCTGCATAATTGGGGTTCATTTGGTAACTAGGTTGTTCAATTGGCTTCACCTCTGGTTTGAGCACTACCCGATGTTGATAGATCCGCGGGTCCAGGCCTTTCATATCTCGATAGTCCCAAGCAAAAACATCGAAGAACTCACGCAAGAGTCGTATCAAATCATCTTGAAATGTCTCTGACAATCCTGCCTTAATCTTAACGGGTCGCTGGTTATCCGCATCACCCAAATTATATGTTACTAACTGATCTTCTGGTACATAAAATTGTCGAGGTTTTACCAGATCATCAGCTGACTGCAAAAGTTGATGTAAGGTGGCTCCATCCATAGCGACACTATCATCTGCATCTGCATCTCCAGTCACTGGTACCACCGTGCAAGTGGCCGGACTCCACTTGTCTGCGACCGACTGGAGATCTACAGTACCTAATGAGATGAGATCCTTATTGGTCTTCAGAAACGCCTCTTCCTCATCATCAGATAAGCCATCCAACATGTGGACTGACTCCGCTACATATGGTCTTGCATGAAGCTTGCAGGGCTGCATGGCATTCAATTTAACTACATCTTTACCGTGATTATCTTTGAAAGTTAACTCTTGCGTGGACCAATCCTGTACAACTTTGGCTTGTTTCAACCATGGCCGTCCGAAAAGTAGATTGTAGTCGAGGCTGGATTCTGGTAGTTAGAGGACAACAAAAGTCATTTTGAACGTGGTACCCTGCAAGGTAATCGGAATATTCCGTACTAGTCCC
Organism: Ceratopteris richardii; assembly: GCA_020310875.1. Taxonomy (NCBI): domain Eukaryota; kingdom Viridiplantae; phylum Streptophyta; class Polypodiopsida; order Polypodiales; family Pteridaceae; genus Ceratopteris; species Ceratopteris richardii. Next base: position 9,767,922 of record CM035411.1, read on the forward strand.
ACCGGATGGACTCGAGATTGGTCTTCCATGCGTACAAAAAATTGTACGGGCTCGAGTTGGGTCCAACCCAATTGCTTGCAGAGTGCTTCCGTTGCTATATTCAAACCTGAACCACCATCAATTAGCACTTGAGTAATCTTTTGGTTTTTATGCCAGACAGTGATTAATGGGACTGAATGATCCACCGTAGAATCAGCTTCTGGTTGTATTGTTGCGGTCGCTGGAGTACAGGAAGATTCGAGACTAACCTGTTGTTGGAATTGTTGCGTAACTCCTGGTACCAAGGCAAGCAATTGTCCCAAAGGGAGTGTAATTGAAGCCTTAGATAGGATATCCCATACCTGATCTGTTTGGATCGTACTTCTCACCGATTCTGATGATGATTCTACTGTTGCTGGGATAGATTTTGTTCATTCGATCTTGCCTTAGGCAAGGGAACCTGTGTTACCAGAATTGGATCAGGAAACACAGTTGGCTCTTTAGCTATCCATTGACTATCCTTTGTATACATTCGCTGCTGCTCACGGATACCAGGCTCGAACACCTCAGCGGCAGGTTGCAACTGCTTACCCGATCGGGTCTGAACCACTGCTGCTTGTGATTCAACTGGTGAAATATAGACCATGTTGGTCATTGGATTTTGTTGCTCCTTCTTCCTTTTGTCGTACTCTACTGCATCCTTGCAAAACCTATGAATGTGGCCAATCTCGCCGCAAAAATGACATCGAGGTGGTGGAAGAGAAGTACCTTCCATTGATGTACCCGCCTGCCATCGATTTGAATTGAAATTGGTATTCCGCTGACCCCTATAATTCCGATATCCTTGCGATTGATTGTTTCGCATTTGTGGTGGTACGTAATGGGCTGCTGGCTAACCTGGTTCCTGTATGATGGCATTTACAGTTGCTCTCCCCTGCACTTTGGCATTATACACGTAATTTTCCGTTGAGTGTCTTGTTGTGTTGCAGATGGCACAATACATCTAGTTAAGGGCACATGTAGCACTGGTATGCCCTGGATTTTTGCACTTGGTGCAATACATCTGTTTAGCTGGGTCATCTTGTATGTTCTTACTGGCTTTCAGCCACTCCAAGTCTTTGGTGAATCCCCCATCTTTATGCTCTAGTTGTAGGGCCATCGCAATAACAGCATCCAGTGTCATAACACCCACACCGTGGATGATCATAATTTTTCTTAACTGTGGGGTCAAACCGTTAATGAACCACTGGGTTATAATATCATTCGGTAGATTAGCATGTGCCGGAGGCAGTTGTCTTAAGTGAGTTCTAAACAATGTTGCGTATTCCTGAACAGTCTGGTGTGGCTTCTGCCGATTGTTCTGCAAATAGCCGAAGATTTCGGCAGGATTCTTCTTCAACCAGAACCTGTGCAAAAACGCATCCCGCACAACATCATAGTTAACGAAATGATTAATATCATACTTAGTCAACCATCTAGCCGCTTCATTAACTAAGGTGGCCTGAAATATGATAGCCTTGTACGTCGGATCAGGTGGATGGTTCAGCACTGCATAGCTTATCTCAAAGGTGCGCACATGTGCATCAGGGTCGTCACCCGGAAATCCACCGAATTTTGTGTAAGTCACCCCTATTGGAACCGGTCGTAGTGGGATGATTGGATGTGGCTGTTGTTGTTGCTGCTGTTGTTGTTGCTGTTGTTACTGTTGTTGTTGTTGACCACTCATGGTGCTATTATTGATATTGTTGTTGTTCCCTGAGTTTTGAGGGGGTGTCTCTTGTCCTTCGGAATATGTATTATCAGATTGCTCACCTTCCGGCTCGAAAATGGTGTTGAATCTCTTACTTATCTCCAAATCAAATAGTCTATCCTCAGCTTTAGTATCAAGAGTAGGCAAGCTTGCCCCGAACAGTGGTGAACGTAACAAGGATCCACCAGGTAGTACTGCACTATCACCGAAAAACTTCAGACTCCCACGAAATGGTACCGAACTTCCACCGAAAGTTATCGAACTTTCACCACACCCGGTTGTCTTTTCACCGGAAACGGTCTCACTTGGCAACACAAGTTTGTCACCGAAAATAGTTGAATCCTAACCAGATAACGTCGGATGATCTGCGCATTGTGTCTCTGTACACCCAGAAATCATTACACCCTCTTTAGAACGAACCGGAATCACACCGGAATCTATCGGAATCTCATCATGTGTCACCAAACTAGCACCGTAATCATTGCTAACTGGCTCCGATCCTTCGACAACTGGGCTTAAATGGCCTTCACTTCTACCACCTGGGGTGTCCCTAATAGATTTGGAATTGCCCAAGGATGCTGGTCTCTTCTATACTTTGGATAAGACTCGCCGGACCGAGTAACCGGCATATATCACCTCTGCACCGCTTGCCTTACGCACTGCTCTAACTTTACTGAGTATTCTCAATCTATTGCCATCTTCCCACAGACGGCGCCAGTGTTAAAAGGGGACTTCCGTCACGTCCACTTTTAATCTGTTCGAGTTCTTGGGGATGGTAGGGGTCTGACAATGCAGAGGCCCTTTATCTGATTTTCCCAACTCAACTATCAAATTAAGCAGTACGCTACTATCTAGTATAACTTCTTTTACACCGTATTACTGTTCGTATTTCAGTTATTCCTTACACAGTCTTTAACACATAAATGAATGATCATCGTCGCTTAGACTGATTAACGTCAACATAACATTACTGTGTTATCGGAAATTAATGTAATTCAACAAAGACAGAGTAAAAGTACTCAGAATATCTGAAATCTGCACTATGGCGTATCCACAAGATCGCAAATCGCCCAGACAGACAGTCTGGCGATCCCGTTTCTCCACCGTCGGAGAGCCCCGTAATGTCTCCTCATTAGTAGGTAAAAAGTTACATCACTTCGCTATGCCCTTTCGGTGCGTGCAATATATAAAAATATATAAGTTACATTGTGCCAATCCGGCGACCTAACACTACCATTGGACTGCTTAATCCCAACTTTAAAAGTAGCACAAGAGCATGAGTGGAATGGACACGAGTTATCCTCTAGGATTTTTGATCTAGAATGCTTAGAATTTCCACTAGCAATGCAGTTCAATTGGCCACACTAGAAGGTGATATCTTGCCAAACTATATCAGTGGTTGTCGAGTCAAGCTATATCAAGAACCTCTTACAGAGAATATGCTAATGAGACTCAACACTGCTAAGAAGCGCAAAGAAGAAGAGTTAAGGGTTAGAGAAGAAGCACATGCAGAGGCTAGAGAACGCATTAGGAGAAATAAGTTAAGACGCCTAGGCCTAGATGACAATCTTGAGGCCCCAAGATACCACATGGACATGTGTCAAACATCAAGTGCGATTGCTTCTTGAATAATTGATCGACATCCCTTTGTGAACATCGCGACAGGACAAGGGAAGAATGCAAGGACTATGAGAGCATTGATTGACTCAGGTGCAACAACTAGTGCAGTTAGACTTTCATACTGGCAAGATCTACAATTGAACATCAATTCCATTGAAGCCTATCTCATAGGATTGGGAGGTGTGGAAACCCCTTGTTTGGGTGAGGTAGAGCTTCCCATCTATCTTCAAGATGGTCCAATGAGAGTCAAAATGCTAATGTGTGAAGATGAGGACCTTACAGAACCACTTGTCTTGGGTCAAGACCGGATCTATGACCATACACTCAACTTAAACCTTAAAAGACAACTTCTTCAATTTTGGGTACATGAACAATGCATCACATTAGAATTAGAGAATTGCATGAGCACAAAGCCAAGTAGCACGCATTTTCTTAGTTCCTCTAGGCCTAATATGAGCAAAGAAGATGTTGTATGTGTCAAGAAAGATGTGATCCAGATGGACTCAATCATGAAAGAACGGTCTCAAAGGAGAGAGGACCCCTCTTCCTTTTTAAAGACTCCTGCAGCCACAACAATTCAACCAAAGAGGCAAGTAAAACAGTACATGCACATGGATACATCAAATAGAAAAACCAAGTGCAAGAAGAAAGAAGCTCAGGGCAGGAAGTAGATTTGGGTACAAAAAGGAGAGCAATCACAAGCTTTGCTACAACCATTCCCATCAAAGCAAGCTAAGCATGCTAAAAGAAGCACCAAGAAGCAAGGAGAAGCTCAATCCCAAGGTCTCCGACAAATTTGGGTACCAAAGCAGTCGATGAAGGCCAACTATAATAACGTACAAATTTGGGTGCCAAAGAAATTAGCTACAGCTCAACAAGGGAGATTACAAATGTGGGTACCCAAAGCACTCTTACATACACAAAACCATATGATCTCCCTCGCAAGAAAAATCTCAGCAAAGAAACCATCAAGAAGCAAGAGTCGAAGCCAAGGACAGAGACCAAAAAGAAGATAAATTCATCTCCTCGCTGGTAATAAAAAGACAGCCATCAAGGATATGGGTTTGGAAGCCAAAAGCACCAGTAGCACCCACAAAACCAAAGAACCAACCACGAGGGATAAAAAATTCAAGCAACCATCCACAGATGAAGAAACCAAAGTTGATCTCTACGCAGTCAAACACTGTTCTCAAATGGATCCCTAAAGGGAGGAATGGTCATTTGTCATTTAACCATCAAGTTATCACATCATTTCAAGATCCACTAGCTACCTCCAACAAAGACTGCATCAACATCCACCAACAACATTGAGAGCTTCGACGTGCAACAACCATGTGCCTTTGGCATAACCTTGTCTTTTGCACCATTCAAGTCATGGTTGCTCATAACTAACATTGATAACCACTTTTGAGTAGCTCACAATTTTTGAACTCACAAAGACACCATCAAACTGGAATACAAGGAAGAAGTACATACAAAGGTAGCAGTGACAAAATGACGAACTAGACAACTGTCCAAGCTACAATTGGAAGCTGGCCCGCTCTTGTGGATACTATCTCTCCGTGCACTACATGGAACACCCACTACAACAAGGGTCTGTCTGGGATGACAAACTCTAGAGGGGGGAGTGTTGACAGTCAAGGTCACACACAAGCAACAAAGTGCATCAATGAAGTGGACGCACAAGAAGAAGGAGCATGTAGGGAGCTCCCAAGAAGCACATGTCAAATTTTCATAAGGAATCCCTATAAAAATAGTGATTTTTATCACTAAAAACCATTGTAAATACCATTTTCTATTTTTACAACTCCATTTTGTTCAAGGCAGGGAGTCCTTGAGCTTGAGGAGTATTAGAAGTATCATCCTACCATTTTTCATAATTTTTAGACTCCATTTGAGCCTCCAAATAAGCCCTAGAACCTAATTTTTAACTAGGCCGGACATTAGGTCTCGACAGGGCCAAAACCACTAAAAAAACTATAAAAAGGGCTGGGGAGCTCATTTTTGAGGTTAGCTTGTTGTAGATTTCAGCTTTGTAAGAGAGCTCTTTGTAATCGACGATCTTCCATTGTTCCACTCTTTGCTCTTACCTTGTGTGCATGTGTGTATGTGTGTGCATGCTTGTGTGCTTTCACTCACGCACTTTGTGCCATCACTTGCTCATAGTCTTCATACTAGTCCTCACGTCTCCGCGGATTGACATTTATGAGGTGCAACTCCTCACGTTGGTACTCACCATTGTGCTAGATTAACACACGTGTAGCATTGTGCGGATTTCTTTAAGATGTAGTTTTGTAACGTTTTAGCTTTACAAAGAAATGGAAAAATTTCTAATTATAAATTTAAATCAAGTTAACTTAAAGAGTGAAAAATAAAATTATATGAACTACTATCACCATGCAAAATAGAAGCCAACCTATTATTTATATTTCTTTTCATTAAAAGCAATCAATAAATTGAAATTTCATTCTCAAAAATAATCGTGAGATCCTTTTCAAGCTCTTGTTCACAAAGAGGGATTAGCATTGACTTGGATTGCATCCATAGTACGTGTTTGTGATTGAATTGATTGAAAGAACAATCGTACAAGTGAACAAGTATAGTACCCATGGAACTCTCTGTATCCCATAAGGTAGGGGTGGGTTGAAGACTGCCCGAATGTAATACAACGATTATGACTGGAAGACTGTAAGGTGACTAGGTTTAGATTGGTCAAAGGTCCATTACATGTCAGACACGGCTAGCAGGGGTTGAACCCCCGCCTCTACCTCAAGAGGTAAGAGCTCAAATCAACTGAACTAACGCACAATGACTCAAACTCATTTTTTTTTACATGTATTAGTATCTATTATTTATAAATGATACACATGATAATATTTGGTCATTATTTATGATGGTACAAAAAATACAATTTTTGTATTCAATTAGGAGATCCCCGATGCTATGGTCGATCAAAACTTCTATGAGATTACCACGGTTGTCTAGTGTTGTCATGCTTAAAAGTGTTATCATGCGCAGTACTCACTAAGGCGAATATTAATTAATTTTTTTTAGACTACAATGAATTAAAAACACACACACACCCGAACTCATAAGGTAGAGGCATCCATCTTATGTCTAGCCAAGACTTGAATTCAGGACTTCCTTCCAGAGACTCAAGGCGTCAAACCACTAAATTACGCGGGCTTGGACCAAAGATTGAATCTTGAGTGTAAGATGGAAAAACAAAATCGCTTGAATAATTAATTTGTACAACTTCACCGCTGGCCATTTTCTCTCAGGGAGGGGAAAAATTTTCATCTCTCAGAATTTATATTTTCCACATGATAACAAGCCGAAAAAAAGATTCTGTTGTGGTAACATCGTGCGAGCCCACCCTGATTTTGAAGCTTTTTCCAGGGTTAAAACTTCCCACCGTCGAGCATGCCTGCGTCCAACCATGCACCATCCAAAAATATGACATAATGCAGAAAGAAACGTTGGCTGGACAAGCTCTTTCGTTTCTTGGCGCCTTGGGTTGGCTGCTGCATACGTACATCGCAAGCAGTTGTTTTCCTCCTGTAAAAGGCAGACGCACGCACGCGCACACACAGACACGCGTGTACACGCCCGCCAACGTGCTTATCTTCACAAGTTATGTACGTGAACCTTTCGGGTTGCATGGATTATAACCCCTCTCGAACATTTTTCTTTACAGTGATTGATCAAGATAGTCGAAGAGGAAAGGTTGATAAGCTAACGTATTGAAAGCTCTTACGTTGCAGCTAAAGGTCCCTTTTAAACGGTTGAGGAGGAGCATCTCGAGAGGCATGTGATGACGGACGAGGAAAGGAGAGAGCTCGACAATTACGCCAAAGACTTACAGTGGCAGAATCGTCATTCTTCTTCAGCAGAACCTAAGCGCCATGACTTTGAGTTAGAGAATGATAAAAGGCTGGCAGAACAAGAGAAATCTAAGAGCGTTAACGATTCCATTGATCACACGCTTTCAAGATTCGAAAGGAGAGCAAAAACTCAGGCTTCAGTAAGTCGTACTGCTTGCATCACGTTATCAACTTGAAGAATAAATGGGCAAATTCTATGAATTGATTTGAACTTCATGGACTTTCCTTATTCGGAAGAAGGGTAATACCGAAGCTAGCTTTCCTTCCGGCATTACCTATTATGAACATATTGATGGTGCATGCTCGCTCGTAGCTAGCTTTTTGTTGAAAAAAACCAAGGATTTGTATGAGAGGTAAATAGTGGTATCGCACTTATTGTAGCCGCTGGCACAACATAAAAGGAATACATCCTGTTTTAACTCGGCTAAATCTCATTGGATAAAATTTAAATTATTGCACCATACCCTCCTGCCCTTACCAACTTCTTTTTCTTCTCTTTTGTGTGGGACTTATAGTACGGTCTATTCGTAAAATTTCGTCTGTATTTTGTACGAACCCTTTAGAAATTTTATGCGAGGGGCAATATAGAGTAATCATAAGATGTTTGCATGAAGCTTCTTAGTTGAGATACATTTCTTACAATTTCTGGGAAAAAATCTTAACAAATAGAAAATCTGTGTCTCATACCTATTGAACTAGATGGTTTGGAACTCATTTTCAGTGGCATACTGGTCTTGGAATCTGATGTGATAGGAATTCAGCTATTGATGTTCCATTTGTGATCCAAAAGTTCTTATATGTGAATATTTAGAATCTACACACATAGATACACGCAGCTATGGTGCAGCCACACGTATAAAGATGCATATCTTTCACCTCATCATCACACCATCAATGTGAGTGTCCACCAACTAAATTCATATCTTCCGTCACCATAAGACTTACTGATTGCTCAGAATTTGCCAAGCTATCCCTTGTACACATTGAAGTTATGAAGAGTCTCCATCGATCATCATCTTTGAGACCATTTAACGCATGAGCTACTAGGTTATCATCTTCTACATGGCTCCGAGATGAACCTAATGCATTTGTAATCTCCTTTATCTTGAGAATGTTGTCATTTATACCATTGGTAGGGTTCTTCCTCGAATATTGAATTCATTCTTGGGTTAAATCTTCCTTGCTCTAGTCGCGGTTGAATACAATCTCCTTAAGCATTCGAACACCTTCCTAGAGGTGTCTAGATCTTGTATATACCCAATCATGGCATTGCTTATGTGCTCAGAAAGGACAATATAGCTCTCCTATCTCTTTCCTCCCATTCATTGATAGCTCTCTTTTGATTCTCAGTGTATGCCATTGTATCTAAACAAGCCTTGTGCTCTATACCACTAACAAGTCCAAGCCGATGGTTGAACATACGCGTAAGTCGATTGCCATGGAGGTAGGAGTTGAACGATTAGCTCTCCCCATCATCATCATCGCCATGAAGGATGATGCCATTGTTATGTGCCTCTTCTTACTATAGGAGGAGAGGAGACACATCATGGACAGCCCATGATGATGCTTGGGTAGAGGATAGGGTGGTTGAAGGAGAATAACCACTCTCATGCATCCAAGGAAAGAAGAGATTTGCTGAAGCATAGAAATGGGAGCATGAAGCATAGAAATGGGAGCATGAAGCTACCAATACACATGTATGTGTCGGCCCTTGGACATGGTGCGTATGGTGATTGGGAAGGACAAATTTCATGTTGCAAAGACCTTTGGTACGATGGCAGCCATGGCACCACATAGGGTAGTCCAACCTTGCCCCAAAGGAAGCCAAATCTCCAAGGTGGCTATACGCATATGGGACCTAGCAAGAGCAGCTAAACAAAAACAGTTAGATTCTTCCCTAGCAAGGTTGGTGGATGGTTAGGGTGCCTGAGGATGACAAAATCTTTTTTGACCTTAGTACTCGTTCTACCCACCCTATCAAGGGAGCACTAGATTGTGCCCTCTGAGTAGACAAGATTTCGGAACTATAATTTTGATTATAAGATCACTCATGTAGGCAAAATAATACAAGAATTATTAATTTATACAAGAAGTCCCACAACCCGAGACTTATAGGTATATATACTTGGACTAGAGGAGATCCCACAATCCGGGACTTTAGGTATGAACCAAGATATCTTGATTACAAGAACTCCCTTGAAGGAGATGAACTAGATACAAGGAGTAATTGGAAAGGATCTCGTACTACGAGATTACAACACGACAAGACAGGAAGTCCAAGACACAAGACCGGACAAGACTAGAACTCGAACTTGAATTGGAACTTGGAAAGTACTTACCTGGAGATCAATACTCCTTGAGCTCCCAAGATTGGCATTGGCAAGACTGAGGATATGAGTGCAATCCCCTCTTTATATAGGTTTTTAAGGGTGATTCATCAATGGCAATTACAAATTGATGATATCATCAATTCAAAACAAGACCTCTTGGGTGTCAGTTTCAGGCAAACAGGGAGTCGATCTTAGGGTTTTGGCACATTTTGGACATCATGGTAGGATTACTTTCTCGAAATTTAGAATTAATCATGAAATGTAGAAATTTGCATAGAATCTAAGGTTCAAGATGGCTTCCTTTCTGTCCGTGATATCACCTCCCCTCAAGTGACGAGTTCCATGAGGAGCGGTTATGTGACTGTGATATCTTCTAGAACTTGAATCTTTATAGCTCTTGGTCTTTGTAGAGTTCTTGGTATGTGGTACTCGAACATGATGACGATGGATATCCATGATGAAACTGAAAAGGGTTTTTAGTATATCTAGGTAAGATGGAGCAAACCCTATTCATGCTTTGTCCACCTCAAGCTCTTCCTACCTGTTACATAGTGAGGAAGTCACATAAAATTTCTTCAAGTTTTGCTAAAGCAATGTTGTAGGCAAAGAGAGTTATATATAATTGTGAAATAGCTTTCTTATAAGAGGAAACATTCTTCCCTAAAAAATCTACAAGGGAGGGGCTGATTTAGAGTAGTACTTTTTATTTTTTTAGGACTTAATAAATAAAAAGGAATGTTCTTGAGAAAATCCTATAAAAAGGTAAAGACCTCACTTGTAAAGGACTTTTTGCTAGTGAGACTCGAGAGTAAGAGATCTCTTCGTGCAAAATTTGTGCACAAGCATTCATGGCTTCTTGGTGATTTCTTCTTGCTCAATTTTAGTCCTAATTCCAACTTGTTTCTTCTTCTTAGGACATTTTAATACCATGTGATCATGATCTCCACAATAAAAGCATTATCCATTGTCTTTCCGACGCTTTCTTTCCCTTAGTGTAAGTCTTGTCCTTGATCTTATCCAATTGCATGGGCTGTGGTTGAGATTCTTCCAACGTATATTGTTGAGGGACTGAGGTAAACTTGTATTCTCAATCTTGAGTAGAAGTCTTCTTCTCGTGCTTTTTCTCGAACAACCTATTATCACGCTCGATTGCCTCATTCATGAATTCATTCAAAGTATTTACCTTGGGCATGGTTAACATGAGATCCTTGACATCATTACGTAGGCCCCATTGAAATTGGTTAATAAAATAATCTTCATGCCATGTCAGATCACAAAAACTCGTCTAAATTTTGATGCATATATAAAAGAAGGTCTATTTCCTTGATGTAGCTTCCTTAGCTTTGTGTCAGCAACACGTGAAGGATTGGTATCTCCAAAAGAAGATGTAAACTCTCAAACAAAGGCCTTGAAATCATACAAAATATTCATGTCCTTCTCCAAGATATGTGCAAACCATGAAAGAGGAGGACCACATAACAGAGTTTGTATGAGTCCCACTTGAGAAGCATCATCTGGGTACGTGCCGGGTTGCATTTTTATGAAGAGCTTAACCTACCAAAGAAATCCTCTAAACTTTGATCTTGTCCCATCAAAATTTTTAGGCATACTTACTTTTGGGCTTTTCTTCATATTACTTGCCATGGAGGTACTTGTAGAAGATTGATTTACTATGATTTGCAGCTCTTCAATTTTTAAAGTTCTTTGATTACATCTTGAATATTTTGGTGTTGAATCCTTTCTTAGTTTTCTCGTATTTCTTGGACTTGTTGTTGAATAACCTTTAGAGAAGAAAAGAGTTTTTTACGAATAATCTCCATGGTGCCTTGTCTTGACGAAGGTAGTCTACCCACCCTTTCAGGGGAGCACTAGATTGTGCCCTTTGAGTAGACTAGACAAGATTTCAGAACTATAATTTTGATTAAAAGATCACCCACATAGGGAAAATAATAGAAGAATATGTAATTGATACAAGAAGTCCTTACCTGGGGCTGATAGGTATGGATAACTTGATCGGAGAGAATATAGGAGATCCCACAATCCCGGATTGTAGGTATGAAGCAAGATATCTCGATTACAAGAACTCCCTTGAAGGAGATGAACTAGGTACAAGGAGTAATTGGAAAGGATCTCGTACGGCAAGATTACAACAGGACAAGACAGGATATCCATGATACAAAACTAGACAAGACTAGAACAAAGGACAAGACTAAACTTGAACTGGAACTTTGGACAATCTAGCTTCCATTCTTGCAATCATGGAGATCTTCACACGGCCTATTGCATCTCAACCATCTCTTCGGCCAACTTGGTTTTACAAATGGAGATTATGGGGACTCGTTTTTGCCGACATGTAGGAGCAGTGTCCCAAAGGTACATTGAGTCCATCATCGCCGACAGAGACCTTGTTTGTGGCTTCCCCTTCTTGAACTCTTTTGAGGGGTCAAGAGGGAATGTGAGGAAGGTGCAATTGGAGATTGGTTGTCAAAATGGATGGACTTCTCCAACATGTATGGAATTGCATGGGGCAATGTCCCAAAGGTACATCGAGTCCATCATCATTGACTGGGACCTTCTTTTTGTGGCTTCCCATTCTTGAACTATTTTGAGGGGACAAGAGGGAATGTGAGGAAAGTGCAATTAGAGATTGGTTGTCGAAGTGGATGGACGGACTTGCATATGCTCAATGTATCGGCCATCCTTAGCTCATGTTGGAGGTCCATCATTATTCTTTGGTGTGTGGGACTCAAATCACAATCCACAACTTGGGACAAGCTCCAAGTTGTCCTTCTTGCACACCTTTGCACACAAGGGAGGTGTATCAAAAGCTGTTCAAATGCGAGATAGGCAAAAATACCTTGGACACATATTTGCTTTCAACAATCTGGTGGAGAAGATAAGGGCCTTGGAGGAACCACTTATAGATTCTCTACTTGTTTGGAGGGCCACCAGTGTACAAGAACAAGGTACTTTGCGCTTTGATTTTTTCACTAAAGGACATCTACAGATTCACCAAATAGTAGTTTGGCAATCATTAGAGATTACTTGAAGGGAGAGGAGGTTTCTATAACTAATCACTTTGGGAAGATGAGGTGTTACGGTGCCCTATCTTTGTCAATAGTCTAGAGTACCACCACAGAGAGGCATTAAGAAAGTGGTGAATTCAAGGACTAGCAGCTCGAAGACTAGAAGATGGGTTGTTGCCATGATTGTCACAAAATTTTCCATCTTTATGGTGATCTAGTCTATATGGAGAAGAGGAGGGAGCCATCTTTGTCTTATGTTAGGATGATGGATATTGCGGTAAGGGTCATTGATCTGAGTGTGCCTACTCTCGATTCAAAGATAGCTCATGTGCATGAATGTAGATGTATAGGTTGTTGCATTGATAGTATTGTGTTTGATCCCACAATTCTCCATTAAGGGAAAGTTCAATGGCTAGACCGATGCATTCCGTTTTGACAATGGTTATACACACAATTTCATCTCCTTTCGTGCGGTACAAGTATTTAAGCTAAACTTAGATTCTTTAGACCATCCATATGTAGTCTATTATGGGGAGCATCAAGAGAGAGATATGGTCTTCTACTCTTCAGGAGAGGTGAAAGAGGAGGGGAAGAGCTACAAGAAGATGTGCTCGGTTGCACCAAACATGGAGGGTGTGAGCTTTTGCACGAGGAGAGAGGAAGTAAATAAAGAAGTATGTGCAGAAGATTGATGAAGATGGAGAAGCTGAAGTTGTAGAAGTCTCCTTCAAGTTATGTGACTTTTAGGACCGACTTGTGAGTCTGGCTCAAACATTGTTTGGTTATCAGGTAGGATCTGGGATGTGGCTAACAATACATATTGATGGCTCCAATATTAAATATGATCTTCATCAAAGTCAAGCTCAGTGTCCGTATCAGTCGAACTTTCAAGAATTATACTGGCATGTTCAAAGGACAAAAAGGGCACCATTTTCAGGAATCTAGGCTCCCCCTGCATGTACGAAACTGATTTCTTGGGTTATGGAACAAGGAGGTCAAACGGAATGTTAATGAATTTCCTTTGGATTTTCCAGCCCTTTTTTGGGCGCAACATTATTTGTTGATTTCAAGATAGGAACCACGTAGGTACTAAGCCTGTAATTGACATCTTTTATCCCCCTCTTTTGGTTTGGGAAGAGAAACCCAGGGTCTTATGTCTTTTGTGCATGGGATGCTGTGATCAAACTCAAAGAATATGGTTGAATATGGTTGATCTTGTAACTCAGACTAAGCTATAAAAGATGTATGCTTTTACATATGTATTTTGTGGGCAAACGTATGCAGTGTAAACTACTCAACTTTTTTCTGGAGAAAATTGAAAGTAAAAAGGAAATGGGATTTTATTGAAATCTTGAGGGGAAAGTAGGTCAAAATACTTTTAGTAACAGCAGATGAGGGATTAAGTAACCTAATTCATGGTGGTTTGCTGGAAGCAAAAGCTATTGGGAAAAACAGTTACCTTTCAGGGATAGACTCTTTCTTTCATTGATGTTGTTAGGGAGCATGAAAGTGTGTGCCTTATTCAGTAAGCATAGTCCAGCAGATGATTTTAATTCCCTATGTTGCAATGCAAATATCGCCATAAAGGGCTGGTGGATGAAGCTTGTTTGATTAAGTGCAGCTGGTTAACAGGTATTAATAAATGCAAAATTACGATTGGTCTCTATGATTATGATGACAACGCTGCTGTTTGGGTCTTTGATAAAAAAGGTTATTCAGTGGTTTATTTGGCAGTCTAGGACTGTAGGCTGTAGCCCTATTTTGAGAGCAAATACATTTTATCTGATGCTCTTCCTTGAAAACTTATAAGGGCATGTATCACACCCAATGCCTTAAGGGAGACATGCCAACTGTGCATATGATCCTCAGGATCTCATATTCCAGGCTAATAAAACTATACGAGGGTCACTGTTTGGATCCTTGTGCATAAGTCAATGGAGGAAATCTTCCTGGAGGAAAAAATACGTGTGTGTGTGTTTTTGTGCATTTGTGTCTGTGTAATCATGTATGTATGTATGTATGTATGTATTTACCTTCAATGGATACATAAGTACATATTGAATCTTTGTATATATGGTGGTAAAGCTCCTGAACTGATGCTCATTTAGTTAATGATGGGTCATGCCTTAAGGGAGACATGCCAACTGTGCATATGATCCTCAGGATCTCATATTCCAGGCTAATAAAACTATACGAGGGTCACTGTTTGGATCCTTGTGCATAAGTCAATGGAGGAAATCTTCATAGAGGAAAAAATACGTATGTGTGTGTTTTTGTGCATTTGTGTCTGCGTAATCATGTATGTATGTATTTACCTTCAATGGATAAATAAGTACATATTGAATCTTTGTATATATGGTGGTAAAGCTCCTGAACTGATGCTCATTTAGTTAATGATGGGTCCTTATGGTGGGGTTTTTCTGAATATATCAGTTCATGTGAGAGTTGGTAATGAATATAAGTCAAAGTCACATGGGGACGCGTCCCTGGGCCCTAGGGACGCCAGGACGCCATCCCCAATATGAAAGGAGGCGGGACGGGAAAAGGGGACGGGTGTCGTCCCCCCATACATGTGTGAAACAGCTTTCCGTCCCCGGGACTCGTCCCCGAGACGTTTTCTGGTGACAGACCCTGTCCGGGACGGGGACGGGCAATTTGGCAGCTCAATGAAGTTTTTTTTGGGCTTGAAATTCAAGGTGAATTTTGATGCTTTAATCCAACTTTTGATACCTAACTTTAGGACTTCTAGAATCTTCTTTCAATCCCTTACACAAGCATAAAAAGGCCTCATTTCAACTCATCCAATCACAATTTCACTTATAACTTCAGAGGACTCAATGCATACAAGGAGATCCTTTTAAAGAATGGGAGGTGACACAAGGTCATAGTCCATACAAAGTGGCAAATGAAGAACTTGATTTCACTTATAACTTCAGAGGACTCAATGCATACAAGGAGATCCTTTTAAAGAATGGGAGGTGACACAAGGTCATAGTCCATACAAAGTGGCAAATGAAGAACTTGAAGATGCAGAAGCCACTGGTGACTGATGGTGTTCTAGAAATTGAGACTCCCCACTTGGATTCTCCATACTCATTACATGTGCATTGTACATGTTCGTTGTTTACGCTTAAAAAAAACTTCTTCTCTCTATGATTTCTTGTTATTAGTCATTTCATATATTAAAAACTAATTTTAGATGACTTTCATTTGATTATCTAAAAAAATCAACATTTTTTTTGTGCCGTCCTGGGGACGCGTCCCTGGGACACCCTAGGCTCCGTCCCCGTCCCGGGGACACTACCGTTCCCGGTCCCCGTCCCCGTCCCCGTCCCCGTCCCCGTCCCCTGGTGACTTTGATATAAGTTTGCAGCATAGAAGAGAAATCTTAGGTTTAATGCAGGGAGTTAAGCATTGTTGAAAGAGAAAATGCTGATGGAGAAATAAGCATACTACTATGGATGGGAAGGACTCTTATGGTTTTCTAAAAGATAATTGTAATTGATCATGTTGTATGATTATCCTAGAAGGGTGTGTGAATCCTTATTTACAAACTGGGAAGCAGGTTGCTGTTCCTGTGTCAATGGCCAAGAATGTGCTTGCATGACAGATCTCCAGTCCCGTTGAAAGTTCATCTAGGTTCTAACAAGAATGCTGTCTACAAGGCATATGGGATTTGGGGGTATCACAATAACATTGACAATACGTGTTGGCTCAAACTTAGAATGTAGAAGATTTGTTTGTCTGTCTAGGCTTAACCATGGGCCACAAAACATTTCTTTTTCTGTACATGTGTTGGGCAATCATGAACTTGCTGAAACCAAGTTTACAGTGAAAAAGAACTCCTTGTAGCCATAGTACAACAAGAGATTTAAAAACGAGATTGAAATTGAGATTTAAATCCTTTAAATCATAGATGTTTATAAAATCCAAAATAAAAAACCCCGGATGTTTATGAAATCCAAAATAAAAATCGGGGTTTTTATTCACTTTGAGAGATTTTTATTTTCTAAAACATAAAGCTATGTAACAATGCATATTTAACATCTTTTTGATATACCTGACATAAATAACATATAAAATCACCTAATAGTCTATTTAGTATTATGTATACACTATACACAGTACTATGAAAATTATTCCTGTTGCGGAGTCTTGACTTCTGACTCTTGAGTCTTAATATTCAATATCCATTCTAACTTCTAAGTCTAAGTTCTAACATGACACATCAATGAAAGATTCTAAATTTTAAGCCCATATTTAAACCACACTACTTTCGATTTTCAAATTTCAACTTTCAGATGCATTTTAAATAAAGGAGTCAAGAGTCAAAACAAAAATGTAAACAATGAACATACATGATACACGAAAGTGAACAATGGAACTATGGACATAATCAACTACCAATCAACCTAGGTTTTTATCTGAGACCCTTTTTTTGGGGAAAAAAATTGAATAAAAATTGAATGAACATCACAATAAATCATTTAGAAAGATTTAAACGATTTGAAAACTTTTTTATATAACAATTGACGATTTTAATCAACTATGCTCGTAGCTATCATGCTTATTGCCCTGTCTCAGATCAATTTCAGTTATTGCACTTATTCAGATAGGGTAACCATGATTCCATATGTGAATGGATCTTTAGCACGTGTCGATTCTCAAGTCTGTCAGGATTCTAAATCAGGCAAGAGGTCATCAAATTAAGTGAAGAATATTCTATGGGGTATTGAAAGCTGTGATTTTGTTTGTGAACGATAAAAATGATTATGGAAAAGTGGAACCACTTTTCTAAACCACATTCTGCTTTCGATATTTACGATCGTCATCTTGGCTGCCTTATAGTTTGTGTATAAATGAAACATCTTTCAATTGCTCATATATTCAGAAATGTCTGAAATGTTTTGGGTTCTTGGCTTCGATGGAAATGATAAAATTTTCACAACATAAGATGTAGGATCATTTTTAGAGTTGCACAAAAGCATGTGTAGTAAATGAGTTTTCAGAGGTCTCATGAGTACATAGTGAATTGCAGGTAGAAATGGAAGGGGTAATCCTACCGAAATTCAAATGCCGATGGGCTCCCTTACCCAGCCATATAGACAGCTCACAAGTCTGTCAGCTTTTGTGCCCACCACCTGGAATCAGGTAATAAGCTCACATAAATAGTATCTAAATATTCAAACGAGCACTGTGTTTTGGGAATAACGTAAATGAAAGTTAAGAAACTAGATTAATGCTATTTTATCCCTTGTCATGCAATTCCAGCATCATGCTAATTTTATCAAGCGTACTTGTTGTATCTAATGAAAGCTTCGGAAAATTAAATAATTTCAGTCACTTCAGGATGTCAATGAAGTTCTTAGGGAAGACCAATTTATGTTTATCACTTCCTAAATTGTATGCCCCCATATTTTGGCTATTTTAGTAGTTACCTATGTTGTAGGTCGTTATGCTCAAATGTTGATATTTTAAAAGTCTACAAGATACAACATACTCACGAGAACATTGTTATAACAAAACAAAGTGTTACTATCCATAAATAGAAAAGGTCTTTGTTGAAGAAAAGCATAATGTTAAGCCAATAATTTCAAAGATAATGATATTAATTTATTACCAAAATGCATGCAGAGAAATAATGCTTCGGAAAGGAATCACTCCCCGTAATCATTGCAAAGAGAACAGGGTGGCTATAGCTCAAAAGAGTGCTTTAAATCATGCAGCAAAACAAGTACTTAGTTCTTCTTGTCTATTGACACATGTTGAATTCCAATGTTTTGAATTTGGACCTTAAGTATTTGCATTTCCTGGCTCAAAACAGGCCAGCTTAAGCAAGGCTCCATGTCCACCAGTGAAGAGCATTCCAGAAGTATGCATTCATTTATTTCTGATCGTTTTCTGTATGGATGAAAGGTTTGCTTGAAGTTGAAACACCTTTACATACCTTTATTTGGTTCATTTTTCTTTCGGCCCATTTGTTTATAGAGCCTTCAAGAATTCCATCAAGCTGATTCCAAACTCCATTCCAGAAGAAACCAATTCCGAAACCGAAGGAACATTCAGTTAACTTTGTGATGAAAAATATGATGGATGCTGGACATGTGCCCCTGCGTCGTACAAATAAAGGGATTGGGCCTGATTCCCAGAAGATCAGAGAAAATTTTGGCAAGATACCCTCCTAGTAGGTCCTTGGTATTTTTTTTGCGGATTTCGAACCAAATTGAACTTGTGCATTATTATGCAATAGTCATATCAAGAGGCTTCTTTTTTGATGCAGCCTTATTAGAAGGAAAATTGAGCTGGCCCAAGAAATGGAGAAAAGGTAACTTTTGTGCTCTCTTTCAATCCATGTGAACGTTTAATCTATTCATTGTTCTCCATCATAGACACAGATGAACAGAGAAATAATTTAGACTTTCCTTTTTTGAGAAATAATTTATTTATTTTTTAATGAGCTCAATGCACATTGTTGTTTTGGTCCATGTGGGACAAAATGTATTCATCCTTAATTTCACACCTACTATTGGGAATCAATGATGCTGATAAGGATGTCATAGTCATTGGCCAATTATATATTTGATGGTGCTCATAACTATATGAGCTTGTGAACTTCTATGAGCATATAGCTGCATCTTTTATATTGGAAGGTAAAGTCAGGTTCTCCTCATTTATCCAGCCTTCAAGGTATACTCTGTACATATGTAATAATGTATGTGTGCACATAAATACATTTTTTTTTTTGAGATCATCCTTCAAATTATCACTATGTACGGGAGGAGAGGACTACAAACTCAGCCTTTTTTAGTTGCCGAGAATGTGAAAATTTTGTGAGAAATGGTCTGTTGTCTTTTGATTGAGAGGGAGTGCACCACATTTAGCATAAATTTCTGGAGCACACACGGCAAATAGATCCCGTGAACAGTTCAATATGTTTGAGTATGGGCATATTATGAGATTTTCAGATGAACCACATCATCCAGAATTGTAGCTGCTCAATGATGATATGGTCCAAACAATATTTTCGTCTGTCTTGCGGAGGTCAAACAACAAGTGAAAAGGGCTAATGGATGGTATAGCCTACAAGACACTTGATAGAATCTCATACCACCATTGCTACATATATTGAGAGTTAGCAAACACACGCCTCATTGTGGACAAGGATATCACAATTGATGTGCTGAATGTTTCTGCCAAGAGGCTTCCACTCTCGGTCCACTGACAATGACTCTCCACAAGAAGATATGATGATGAAGAGGGAGTTCTTTCTTCCAGGTAGCTGGACATCTCTTCTTCCACCAAGTGCATTGCTTATGCAAGTTCCAACACAAATTACATGAAAATTGAAATCAAGATATGGAAGGAGAACACTACAATAAGCTCCAATGTCAGCATTTAGCCATTTTTTAATGTTATCCAGCTTCCAATCATCCTCTCTCTTGAAATATGAAGATGAACATGGCTGAACCAGATTTCCAGGTTTTTACTTTAAAACAAGGCACGAATTCCTATAAATAGGGCTGATATGAACGTTTTATATCTGGGAAACTTAGTCATCTTTCATTTATGTCTACACAGTGACCCAACATATGTGAACCCTTTCTAGGAAAATAACAAGTGCTTGAACCAATTGAGTGTGCCACTATAGGTGTGTGTATAGAAGAGTCCTATAGGGAGTATCATGAGTTTCATACTTTTGATCTACCATCCCATCTTAGAAAAGGATGCAAGCAATTCCACGATCTCAAGAGTCAAAAACAAAGAAGTAGAAGTAGAGAACTTTAATGGAAGCATGGGGTAGATTATAGACTATGTATTCAAATCCCTAAGTCCCTTAAAATCGACTCTTCCATTTTCAAGGAAATCTCTCACAAGCATTGGTATAGGTTGCTGCGACCTTAAGAGTTTCACAATTAAGTACACCTACGAGCATGCATGTGCTCAATGAGGTGAAGAATATCTAGACAATATCTAGATTCCTTGTCTATGATTGTATGAGCAATGACCAAGCATAGTTGATTGCCGAGCCGGTTGAATCTTTCTAGCACAAAAACTACGTAAATAAAGCAAAAGGTTTCAATGGAAAATTTGACGTTTGCAACAGTGGCATGTAGCACATAATGTATGGCTGAAGGATACTTTGCATAATCCATAGTCTAAAATGTAACAACCATTTTACTGTTTTTTAGCGAGCCACTTATTGCACTCCCATTTTAAGGTCACCTAGATTCCTAGAGGATATCCCAAATGGTTGAAATTACAATCTTTGCATATTTGAGGGCTCGATCCCATGTTGGGTTTGAAGTATAATGCACAAAAGTACCCAAAGGTTCCTTAAGATGTGAAATTAGTAGAGATCAAGAAGAGTACTTGTATCTGCTATCGATTCATCCTGAAGTGTAAAACAACACCTGAAGATCTTGATTTTTTAAGCACATGGTTGAAGAATTGCTTAGAAGAGAAGCCAGTATCGAGATGCTCAAAGTGACATGCAAGAGTCTCTTTTCTTTGGATTTCGTAGAGCTTATGCAAATAAACAATTTGTAGATGTATACATAACTTATCTTACTTCTCTTGTGTGAGGGGGAAACTATCGACTATGTACTTCAGAAGTGGGCAGCAGCGTGAACCCTCCAAAACAGCTCCAAGATCCCCATCCTAGAGCATCTTGACCTCCAAGCACTAGAGCATAAGTTCCCCTATGATTGTCTACCCCTTGTGGGTCCTTTTATAGACCCATATGCCCAAAAACCTCCCCTTTGTGAAATTCGCCGCAATGGGATTTCCAGAATGCTATTTTTTAAATTAATTTTTAATGACTTTTAGATGCTTTTAGGGTTAATAATATTGGATTAACTTAGAACCCTTAGATTTCTTGCTTTTATGAGATTAAATCTTATCCATTGGATTAGTAATAAAACTTTATTGTGGAAAGTAATGTGAAGATCTGGAATTAGCATTTTAAATATGAGGGCCTATAAATGGTCAGATGTTGGAATATTATACATGAATAGAAAGATCTTGAAAAACGCTTTATGAATATCCAGTAATAATTTTGGACCTAAACCATTCTTGAAAAATGGAATGGTTGTTTCCAACAATCCTTCCCTCAATGTTACACATCTCTGGATAATGCTTTAGTAAAAATATCTTCCACATTACAAAGATAAATCAAACAATCAAATGCTTGAATAAAAATAGTGGTCTCAAAAGGATCTAGATACGCTTCTTCTGCTTGTAAAGAGACATCAACATCCATAGGAGTTTGCATAGGTTTAGAATCTTGCATTTCAAACCTTTCTAAAAGTTCATTTCTATTGTGTCATGAATATATGATCATCCCTCTGAATATATTCAATGCCAAGTTAATAATGTAGATAAACAAGATCATTAACATCAAAAACCTTTTCAAGTTCTATCTTTAAAAAAATGTGAATTTGAATCTCTTGGATTTGTCATGATCATATCATCCATATAAATGATGATAATAATCAAGACATTTACCTTTGACTTAACATATAGAGTAAGAATGACTTTTGAGTTTTTAAAACTAATGGAAATAATATATAAATGTATCTTCTTATACCACACTCTTAGTTCTTGCTTCAAACGATAAAGATTTTTCATTAGTTTGCAAGCAAGATGGTCTTTAGCTTGTTCTTCAAAACCCTTTGGTTATTGAATGTAGACATCCTAATGTAGATCACCATCAAGAAATGTTGTTTCAATATCTAACTGGTAGACTTTCCAACCAAAGAATGCAACTAAAGAAAGTGTAATCCTAACTATGATCATTCTAGAAGTAGGTGCAAAAGGTTCATTATAGTCAATATCTTTTCTTTGTGCATAACCTTTGACAACTAACTTTATTCCTTGTACTTGTCAATAATACCATTAATTTTTCCTTTGATCTTGAATATCCACTTATACCAATAGCTTTCTTTCCTTGTCAACTCAAGTTAAGAAGAAAATAGAGGTTCAAAATAATTGCTCGCAGTAACTATCGGAGAAGAATTTAGTAGAGATACTTAGGTAAGAGAAAGTACAAAAGGTAACCTTTTCAATAAGATATCATATGCATTAAATGGATCTCTATATAGAGAGAAATGAGCAAACCAAGGTGGCTGTGTATGGAATGGTATACTGCTGGAATAGCTATGTGCCTTATAGAATACAATTTTGGGTAATTGTGATATGCAATGATGAGAGAATGACCAACATATGCATCTAAACCATCTCCTTGTCATCTCCACAAAAATTAATGCCCAAAAACGTTCGATATACAGAGAAACGTGTATGGGAGTTTGTGTCTCCTCATCTACCCTTGTATCTTCTCTCTCCTTTTGACCTTCCACTTCTTGTCCTTTGTCCTTCCATTGCCATGGGTTACTTTTGGTGCTCCAAATCACTCCATATGGATAAGGTGGCACCTTTTTTGTGTACTCCAGCTCTTCAATCATTTTGGCTTTTATCCAAGTCATAAATAAGCACTTTTACTTCAACACTCTCCTTCAAGCGTATGTTCATATCTTCAAGGCTTAGCTTTCATGTGAGCTTACAAGAAACGCATAAAGATGAAGAGATAAATAGTGGTTGGTGATTATGTGTCAAGCCTCACGATTGGAGCTTGCATAAGTTTCATAACTTTCAACCCTTCTCAAGCTACAATTGGGAGTCCATCAAGGAATATTCGGTTCATCGACTTTTATATTTTTAAGGTTCTTCGAATTCAGTTCGTTGGGGTTCTTTACACTTTCGATTTTTTTTTTTTGGCGGATCAATTTTCTCATATTTGGTGCCTTAAAGCTAAATGCTCATGTCATGTTAGATTAGTGCCTGTAGCTCGTCGTTGCTTGTGAGTTACATTATCATGTGAGCTTCTTACCTTCGGTCCATAGCCCCATAGCTTGAGGCTTGGTTCCATTTCCAGCAGGTCACAATGTAACATGTCACAAGGTGCTGCCCATAGCTGCAAGCCTGCAAGCTCGGAGTCCACACACTAGCCCAAAAGATTTCGTGAAAAAGAGAGAGAGGGAGAGAGAGGAGAGAAATATTGAGCCATAATTGTTCTACAAAGTGACACACATAGTTCCACATCTATCTATCTATCTATCTATGTGTGTGTGTATATCTATCTATCTATCTATCTATCTATCTATATATATATATATATATATATATATATATATATATATACACAAAAAAAAAGGGGATATAAAAGGAGTGGATAATAACTGGCATCAAGGGTGTGGGGTGCTATGGGTATGCACTCTATATACTCAATGGGTGAGATACAAATATGATATGCATAGGGAGGGGAGGCTCGATGGTATCACAACCCTCTAAATGCCTGGAGTGGGTGTAGGATATAATGCATCGGTGGGTAAGGCATCATGGTGATCCTCAAAATGCTATGAACGTCCAAATCGAAAGGGGTGTGCTTTTGACGTCTCCATATCTCCATGTCATGGCGTGCGTGAATCGCCTAAATCTCTCTCTGGTGTGGACGGGCTCTCCGAGTGGGGGTCTCGATCGTCGACGTTGTCATCTAAGCTCCTCTGCTATGTGTAATGTGACACCCCGCATGGAGTTGGGTCCTCGAGTGGTTGTGGGTCTGAAAAAATCTATACTATAAGTCTAAGGGGGGGGGCAGGTGTATTTCCATCTGCTGCTGGAGAAGTGATGCACGGCGGTGCTGGAGCTCTACTAGGAAACGACCTAGGGGGGGGGAAGGGGAGGGAGGGAGAGAGAGGGAGGGAGGGAGAGAGAGAGAGAGAGAGAGAGAGAGAGAGAGAGAGAGAGAGAGAGAGAGAGAGAGAGAGAGAGAGAGAGAGAGAGAGAGAGAGAGAGAGAGAGAGAGAGAGAGAGAGAGAGAGAGAGAGAGAGAGAGAGAGAGAGAGAGAGAGAGAGAGAGAGAGAGAGAGAGAGAGAGAGAGAGAGAGAGAGAGAGAGAGAGAGAGAGAGAGAGAGAGAGAGAGAGAGAGAGAGAGAGAGAGGAAAGAAAGTGTTTTTACGTCTATTAGGAGGCCGAACTCGGCCTATGAGACAAATCGATGTACATGGGTGTATCTTCTGTCTATTAGAGAAGATAAAATTGCTGAAAAAAAGTGCTGAAAAAGAGACTGGTAAAGCTGATATATATATCTCCGTGATATGCGTGTGGAGATACCCATGAAAGTGGGGGGGTGTATGGAGTGCGATATCTATGATAGTCTATATGCAAAGGGGTAGTACAACAAGCATGGGAATGCATTTGAAACGACTAACTAGCTCCATCCTGTGCTAGTGGGCGGGTGTAAGATGTGATACATAGATGGAGGTGGAGTCAGGGCCATCGTGATAGCTGCAGCGGGATCAGCCATCATCTTGAATCGTTTCTCCTCCATGGCGCAATGGTGACGAGCCTAGATCTCTGCAATCTGATGTCGGTGATGTCTCGGGGCCCAATATCCTCTAGCATGGGGTCGTCTCCTAGCTCGAGCAGACTGAGCTTGCTGAAGAGTCACCCCTCTCGGCGTGTGGGCTGAGGGGGGGAGGGCTGCAGCACGTCGTGGAATAAAGAACTCAGTGAGCTGACTCTGTCTCCCTCCTGCATGGGCCTCTACAGTAGGCTGGAGTAGGGAATCTCTGTGACTCTGTATCTCTAGTAGGAATCTCCCGAGCTGTCGATGGTCTCTGGAGTCCATGATCTCTCGGAGGGTGGGCTGCCCTGTAAATAGAGCCCCGTATCTACCTCTGATGCCATCATATGCGCTACATCTGCATACAAAGTGCTCCTCATCCTCCATCTCTACTCTGCAAATCCTGCATATCCGCTCCTCTCTCGGAATGTCTGCGGCTCTGCCTGTCTCAATCTCTAGTCTATGTGATGAGACTCTCAACTGGCCAATCGCTACCCTCGAGCTATGAGGCATGTAAGTATCCATGTAACATGGCTGCCGGATGAAACCGTCCGCTAGGATGTCTAAGAACTGGTCTTGATAGTGTAATAGTCTCGATCCCATGTGTGGTGTGTGCCATGTCTGACTAATGTAGAGCTGCCAAAGATCCTGTCTCAGCACAACATTCCTCTCATGACGAGAGAGGTGGATGTGAGGTGAGTCTAGGTCGTATTGAAAAGGCGGCAATCTGTCCATATCAAGCCCATGACTATCAAACCATACTCTAACCTGAGTGTACCAAGCTCTCTCATATCCTGACTCTGATATCTGTATAGATGCCTCAAAAGCTCTGCGTGTGAGTCTGTCTGTAGGGAGCTCCCTCACCCTCTGAATAAAGCAGATAGTCTGGAATAGTGCATCGACTACCATGGGTGGTGCAGCTAGCTCTGCCCTCATGATGTCATTTGGTACCGACTGTTCCCCGCGAAATAGTCGCGAGATCATACGTACCTGGGGCCTCTCGATCGCACTCCACTGGGTGAGTGTGAGGCCTGGGGCCTAAACTGTCGCAGCATACATCATAGCTGGTCGGACAAGTGTGTCAAATAGCCACCCCTTCGTGTGGGGCGCCTGGAAGTATGCCTGGTGACATCTCCGCTCTAACATGGCTAAAGCTGCATATCCTCGTACGAGTCTATCGGTGGCTTCTTGTCTCATGCTGAAGGGGCCAGATAAGCTCGTGAATGTGACTCCGAGGTAGACATAGGAAGTGACCACCTCAATCTGTCCACCGCCGACTGTGAATCCTGCTCCATTCCTCACCAAGGGGGAGGTGTGGAAGATCATGACCTTGGTCTTGCCAAGGTTTACTGTCAAGCCCTTCTGTGTACAAAAATCATCGAGGGCATCCAAGTGGTGTTGTAATCCATCGGGTGACTCTGAAATCAAGACAATGCCATCGGCATATAATAAAATGTGGACATGTGTACCTGCGAGGTCTGCACCCTATCCTCCAGCTCGGAGAATGTAGTCCTCAATCTGATCGATGTAGAGACCAAATAGAGTGGGAGAGAGCAGGCAGCCTTGCTTAACACCAAATAGTCCTCAATCTGATCGATGTAGAGACCAAATATATATATATATATATATATATATATATATATATATATATATATATATATATATATATATATATATATATATATATATATAGAGAGAGAGAGAGAGAGAGAGAGAGAGAGAGAGAGAGAGAGAGAGAGAGAGAGAGAGAGAGAGAGAGAGAGAGAGAGAGAGAGAGAGAGAGAGAGAGAGAGAGAGAGAGAGAGAGAGAGAGAGAGAGAGTATATATATATATATATATATATATATATATATATATATATATATATATATATACATATATATATATATATATATATTATATATATGTATATATATATATATATATATATATATATATATATATATATATATATATATATATATATATATATATATATATATATATTAATTATATGTATGTGTGTGTATGTATGTATGTATGTATGTGTGTGTATGTATGTATGTATGTATGTATGTATGTATGTATGTATGTATGCATGTGTGTGTATGTATGCATGTGTGTGTATGTATGTATGTATGTATGTATGTATGTGTTGTAAAAAGCGGTCTTCAAAGCTTCCAAGTGGCAAAGTGCCCAAAGAGAGGCCTAGGACCTCTTCCTAGGAAGAAGAGTAGATCTTCATCCCCTGACACCTACTCAAGGGGGGTTCTCCTTAGGGAAGTATACCCTATAACATGCTTGTGTTGAAAGACACTTCAGAAATACCCAACTCCTCAAGAGGGTATAGCTATAATAGAGAGCACAAGAAGAGTCCACAAGCATAACACAATTTAAAATTGCATCGAATGCATCACACAAAAATTAGAAAGTATTCTTCAGGAGGTGACAAGACACCTAACTCGAATAGCCAGAACTAGTTCACGTGATGCCACTTGCCCACCCTTGAGGTTACCTGTCTGGTCACTCTTACTAGCATGGATCCCTTTCCACCAGCAACACAAGTAGTTAGCACATGAGTGAGACTCCGAGGGCTTAATGACTGTCAACATACTCACAGACCATGTATAACTTGAGATGACACAATACGCAAAGAACAAGTGATAAATGATCCAAAGAATAACTCAATGCACATTACAAAAGTAGGCCAATATGCTCCCAAAAAACAACATTAGACATTCAAGCGCAATCTAAACACTTGCATGATTCTTCAAAGTACATTGCACGACTAGGTCAAAAACTAGCCCAAATCTCCCAAAATTACATAACAAGGTTATCTTCACACTGGGTATGTAGATCAAAGGCAAAGGTTGTAGATCACTTTCTTGATCTCTTGCTCAATGAGGTGTGACCTCTTAAGTGCAATTTGCACTAAGGGTTGGAATTTGAAGACTCAACAGGGAAAAATAGCACATATAGTGACACACAATGAAACGAGAGAAAGATGTTGAAATTACGAGTATACATAGCTCGAAAAAGAGTAATAGTATAATCTTTTGGGTGATCAGCAAGAGACAGAAGAATACACATTCACTCTTTTTGCTTGACCTCAATTCTATAAGTATACATTCTCAAAATTCTGACCTTCCAAACTAGGTGCAACTTTTGAAGTAAGTTGATTACATTTGTAAACAAGGGTAGTTTTTGAAATGAGTCAAAAAAAAATGTCAACTTGGGCAACTAAAGAGTTTGGAAAAATAGGAAACTAAATAATAGACAAGTTGGAAACTTAGACTTCTTCTTGGAGAAATCGGTCAACTTAGGAAATGGGAAATTCGGTAACTTAGGGAACTAGACAACTTAGGAAATTGGTGAAATGGGAAATTAGGCAATTTCGGAAATTTGACAACTTCGGAAATTGAGAGTTTGCTGAGTGGTGTCTCCTTGATGAGCTGATGAACTAGATTCTCTTTTCTCCATCTTAGTCCTCTCCATTTTTTTCTTCCCATCTTGCTTGAAGTCGAGGTAACTTTTCTTGTATTGTGTCTTCTACACCTCGAAAAAGTAAAAACATAAAATACATTATTTAAGGTTATCAGAGTACCCCGCTACAGGTGGGCCTTAGACGTTCTCCATTCGTGGAGAGAAATACAACACACTCTTTTTTCTCATTCTTCCCTTTTTTTTTTCCTTGCCTTTTTTTTCCTCTCTTAAAAAAAAAGAAATTATTAAAAGATAATGATAATATGGAAAAAATGTAGATGCTTGCAAGTTGTTAGAGTAGAATGGGACACATGCTTCTTACAAGAGGAAGTAATTAGAACAAAAGATTTTCAACATAAAAGTAGGTAAGAACATCTAATGCTATCCTCCTTCGTTACCAACTAGGGTGAAGTTGGGGCTGCCATAAAGAGATTTTTTGCCTTGTCATGGATAAAAAATGTAGGTGGTGTCAAATAACGTTTTACCTTATCCGTCATACGTCGGGTAAATGTGAAAAATAAAAAACCCATCAGAAACAACTATGACTGTATGTACCGAATGCACCGAATGCATATGGTACCTGTTTACAAGATTTTTATTTTTGGTTCATTATTTGAAGCATCCCATCCATTCTTTGAAGCATAGTTGAGAAAAATCAACGATTTTTATATAAAAATCGTTTTTTAAATCGCTCCAGCATTTTTTACGAATGTGATTCAAATTTTTTCGAAGAAATTTGTGGCCATTAAAAACCTATTCACATCCATTCTTGAATTCGCCTTCAACATCAACCCATGCGTTAGTCTTTTTTGGTCTTCTCTTGCACACTGATCTTTGTTGGAAATTAGGTAGGCCCATAACTAAATTCCATAGGTCCCATAGGTCAAGGATCTACAACATAGATTCCAACTTCTTCCAAAATTTACAAACATGAACATATAACACTTAATCATACAATGATGAGACAAAGATAGAGAGAGATTAGACAACATGTTCAAAGTCTTACGTAAGCCACTGCTTACTCACACCATCATATATACAAATGTCAATTTACAATGTGGGAATCAAAATCTCAACCACTCTATGTGAACAGAAAT
This sequence comes from Ceratopteris richardii, assembly GCA_020310875.1. Classification (NCBI taxonomy): domain Eukaryota; kingdom Viridiplantae; phylum Streptophyta; class Polypodiopsida; order Polypodiales; family Pteridaceae; genus Ceratopteris; species Ceratopteris richardii. Next base: position 9,797,472 of record CM035411.1, read on the forward strand.
AGATGGAAGAGTGTATGTACAAAATTTACAAGAATATTCAGATATACGAACAAAAAACTGAATATGCATGAGATGTATGACCTAATAGGTTGTAGAAAAGTCAATATGAGTGACTGAAAGAGGAAAGATCAGTTTGAAACTGATATTCAGCAAACCCTTATCTGAATTTAGGCTATGGAAGACCTTAAATCAGATGTGTGTGTGTGAAAGATCACATACTTACAGAATTAGCATAGAATGCTAACATGTTGCTGACAGAAATCCTCATACTCATATGGAAACACCTTCTGTAACACCTCATTTGATGCATGTAGCATGCATGTACTAATTCTCCTTTATGGATGCCACTGCCTCCATGTATGCCGAATAGGACTCCTCCAGATATGGATGCCACCGCCTCCATAAGCTCCAAGTAGTACCTGTGTGCATAAAGAGAATATGTACCTGAATAGTTAACATAAGATGCAATCTTATGTTAAGCTCCATCCAATGTCTTTGAAGTACTCCATAATCTTCATGTAGAAGACAATCTTCAAATGCATCATGTCGATGGCTGATCCACACCACCAAGCTGCTGATAGGTAAGTCTTCTCCATAAGCAAGAGTGTGAGGACACTCTTCTCCAAGAAGAACTCCATGGCTGCTCCTCAACATAGCTCCATAGCTTTCCATATGTGCACCATGGTTGCCCCATGTGTGCTATAGCACAACCACCCTAAAACTCAGCAAGAGTTGGCGTTGGATGTCCAAATAAGTGACCCTAGCCTCTCTTATATAAGCTTCACTACTTCTAGCGATCAAAAAAGCTGAATGTTAAAAAAAATAAAGCTATCGCTTTATTCTTATGTGTAATCGTTGATTTAATCCCAAAAGCTTCTTTATTTTAATTAGCGTTTGGCTAACACTTGAAAAACTCTTTTGACCTGCATTTTCACATCTCTGACCACATGATGAATGAACTGAAGACATTTTTATGATCTGCAAGTTGAGAGCTATCAAACGAGGTAAAAACCCTAAATCAGCAGAAAATTAGGGTTAGGGTTTTTTTCCCAAATCTCATCTTTGATGACTGCATGTTATATACCATTAGAAAGCTCTAATCAAGCTCTACAAGATATGTTCATAAAAATTTTACCTAAATTTTGTGCCAAAAATGAGTAAGTACCAAAATTACGGTTTTTGCCTTAAAAGGATTTTGGACTGATGTGACATTGATTTCCAACAATCCTCCTTACAATGTCATATTGGTACAAACTGAGCTGGATATGCAACTTCATTCATCTGCAAATTGACATAAGTTTGAAGCTTGTCCTTCAGAATTGACCTTCAAACTTTATCTTCAAAAGTCTTCTTCGAAAGTGATTGAACTTCTTCAAACTTCAAAAATGTGAATTTGCTGAATATGAACCATAATACCTGAGAAAATATGCAAAGTAGATATCCAATAGTGTTAGCATACATCAAGCAATCACTGCTTGATAACATATGTAGCATGGCTTGACTCTTTATCTGTTATCTCCTAAAATACGTCTTCTCAAATCTGTAAGCATACACTAGGATCCACATATTTGCATTTGCGTTATGAAAGGTTTCTCAACGTACCTCTGCTTTGTCATGTAAATACACTAAACAAAATCAGAAACTGAATCCATCCTCGGACTTGTGATTGATACCTCACAACTTAGTGTATTATGAACAATGGCTGGTTCATCTCTGACTGTACTCAACTCAACTCAACTCAACTCATGAGTCTCACCAAAATTTCATATCTTTGATGTCATCTTGTCTTCATCCTTGTTCTATGTGTAAGTCTTTCATACCTCTTTCCTTCAGAGTCTGGTATAATCAAGTATGTGCGCACCTCATAAGTAACATACCTCTCTGAAATATCAAGCTTCTCTTTAATAGAACTCTGGAACTTCCTCCCGAACAGGAACACTTAAGAGGAACTTTCTCGAGACATTCTCCTTCTTCCTTCTTCTTTCAAAGTTGGAACATAAAGAGAAACTGACAAAGAAAATATATGAATACCTGTAGGTATGACTCTGCATTCTATCACATATGGCTGAAAATAAGTCTTCATGTTTCATCACCCCCTGGATGATTTAACACTAGTATCCAGAATTCTTCAAAGTATATCAGACTTTATGAAATCTGGAACGTCTTCCGTCTTTCAATAAATCTGATCTACAATGATTTAGTATTGCTTCCATAACATCAATAGCTGTGTCTGAAACAAATAATCTGAACCCTTTTTATTAGCACTGTGGAGTTTCCAATAGCTTCCACTATCAGCTTCCCATATTATAGAATAAGGTTAGATTATCCTATTATATCTTACAAAACCTTTACGGAAAGAAATTTAGGATTCATAATCTTATGCAACATAACAAGTATCTTCTTCTACTTCTCTGCAACACTAATCTGATAGAATCTGAATCTTTGACTTACTTCTTCCAATGTTAAGAACTTTATAAACAAAAGATAGACATCTGACTCAAAAATACTCAAGATCATTCAAGATCATACAAGATCTATCAAGATCATACAAGATCATACAAGATCTATGATCTCTCCAACAAAATACCTATGTAGAATCTTCTCTTATCAAACCTTCATGACTGAATGTTTGATTTGCTACTTGAATGTCTCTAAGTGTCCATGCTTCTTACATCAAAAGTTGTAAAACTTTTCTTCAAGTAAATCCTTTCCAAGAATCTGCAATTGCTATTGGAACACAAGTGGACAAACTCTCATCTTGAGAACTCCAAAAGTTGCAACTTGATACTTCATATCTTCATATTCTTCTCGGGTGAAATTTGATAGTACCTGCTTGACTTTCTTTTGGCTAACTCCACTTCTCAATCAAGTGATAGGATCTGATGGAACACCTTTTTGAATACAAGCATGTATCCAAAATTCAAGACAGACATAGAAAGTAGATTCTCCATATAAATGGTACATCAAAAAATCTAAATTTCTCTGATTTTTTCTGAAAATACTGAATTAAATTTCGAAAAATGTTGAAATTTTGAAAATACTGAATTTTCATCCTGAAAAACTCTGAATTTTCTGAATATACTGAATATGAGGTAACTTTTCCAAACAAAAAACCTCACTCCAAGTCTTCAACATCTGCTACAAATACTCTTTTACCTAAAGAGTTAGATAAAGAAGAAAAATACTTCTCAGCAACTTGTCATATACCAAGTAGCTCTGAATTGACACTCCAAGAATTCTTTGAGGGATCATATAGCTGCGTGCTCAAAATCTTCAACTTATACATAACTCATACACATATGAGTCATAACATATAAGCTGTCTTAGATATCTGTTGCTTTACTTTCTCTCAATGGAATTCTTTGTCAAAACCTACAAGTATAATGCAAAACAAGAAACTGCTTCTTCTTTAAACTGTCTTCTTCACACAAGATGTCCTCATAGACTTGTCTTTGGATGTAGAGGATAAAAGTAGGAAAAGTATACGGAAAATATAGGAGAAAAGGAAGTCTTACTTTCCCTTTGGAATTGTTGGACTTCTTCCGCATCTTTCTTCTACTTGATGATGTCCACATCTTCAAACTTCTCTTCCATACCTTTTGTTCTCTTCATCTTGAAGTAGCAAGCACTCTTAACTTCTTCAAATGAATTTTGCTAAGAGTAGGAGACAAAACAAACATGGTATATAAATGGAAGTGAACATAAAAGATAAAACATGCTTCTACCATCTAAGCTCCATCTCCTCTACGCATATGAGGAATCAACACTCTGCTTTAAATGTGAATGATATATTTGAATTCACCAATCTTTTTCTTGAGTTGCTTGAATGCTGAATTACCTCTCTAGATACAAACTCTGATAAAAAACTTCCAACCTTGTGTTGGTGGAAAAGAAAACTGATCTCATCTCCAAATTGTCTTCTTAGATGAGCTTTCTTGCCATAAAAGAGATCTATCAAAACTGTCAAGAACAACCTCTAGATACTTGTTTTGATGTAGCCAATTCTTTTGACTTTCAAAGAATGAAAGTGTTTAAAAGCGCTTCTTGAATCCTTCAAATTTCTTCATAAATGCTCTTCTAAGATATGACCTGCAAATGACAATCTGATAGTAGAAACTAATACCTGTGATTTGATGTTGATCTGATTCCTTCATCTTCTCCAAACCATTGTTTTTCCTTGAATTTGAAGTAGCCTTCTCTTTATCAAGTCATGGTCGTCATGCAATACTTTTGTAAAGTAACTTTACTCTTCCAAAAGTATTTGGTTGCAAACATATCATCAGCTTCTTACTTCACACAGATAAGTCAACATGTGACTGAATTGTCTAATTCTCAAATATCTACTCATCTAGATTAAGTATGTATGTCATATGTCAAATGTTAGAAGATGCTCTGAAGCCATATGTTGTAAACCCAGAAGCTTTGATACCAAATGTTGGAAATTAGGTAGGCCCATAACTAAATTCCACAGGTCCCATAGATCCAGGATCTACAACATGGATTTAAGCTTCTTCCAAAATTGACAAACATGAACATATAACACTTAATCATACAATGATGAGACAAAGATAAAGAGAGATTAGACAACATGTTCAAAGTGTTACTCACACCATCATATATACAAATGTCAATTTACAATGTGGGAGTGAAAATCTCAACCACTCTATGTGAACAGAAATAGATGGAAGAGTGTATGTACGGAATTTACGTAGAATATTCAGATATAGGGACAGAAATCTGAATATGTATGAGATGTATGACCTAATAGGTTGTAGGAGAGTGAATATGAGTGACTGAAAGAGGAAAGATCAGTTTGAAACTGATACTCAGCAAACCCTAATCTAAATTTAGGCTATGGAAGACCTTAAATCAGATGTGTGTGTGAAATATCACATACTTACAGAATTAACATAGAATGCTAACATGTTGCTGACAGAAATCCTCATACTTATATGGAAACACCTTCTCTAACACCTCATTTGATGCATGTAGCATGCATGTACTAATTCTCCTTTATGGATGCCATTGCCTCCATGTATGCCGAATAGGACTCCTCCAGATATAGATGCCACTGCCTCCATAAGCTCCAAGTAGTACCTGTGTGCATAAAGAGAATATATACCTGAATAGTTAACATAAGATGCAATCTAATGTTAAGCTCCATCCAATGCCTTTGAAGTACTCCATAATCTTCATGTAGAAGACAATCTTCAATTACATCCTATAGATGGCTAATCCACACCTCGAAGCTGCTGATAGGTAAGTCTTCTCCATAAGCAACAGTGTAAGCACACTCTTCTCCAACAAGAACTCCATGGCTGCTCCTCAACATAGCTCCATAGCTGCTCCATATGTGCACCATGGCTTCCCCATGTGTGCTACATCACAACCACCCTAAAACTCAGCAAGAGTTGGCGTTGGATGTCCAATAAGTGACCCTAGCCTCTCTTATATAGGCTTCACTACTTCTAGCGATTAAAAAAGCTGAATGTTAAAGAAAATAAAGCTATCGCTTTATTTTTATGTGTAATCGTTGATTCAATCCCAAAAGTTGCTTTATTTTAATTAGCTTTTGGCTAACACTTAAAAAACTCTTTTGACCTGCATTTTCACATCTCTGACCACTTGATGAATGAACAGAAGACATTTTTATGATCTGCAAGTTGAGAGCTATCAAACGAGGTAAAAACCCTAAATCAACAGAAAATTAGGGTTAGGGTTTTCTCCCAAATCTGATCTTTGATGACTGCATGTTATATACCATTAGAAAGCTCTTATCAAGCTCTACAAGATAGGTTGATAAAAATTTCACCCAAATTTTGTGCCAAAAATGACTAAGTACCAAAATTAGGGTTTCTGCCCTAAAAGGATTTTGGACTGATGTGACATTGATTTCCAACAATCCCTCCTGCAATGTCATATTGGTACAAACTGAACTGGATATGCAACTTCATTCATCTGCAAATTGATATAAGCTTGAAGCTTGTCCTTCAAAATTGACCTTCAAACTTTATCTTCAAAAGTCTTCTTCAAAACTGTTAGCATACATCAAGCAATCACTGCTTGATAACATATGTAGCATGACTTGACTCTATATCTGCTATCTCTTGAAATAAGTCTTCTCAAACCTATAAGCATACACTAGGATCCACATATTTGCATTTGCCTTACGAAAGGTTTCTCAACGTACTTCTGCTGTGTCATATAAATACACTAAACAAAATCAAAAACTGAATCCATCTTGGGACTTGTGATTGATAACTCACAACTTAGTGTATTTTGAAGAATAGCTGGTTCATCTATGATTGTACTCAACTCAACATAACTCAACTCATGAGTCCACCAAAATTTCATATCTTTGATGTCATCTTGTCTTCATCCTTGTTCTTTTTGTAAGTCCTTCATACCTCTTTCCTTCAGAGTCTGGTATAATCAAGTATGTGCGCACCTCATAAATAACATACCTCTCTGAAATATCAAGCTTCTCTTTAATAGAACTCTGGAACTTTCTCCCGAACAGGAACACCTAACAGGAACTTTCTCGAGACATTCTCCTTCTTCCTTCTTCTTTCAAAGCTGGAATATAAAGAGAAACTGACAAAGGAAATATAGGAATACCTGTAGGTATGACTCTGCATTCTATCACATATGGCTGAAAATAAGTCTTCATGTTTCATCATCCCTTGGATGATTTAACACTAGTATCCAAAATTCTTCAAAGTATATCAAACTTTATGAAATCTGGAACGTCTTCCGTCTTTCAATAAATCTGATCTTCAATGATTTGGCATTGCTTCCTAACATCAATAGCTGTGTCTGAAACAAATAATCTGAACCCTTTTTATTAGCATTGTGCAGTTGCCAATAACTTCCACTATCAGCTTCCCATATTATAGAATAAGGTTAGCTGATCCTATTATATCTTACAAAACCTTTGCTGAAAGCAATTTAGGATTCATAATCTTCTCCAACATAACAAGTATGTTCTTCTATTTCTCTGCAACACTAATCTGATAGAATCTGAATCTTTGACTTACTTCTTCCAATGTTAAGAAATTTATAAACAAAGGATAGACATCTGACTCAAAAATACTCAAGATCATTCAAGATCATACAAGATCTATCAAGATCATACAAGATCTATGATCTCTCCAACAAAATACCTGTGTAGAATATGCTCTTATCAAACCTTTACGACTAAATGTTTGATTTGCTACCGGAATGTCTCTAAGTGTCCATGCTTCTTACATAAAGTTGTAAAACTTTTCTTCAAGTAAACCCTTTCCAAAAATCTGCAATTCCCACTGGAACACAAGTGGACAAACTCTCACCTTGAGAACTCAAAAAGTTGCAAGTTGATACTACATATCTTCATATTCTTCCCGGGTGAAATTTGATAGTACCTGCTTGACTTTCTTTTGGCTAACTCCACTTCTCAATCAAGTGATAGGATCTGATGGAACACCTTTTTGAATACAATCATGTATCCAAAATTCAAGACAAACATAGAAAGTAGATTCTTCATCTAAATGGTACATCAAAAAATTCGAATTTTCCGAAAGTACTGAATTTTCTCAGAATGTTGAAATTCTGAAAATACTGAATTTTCTGAATTTTCATCCTGAAAAACTCTGAATTTTCTGAGTATACTGAATATGAGGTAACTTTTCCAAACAAAAAATCTCACTCAAAGTCTTCAACATCTGCTACAAATACTCTTTTACCTCAAGAGTTAGATAAAGAAGAAAAATACTTCTCTGCAACTTGTCATATACCAAGTAGCTATGAATTGACACTCCAAGAATTCTTTGAGGATCATGTAGTTGCCTGCTCAAAATCTTCAACTTATACATAACTCATACACATATGAGTCATAACATATAAGTTGTCTTAGATATCTGTTGCTTTACTTTCTCTCAATGCAATTCTTTGTCAAAACCTACAAGTATAATGCAAAACAAGAAACTGCTTCTTCTTTAAACTGTCTTCTTCACATAAGATGTTCTCATAGACTTGTCTTTGGATGTAGAGGATAAAAGTAGGAAAAGTATACGGAAAATATAGGAGAAAAGGAAGTCTTACTTTCCCTTTGGAATTGTTGGACTTTATCCATACCTTTTGTTCTCTTCATCTTGAAGTAGCAAGCACTCTTAACTTCTTCAAATGAATTTTTCGCTTCCTCTAGTGCTAAGAGTAAGAGACAAAAAAAACATGGTATATAAATGGAAGTGAACATAAAAGATAAAACATGCTTCTACCATCTGAGCTCCATCTCCTCTCAACATACGAGGAATCAACACTCCGCTTCAAATGTGAATGATATGTCTGAATTCACCAACCTTTTTCTTGAGTTGCTTGAATGCTGAATTACCTCTCTAGATACAAACTCTGATAAAAAACTTCCAACCTTGTGTTCGTGGAAAAGAAAACTCATCTCATCTCCAAATTTGTCTTCTTAGATGAGCTTTCTTGCCATGAAAGAGATCTATCAAAACTATCAAGAACAACCTCTAGATACGTGTTTTGATATAGCTAATGCTTTTAACTTTCAAAGAATGAAAGTGTTTAAAAGCACTTCTTGAATCCTTCAAATTTCTTCATAAATGCTCTTCTAAGATATGACCTGCAAATGACAATCTGATAGTAGAAAATATTATCTGTGATTTGGTGTTGATCTCTTTTCTTCATCTTCTCCAAACCATTGTTTTTCCTTGAATTTGAAGTAGCCTTCTCTTCATCAAGTCTTGGTCTTCATGTAGTACTTTTGTAAAGTAACTTTTACTCTTCCAAAAGTATTTGGGTGCTAACAGATCATCAGCTTCTTCATACTTCACACTGATAAATCAACATGTGATTGACTTGTTTAATTCTCAAATCTCTACTCATCTAGATTAAGTATGTATGTCATATGTCAAATGTTAGAAGATGCTCTGAAACCATATGTTGTAAACCTAGAAGCTCTGATACCAAATGTTGAAAATTAGGTAGGCCCATAACTAAATTCCACATGTCCCATAGGTCGAGGATCTACAACATGGATTCAAGCTTCTTCCAAAATTGACAAACATGAACATATAACACTTAATCATACAATGATGAGACAAAGATAGAGAGAGATTAGACAACATGTTCAAAGTGTTACGTAAGCCACTGCTTACTCACACCATCATATATACAAATATCAATTTACAATGTGGGGGTCAAAATCTCAACCACTATATGTGAACAGAAATAGATGGACGAGTGTATGTACAAAATTTTTGAATCTCGATTTAAATCTCGTTTTTAAACCTCTTGTTGTCCTATGCTTTGAAGCCATACATACATAGATCCATCGTACATTGATGCATACGGTTGCATAGATACATACATAGTACATACAATGCAACATGCACATAACACATGTAGATAAATATACACTACATATACTACTACTTTATACACTTTGAGGCGGCTTCAATTCTAGTTCCTTGTCCTCATTTTCTTCTCTCGGATAACCTTAGATAAGCTCGTATTTACCATGGAGTCATGATGGGGGCTCTACCAGTTTTGAGGTACCTTATTTTATTGGGCTAGTTTTTGGCCCAATAAAATTGGGCAAGTTTGTGGCCAAAAAAGAATTAGGCTAATTTGTGGCCCAAATAAATTGGGTGAGTGATTTTGGGCAACAATGAAAAAATGGGGCGAGTGATTTTGGGCAATGCTAAAATGGGGCAAGTGATCTTAGGCAACAATGCACAAATTGGGAGATTGTTTTTGGGCTACTTGGGTGGTGGTAGAGGAAAATTGGGCGACTATTTTTGGGCTACTTGAGTGGTGGTAGAAAAGGAAAAAAAAAAGAAAAGAAAAGTGTTTTTCGTCTATTAGGAGGCCGAAATCGGCCTATGAGACAAATCGATGTACATGGGTGTATCTTTTGTCAATCAGAAAAGCATTGATTGACAAGCAAAAAATGCTGAAAAAACTGGTAAACTTGATGTAGATCTCCGTAGTATGCATGTGGAGATACCCGGGGAAGTGGGGGGTGTATGAACTACGAGATCCATGATAATCTATATGCAGAAGGGTAGTACAACAAGCATGAAAATGCATTTGAAATGACTAACTAGCTCCATCCTGTGCTAGTGGGCGGGTGTAAGATGTGATACATAGGTGGAGGTGGAGTTAGGGCCACCCTCATGGCTGCAGCAGGGTCAGCCATCATCCAGGATCGTCTCTCCTCCATTGCGCGATGATCACGGGCCTGGATCTCTGCAATCTGGTGTCGGTGAAGTCTCGGGGCCCAATATCCAACAACGCGGGGTCGTCTCCTAGCTCTAGAGGTTTGAGCCTGCTGAAGAGTCACCCTCTCGGTGTGTGAGCTGAGGGTGCGAGGGCTGCCGCATGTCGTGGAATAAAGAAGTCAGTGAGCTGACTCTGTCTCCCTCCTATATGGGCTGCTACAGTAGGCTGGAGTAGGGAATCTCTGTGACTCTGTATCTCTAGTAAGAATCGCCCAAGCTGTCGTTGGTCTCTTGAGTCCATGATCTCTCGGAGGGTGGGCTGCCCCATAAAAAGAGTCTCGTATCTGCCTCCGATGTCATCATATGCACTACATTTGCATACAAAGTGCTCCTCATCCTCCATCTCTACTCTACATACCCTGCATATCCGCTGCTCTCTGGGAATGTCTGCGGCTCTGCCCATCTCAATCTCCGTCCGCTAGTATGTCCAAGAACTGGTCTCGGTAGTGTGATAGTCTTGATCCCATGTGTGGTGTATGCCATGTCTGACTAATGTAGAGCTTCCAGAGATCCTGTCTCAGCACAACATTCCTCTCACGACGAGAGAGGTGGATGTGGGGTGAGTCTGGGTCATACTGAAAAGAAGACAGTCTGTCCATATCAAGTCCATGACTATAATTGGGCGACTACTTTTGGGCTACTTGGGTGGTGGTAGAGGAAACATGTGCGATTGTTTTATGGGCTACTTGGGTGGTGGTAAAGGAAAATTGGGCGATTGTTTTGTGCTGCTTGGGTGGTGGTAGAAGAAAATTGGATGATTGTTTTTGGGCTACTTCGGTGGTGGTAGAGGGAAATTGGGAGACTCTTTTCGGGCTACTTGGGTGATGGTAGAGGAAAATAGGGTGACTGTTTTTTGGGCAACTTGGGTGGGGGTAGAGGAAAATTGGGTGACGGCTTTTGGGCTACTTGGGTGGTGGTAGAAAAAAATTGGGCGATTGTTTTTGGGCAACTTCGGTGGTGGTAAAGGAAAATTGGACGACTTCATATTGTTATAAGACATCAAAAGATGACCATATGTTCTTAGCACATCAGAGTGCTACAATGGTTATATACATATCTCTCTCTCTCTCTCTCTATATATATATATATATATATATATATATATATATATATATATATATATATATATAACCATATATATGTGTGTGTGTAAATATGTCGTAATACATATGATATATAACATAATATATTGTAATATGTATATGTACATGTATCTATAGAACATATAATGCATATATTATTGATATTAATAACTACAATATACTAATAATACATTACATATATTACAATGTGTGTTGATAATGCATATATGTAGTATATAATATATTATATTAGAGTATATATAAATAGTACATATTATATTTTCTCATTATTGCAATATATTGTATTATAGTTTATGTACATACATCATAACTCTTAATATTGTTGGATTTTATTTTATGTCTTATAAAAGGTATGTATTCGTTGTGTACCTTAAACATTATTCGGTATACATGCAACTTTGCAAGTCTTCTACGTATCATAATTGTAGCATACCTTACGTACCTTTCTAGTCTTGTGACAAGGTTTGTTTTCTAAAATACAATAAAGTTTTATGGTCTACAAAAAACTTGAATTTAGTTTTTCACTAACTAATGTCTAAACTTTTTAATTACATATACCATTACTAATCCTTCTTCTCCATTGTTTTGTAATTCCTTTCTATGTTATTGAGTTGATGACTAGCATAGGTTATTGAAATGTCTATTTTTTTCCATCTTTTGTGGGTCGTGTAGAGGTACAATGAGCATGACCTCTGCAAAGGCTTTTGTGGAGACAATACTTGAGGGAAAAATGTAATAGGTGGGGACCCCTCTCCATGGACAAGTCCCCCTTGGAGGTGGAAGACCCCTCCTCCTTGGGCAAGTCACCCTAGAGGTGGGCGACCCCTCCTCCTTGGGCAAGTTGCCCTGGAGTTGGCCACCCCTCCTCCTTGGTCAAGTCTCGATGGAGATGGGTCGATTCCTCCTCCTCGAGCAAGTTTCCCTTGATGTGGGTGGAATCTCGTTTGGGCACAAAGAAGCACACCGTCTAAGGGAGACCAAATCCTGACATAAGGGAGACCAAATCTTGGCATGAAGGGCGACCATGTCTTGGCACAAGGGAGACCAAATCTTGGCATAAGGGCGACCACTCGGAGTACGAGTAATGAGCAATCACCCAATCTTGGGCGACCACCTACCTTGGATGAGAGGCATGCATGTGGGCGACTACTCATGTGCCTCTAGATATTAACCCCACAATGACCTTACCCTTGGGTGACTACCCCATGGGTGATCCTACCTCGCCATGTGGGCCCTCTCTCTTGACATTCTGGCATTAAACGACAGCTGACAAGGAAACTACTTGGGCCATGCTAACCTTACAATGGCAACTACCTAGGTACTACCGCTCCTCCCTTGCCACTTGAAGAAAGATGTCTAGTCACCTTCCTCAAAATATCTAGCCATCCCCAAGGCTATAAAAAGGGCTGTTTGCATCATGCAAAGAAGAAGGGAAAAAGGAAGTAGACTTTGGATAGACACACTCCATTCTTCAAGCTCATGCATTCTAGACTTGTAGTTCTTTAGCCTTGTACTCCTTTAGCAGTTTGTGTCTAGATACTCCTATGCAACAAGGAAGTCCTTGCCAGAAGTGCTTGTTTCGAGGGTAACCTCGGGTTGGTATTATCAATGAGATCATATTGTACACCTATCTTGCTAAAGAGTTCATTGTATTTTCTCTCATCCAAAGGTGTCTGTTGCCTGTTCCTCTCGTATGTATTTTCTTTAGTTGTGTTTCGGCTCCTCACAAGTGTCTTTTGGAAGCCTTTCTTGAGGTCTATTAGGAAGGAGTTCATATTGTCAACGAATCTTGCTAAAGAGTTCATTGTATTCTCTCATCTAAAGGTGTTTGTTGCTTGCTCCTCTCCTAAGTAATTTCTTTAATTGTGTTTCTGCTCTTCATAAGTGTCTTGTAAGCCTGTCATGAGGTCTATTATCTTAGTCTAATCATCAAGTGACATGGACATTGAGCTTCCCGCCTTTGCAAGCATTCTAATCCAAGTGTCCAATCTAACTCGAGGAGTAAGTGCAAACTGCACTCCTGTGACCCACACAAAACTTCATCGCCTACATGTGAAAATTTGGCACACACGGTGGGACAAGGCTTTTGGAGTTTTCTCCAATCCTTGGCCTTTCTTTGCACAACCTCTCCAAGCCCATTTTCCTTCGTCGAGACGATTACTCTTAGTTTAACTCTCTCTCCTAGGCGACTTTCCCAACTATTCCTTCTCTACTAGGCAGCTTTTTTTCTCTCTCATGGGTGACCCCTCCCAATGCTTCTCTCCCTCTTGGGCAATTTCTTTGCAACATCCTCTCTCTCTCTCTCTCTCTCTCTCTTCTAGGCGACTTTCCAATATACTCTCTCTCTCTCTCGGATAATTTTTCTCACCTCGGCACTTGCATACCACCTACTCTCACATGATCCACACGAGCTCTCTCATATCCACACACACTATCTACATTCGCACCTATACTCACATGATCCACATGGACCCCTTTGACATACTAACCAAGTAGAGTACATCTATCTTGCATGTCCATCATACACACACCTACCCACCACACATAGGGATCATGCCCTAGAACAACATGTATGATGAGTACTGTTGTGAGTTATGAAGACATCTAAGAGCCATTGAAGCTCATGGAGAGATTACACACAGACAGGCACAACGGCCCATGCAATTGCTTACCCGCCGAAAAAGGAGACATCTATGAGAGAGGAGACAGTCCACCCCCTTCAAATATTGTTGACGCCATTTACGAGAGAGGAGACAGTCCACCCCCTTCAAGTATTGTTGAAGATACCATGTATTGGCACTAGTAGAGTGTGACTCTCTTGGTAGGTGGTGCACTTGCATTCAAGGTGTAAAGCCAAATGCTTCCAAGTCTTGTCCACATTGATAGTCTTCCAAGTATCTTCTACTGGAATAATTTTACATGATTGATGTTGGTCAATGTTATGCTCCCTCTTGGTGTAGGAAAAGCCTCTTGAAATTGTTCATCCTATTCGTCATCGTTCAAGACATCATCCCTCACTAATTCGCCTAAGTCATTAGTATGTTCTTGGTTCTCAACTACAAGATATATGGGTCCCTCTCTGTCCTCATAATAATTGATGCAATACTTCACTATAAGGTGGTTTTTAATGTTTATTGTATTAGGATCCCTCAACCTCACCACTTGTCTATTCAATCTGTCTAAGATGATTGTACTTCTCAAATTGAAATATGTTTTGATATTCACTGCTCGATCATCCAACTTCTTCTTGGTTGATGAGCAACAGTTCTCCCAAGTATTCCAACAGTTCTCTTTATATTATTCCATAGAAACAATGGTGAATTGACAATCTCTACTCAAGCAAGGTTCTCAACAGAAAAGTTGTCCTTTTTATTCTCACTGATTTCAGTCCACAGCATGACCACTGTCCTGAGCCACCTCTGTTGAACTGTGGACTCTCGAGTCCTGTAATGTAAATAACAAGATTTCTAGGATGGAATGTATAGTGTGTCATTGCATACATCACTGTATGTAGCATACCAAGCCTATCTCACTTGACCACGTTTTCTTTGGATAAGGCACTAGTCAATATTTCTTATGGACTTCAAATTCTTGTCCACAGCAGTATTTGCATTGTCAATGGTGTTTCCAGCAATGCTTTCTCATGATAAGTTGCATTTTATTGGGACCCTGGACCTTCAATAAGGCTTACTGAGCAGGTCTTAGGAAAAAAAATCTGTTAGGTAGGGCCTGAGAATCAGTTTAGCAGAAGAAAAGCAACCTGGCAGCAGCTTGACATTCTGTTCTCACCTATATCCAATGTCCATACATGCGTTTTGGGAAAGGTATCTTTATTATTCCTTACATAATGTACAGTAATCAGAGTCTCTACAGATCACGCCAAATGTACATGTGTAAGTCTTACACATTCAGACCTAAAAGATGACTGTATGAGGTAGAGTGCATGAGCTCTTGCTTCCAAGTGCTGTGCTTGGTCTTTAATACAAGCTGCCCAATTTGAGGAGGGCATTTGTGAATGTGTGATTCCCATGGAATAAGACAAATTGTCAGGATTTAAGATGAACCTAATGATTAGTATTCATTTGGCTCACAGTACATGCATTATTCTTGTCATATTAGGAAGAAAAAGCAGATATAATCTTGTACTTGCTCATGCCATGCAATCAGCAACACATGACTTAGCCTAATTTTCATGGAACCAGCCTTTTACATGGCTGTGATTTGAAAAAAATGTTGCATAATCTATTATTTAAGGCCCCATGTTGTGCACTTGTGAGATGAACGTTGGAGTGTTCTGGAGCTAAGCACATGTTATCATCCTACAAGGACAAATCCCCACAAGAATTCTATATTCCTGGGTGGGATATGCTTCTTACGTGCCTCTTGTAAACCAGTTGTTGTTGGTCTTTTTTGTAAGCCTCAGCATTTATTACAGATAGTGCTGTAAAATTCTGCAATGGGAGTAGAGCATATACAACTTTTATAGGACAGCTCTATCACTGATACAGAATGTCAGGACTTCAGCCTTTGGTGCATCTAGGGGACACTCATGCTATATTGATGTAAATAAATTATTAATGTTCTGTCTTAAACATATATATGTATTTCATCTGTGCGTTTATGCATGTGTCATGAAATTGATTTCTATAAAGATAATTTAACATGTGAACAAGAATCACACTAATGGGCAATCCCCTTTTTCTTTTTCAATGCATTATGATTATTTTTGCAGGATGAATGAGGGGAAAAACAATGAATTGCCTCCTGGATATGTTGAAATGAGTGAAGCT